>CM067377.1:17477852-18213722 GCA_034510155.1 Eucriotettix oculatus
GTTCGTTTAAAGTTGTCTACTAATTTGGAAGTGTTTCGGAATTGTTTTTGTGGTGGAAGGCCATTAAAAAGCATTCTCAAGGGTTGTTTTTAATTTCGCTGCTGATATCCTGGTCCGTCTTTTGACCTAATTGCGGCTGCCATTGTCCGTAGTTTTTACATCCTTTAAGAGGAGGAGGGCCTGATATAAGTCCTCCACAACACCTTTCATTGGGTGTGCCAGTTTTTTATCCTCCCCCATATTTGGGTTAACTGTTCGGCATAATGCGAGAACATTTTGAATATACGACTGGGCGTTCTCCCCACTTTCCTGGGCTCTGTATTTTAATTCTTCGGTGGCTTGCCGAACATGACGCTCAGAATCACCGAATGCCTTCTTTATCTCGGACCGAAAAGTTTCCCAACTGGTTAACTTTTCTTCAACATTTTCAAACCACTGTCTTGCGGTTCCATCCAAGTAGAAGTATGCATTTGCCAAGCAAACAGTGTAATCCCACTTGTTAAACTTTGCGACTCATTGATAGCCCTTGAGCCATCTGCATGGGTCTTGTCTGGTATCTCCTGTGAAGATGGCAGGTTTCCTTATCTGCTGGCTGCTGAACAACAGCATAAGCCGATGAGCTTCTTTCCTGTCAATCCATCACTGTGTTGGTTGGTTTTGTATATGGCACAAATTCCAGATTCAAGACTTGGAGCCTCCGGCTTTGCCAAGATCTAATAGGAACCACTGTGTGTTAACTTTAGAGGATACCTGGCATCTCCACCAGAATTGTCACGTTTCTGAGGGATCATGAGATTCAATAACACAAACACGTAGAGATAATGTGTTTATTCAACGGTGAAGTGTTGTACAAAGCTCGTACTGCGTAAGACTGACTCCGATTTGGAATACACTCCAATTTATACATACATGGAAGATTCCAGAAGTAGAACATTCTCGGAACAGAAAATACTAGAACTTGGAGGCGAAAAAAGTAAATAAAGTAAACAAAAATGTTTGCATCGGATGGGACTCGAAATGGAGTCTACATTTCTGCAGTCCAGCTTGATACCCCTCCGCTATCACTGCAGGTCTTGAGATGTGACAATATTGTAGTATTATGGGAATCGGAAGAAGATTTGGAAACCAAAATAAATAGCATGTCGCAGAGAAAGAGTTCAAGATGAGGATTATTAATAGAGGGAAAACCAAGGTAATGGAGTGTAGTTTGGGAAACAGTGGAATGACAAAGGGTGTTAGATTGGGAAGGGATATTTTGACGGAAGTTAAGGAATTATGCTACTTGGGAAGCGTAATAACTAGGGATGGTAGAAGTATAGTAGACATAAAGAGTAGGATAGCACAGGCAAGGAAGGCTTTCATGAAAAAGAGGGATTTACTAATGGGTAATATAAGAGTAAATATTAGGAAAATGTTGCTAAATATGTTCGTATGGAGCGTTGTGTTATATGGGTGCGAAACCTAGACGATGCGAGTTGGGAAAAGGAAAAGAATAGAAGCCTTTGAAGTGTGTTGCTATAGGCAAATGCGATTCTATCCACCCATCTGATTTTCAGCAAACGAGGAAGTTCTAAACAGAATAGGGGAAAAGTGAACAATATGGAGGATGTTGACTAAGAGAAGGGATAGATTAATTAGCCACGTTTTAATAAACACAGGACTTGTAAAATTAGCATTAAGTGTGTGGGTTAAGAACAGAAGAGTGAAGCCAAGGATGGAATACTCTAACAGATTACAGAGGATGTGGGTTGTGCTAGTTAGAAGAAAATGAAAAGGCTTGCACAAGATAGGTTAGCATGGAGGGTTTCATCAGACCTGTCTTAGGACTGAATACCACAACAACAACAACATATACTGATATATCAAATATAATTTAGATCACAGCTGGGCTAATAAATGACTTAAAAAACAATAGCTAACGAAGGCTTATTTCTTCTTGAAGTTAACTCCAAAGTCCTGTGAAACATAGCTTAATTGATGAGATTTCATAGCCGTCATTTACTTCTTCTCAATTGAACTGAGAATTTCCATCCAAAACAAGGTAGAACTAATACAGTTTTTTTTAGTAGTTCATATCGTATTTGAGGAAATCCTTTGTTGCTCATCATTCTGTCATCTGGTTCTGCTGGATTAAGAAATCCGGAGTCATTCACAATTTGATTATCGCTTGCATGTCCACCATATCCTTTTGAACTAAATCTATTCACGGTGAATATTAGACTGTGTAAATATATTTGTATGAGGTATAAAATTAAGCATGTTGTTCAAAACATTAAGGTTTTTCACACTCAACCCAGTACAATTGATTATTGCCGACAGTTAGGGTACACACGACACGAAGCAGGTAAAGCTTTCTTGATGGCTTCGTTTGATGTCCAAAATGTTTTAAGTTTGGGTGACCATATACAACATTAAAGAACTGAGAAAAATGTATTTCATGCTCTGTGTTGAGCTGTACATGGTATTCCAAGATTCATTTTTATGAGATAAAAAAAGTAGGTTTGATAAAATTTTGTAAAATAATTGGATGACTTAAAATCATGATCTTCAAAAAGTAAGTGTCTCATCTAAATCTAGTGATATCAGCTTTGCAAGCCCTTTGCTTGTAAAAGTTACATCACGTATTGCCAAGAGTTGTACTTCATTAGAGATATTGTCTTGGATCTCACTGATGTGAGCTTTTGCCCCAGCTGTTAAAGTACTGAGAATATACTGGTTTCATAAATTAAACTCTTCCATTTCCCATGAATAATTTGAGGTGAGAATAATGATCTGATAAACTTGTGGTGATTATTTTAATTTTGACTTTATTTAATGGAAGGGGAAGGACGAATTGTCTTGTGGAAAAGGATAAAAAATCTTATTTGTACGGCGCTATCTTTGTTGGGAACATGAATCCTTATCTCGGGGAATATCACTGGTAAATTATGAAAATAAAAGGGGTTGAGAACACCTTATAAGGAAACAACCAGAGATGAGAAACATAGAAGTTTGTACATCAGTGTGTGCCGTTGGTCTTTCTTCCTTTTGTCATAGCTGAATGGGCCGCTAATTTGTTGGACCTATGACTGCTTGTCATCCGGGGTTGCAAGTAGACTTGAAGGCTGTATCTGTTTTGAAGCTTGTTCCCAGCATCGAGTGTTTATTGCACAGCAAAAAATAATTCCCAGTGCATTTTAGAAAATAAATTTACATTTTAAATTAACAGTAACCAAGCAAACTAATTCTTTCTCTAAGGGGATGATACTACTTATTATTTCGGATAATAATTGTTGGTGGAGATGACAACTGTGGCATTTAGCTGATGGCCTTGATTAATTTATAGTTAATTTGTACGTTACCATTGATGACACCACAAGTCGTCTGAATAACATCGTGATGGTGATGACCTACAATCAGTGGTGATACAAGGCAGAATCACTCTGGTTGATAAAGTCCTTTAGGCTATAGTCAGATGCCAATGATTACCCAAATCCTAAGCACAGAGGATTAGCAGATGGATTACACTCAGCCACAGAGTCGAGCTACCCCGGATGGATTACACTTGGCCACCGTGTTTGGGCACAAAACATTGAACTCCGAATTCAAACAGCAGTCGATGAGAACTCTAGAATATCTTTAAGATAATTATTGTGAACCAAACTTACACTAAAATAAATTAATTATCAAGGGAAAATATGATAGATTTACTGATCTACTGTGTATCAGTAATAATTTAGGTGAGAGCTTTGTTAAGGCCTCTGTTAACAACGCTCCTCAGATATCCTTCCAAAAACCGAACCATAGACGTAAAGATTTTATTGTTCTGGTAATTGAAAAAATATATATACGATCAGAATTTGCTTGGATTTTAATATATATGTAACCAATATGAGAAACAACATCCTTGCTTCATCTACAATACAAATAAGTTGTTTCCCTTTAATATTGTTTCCTCTAATATCTTCCTTAAGTTCAATCATCAACTTTCCTTCATAGATTGTAATGGGATGGGAAAAGTTAATTCTTAAGATTAATTTAGTTCAAATTTATTACTTTAACATTAAAACAAATATATTTAAATACAAATTTGGGGTCTATTATCTGCCACAACTAGATTACCAAGAGACTCAATCCAATGTGGGGATTTGTGCAGCAGAACGACAGTCAGTACACATTTCTCACATTGGTGCTGAAACGCCTGAGATTTTTGTGGATTGTAAACAGCTCTGTCCTTTGCCCATGCTGCTATCTGGTCACATCCGTAGCTTGTTCCTGGCCTCTGGAACATTACAATGAGGCAAACTCCTTGCAGTAGCTGGTGGAATCTTGTCCATATAATGACATCCTTCCATCTATTACACCAGGTGGATTCCTCATTGTCATCTTTGTCTTACTACAGCCAGACTCACTTGTCAGGTCTCATTGTCAAATTCTCAAACCATCCACTCCAAGACTCAAGCCAAACCCTATCCTCTATCTCATCTGCTTTGCCTTTCTCCTTATTCAAATTGCCACTCTTGATTAAACTAATTCTCGATATCTCATCTTCTCTTCGCTTGGCTACTTGAAAGTTCATTCATGACTGACTGACTGATTTATTTATCTCTTCACCTTCCTACTTATTCCATATTTATTTCCCCACTGACTTCTTCCTCCTTCCAAAATTCTTTCCCAACTGCTTAATTTCTTTCTCTGCTCATGCCCCCAACCATGTAGGTGGATGACACATCTCTAAATGTAATCACCAAGAACATAACCAGCAGGCTCAGACAAACCTCTCATGTGGATAACCGACTGGTAAGATAACTGTAGTTATAAATATAGAGCTAATCAAATTTTCTTTAGACGCTATTTTCATACAATGTTTCAGGTAAATCACAGCATCACTTTCAAGGATCCAATGACTGAAGTCCATACCAACTCAATTGTGCCTAACCTCTTCTAATGATTCTTTCTTGAACAACCTGCAGGTAAAGTATCACTCATTACCAAGCATTTCATTATAATTCAACTCTTGGGTAAATATTTATTCCCTTTTCCAGTGAAAAATGGAACCAAAGGAACTTGTGGGAAAGTTTTCTTTTTTTTTAACAAAGGCAAATACAACAAAAGTGTTGCAACTTCAGCATTCATTCAGTTGATGCAATACTTGGAGATTCCGCTAATGTAGAGACAACTACATCCACTGGAATTTTGGGATTCAAAAAGTGAAGTTGCTCCAGAAAAATATTTGTGCGTGCCAGCAACCTGTGTCATTAGAATGGGTATTTTCTGAAACCAATGAAAAAGACAGAAGCCAGATAATCAGAAATGCATTAAATATATGTATAAATGTGTAATCATTTAGTTTGATGTCGTAATTCAATGATTTATTCAACATACTCTTGCTAAAGCTTGAGTAAGCCTCATCATTCAGATAATGATCCTCTGTCAGTTTGTCTTGTTGCTTATCAACATTGTATTTATGAAATGAGTGAAGTTTATTGTATAAATGAGTGTTTGTATTTTATTTATAAACAATTTAGATAATGAATGGCCAAAAGGCAGAGATATAAAAATATTAATTTGAAATAATACATTTCATCCCCAACTTTCGACACTTCTTCAGCTCTTTAATTAAAATTTCAATGAGATTTTTAACTAAAGAACTGAAGAGGTCCTGAAAGTTGGGGACGAAACACCTTATTTTAATTTAAAAATCTTCTATATTTGACCATTAAGTCTTTTATGTATAATTGTGGGTTTTGCATGGAATAATTAAATGATTAATTGGATAATCTAACACCTGTTGACAGGCTTATTGATGTACTTGTATACCATTATGATCACAAAATCAGTCACCTATGTACAGGGCCAATGACAATAATTCAACTGGCTTTTTTTTTAGAAGGAAACAAAAATTGTTTACGATTGTCTTCTCTATGACTAGTTCAGAATGCATGTCCACAAACAGTAGAGTAAGCACAATAGTAATAGGGAGGCCCATGATAGAGATGGGAATTTTCATAGTACACGATCTGAAAGGAGCGTCGTGTCATTCATGTCTTTAAACCACTAATATTATTTTGTTTAATTATTTCGTGATTATCCAAATATGCAGTGAAGGAATGAATTTTTAAATATCAGGATTGGAAAGCCAACTATTTACAGGAATATTAATGAAAGAACGTGAGCTTTCCCGGTGTATATTATTCATGAACAATTCTCGGGTTTTCAACCGGGTAAGTATAAAGTTTGAACACGACGTTTCCATGGCTTGCTCTGCCATCTTCTTCAGGTGAACTGACAGTGCCGAGTCACTAGCGATGTCAGGGTTGCGGCTGCGGAGGGCGCTGATTGGCTGTCAGCGTGGCTGCGTAACCAGTATCTGTTCTGGATCTCCGCTGCGTCTTCGGGCGTGGGTTCCAGAGCGGGAGAGGGATCGACGTGTTGACTACCGGCCCGCCGGCTAATATGGCTCCCGTATTCTTTATTCCGTGTTCGCAAGCTACTTAAGACTGGGTCCCACGCTTTACTTAGTTGGAAACCAGTGTCCTTGTTCAGGATAGGGTTGTGGAGCCTAATTTCCACTGACTCCGAGAGGACGCTGTTAAACCAACCTCTAGGTCGGTCGAGGATCTTGGTTTCTTCAAAGTTTATTGTGTGCCCAGTCATAAGTGCGTGCTGGGCTACAGCAGACTTGTTGAGCTGCTTCAGACGGTTGCATCTTTCATGTTCCGTGCAGCGTTCTTCGATGCTCCGGATTGTTTGTCCAACGTAGGACTTGGAACACCCCTGGTCCCTTTAATCCGATAGCGTCATTGACGGGGCGTAATAGCTGTCGTATTTTAGACTGTGGCCTAAACACCGTTTTTATATTATGTTTGGCCAGGATTCTTCCAAGGATGTTGGAGACACTTCCTATATAGGGAAGGGTTGCTGTTGCAACCGCCACGTCACTCTCCAGTTTTCCTTATAGACTTCCTCATGGCCCAAGAGATATCCTTGTTAGAATATCCATTTTGCAAAAATACATTTTTCAGGTGTGCAAGTTCCCGTTGAAGATTTCCGGCATCCGAAACAGCTCTTGCACGGTGAATTAAAGTTTTAAGAACTGCTCTTTTTTGGGCTGGATGGTGGTCGCTATTATTATGGAGGTACAAGCTTGTATGCGTCGGTTTCCGGTATACAGAGTGGCTTAGTTTTCCATCCGGTGTCTTTGTAATTAGGATATCCAAGAACGGGAGACAGCCTTCTTTCTCCACCTCCATCGTAAATTGAATATTGCAATTTATCCCGTTTAGGTGTTTCAGGAACATATCCAATGTGTGAATCCCATGCGGCCAAATCACGAACGTATCGTCTACGTACCGATAGAAACATTTCGGTTTGTAGGGCGATGTGTTTAATGCTTTTTCCTCGAAAGCTTCCATAAAAATGTTTGCTATAGCAGGAGACAGAGGAGATCCCATAGCTACTCCCTCTGTCTGTTCGTAATATTCTCCTTGAAACTGGAAATAAGTTGTTTTTAGTACGTGTTTGAAAAGTTCAATTTCCGTTGGAGTGAACTTGTCTTTTAATATTTCCAAGGTTTCTTCAATGGGTACTCGAGTGAAAAGTGACACCACATCGAAACTTACAAGTAAATCGTGTTGGTCGATAGAGAACTCTTTCAAAATCTTCACAAACTCTGCGGAATTTTTCACATGATGTTCACAATGCCCAGCTAGGGGATTTAGACATTTTGTTAGATATTTCGCCAAGTTATAAGTGGCCGAGTTAATAGTGTTAACAATATGGACCCCTTCCTTGTGAATCTTAGGGAGTCCGTAGATTCTCGGCGCCACAGGGGCTTTCTGTCTCAATGTCTTCTTGATCTCGTCCGACAGGTCAGAAGAGTTTATAATCGCGTTCGTGCGACGTACAATACTTCTTGTCGGGTCCTTAGTGAGCTTTTTGTAACTCGGATCCTCCAATAATTGGGACATATTTTCCTTGTAAGTCGAAGAATTTAAAATCAGTGCTGTTGAGATAAAATTTCCCATTTTTAAGTTTCATTTAGTATGGTTCAAATACACAGTAAGTAAAGATCTTGATAACAGATATGAAAATAAGAACCTGGCACAAAGACATGAAGGGAATCCTGTATAATATGGACGAAAGTTAATGCAAAAATTTGTCTTAAAACTAGAGTAATGTTTTGCTGATACATATAAATTTTATAAAATTTTACCTCTTGCCTTAGACATAGTTCCCCCCAAAAAATGTAATTACTCTCTTTGAATCAACTTTTTTATTCATCAACTTTGCATGACAGATTTCTCATGCTGGGGCCTTACATAAATCACTGCCTAATGTTAATTTGAAAGAATACTTGGCACTAAAATCTAAAAAGCAATGACACCCTCTATAACAAATATCCCCAGATATAAAGCAAATGACATAGTTATTATGGACTGGACAGATTACAACAAAAAATTACACACACTCATTCCTAACATATCTTACAAATGTTTGTCAAAGGATCGACCTGCTACAGTTGAAAATAGAATTTATAGATTCCTCAATATACATGCTGAAGAAGTCTCCAAATCAGCCACCAGATGCAAACTGACTGTACTGTTAGTTCTAAATATTGTTTTGGAATTGTCTTTAAGTGTAAAAAATACTAATTTTTATATTGAAACATAATTGAAACTCTTTAATTCCTTATGTAGAACCTGCAGCTTATGGAAATGTGGTAAATGAATGAGAAAACATGAATGAAAAACATTTATTGTCAATATAATATAAATTTACAAAATTCATTATTGTGTGAATTATATAAGCATAACAATGTTTTATGGTATGCCATTACAGAAGACTTGTTCACTAATTCATACGTGTAAGAAGTAAACAACCTTTAGTATTGCCTTAAGAATATTTAGTTTTTATTAGAAAACCTTATACAAAATGAGCATCAATATTTCATTGTGCAGACAAGTGAGAACATTGCTTAATACTGTGAAGCATTTACTTGATTACTGACCTTACATTCCATATGTTCTAAAAATAATACAACTATGTACAAAAATACTATTAACACTTATAAAATTATTTATTAATTACTGACACTTGTGCACAATAATAAAAAATAATATTTATTTAAATATTAAATTGCAAAGCCTTCAATCACTTAAAATTTTGTGAAATTACTTTCTTCCCTTGAAAATAGAAAATGACTGAATCTTCTGTTCCCAATCAGAATGTCTTGTTGCTATTTTAAAACTAATAGAAGAACTTCTTTGTGTGTGTTGAAATAGAGGACTAATTAATATTTACATTTAATATAAATTAAATGATTTTCAAAATAAAAATGTGAACATTGAAGTTGTGACTTGGTCACTCTGTACTTTTTAGCTTCAGATGCAGCTGAAATAATTACCCAGTCAGTTCTACGGTTTAATTAGTGGGCCCCAAAAATATTTACTTGCCCGCTTTTCATCTTCTGTTAAAAAATACTCCCTCCCAAGCTTCACAAATTCTTCCTTGCTTATGTGTCCATCGTGATTGGCATCAATACTGGCAAAACTGTAAATAGCTTCCTGAAAGTGATAGAAATGTACATCTAAAAATTGAAAGGGTACTAAACAAAAAGTACTGTGATAGGAAAGAGACAGGAAGAGTATTATGGTACTGAGACTGGTTACCATGAAGACAGGATGTATTTTTCAAGTGTTAGTAGTTATATAACCCATGCAATATTCAATATGTCCCCTAAGTATGCATGATGATGACTCCAAATATTTTAATTAGATATTCTGTCAGTATTTTTACAGTTCTCCATCTGCAAATTTAGTTAAAATATAAATAAAATTTCTGTTCAGAAGTTGAAACTAGGATTGTAATCTTTGTCTCAATATGGCTTATATAGTGCTAGTTCGACTGCCAACCAACTTACACTGTAATAGCTGGAAATTTGATGGAGTCGTCATATAAAAAAATGTGTAGAAGTATGGAAGCTTAAAATCAATTGACTTTTCAAAAAACAACTTATGAACCTCAGGTAAGTCACCTACTTTCTATCTCTCTTTCCTTTCCTTATTAATGTTCTAATTAACATGACAATGTCATTTCCATATATATCTGTGTGTATGTGTTTAAATGATTAATTAAATACAGAACTGATGAGAAATATTTACCTTTGAATCCAAACCCAAACATTCAAAAAACAAGGTGAATTCATCAAGTGATATGTCACCACTCTTGTCCTTGTCCACAGCCTGAAACAGTTAAAACGCATACATAAACAATATTCTTCAAGAGCTAAGTTATATATACAGGATAATACCGCACAAGAAAAGTTGAAGTACTCAGAAACTGAACACTTTATAAAATATTTAGGTTTGTATATGTTTAATATGCACTGAAAGAGTATTCAATTTGTATTTTACTATGTAGAGGGTGGTCCAAAATTTATAGCTTTAGTTCCACAATTAACTATTTTTAGATATACTGTATAAAAGCAAAATTATTTACCTACTTTTAGGTTACCTTCTTTAAAAATTATTTCTATACTTACTTGGAATAGATGAGGCAAGAAGTGATGAGCCTTCCTTTTCAGAGATTTATCATTGATTACATGGTGCATGTTTTCCAAGTATTGTTCTGCAGTGACCATATTGTATGGGTGTGCAATACCCCACTGCTCTTCCCACACGATCTGTGACAAATAACTCGACATTAAAAACTTATAAATTTTATCTCTATAATAAAATTACACATAAAAACAAATTATCTTCACGAGAATGTAACATCAGTTTTTTTAAAACACCAGGGTCTATAAACTTCACTATTCACTTTGTAAATGATTAAAGGGGGCAGGGGAGTATTATTTTAAATGATTTCAAATGGCTTTTAATGGGATCCTGTGCAAAGATTACAAATAAATAAGGTGATTAAAGGGGACTATTTTAAAGTTCTCAGGGTTAATTATTGTTTGAGTAGCCACATGCAGCAGACTTTCTGTTCACTGGATGAACCTGTTTTGTTTGCCTGTGCGTCTTGGTGCAGTTAACATGTGACTGGACTTTTAGTAACAAAGATTATTTATAGACATATCACAATGTCAGTCCTTGTTAAACTCTCGGAAGAACTTTTAGTAATTTATCCAGAATAAAAGTCAAGAAATACTTGAGAGCCACTTCAACATCAAACATCTATTACATAGATGAAAAAATTGACTAATTGATTTGCTATTTAAGTCGGTTATTTAGTGTAAAAGAGACCTAAATGTTAGAATTGTAGTAAGAGCCGTGAAAATAAATTAAAACTTTATATCTCAACTGGAAAATTCACTCATTCACCTTAATGTGTAGAATGTTCCTGAAGGTGCCTATTTCAAGGTAACTGTAATGGCTTGCTTTAACATTTGAAGAAGATGATAAATTATATATAGAACTTGTAGCACTATTATAAGGCAAATAAAAAATCGGTTACATATAATAAACAAATTATAGGCTCTGTAAATCATGTAAGTGAAAATGTGACATGTTTGTTAAAACAGGTGATGTTTCAATGAGCGTTGAAAACATCTCACATTTCTGACAAACTGAACCATCTGGGAGCTCTAAAGAATCTTATCCACTGGTTACACTGGAGAAACATTCTGTCTACAATCTGTAAAAATTTTATCTCAATATGTATATATTTTGAAAGTGAGAACTAATAAAATAGCCACATGACATGCCTGTGGGCATTAGCTGGAATTCCAGGCTTGTATAATTGATACAATTATAATATTGGATAATTTAATTTCAAGAAATATTTCTTCCCTCTAAACAAGACAAGAAAATCTTTCATAAGTGTGTGGCATGCATTAGTGTTTGTTACGTTGATGTTTAACATTATAAAAATATCAAGTAAAAGAATAATATGCCTGTAAAAGTGTATGTTAGAATGTGTATTCTTACTTGCAAAGCATCTTTAAACTCCTCTTCCTGTTTCTTTGAGAGATGTCCAAGATTAATAAATCTTTCGGCCAAAATCTTGAAGTCATCCATTGACACCACTCCATCATGGTTTATGTCTATGAGCCCATGAAATGTCCTGATCTTTCTCCTCCAGAACTCGCTGTTACCCTTTAAAAGGAAAATAATAAATTAGTATGATAATTTAAAGTTCAATAATTACTATTTTATAATTCCATATTTCAGAAAGCAAAACATATTCATCTACAACAAAATTGAAGAATATACAAATTACCTATTATTTAATAATTACATTGCATATAACTGTGAATTATAATAAAATCAATTATGAGCTATTCTTACAGAAGTTGACTTTTTATTATCACTACTTTTTTTTACACCTCTGTTCCAATATGTAATTATAAATTGCATCTTGGGAAGAATAATTTAAGTAACAAATGAATCTGAAATAATTGTAATTAATATGAATGAATATTTTGCATCTCAGGAAGAATAATTTATATAACATAAACAAATGGTGAAACCAAAGCAATGTAGGAAAACTTGAAAGAAATTAATATACTTAGATGTTATAAACAATGTAAACTTTCTCAGTTATATTTTTGCAGAAATAATTCTTTGGTTTAAACATTTTGTGACAAAGGCAATAAGAAGTTGATATATATTTTAACAGAAGCAGTGTGGAATGGAATCTAGGAGCACCACTGTTCTTAAGTTTAAAAGTATTAAATATGTGATTGTGAGAAAATCACTTCACATAAAGAAAATTTAAGAAAGAGTGTAATAACATGCTGCATACTTCTAGGCAGAATTTGTGAAAGTGAATGTTAAATTGGAAAATATCTTTCAAAAGTCCAGAGGTTAGGAAAAAGTGTCAAATTCTTTAAAGCTAACCATAATGTAATATAGAAATATTGTTTCAAAGTATTTCGCTTCTAGCAAAGTCAATTTCACCCATATTATAAAATGTGGAATTTGTGTTAATCAGATTTATGAATGTAAGGACAAGATAAATATATTTTTGAAACATGGAAAATAACAAAACTCACCTTTTCTCTCACTTGTTCACCTTCACTGTCACTGTCAGAATCTGAATCAGAAAAGTGACTCGGCTTTCTCACAGCCTCTTTGGCAAAAGGCCTAGTTGTGACCTACAAATAATATAAACACATTAATAATTTTAGGTAGTAAAAGTTATATATTAGTATCTATAATAATTGAAGCAATTGATCACTATGATCAGTTCCATTTGTCCTATTCCCAGTATAATTAGAACCACAGTTTAGGAGCAAACTGAAGAATCTGTTACAAATGAAGTGCTTCTATTCTATATACAAATTCTTGGATTCCACTTTATGTTAACATATCAATTTAAAATAAATAATGTAAAGTAAAAACTAAATTCCTGTATAATTATGTTTTAAGTTTATTAACAATAGATGCTTCTCATCTACTTTACATAGTTATAATTATGTTCACATACAAAGTGCACAGATGTTCTACCTTTATAATTAATATTAAATGCTTTTATCAAATCACTCACACCAGCGCAATACTTGTTTATATGGGTAAAAAAGTTTTTTTTTGTATCCTTCAATATTTCCAGCATCATACAAAATATTATAGCAACCTGATCATAGTACACAGTGAATGAGCAGTTGTGGTTATTAAAAAGATTAAGAAAAGAACAGTTAAGTATTAATAATTATTGTAGAAATATGGTGATTAAAAATAAAATCTTATTGGTATGTAACAGACAAAGCTAAATTATTTTTGTTACTCAAATCTATATAAGTCTTGTTGTAGGCAAAGATTTTATTTGATTGAAACTCCAATTTGTCTCCATATAATGGTTGAAGGCAATCAAGCTTAGATTTTTACACATTTGGCTTCCCTTTTATTTCATAAAAATTTCAAATTTAAAAATACCTGAGAAAGTGCTAAATATGGTGATGAAACATCAGTTCAATTAAACAAAAACTTTTTCTGTAATTAATCATAAATTTAATTTGTTCAATTATTGTGAAAACAGATGTTAATTGATTATATTTGTAACTACGGAAATTAAATGTCTTGTGTTATTTTGTCTATTTCACAATTGTTGGTGAAATGGTTAATTTTCTCTACCAACTTGATTCAGTAAATAATTGACAAGCGGATTGAAAGACAAGTATTCTCCAATTGATTCAACTAAAATTTTGCTAATTTTATTACAGTTATAAACTGAAGGAAATGTAATTCAATCAGGACTTACTATTGAATTTTGTTTTTCAAAGTGAAAAATTGTTTACTAATTTTAAATTTATTTGTAGTTAAATAGAAGTTTAATTAATTGTATTTAAGCAGTTATGGAAAAATTTGACCATCAATGATTAACTAATTGCAGGAAACAGCTGAATGTGAACCTTGACGTACTATGGAAAGGTCAAATCATGTTGTCTGTATGTGTACATATATATGTGTCATATAGAAGAGCACTCAAATAAAGATATTTAGAATCAGGTTAAAATTTATTCAACTAGTGTGCCTTCAAGAATTTGTATGTGAGAAGTTGTGAAAATAAGCATAGCAAATCACGGACATGATTATTGGAGTTTGAAAAAATCATTTGTTCTTTGTGATCCACTCACTACCTTAATAATATTTGAAATTTATTAGCGAAACTACGAAAAATACTCAAGCAGATAACATTATGTATTTATTTGTTGGGTTTGGGTGCGGATTGTCGGTTTCACCTCGCGCTATGTACGAAACCATTCTCCAGCTAGCACGCTCCAAAACCTTTTCTTTGCCCTTTGTGTTCTCAAATGGTTTCTCGTTGCCTCAAACGCCGTATTTTTTTCAATCCTGTCGATTCTTGTCAGGTATTCTCATTAGTGCTTTCTCATTTCTATCGAGGAAAATATGAATCAGCTCTGCGACATCTCAGAAGCGTCAATATACCGATTTGTTCATCTACTTCGGGACAAGATACAGACCTACTGTAAATAAACAAATATTTGATAAAGACCAGAACGATAAACAAAGCTGCTTATCTAGAGCACCAGAAAATGGAGCGTCGTGGCTAGAAACTCGTCTAACGACGTTATAGAGAGTAGGGAAGATAACGAAGCAAGGATATTAAGCTGAAGGAAGGGTGCTGAACCCAAATCTGGTTTGTACATTTAATTATTATTACAGAGTTCACTAAATATCTAAAATGTGGCACTCAGTGACTGACGTCTTTTGTTTCTAATAAAATTAAATATTAAGAAAATGAGATAATTCTTAATAATATGTTCGATTGTTGGAAACAAGTTTGGATGTAGAAACGATTTAGTTATTCCACTTTTTGTACAATGATGAACAGTCTTTGTTGCACAAGAGCACATCCGTCAATATAGAACATAATAATAGAGCCTATTAAGTTCAATACGACTAAACAGAAACATGACGAGGAACAGTTCATTGATATTAATTGCCCACCACAGCGGTTGAACTGAAATGAATTCGTATGCTAGGTGCTAGACAGCCGTTAGTCCATTTCTCACAACTTTTGTCATATTTGTTCACACCATGAAATAATCTTGTCGATCAGGTGAAGAAGATGGCGGTGTCAGCCAAACGACATCACCCGACTGGAATACCGAGAACTCTTCATCCAGCATCTTCGTCGGGAAAATCTACGTTCTCTAAAAAAATGTTAACCATATTCGGATCTTATGACTGCTAAATACTCCAGGCTCTTCTGATTAATAGAGCCGTTCCTTCAAGTAAGTCAGAAATAAGTCCACTTCCCTGAAGAATTGAGATGACGTATTGCACTAGTTTTAACTTGCGTCTCACTTATTCTGTTAAATCTTGAAATTTGAATTATTATACATACGTACCAGATACCTTCAACATCTCCCTTCCCCCCTTCTTTTCCTATGCTATTAAAGGGGAGTAGCCTGTTTCTGGACCACTCTCATGTTGCCTGTTATAAATTAAAAATGGACCAGTCGGTCAGCTACGTCTTAAACTGGTTCAGGGCACGGAGAAGGGAATGCTGACACCCCTCAGCGAATTCCTCTACCGTAATTTTGAAGGACGTAAGAAAGGTTCAGAAGAGACCGTCTGCTTGATGCAAGTTTTATATGCTTTGTTCTACATCTCTTTCAGGTGAATACTGGGTATAATTCCTTTCCGCGTCCTCCGTTTCAAATACCTTTCCCATTAAATTAAAGGGGAGTTGCCAGTTACTGGATGACTCTCGTGTAACTTGTCACACACCTTTACCGCTCCAAAGAATGGAACATAATTGATAATGAAGATGAAACGAGCAATGTAACACCCGTATTGCGTAAACTATCAAATACTAGTGAAAATTTGTGACAATTTTTCTTTCAGGAAAATTTTGGGCCATATTAAACAAATATTAGATTCCAACGACTAATTCAAAGTATTCCTCATTATCTTTTGTCCCTAAATAAGTGGCCTGCGTCCACCAACTTTGAGATGTCCTGTTGGAAATGTCATTTTTGTACATATTATCTCTGATTGTTTACAATGATTATGATGTAATAAATTATGTGACACGAACCTACACGCATTCATGGACTTCAAAATGGCTGTGATCGTCATCGGAGACGGGAAGCAGCAAACTGTATTAACTCTGGTATAGGTTCGAAACGTTGGGATTGAATCTTCGTGCTTCCCTTTGTCATTTACTGTATTTTCGTAGAGAACTGTACCCGAGTTGATGAGCCCAAGTTCTCCGCTGCGTAGCTTGAGCTGTCATCCCCGTCGCTAACGTTCCGCTATGGAAAGTGCGGAGTGTTTCTTGGGGAAAGTGGAACGACTAATATGCTCCGTGTGTGTGATCCAGCCGGAAAGGGGAGCCATTCAGTGTGAAGGGCGAGCAAGGGCACGGGTTGGAAGGAGGGGGAGTTCCTTGTCTGTAACACCACCTTGCATCCCGTTTAGGGCAAGCCTTCAAAACACAAAGGTTGGGAAAATAAATTATTTCTTCTTCACCGACTAACCAATCTCTAGTCGATTTAAAAGCGGGTTCAAATCAAAGATTAAACGGTCAATATGACACAATGTATTCGTTTGGCAAGGTGCTGAAAGCCAGAATCTAAAGACATTAGTGTAGGGAGGCATCAGTGATGATGTTTCACTGTTCTAACCTCTTCTCTTTGAAGAACATACAGAATACAACTGCAGTAAGTGAATGGATTTAATTAGTGTTTAAATATAACCTCTAAATCTCTAAAATGTCCAAGAATTATGTTCATAAATCAACAAAAGTAAAGGTTATTTATTATTTCCACATCCAGAAATTCTTTGTACACTAATTGAAACTCATTTCTTTCCTCTGTCAATTTATGTATCTGAATATTCCAGTATAGTATAGTATTCACTATAGACCGAACATAACACTAATTCCTTCAATTTAATATATTATACAAACATAATTGTCCGACTTTAAGCTTACAATGAATAAAAAGACGGCCAATAAGTCAGTAGTCTTTTTTTTCTCCGTGCCTCTACAGCCCATTAAGGGCCTGGGCCTACCGAGTCGACTGCGGGCTGTCATCTTGCATGGCACCTTCCGAATTTGGAGTGACACGTGGTCAGCGTATCGATCCTCCAACAGTCTTAATCCCGGTCTTATTGACTAAGTAATCATTTTATTAATGTTTAATTGCAAAAATACTACGGTTCATCCAACTTTGAGGACTTCTTCAGGTAACTATGCATCAAAAACTTATTAAGTGAAAAATGAATTTTAAATAGATAAAATTTTGTTAAAATATAAAGTGTAATATTCAGTATAATTTAAAATAAATGAGAATTACATTCTTGATGTGTCTGCCATTCATATTCACTTCTGGATTCAACTCAACATGTAATAAATGTACATTTATTACTCCAAATAATAATACAGTGAATAGGTAATAAAGTAATTAAATAGTTTATCCGTTAATTAATGTAGGCCCTACAATAATGAGTTATATAAGCCTCTTTGTCAGTTTATTTTTAAAATTAAATATTAAACATTACAACGTTTCGTCTCTCATTTGAGTCTTCAGGCAAAAAATTTGCTGTACATGGAACATCACTCCATGACTCCTTTCGGCCGATGGAGGTTCCATGTACAGCTAAAGTTTTACCTGAAGAAGACTCAAATGAGAGACAAAACGTTGTAATGTTTAATATTTAAATTAAAAATAAACTGACAAACAGGCTGATTTAACTCATAATAAAGTAATTAAATTAAATATTGTAAATAAGACACCAAGAATGACCAAAATTCACAAATGGAATCATTTAAATTGAGTATGTTTATTCTTCCAACTTTAAGGACCTCCTCAGTTCTTTAATTAAAATGTAATGGTCATTTTCCACTGTATCACAAAATTTCAAGTTACTGCGAAAACATGGTCCCTTAAAGTTGGAGCACGAAACGTAAATTAAATTATTCAGCAAATTTTGCAAAAGTCAGTAATGGACTATTTTAATTTAAATAAGCTTCGTGTGCTACCTTTAGGGACTTAACAGGTCACAGCCAGCTAGTCTATTCCCTCTCCCCGTTTCTAAGATAAAACTCCCTACTGCTCTCCTCTTCTTATCCTTATAACAGAGACATGATACTTCGTGGACAATGACCATTACAAGCCCATTAGGAAGGGTTCTGGGCTTTCGAACCGTATGTCATCTATAATTTAAGCATCACATTTCAATCCTCACCAAAAGAAGTTGACGAAGCGTCGACACGGTTCGAAACCCAAGACTCATCTTACAGTAAATACCATATGAAAAACCTCAACAGTTTTGTAATTTTGAAGGCTTTTTTCCTAGCTTTCTCCGCATTTGACTAGTTAGGCAGTATCTTTGGATCATTTCCTCTAATATTTCTGGGACAAGTGCAGCTGAGAATCTACTCAATTGTATTAATAAATAAATTGGTTCACGGCGACTTGATGGACGGGTTTTAAAATGGCGCGGTCGGCCATTTTGCCACCAGCGTGGTTCGCACGGGCGGCCTTGTGGCCACGTGCAGACAACTCTTGACCTCACGAACAGGTTCAACGACCTCACTGTCAGTCGTTGGCTGGTCCTCAATTCATCAACTAAACAATCCCAGGGGAAAGTGGCTGCCACCTAAACCGTCCCTCTTACACGTATGTATCGACCAACAATTAATTAGTATGAAAAATAATGACATGGCCCCAAAGAACTTTATAACACAAAAACGTATATAAATTATCGAAACACGTAATAAGCCTTTGAAATTCGGCTTTAAAATTTAAAAAATCGCCATACTTTTCAAAAGAATATACAACTATTATTTTAATTTCTTGAATTCCTTTATCAAGACCGAAAATTAAAAAAAAAACGTATCCAACGACGTACACATAAATTATGTTGTGTTCCTTTGGTAGGTGTTTATAGTAAGCTATAGCCTATTATTTTCCTCCGCTGTTTATTTATTTACATTTTCGCCACAAAAGGTGCTAAATTACATTTAACGAATTTAATGTTACCTCATCCATAATTTTTTTAAATAAATTCACACGCCATTCCATTAAATATTACACAACCCTTTAACACATTTTCTTTAGATCCCATTACATTCATAAAAGCACCCAAATCAGTCCACCATCGTAAAAAATTGAAAAAATAAACCCTTAACACAATAATAAAATGTAGCGAATAAAAACAATAAATTTATTCGTTGAATTAGTAGCTGTAATTAAAAACTTAAACAACTTTTCCTCCTTTTATTTGAGATCTCGATAATCCAACACGTTGAAGATTAACTGAAATATCTTTATTTTTTATCAACATTCTGGCCTTGTTTAGTTTCAAACTACACAAAGATGTTTAAAATTTAATTTCTATAATTGTTCATGTACGTACACAGATAAAAAATGAAAGAGCCATCACAAGTAAAATGAGGTTACAGAGATATAAAACCAAAATTTCACATGACAATTTTAGCGATTATAAATCGACATAAGTTTCTGAAATATTATACATCTATATTGTAAATATTACTCGACCAATCGTAGAAGAGTTATGAAATCAAGTCCACCTTTTATGCATACTACTTCCAATTTACAAATCAATCTCTCTATATCATAGTTTTATGACTTAAATATTTACTCAAAATGGAGATGAAAAGTCGCTTTGGTTAATAAATAGTTGTATATTTAATGCTGACTTTTTGGCCGATTATTTTTATTGCAATCTCTCTATAATCTGATCTCTGTAATTCAATAGCTTTGTTATTTTAGATCGACCATGTAATCTTTGAATTCAGTTAAATATCCTTGTTCTGTTTTATTCCAAGTCATGATATTGGTTTTCACAAGCCCGAAGAGGGTGGAAACTTGATTTACTAAATTATTATTTTAAAATCATTTTTATTTATTTTTCAAATACAAACATACACGAATAACTCGCTTTTATTTGCGTTGGTATGAAGAGCGTAGCATTAGTACTCAAATTGAGAAGTACTGCAGAATTTCACTTCGAAATTACGATATTACAAGAAGAAAATGGTGATTACCGAGACTCCTACATTAGAGCTTACAACTTATGTAAATATGTCAGGAAAAGGAGACGTGGGAAGTGAGAATAAAGCCACCTAAAGGTTGCACAATCGCCGATTGGTGACAAAACTCTAACTGGTTCAACCAAGAGGAAAAGGTCAATATTTACAGGTGGAAGGAATGTTAAATAACCGCAATGTCCACATACATTACCCCCCTCCTTTCCTCAAATGATGATGACATCATTAAACGTTGTTGCATGTTGAAGATATATGATAGACATTTGTCCAACATGGTTGAGTAATAGAGATCGTTGCATACAATTTCTGATTTAATAACAAATATACCGTACAAATTTAAAATTACATCGCAGAACAAAAACCCAGAAATAAATCAATACTTAATTTTATTTACGTTCTTTAAAAATCTTAACATCGGATCGTTAAAATTATAATTTGCGTATTAATTAACCATCACAATGTTTTAAAATTATTATAAACTATATTTTTATTTAATAATTTATGTTGGTTAAAATTTAATATTGAATGAATAATTTTCCTATTAAAAAGTCTAGTAATAAATTGATTTCTACAGTGCTGGCCTCTTTTGATAACTTCCAGTGAAATCTTCTAATAATTTAAAGTTAGTAAAAAATATTGAAGTTAAAATGAAAATTTTTGAGAAATATTAAATTATTTACAAAATAGATTGGAAAACTTGTTACATCGGCCAAACTAAACGCTCTTTAAAACATAATTTGAAAATCGTATTTATTTGAATATTTTAATCACAATCATAAATTTTATTGGATAAATGTTAATATTTTAGATGACGAATGAAATTATTATTCTAGATTAATGAGTGAAATGTTATACATCTGATCCAGTAATTCGGCAATTATTGTTACGAAAGAAATATATTTTCTTATTATTATGAACCATGAGGAACAATACGTCGAGCTATTGCCATAAATATATAAAAATTTAATGTTATTAAATATTGTTTCTAACAAATCTGGCCGTTGTGCTTCATTAAATGTTAATAGTAGTCATTTCTATTTAAATCTCGGCAGATTTTCCTAATGCAGGATTTCAGTTTTAAGGAAATGTCGAAGTGTAAATTTTAATTTGTCATTATCCTGAATAATGAGAAAAAAGGCCCACAAGAAAAAAAACTCCCCTCTATCGTGCAGATTGGCATTCTTAGCCGCATTTTGAGCAATTAATGAAATTAAAATACAACCAAATAAAAATACTTGGTGAACAAAATCATTAGCTCATATAAGTGTATACGTTGTCGTTTTAGTTGAGTGCGAAACAAATATGCTGTAAGACAGTTTTGGCTAGTAAAAACAATTAATAACATGTAGGAAACGAATTAAATAATGAAATTGATTGAGGAATGTGAGAAATAGAGATCACAATTACCGCCAAAGTAGGTCGCATCAAAAATATATATATTAAAAAATGAAACACGTTTTCAACACACGAAAATGAAGAAATAAAATTCACAGGTGAAGATCTAAAAACTCTATCGTTTGCCGGACACAGTAATGTCTTCAATAAAAGACCAGCGAGGGATGATTACAAGAAATCAAAGGCCGAATCATCCGATAGGCAAATTGATCTGAAAGTGGCTCAAAAAAGTTTTTTTTTTCGTTTCAGTGGGTTGCTGGCATAGCCTTTGATATGAGGCCATCGAATAGGGGTCACTCGACACAACCATGATAAATACTGAGGAAAATCTGGACTCTAACCGACATACAAACAGAAACTGTAATATCCGATAGCTAAGGAAACTAATGATCACTATTCAACCAGCACCACAGTCTGGAATAGGTGAAGATCAGAGACATTCTGTGTGGAAGACATACTTTCTCATTTACGAACCTCAAGATCTTAACAAATAAGAATAATATACCCTCTCTGAAAAAAAAATGCAACTGAAAACCATACATAGAAGAAACAGTCGTGGATAAAATTGGAGTGCTATGAAGAGGAGTTAACGAGTAATCAAAGTAATGTAAAGACGTGGTCGGAAATAAAGAATTAAATATTGATAATAATCACAAAATATGGGCGCGCAGTCTTAAAGGTTTGCAACTTAAAAATTCTGAGAGGCACAATGAATAACAATTTTCCTCCAATATTTGTACTGATCTCGTACACGTGTAATTTGTTTTCATTATTAATAGGATGAATTTTTATTAGGAAGGACGTAATGCTATTTAAACTCCAAAATATTGTATTTTAAATTTGATAACACTGGCAGATTTAATGTTCTTTTGGTCTTCCATTTGCCTCGTTTGAAGAGAAAAAATATGTAAATAGGAATAAAAGAAAATTATTGTAAATTTCATGATAAATAAAAAATAGTTATTATTTGTCGATAAATAAATTATATGGCAAGCTGTTGTCATGACAACAAAACAGTTTGACTTGGAGACCGGTGGTAGGCAGATGTACTCAATCTTGTAACACAGAATATCGCATATTTTATTCTATAAGGTAAATAAATTCGATCAGTGTTATAGGATTGGAAAACGATCGGTTTTACTTGTTGATCTTTAGTAAAACAAATTAATTTTTTGTTTGGTTAAATCTCAATAAGAGAATTACAGTAGCCGTTACTTCTGGTACTTCATATTTGCGATGGCATTGTGAAGACATCGTTCTTTCATAATAGAGCATCCTGAGAGAATTGTCGTGAAAATGCTACTATCGCCTCATAAATGCGGTCCTAGGGCTCGTGAGGGGAAAAGCCCGTGTGTTGATTTCCGTTTGAACCTTGGACCGTTAGTTTCCCCTCCTAGTGAGGGGTCGCAAACGTAAACAAGGCGCTCTCCCGTTGTCGCAGGATAGAAGCTTGTCATTATCTCTTATTCGATGAATATATTTATTCCATTGTCTGTGAGAATGAATGTGAAGGGATTTTTAAAAAAAGATAAGAAGATAGAATAAAGATACTAAAGAAGTGAGAGGGTTAGAAGAGAGGTGACTAGGGGTTGCAACAGTCTGGGGTTGTGGTTACTGTAAGTTACAAAAATTTCCAGTAGTTTAAAAAAACATTTACTCCATGCCTAGATAACTGTCTGCATTAAATTTTCAGATGGCATAAGATTTTGAAGATAAAATGTTGAAACTCTGGATGAAATTAGAACAGTATTTGGTCTCTGTATGGACACACAAAGCAAACGTAATGAAGGTAGGAGAACAGGAGGAAATACGAAGTAAGTGTGAATAGAGAGAAATTATTATAATTAAAAGGTTATAAATATTTGATACTGAAATGCCACAAGGATGTAAGTATGAAACCAGCCTTTGCCATGCCTATTCTTGACTTGAAAAGAAAAGCTGAGATTCTAACCATTAAAATTGACAAAAAAAATAAGGAAAAGATCCCTATCGTGTAATGGGTGGAGTGTGCTTCCGGTAATGTGGACTACGTTTAAAATATAGAGACTTTGGAAATGTGGACCTGGAGAAGGATGAAAATCAAGTGGCAGGATACAGTTGAGAAATTGGAGGTTCTAAAAAGGCTATGATAACAGCGAAAGTCATTACAGACCATATTAAAGAGAAAGAAGAATTTCAATGGACGTATTTTGAGATAAAATTGATTGAAAAGAAGGAATGATTATTTAGGGGCAGCCTAAAGAGATTAACAACAAAAGTCGATGTCTTGAAGGAGCCGAATTTGCTACGAAGGAATGAAAAGAAGCCACTAAGGACCTGAAACCGCTGAAAACTTGTGATGGTCATCCTTATCTGACGCTTTTATCATTAAAATAAGATAAGTTGATAGAAAATAAGGTATAAGAACGGAGGAAGAACAGAAGATAAAGAAAGAAAATTGTAATTCTGATTTATTATTAAAAATCATTAAAATTCTATCCTTAAAACAGTGGAAAATCGACTTTGAAAAAATATCTATTTTACCCGACTTTTATTTTTCAAAAAATAATTTATTTTAAAATATAGTAAACGAATTCCAAAGAATGTACATATTGAATCTACTAAAATATCCACCATAACATCTATATAGCTGTGTCATATATGAGAAAAAAAATTAAAATTACGGTAGAAAGAATCTTAAACTTGGTTTAGATTTGTAATTTGATGACAGTGGTGGACTTAATATTTTTGTTCATTTTGACGGATGATCAATTGCCTGGTTTATTCATAAAAATAAAAGAAATTGTAATGAAGGGGGAAAGAGTCTTGGAGGATTATGGAGGATAAATTTAGAGAAAAGAAAAGTGAGTTAGCGACCTTCTTGTAGAAAAAGATCTGGGTCATAAACACGAACGTGGAACTACAAACTCGAAAGATAAATGTATTACAAAAATTCTGAATGACGTATATTTCGGTGAATACAGATACTAACAGCTCAAGGAATTTGCCCATTTTCTTGATGAATGATGTGGTGAATGGCAGTCACTGGTATACAAAATTATTTATATGACGTGCGAACTTACGGACATATTCATCCATTCTCTGGTCAAATATAATAAATTAATTTTAAGAAAATAAATTTGCGTGTGAACAAGTGTTTTGAATTAGTGGTTCAAAAACAATATATGGAATTAAAATAAAATAATTTCGACGGGTATTTTTGCAGACAGTTTTTATTTTTTTATTCAAACAACGTTTCAGCGCATATTCGCACTTTCTTCAGGTTTACCTCCTTACAATCCAATTATTGTTACATCCAATCATAATTGGTGTTAAGAAACTAGCGTTTAGAACATTTTTATGTTTATTGTTAATAATTGCATGTAACAGTAATTGGATTGTAAGGAGGTAAACCTGAAGAAGGTGCGAATATGCGCCGAAACATTGTTTGAATAAAAAATAAATAAAAATGTCTGGGAAAAAACAGGTCGGAAATTATTTTATTTTGATTTTTAATATTAGACGTTAATTGATTTAATATTAATAAGTGCAATTGTTTTCTTAAATTATTTTATTATTATTTTTATAAGTCGGTCAGTAGCTGAAAGTAGAATAAATCATTTTGAATACCAATGAAATACAACGTTCCTCCTCTATTTGTGTCTTACCAGATCTTCCGATAAGACATGCCTACTATCATAAATTGCAAGAAAGTAGATTATGTTACATCCGAATAGTGAGTAATATATATATATATATATATCTGTAATTCATTAATGTATATGGAGAATGGAGTCAGAGAGAGGCAACTGACGCGTAGCGTAGAATGTCAAAGAACGCATAAAGATGATTTAATGCTCCGGAAACGTGTCACAGATAAAATTAAGTCCAATGACATTAAACAATCAGTGTAACCACATACTATTATCCCTGTCAGTTATCATAAAGTACAATTCCCAACTCGAATAGGAATATAATTTGTCGGTGTTAAGTCCTGTGAAAATAATATTTTTCAGGAGAAAACTGAATCAAATATGTCGATTACAAGCAGACTATTTTTCTATTTATCCGATAAAATAGAAATGCATGTGCAGGCTTTATCACCCAAACTACATGCAAAATTATCTCAAGTGGTAGACAAAAGAAATTGTGGCGGTAAAAGAATATATTCCTTTTCCTCTTTACAGTTACATTTTTCAGTTATATTTATTCTTTGACACTTTCCATTCTAATCACGTTTTCTAAATCACCAACCCTCACTTACTGACTACCCTGTTTCATAACAAAGCAATGGAAGTTTTCCTTACATAAAATACCACTTCCAAATAATTATCTCGCTACTACGTTTCGTCGAATAATCTCACGTATACGATCATAAACAGGAAACAGCAGCACAAAAACTTGGAATAGTAATCACATTTGAACGTTTAATTTACTGCGGCAGCGAAACCCTATTCCCAAAGCAGACAGTAAAGATATTTTCAATTTAACACAATTCTCCACACACAGAGAAAAAGACTCATCGGCAACACAAAGACTTAATACACAGGAAGGTTCCAACAAACTGGAACGTGAGAAGAAAAATGGTTTCAAAAATATATTTTATAACATAATTGAATAAATAAAATAATTTAATTAGTAAAACATATTTCGGTCTTGATTTAGACATTTACCAGACTTATGAAAACAAAGATTATCCGACGAGCGTCCACATTATCCGCCGAAAAATGTAACTTAAATTTTAAAAGTTGGTTGTCGATTATTTTATTGATTTTCTGGCGTCAACATTTTTTTAAATAACCAAATAAAGTGAAGGGATTACCGAAAAAGTTTAATGTTATTGCAAACTTTTCTAAAAAACAACTGAGTGGTTCTCGGAGAGTAATCGCAGGCGGCAGGTAAATGAAGTTGTACTCACATTACTTGAAGCTGCTAGACATCGGACGGTGGAGAATGAGAGAGGAGTCTGCTGAGCGGAGATGTTTCTGAGGAGACTCACGGCTCCGGTGCGCATCCACATCCTCGTAAGGGTCGCCATGACCACTCTACAGCCACTGAAGGAAGGAAACCTGTTGCTGCTTACCCTCCACTCGCGCATGCGCACCAGGAACGCGGTGGACGTGCGGAAGGTCAGGGGTGCGACGTGGTGACCTGCCGCCATTGTGAGCTGCACGTACTCCAAACACACAATCCTCCTTGCACCGACCGTACTGTACTCTCCTCACATTTACGTAACCCGCTCGTCGGAGTCGAAATAACATTTATAATTGAACGATGTCAAAAAAATAAATAATAGCGTTAATCCGAAGATCGTTTGACTTTTCGTCCTTGCCTCCGAAATTATAAATTCCCAGTCTCATTTCACTACAACACCAAATTATCTATAACACTCTATTAGATAACGATGGCAATATTTATGTCTCTCAACTGAACACAATAACTTGTGGTATCCCACAGGGGTCGATTCTAGGACCTCTTCTTTTTCTTTTGTTTATTAATGATCTTCTAGATTGCATGAAAAAGAAATCAGATCTTTACGCCGATGACACCAACTTAGTAATAACAGGTAGTGACGACCAAATGCTTCAGGATAACGTCGATAACGCACTCAAATTTTTAAATACGTTGTTCAGTGCAAACAAATTGGTTCTGAACTTATCTAAAACTAAACTCGTTCACTTTTCATCCGGTAAGAACGTTCCTATATTGGCAAATCAAACTAATGACTACGCACCTTTTCTAGGTATTCAAGTTGACGGAAAGTTACGGTGGAATGAACATATTCAGACACTCTCTAGTAAACTCAGTTCAGTCTGTTACTCCCTTAGATTGTTAATGCAACAAGTAGATACGTTAACGGGAAAATCTGTATATTATGCTTATTTCCACTCTAATATGTGCTATGGGGACTTGCTTCTCGGTCTACGGAAATTTTCAATTTACAGAAACGTGCGATCCGTATATTATGTGGCAAAAGTTATAGAGAAAGCTGTAGACTACTCTTTAAAGCTCCTGAAATTTTAACATTTCCTTGTACTTATATATTGGAGACTCTCAAATATGTAAGACGTAATTTAAATCTATTTGATAGGAACGGAGATTTCCATAATTATGAGACCAGAAATCGCTCAGCTCTACGTACGGATAAACATCTCCTCTCACTTGTTGAAAAAAACATTCATTATTCGGGAATAAAGTTATTCAATTCCCTTCGTATTAGCATTAAAAGCATTAACAATTACAATGTGTTTATGAGGAAATGCAAAATTTTTCTAATTAAAGGCGCGTATTACTCTGTCAATGAATTTATAAGTCGACCTTAACCTAACGCTCTTTAGTTCCCTATAAAATACTGGTTCTATGGACTGCAATATAAAACCGTATTGTACATTTATGCCACTAATACTTCAAAATTGTTTATTTCATGTGGACCGCACGAGGTTTCCAGTCACTGCCCTTAACTACGACATGTGTTCTTCAGGAGAAGAAGTGATGTGCAGTGTTACAAGTGAAATTAATAACTCTTATTCAAATATTTTCGTATAGATTCTAAGTTTTCTTGTTTCATGAAATATTTTGTAGTTAAGCTAAACATTAATGATATACATAAATATAGTAAATACTAACAGTCATAATTATTGTATATATATCTCATGTTTTTTATATCAATTTGACTTGTCCTATTTCCTCATCTGAGAACTAACGGAACTAATAAATCTATCTATCTATTTATCTATTGTAATTCACTGATATCTTCCGTTTATTCCGATGATAATGGCCTACGCCACACTGTGGACGCGTCACCGAAAACAACGACGGAACATTGAATTAATTAAACAGCGAAAATTTACAAATGTTTCCAAATAATTACGGCAACATTAAAGAAAAATAGGTCAACTGACTGACGGGAGGTCTTGTTCAACACCACTCGAAGACACTTTCAAACATTACTATCCAAAAGAATAGAATCCTAGAAATGGAAATATCTGGGTATTTTTTTGTGTGGGGGGAGGGCTGTATAACTCCCCTTTAATAGCATAAGAAGGGAATTGAAAAAGGGGAGATGTTGAAGGTAGTCAAGGGCCCCCGGGCTATAGTTTAAGGATCCTACCCTGTGTTTGACCTAAAGAGATGCAGGAAAACGCTAGAAAACCTGCATCAGGTAGGTCAGGATATTGGGTACTATTCTCACGCCCTTCCGAATGACGGGAGACGATTTTACTGTTGGGTCGCAGCATTAGGTCCTTTGTGTCTACACCAGTTTTAGGAGGCAGCTGGCCGACTGGTCCAATGGGATCAGTGGACAACTCTTGCCTTAGTCTTCGACCCCAGTACATAAATCTCCCAAAATAGGTTAAGGTGCCTCGGCACGTGAGAACTTTGAAAAAAGAAAAACAACAGAAAGTGCGAGGCATTACCAACACTGTCAGGTGAGTCCTGCAGTCAATCTGGGGAGAAATACCTACGAGAGGAAACTCCCACAGACACCCTCTGGGTATTAAATCCATACACTTTACATATTGAGGAAAACAATTTATCGGTAAAAATTGTAATCGAAATATCAACTCAAATTTAACTCATCTTCAAGAGTCAGTTTTGTCTTTCTATAAAAAATCATATCCGCTATTGAGTGAAAAAAAAGCTATAATAATTTTAAATAAATAAAAATACGGCAATACATGCCAATAAACAAATTTAATTAACATAAGTCATCTTTGTGAACTTCTTCAGGTAAAATTACAAACGGATTAACTAATTCCATTGTGAGTGATTTCGTGTCGAGAACTACCTCCAACGACAGTTAGGGCAGAAATGATGATTATCACCAAATTATTCACAATGTAAGTAGTTCATCCATTTAAAAATATGCCCGAAGAAGTCTACAAAGTGGGATGACACGTTAAATAGTAAAATTAAATTTGTTTGCTGACACATTTGACCGTATTCGTAATTATTGTTCGTAATGTGAGAAAGTCGATTTTTAAAGAATTTTGACTCTGCTGACAAGGAGAATACAATCTCAACTGTAACACCTATTAAATGACGTGTCGCTGTAGGCTTGAAGTAGAAGCTCCTTTACGTGTTGCGGTGACATCATTGGAACTAAAGATTAGTAAAATAATTTTAAATAAAACAATTAAATTATGATTAATATTATAGATTAAATTGAAGCTCAAGAAAGGAAAGCAGAAATCAAGAAAGGAGTAAGACAACGAAGCAGTCTGTCGCCCATGCTTTTTAACTTATATATAGAACAGGCGATGAAGAAAGTTAAAACGGAATGTAGAAAAGGAATCATACTGCGAGGACAAGAAATAAAAACCCTACGGTTTGTATATTGTAGTATTAGGAGAGTCAGAAGAAGACTCGGAGACCGTAATAAATGACATGAACGTGCTTCTGGAGAAAGAGTTCAATATGAGTATTAATGGTGGGAAAACCAAGGTGATGGAGTGTAGTATGGGAAGCAGTGGAATAACAAAGGGTGTTTGATTGGGAAGGGATATTTTGAAGGAAGTTAAGGATTTCTGCTACTCGGACAGAATAATAACTAGAGCAGGATATCATAGGCAAAGAAGGCTTTCGAAAAAGAAGAGGGACTTAGTTACGGATAATGCAAGTATGAATATTAGGAAATCATAGCTAAATATGTTCCTGAGGAGTGGCGTTAAATGGGTGTGGAAATGGACAGTAGGAATTGTATATGTGTATTTATTAAAACTACAATGGGACATACTTCTGGTGGCAGTTACAGCAGTGTAAAAATTATTTATATTAAGTACTAAAAAAGACAAAAACTGTTGACTATAAAAAAGTGAAAAAAATTTTAGGATTCATTTCTGTCCCCGAATTTATGTCAGTCTTTCTCGAAATGACCTGACACTATGAGGATTTACATCGAACGGCGCTGCAGGTAACTTATTCCAATCTTCTATGGTTCTATTTAAAAACGAATATTTACCTATTTCTGTTTTCTGCGGTCTTGTTCTAATTTTAAATTGGTGATCCCCCCTTACCTTTAATTTTGTCGCGTATTTTTCCCCACGCTTCAGCACCAACGTAAGATTTGAAAAGGGCAACAAGTCTGTCATTTTTCCTCCTAACGATTCTCAACCCAAAGCATGAACTTTTTCGCGCCCTCGACCAGGTCCCCGTACTGCAAATTTTGCTGCTTTTCTCTGGACTTTCTCCAACGCATCCAATGGGTTTCCCTATATGGATCCCAGCAGCTTGCGTCATACTCCATAGTCGAACGCACTAGCGTTTTGTACGCCAGCTCCTTTGATTTTTTCAGAAAGGAAGAGAATAGAAGCCTATTTTTGGTGCTATAGGAATCTGGTAAATTTTAATGAAAGAGCAGGAAAATTTTCACTTTCGAGCCATTATTGGAAAGCACGATGCTCTCAAAGATATCGGTAAAAGCTTTAAACGTAGTTTATTGTTGGCAGCCTTGTGTAGTGTTAGATGTGAGTCAGGCGGAGACCATGAAAAAAACAACGAATTTCGCGCTGTCATTAAACACTTTCAATTGAAGTGTTGGAACACGAATCAAAAGCAGATTCCAGCCAAAAAATAAAGACCCTCTCCAGTAAAGATGGGAAAATGTTTGAAAATGTTAAGGGAGGCAGAACAGATAGTGGGAAGATGGGCAGAGCACTTCAAAGATACATTAAATACCAGTCTAGAAGAGGTAGAGACAGCTCAGGAGGAAAGAGAGGAGCTGGAAGTAGACAATGAGGCAAGAAAGCCAACAGTACAAGAGGTCTCCCAGGCTGTGCACAAGACAAAAAATAATCAAGTCCCCGGTGAAGACAGCATAATCCCTGAACTGATAAAAGGAGAGGCCATAATAAAGGAACTACACATATTAATATCAGATGTATGGGAAAGGGAAACTATGTTAGACAATTGAAAAACTGTAATAATAATCCCTATCTATAAGAAAGGAAATAGAACAGCAAGTGAAATCTACAGAGGTATAGCACTCCTGAGCATAGCTTATAAGATTTTCACAAGCATACTAAACGAAAGGATACAGAAGTGTGTGGAAGGTGAATATCAGTGTGGCTTTCGACCAGGATCAAGTATTTGTGATGAAACAAATGATGGAAAAGTTCTCTTGAACATGATATAGACCTGCATTTCCTATTCATTGAATTCAAACAAGCCTTCTACAGCTTAAACAGACAAGAAATATACAGAGTACTGGAAAAAGTTGGCATATGTGCTAAACTAACAAGATTAATCAGAATGGCAATGACAGAGACAAGAGCAAAAGTAAAGGTTTTTGGCAGAACAAGTGAAAGCTTTGAATTTAATAAAGGGGTGAAGCAAGGTGACAGTCTCACCACTGTCCTATTCAACCTAGCCCTACATACTGCCGAAAATAAATCAACAAAGGAGGTACCATATTTATGAAAACCAGCCAGATGTGTGCATACGCTGACGACATTGCTATAGTGGGAAGAAACTTCAATACACTAAAAGAAACATACCGTGCAATGGAAATAGAAGCACTAAAATCGGTCTCCTAGTAAATTCTTAGTGTGATATGTAACATATTCTTTGACTTGTCCTATTTCCTCAATAGAGGACTAATGGATCCAATAAATCTTATCTCATCTTAGTGAAAATAAAACAAAAAATATGATAATGTCACAATCTGAGGCCAGAAGAACCCCTAAACACTTAAACGTCAATGGGAAATACTTCAAAGGAGTGTCCTCCTTTAATTACCTGGGAGCCCTAATAACAAACGATAACAATATAGGAAAGACCATAAGGGAAAGAATACAGGCAGGAAACAGGGCCTACTTTGCAAACATACAACTGTTCAAAAATAGTCTTGTTACGAGAAAAACAAAACTGCTTATATATACCTCCCAAGTCTGCCCAGTTGCCACATACGGGTCGGAGGTATGGACGCTGACAGAATATGACAAAAATGCACTAAGAACCTTTGAAAGGAAAATTATACGTAAAATCTATGGTGGAATAAGGGAGGAAGACGGTTGGAGCAATAATAGAAGGTAGGGACATAGTAAAATATGTGAAATCACAGCGAATACGACGGCAAGGACACGTGGAGAGAATGACACAGAATAGATGAAAATGATGAACGGTGTGATCCATTCGTCTAGGCGAAGAGGGAGACCTAGAAGAAGATGGTTTGAGGAAGTAATAGAGGATCTCAACTGTATGGGGAATTCGGGGGTGGAATAAAGCGCAAACAACCGAGAAATATGGAGGAAAATTGTTGAAGAAGCCAAGGCTCTCCAAGGGCTGTAGCGCTACCGAAGAAGAAGAATTGAAGTGTTGAAACATGATAACGTTGATGTGGACTCTGCAGCAGCATTGAAGACCTTTACTACTCTTCGAGTTTAACCGAGGTTGCAGGAACAAAGCAGAACAATCTCACTCCGGCCGCCCATTTAAGGTCACCACCCAGGAAAGCATCGAAAAAGTTCACAATATCGTAACGGAAGATCGCAGACTAAAAGTGCGTGAGGTAGCTGATACCGTAGGCTTATCAACTGAACGAGTGCATTTCATCCTCCTTGAAAAAGTGACCATTAAAAGGAATTGTGCACCATGGATGCCGCGACTGTTGACAAATTGGACCTTTCGGAATATTAAGAATAACATTTCAACGCAGAATCTAGCAATATACAGTCTGCTCTACAGACTCCCTGCTAGCAAGCGCTTCCAATAAATAAAAATAGCGGAACGAAAAAATAAAAACAGTGAAATAGTAGTTTGGCAATATCTATATCCATAAAGAGGAAGGAATCAGCTACTACATACCATACTTTTCCTCTCCCTTAACATTAGAATGCCCGTTATTTCTTCCCTTCTATATACATCCAGCCTAATAATTTTCTCCAGCTGTGAATAACAGCAATATCTTTTCATCTTCCTTCCTTCCCTTCAGCCTATCTCTAGTTTTTAGTTAGCTAGTATTACTGTAAAAAAAAATAATAATACAAGGATTTTTGTAAAACAATTTTGTAAGTTTAAGAAGATAAGGCTTGTTGTGGATGTATTAGAAAACAGACCAATTGGGTTCTAAATAATTAAGTTTAAAAAATGTAGCAATTTTAGGCGTAACCCACAAGTCTTTTCGCGTAGATTCGCAGCCGTCGATAACACTTGGATACATCACTACACTCCAGGGGTCAAGAAACAATCAAAACATCGGATGAAAGCTGGTGAAAGTGCGCCGAAAAAGGCGAAGTGCGTTTTGTCATCTAAAAAGGTGATGGCCGCTGTCTTTTGGGATTCTCGAGGTATAATATTCATAGGTTTCTTGGAAAAATGTCACATTACTGGGCTCTATTATGCTGCTCTGTTGGATAGTTTGAAACGGCTGCTGATTGAGAAACTACCAAGGAAGTTCTGCTTCACCAGGATAAAGATACCCCAGCAGCAGGCTCAATGGCGAAAGTTGGGATTCGAATTGGCTTTTCTTTCAACCTATTCACCAAGTGACTTCTTGTAGTTCCCGAAGTTGAAAATTTGTCTTGGTAGTAATAAATTTTCATCACACGAGGAAGTGATCGAGGTCGTGACGGAACATTATGCAGAGTTTGACAGAAGCTAATTTTGTGATGGGTTGAATAAATTTTGAAACTCGCTGGGCCAAGTGAATAGCCAAGGAAGGAGACTATCTTGAAAAATAAAGTAAGTATACTGAAGAATGCCTTTACCTTCATCCTACTTTTGAAAGGATCTCCGTCTCTTTCTTCACATCTCGTCGAAATGTTTTCAAGTACTGAATCGTACTTTGGAGGCTCATTCAAAGCTTCGTTTTATTTTTAATTATCTTGAAACTCAAGACTGTAACAGGCTACTACGTAATCATATTATATTATTATTATTATTCATATAAAAACTTTTATCGTATTGATTATAATTAACATGTCAGCATGTGGAGTAGATTAATCCATTGATTAGCCTACTTTAGCAGAATGGATTTGTTTTATTTATTTTTGTACCTGAGAGGCATACGACTGGGTGGGTAAGGGTTGACAGGCAGTGAGCTGATTTTTGGAGGATAAATGAGGATGCAGTCTGCGGGCATTATGATAATGTGGGTTAGGGTGTGCCTGAATGATCAGGGGGAAGGATGAGGTCGATTGGGAGTTTTCTTTTGAGGCGATGGAACCGTGGAACAATAATCATATTATGAAAAACTAAAGTCACCAGTCCACCAATGTTGTTGTTATTTTTGTTGTGGTATTCAGTCCTAAGACTGGTCTGATGAAACCCTCCATGCAAACCTATCTTGCGCTAGCCTTTTGATTTCCTTATATCTTACACATTCCACATCCTCCCTAATCTACTTAGTTTATTCCATCATTGGTCTCCCTCTTCTGTTATTGCCCCACACACGTCCCTCTAATGTTAATTTTACAAGACCCTCGTCTCTTAAAACGTGGCATATTAATCTATCCCTTCTCTTGGTTAACGTCCCCCATATTGTTCGCTGATCCCCTATTTTGCTTATAACTTCTTCATTAGTGATTCTATCCACCCATCTGGTTTTCAGCATTCACCTACAGCACCACATTTCAAAGTCTTCTATTCTTTTCATTTCTGCTGCTCCTATCGTCCACGTTTCGCACCTATATAACACCACGCTCCATACGAACATTTTTAGTAATGACTTCCTAATATTCACATTTATATTAGCCGTAAGTCATCTTTTGTAGCGAAAGCCTTCCTTGCCTGTGCTATCCTACTCTTTATGTGTACTATACTTCTACCATCCCTAGTTATTATGCTTCCCAAGGAACGGAATTCCTTAACTTCCTTCAAAATATCCCTTCCCAATCTCACACCCTTTGTTATTCCATTGTATTCCTTACATTAAACTCTTTCTCCAGGACCACGTTCATGCCATTTATTATGGTTTCAATGTCTTCTTCTGACTCTCCTAATACTACAATATCATCGGCAAAATGTAGGGATTTTTTATTCTCCTTGTAGTATGATTCCTTTTCCATATTCAGTTTTAACTTCCTTCATCGCCTGTGCTATATATAAGTTAAACAGCATAGGCGACAGACTGGATCTTTGTCTTACTCCTTTCTTGAATTCTGCTTTCTTTTCTTGATCTTCAATTCTAATTTATGCTGACTGCCTTCTGTAGAGGTTATGTATTAGCCTCCTTTCTCTGTATTTTATTCTTATTCCACCAATATAAGATGATGTCATCATAGCCAAAAGTGATAAACAGGAGTTTGCGGTCAGCTGAGTACATTTCATCTGTATGAGTCATAATAATCCAAGATACAAGGTCACAGCGAACTGTGTGCTTCCATTCTTCATTCATCTTTTAAAAACAGACAAGGTTAATACAGACGAGCTTTTTGATGAAGTAGTGACAGTAATTAAAATCCAAGTAGTGACTAAATTTAAACCTCACAAAAGTGAATTGAAATGTTCAGGATGTTACGGTGAACATAGGATAAGACGAAGACCTAGGGAAAAATGTGACTTGACGATGTGGAGGAGAACCTGAAAAGAGTAGGAATAAGTACTTGGAAAAGGAATGCTATTGACAGAGGAGAATGGAGGCAGATCAAGATTCCACAATAACTCTATAACCGACCGAGAATAATTATTAAAATTCGACATAACATTCATAAAAAGATTAAATTATGTTTCCGAAGTATATAAAGCCGTATGCTATTTCCTCTTTGCATGAATTTAGGAAAAAAAGAGATCTTATTCTCTCCCCGAGGCTCAAGGTTTCATTTAAGCTTCCCAACGTTTCAGCGGGTTCATGGAAGATCGTACCATTGCCGTTATCATAGTGCAACCATCCGAAGGAAAAATGTACCTGCTCCCTCCTGATACCTTCAGGTAGTTCCAGAGAAAAACAACTAACATTCTCCTCGTCAAGTATTCTACGCACTCGAGAATAATCAACCTAAAACAGTTTTAAATGAAATAATATACCGACCAGATACAGACAAACTTTTTTGTTCAGTTTAATCGACGTTTCGTCACCACATTTCGGACTTCTTCGGGCAAAGTTAAATTTTGATAAAAACTAATATTCCAAACTTGACTGCAGCTTCAACCGCAATCTATTTTGACATTATCTGAGGAAACCCCAAATATAGTGACGAAATGTCGACTCGCCTAAATAAATACTTTGTACCGGGTCGTCAATTTATTTATTTTAGAATGCATATGTTAATCGATTTACTATTTTACACAATTTTATAGAATATTAAATTAAATGACCTATGACAGACAGAAAAAGTTTTTATTCAATTTCTACAACATTTTCTTCTCACATTTAAGACTTTATCAAGTAAATTTCTTCGGGTTTTTAAATATGCAGTTAAACATTAATTTAGAGAGAAAAAGATGTCCAAATATATAGAAATAAAATCTCCTGTACTGATTCAAGGAACAGTTACAACCAAAGTGCGTCTAGTTTAATTCTATAAAATTCAGTTGAAGGACTGGCGTCAAATAATATATTATTCCAACGATTCTTATCACATGGTGATAAATTACAAACACAATACATATGTATATTGTTTTTACCAATCAAATGAATCTTATTGCTCTTAAGATATTTCTCAAATGTTGTTTTCTAGACATTAACAAAGTATTTTACCTTAAAAGAATTATAAATATCGCGGTGCATTGAGAGTTTTAGAATATCCCCGGTACTTAATTGGAATTAAAAATTCTCCTTATACTCTAAAGCTATGGTTTCCTAGGAAAGCGTTGTCCGTCAGTAGCGGACGTAATGCAACGGATGATGACGTCACAGAAACGTTGGCTGTGTAGCTAGATGGGGATGGAAGGTTTCCTAGGAAGCGTTGTCCGTAAAACTACCTGCGCCACCAGTTGGATTACGTCCGTGATGGCGTTCACAAACAATTCTCCGTTTTCCTCCAGAGTACGGACGTCATTTCAAAGTTCAACCTATATAAAATAGGGACTTCAAGTAACCATAGTGATTTAATGTTTTAATGTTTACGATGCCTTTCAACTCCCCTGGTCAATTGAAGACATTTTTAAACATTTCTCAAATATGAGTGGAATCTACTCTAGCACGGACATTGGGATTCAGTTTTCAATATGTAATTGAAGTGCATTATCAGCATTCTGTAATCAGTAGCAAATACTTCTCCTGCACTTTAAATGTTATATAATATTCAGGTACATAATGTATTGTATTGCCTGTAGGTTTTGTGGTAGCAGCCATACATTCTGAAATAACCGCAGAAAATTCTAAAAGTATTGACTGGTCCATGGAAATCGAGATATTCGATAGTTACTTATCACTTTTGGTAGATCGTGCAGAGTTTGACGCCTGGGACAAAGTTGCATCAAGTTCTCGTGCAAGGGACAAAAGCTTGTCTCCAACAATCTCATATGAAGCAACAATATTTGTTGAGGCAGTGATTTTTAACTTTTTCCCTATTTACCTAACTTCTGAAAAAAGAAATTCTGAAATAGTAAGGATTGTTTACGTCTGCGGACTTCCTGCATCCCCGTACCCGAACACTGTTGATCTAGGCGCTATTGCTGATATATGTTTATGTGCTTCTTGTTCTAACAATTATTGATGTGTGCTTTTGAATCAGAAGTGACTCTAATTCGTAAATTACTGGAATAAAACACCTATTATTATGCAGCATTTATTTATCAGTCAGATTCTCACGAATAAAACACAAAGAATGGATAAAAGTCGGTAATGGAATAATTTAATTAGAATACGTTTCGTCTCCCAACTTTAGGAAAGTTCCTTAATTAAATTTTTAAAAATTTCCTGTTGCTCCTGTAAAATCCGGGGCCGAAATCAAAAATTGGGAGACGAAACGTGGTCTAATTAATTATTCCATTTCTGACTTTTGACCATTCTTGGTATTTTATTAAGTCTGATAAAATTACTTTATTTAAGATTGTGATAAAGTTCGATTATTTTTTATTAAATTATATTACGATTACAGTACAATAATTTGATTAATTGTTTATTATAATTTATTGTTATTGTGCGTAGAATCGATATGTATAGAACACAATAAAATAAAAGGAAGTTTAATCGACAGAAGTAAGTAATGAGGATTTAAAGATTGAAACTGTGTAACTAATACCAAATATACGTTTGCCCAACGACCTGAAAGGTTACATATTAGTATTTCTTCGCACCTCAATTTATATTATCGATGATTGCTCCATTCTTCAAGACTCATTTCTTTTTGTAACAATTATTAAATTTTCGATAATATTTCCCTCGTGTGAAGTGAACTTAACTATGTAAATAAAACGGAAATTTATCTTATTTTAATGAATCGGGCAATGCAAAAGCTAAAACTAACGTTAATAATGTAAAAAAATTAGAAGTTTAGTAAAACATATAATATTTTCATTTAAATATCAGTTTAAAATATCCCAGAATTTAACTAGTGATATTTACTCCATCTTTCAAGACTCGATATTTTTTGCAATAATAGTTAAATTTTCTAAATTTTTTCCAATATGAAATGAACATATCTGTATAAATAAAAAGGATAAATATAGCTTTGTTAATGAAATGACCAATGTCGTAGTAATGGCTAATTTAAGTTCACGTTCGATATATAATTTAATTAAAAATTATAAGTTACGTTAATAATAATAATAATAAAAGTAACAACAAAACATTAAAAAACTTTCCGATATAATATATCTGTATCCAATATGTTGTGCTTAAATTCATGAAAGTATATATTGTTTGGTATCATTTATCTTGTAATGGCGCATAGAATTGATATCTAAATAATATTTGAAAGTTAAACGTCAAATAAAAGATCTCTAAGTATCATCGATACAAGTCCACTATATAATTAATCCTGTTACTACCTGCTGAGACGGTCAACCCTTACACATACCTGCTGTTTGACCGCAAACGAGACGTCAGCAGCGTTAACGTCGTTCTTAATTCCGCCTACTACGATTTTTTAAAATTGATTTATAATTTCATAATCTGAACTGGAACACGCTATTAAAGATTTTGAAGAGGTCAGGAATAAAATTTCGAGTAAGAAGGCTCATCTTTAACCTCTACAGTAGGAAGTCAACAGTAATTAGAATCGAAGATCAAGAAAAGAAAGCAGAAATCATGAAAGGAGTAAGACGACAATGCAGTCTGTCTCCCATGTTGTTTATCTTGTATATAAGTTAAACGGAATATGTAATAGGAATCGTACTGAAAGGAGAATAAATAAAACCCCTACGCTTTGCCGATGATATTGTAGTAAGACGCCTATCTAGATGCATTCCCAGGTACTTTATGGTTTCTTCCTGCGGTATTTTTTTTGTTGTCATTTAAGGTTACTGCGGGGCAATTACCTCTTCTAGTTGAAAATGTTACATTGATTAATTTATATGAATTCGACACCACTTCACAACAGAGTGACTGCAGGGCTCACCTGACTATGTCGGGAATGCCTCTCACTCTCTGTTTTTTATTTTACTTTAGGAGGTATATGTGCTCGGGTCGAAGACCTTGAGCATATGGTTAGAGTTGTCCGCTGATCCCATTGGATCAGTCGGCCAACTGCCTAATGAAACTGGTGGAGACATGGGAAAGGGAATGCTGCGACCTCACAGCAAACTCGTCTCCCGACTTACCTGATGCAGGTTTTCTAGGGTTTTCCGTGCATCTCTTTAGGCGAAACACCGTGTAGGATCCGCATCCCCCCTTTTCAATTCCCTTCTTATGCTATTAAAGGGGAGTTGCCTGTTTCAGGATCTCCCTCATATAGCCTGTTTAACCCCCCCTCCAATTTTTTAAAACGATTGTCCCATTTCATTTAAATGGGTCTGCAACTCTCCAGGAGTGATATTAGAATCTACCTGGGATGAAAGTATCGGCGTATCTTCCGCGAATGTAGCAACTGTAACATGTGAGACTGGAAAATCAGCAGTAAATAGATCGAACAACGGTCCCAGCACGCTTCCTTGGGGAACGCCGGCTTTGTTAGGAAACATTGAAGAGAGGGACTCTCCGTACCTAGCCATAAAGTGTCTATCCATGAGATAGGACTTAAATATTTCATAGTAATAGGACGGCAATATAGTTTTGATTTTAAATACCAAGCCGTCATGCCAGACCTTATTAAATGCTTACACAATATTTGAAGCTATTTCTACTACTCTATGGACTTGCTCTATCATCGAGTGCTTTTTACGGAATCCAAACTGGTGGTTGGGTACATTACTATTTTCTATAATCATGGGTGTTAATTTTTGGAGTAGTAGTTTTTCGAAAACTTTGGAGAGGATTGGTAACAGGCTAATTGGTCTGTATGATGACAACTCTCCTTTTGGTTTGCCAGGCTTGTGTATCATAATGATTGTAGTAACTTTCTACTGTTCAGGTACATATCTCAGTTTTAGTACGGCTTTATATAATAGGGTAATATACTTGAATCTTTTCTCTGATAATTATTTACGAGCCCTGCCCGTAATTAAGTCATAACCAGGTGACTTACGAGGGCTTAAGTTTGCCATATTTTAAAGTTTTTGATTGGAAGTTGAGGTAGGAGTGATGCTGAAAGTTGTTGATAAATTTATTTCTTGATTTCTGCTGAACTTTGAGTGTCAAATGGGATGAAAACTTTTGGTTGAGGTATTGCAAAATCATAAACTTTATCGTGGTCTTTTCTAGCCCACGTGCTGCCTTCAAGTCGAATAGGTGGTATACCGCGTTTCCGAAGAAAAGACCGTTTAAAATTAAACGGAAATTTACCAATTTAACGTGTGGTATACTACTGTCGGAAATGTTTTAATTGGTCCATTAGTTTTACCATTCATATGTTTTTGATAAAAACCACTTTTTTAAAATATCAGCTGAACTATTATAGGTTAAATATTTCTTAAAATACCTAGGTAATTTTTTAATAGTTGTCCCCTTTATTCCAGTCTACTACTGAAAGAACTTTCGGATTTAATTGCCATAATCGTCTGAATTTAGTTTTATAATATCGTACTGTGTGCAAACCAGTTTTATAAAACACTTGTGAATTTAACAACGTGCCAAAGAGATACCTTTTGCGCTTTGCCCTCCAATACAAAGATCATATTTAATAGATGCTCTTTGTTCCAATGTAGCCATACATGTTTATATATCTCTTTGATTCAAACTTCTTCCAGCAGAGGATGTACGGTTTGAGCAGCGGTGTTGTTATATCCACTAATCATTCATGAATTTAGGTAATATTTGATATTTATTTATTTTTCTTTGCTATTCATTGTTAGTTACATATACAACTGTGTTATAATACTAGGTTTTAGAAGACCTGTTTAACAATTATAATGGTACAAATTTCCACGTGTTTCAGATTATCATATGCCTTAGATACCTTTAATTTTCGTTGTTATAGATTTTAATGTTCTATTAATTAGTCCAAAATAATGGTATTTCACCAACATTTTATCGGCAGACTGAATGATGATAATTTGCTGTAACTGTTTTAACTTATGTGAGCAAGGAATTGAAATGGTTTTCCACTTCGTTCTAATTTTGTTTATATTGAGGTACTTTCACTGCACTCAAAGTGTGATGTCGAGTTATTGCTTGGTATATATCATCAATTAATGTAATAGTTTCAATAAAAGAGTAAAAATTTCCAATGGTTCTAAATGGTTAAAATGCTTATTTTGTTTTGTTTCCAGGTGAATCACAATACGGATTTTATCGACCCGTTAATATGAGTTCACATCATCATATTTTAGTCAAGGTTGTGGGTGGTGAAAGTCTTAATATAGAAACTAGAATGGGTAAAGGTACAAAATTCTGGACAACTTGGTTAAGTACATGTTTCAGAAACTATGTAAGTATCTGAAAGCAGACCGCTAGAGTGAACCTTATAATCCTGTAATTCTAGAAAATGTTTTACATCTAGTCATTGGTGAATGAGAAGAAAGAATTGACACAAAAGGTAATGTGCCAGAAAGATTTACTTGGAATAACTCACTTTATTAAGACAGAAATTAACTTTTTTAAATATTTTTTTCAGAATCTTTAAAGAGTCTGTTAGATGAAATAAGTTTTCCAGATTCCTACTTAGGGAGGATGAGGTAGTTATGTAGAAATGAAAAGGCATGTGCAGACTAGGTTAGTCTAAGGACTGTTAAATTACAACAATTTTTGGAAGAGAAAGAAGGTATTGTATAAATTAATTTACCACTAATTTACCCAAGGTCCTTAACAGTCTCAATATACAGCCTGCTCCACATTAATGAGCACAATATACTCCGTCCTTTAATCTCCCTATTCTTGATTTTTATTTATATGAATATATATTTACTCTGAGTATGTTCATGATGTAATTTGTGGGAACATTTCAAACTCACTCGGACAAGTGTGGAATGTATATATTTTAATGTTTCACACTTCTCAGCTTTACTTATGTATTTTAATTTTATTATTCTTGTGTAGTAGCTTTATTCAGGATATCATTATCCTACAGATTTCCATGATTGGTTTTTCCTTTATTATACAAATCCTTTGGAAGTGACTATCATTAATTAAATTTATATTACATAACATTCAGCTATACACCTTTTTCCATTATATTATCATTTATGGTGTTTATACATGTTTTACTCAGCTCTATTTGGATGGTTGACTTTGTCCTGCATTTCTGTGTGTGGCTTTCCTTAATGATTAAGTATAAATATTTTTGTTAATCTATTTGGCTGTGATAATTTATGCTGAGCCAAAGTTTTGTATGTCTAAGTATAGTATAAATATACCAACAATTTTATGTTATTTAATTTAATGATTCAGCATAGAAGAATTCCGGAGTAAGGTTTATTGCTTCTGGTCAGACACTATGCAAAAGTAAATGATTGCATACTCAGAACTAGTTTCCACAGACATGTGGGCATTATATTGTGATCAAACATTATTATAGTTTAAGATGTTTGTATTGCTGGTGAGAAGGTTTTACTTTGTCTATGTTCCATCTTTTTAAAAATGTCTTATTATATAATAAGGTTATCTTCTCAAAGCAATTATTACAATTTCACTATAATTTTGTATATTGTGGCAGAATGGAGCAACTTTGTATTTTTCAATAATTTCCTATTGTATTTGTGCATTGTTAGCATTGTTTTTGGCTGGCACAAAATAAACAGACTTTGTTGGTGTGCCACACACAGCATATGGTGGGACTTAGGTGGATAATGTATTTGTGAACATAAAACCTGTTGCAAAGTAACTCAAATAAGGTGTTGCACAGGATGGCATGGAGTCCTTCCCGCAGGCAGCAGTCTCTCCCACCATTTCCTTTCTTGCATCACTGTTGATATCTTGGTTTCCCCCTAATCCATATCACTTGATTGTACAGCAAATAATCTTGCAGGAATTCATTCTTTTGAGATATCCTGCCCAGCACCATCTTGACACTAGTCATCAATAATAATTTTTGTTCTTTATACAACTTGTACTTTGTGCATAATGCTGAATTCTCCAGATTCCATTTTATTTCACAGTTCTATATTTTATGCAATCATTTTCTTTCAAATGTATCCAGTCTCATCTCATCTACTGTGTCTTACACTCACTACATCTGTCATTAAGGTCTCAAGTATTTTTTTAGTCTTTTCTTTGCAGCTCTGGACAGCACTTTTGACTTACATGTTTCTGAAGGCCAAAATAACACATATTTTCTACTTTCTGTTTCTTCTTTGTCACACCTGTTGTTTATGTAAGTTCCTAAATATCTGAATGAAGAGACTTACTGAAACACATTCTCCTGCCAGTAGGGGTGTATATTTGTCATTTTTTCCTGACATTGCCATACATTGTTTTTTTCTTCTATTCGTACCTCAATTTTTTAGAGGTAGCAGTGCAAGGAAAGCATCATAAGAGAAATAGATCTAGTTATGATGTACACATCATTTGCATATCCCATCAGATGTACAATTTTATTGAATGTGTGTCCTGCCTTAGTGGGTTTTCTATGAGCAATTCTACTGTATTTGTGCCACACTTCTCTACATGGTTGTCTCAACTAGCCTATTGAGTTTTTGTGGTATATTCAACTCGTGCATTGCATCACACAATTTCTTTTGACACTGTCCTAGGCAGCTTTAAAATCAACAAAGGTGTGTGTTCTTATACCATATTCATTTATTTTTCCATAATTTGTTGTAATGAGAAAATTTGCTCTTCCACTTCTAAATCCCACCTGGTTTCCACCAGTTTCCCTCTTGATGCATGGTTTTAGTCTTTCAAACAAGATATTAGACAATTTTATATGCCAACGTAGGAGTGTGATACCCCTATTATACAATCTAAAGCATCACCTTTCTTGAGTGTTGGACAGACCACACTTATTTTCCATTAGTTTTTTATGACCATTTGAAATACTGTATCTTCTAATTTAGGTCAATGTAACAAAAATTCACAGGAGTGTTTGATACTATGTATTAGGTGCCACATTTTATTAAGATAGTGTAGCTCTGAAAATGCTTTTACTTATTTTCTAAATTTTGAAGTTCCTTCTGTAGTCTAATTAAAGGAATAGTTGTAATTTGACATGAAAAGTATATCTGAACTTTTTTTTTCCAATTTTCTAGGACCAGAAATGAGAACTTGCATAATTTTGATGATGCCAGAACATCAAATTCAATCTTCACTGATTTGACTTATTGGGGCACCACCTAAGATCCTTGTGTTTAGGTTGAACTGAAGAATGCAATTTACAAAGTATTGATATTGATGTTCTCTGAAGTGACATTTTCTTTGTGTTTTGAAAACTGCATTCAGGACAAAAGGGGTCACATATAATTAATATTCATATCATATATGGAAGTGAATCAAACAGTGTAATTTCAACAAATTTCTTGTAATAAATTTATAAGTAAAATAAAATCACTTCACAAGAGTCCAGTCACATTAGGAATTGGCCTGAATTGAATAGTTACTAAATTATTGGTAAGATCTTTAAGGAATATAAAGTGATGAAATGAAAATGTTCTATTCCATGTTGTGTGTTTGCTGTTCTAACTGTTAATGAACAATAAAAAGTTGATTATGTACAATCTACTTAATTTGTTACATATAGTCTACCATAAAACTGAAAAAAAAAGTTGCAGATGTTGATGCAAGCTTAGTGTATAGCTAAAGCCTGAAAATTGGAATTTAAACACGAGGTATGAAATTAATGATATAAATGCAGAAGCACCTAAAATAAAACTTTAAAAATGTGACAAATATAAACATTTTCAAAATCAATGCTATGATTAGAAAAAGAATCCTATTACTAAGCACAGTCTTTGATTTAGTTACTGTAACAATTTAAAGCTATACTGAATATTTTCATTCTTGTATTCACATTTATTTTCATTATTATTATTATAACAACATTTTAATATTGGGAGTTTTTTTACCAAAATGGAAGTCTGATGGAATGTATTGAATTTCTCATGAGTATGTGTCGAAATTTAATGCAATTTATTAGTTCTGCATTTAATAGTAACTTTTTTAAAAGAAAGTATATATCATGTTGGGAAAATGTTTTCAGGATTCTGAATCTTGTTCCAATGTTACTGATAGAAATTTCAAGACATTTATTTTTTCATAGATCTTTTCCTCCAATTTATTGCTTTCCTTTACCAACCTTGAACTTTGATGAAGATTTTCCTCCACATTATCCAGACACCCTGTCTGCTTCTGTTTTGTTTAGTTTGTCCTTATGCTTTAATATCTGGTTTCCACCATGTACATGGCGATTGGTCAGATTAATATTGTCATTTCATGTCAAGTGTCTTGATTTGAAGAATGATCCCCGCGCGACCATTTCCGATTTTGATGAAATTTAGACTGACTATAAAGTCTTGGATGAACATACGCAAAGTTTGTTTTAAATATGCATTTCTAGTTGAGATACGCATGCGTAGATTACGAAATTATTGTTGCGGTATTCAGTCCCGAGACTTGCGCAAGACTTCATTTCCTAGCACAACCCACTTTCTTCCTACTCTACTTAGCGAATGAATAAGTTCTCAGGATTTCACCCGGGTTATGTCATTTGTGAAATTGCTAGAACTTTTTCAGTCTATCCACCGGGAAAGCCTCATTCTCTAATACTTAGCGTTTCCGTCCTTGGCCTCCCTCTTCGGTTCGTACCCCACACACTTGCCTCTAATGCTCATTGTTCAAGACCCTCGTGTCTTAAAACGTGCATATTAATATATCTCTTCTCGTAGTTGACGTCCTCCATATGGTTAGAACTTAATCGTTTGTGATTGTATCCACCCATATGATTTTTCAGTACAGATCATACACTTTTTGGTTATATCTTTGTCTCCGACTCTCCCCGTCCTTCACTGGACCCAGTATCCGCCTAAGAAAGTTTCTTTCAAATAGATCCAGGGCGTTAGCTGATGACTTGGTCATTGTCCATTTCTCACAGCCATACGTCAACACAAGTCTTATGAGTGTCTTATAGAATGTGAGCTTGGTTTTCTTGTGGATACTCACAAATATATTACCCGTAAGTAAATTCCTCCTTTTCACGAAAGCCTTCCTTGCCTGTGCTATCCTATTCTTTGTCTACTATACTTCTACCATCCCTAGTTATTACGTTTCCCAAGTAGCAGAGTTCCTTAACTTCCGTCAAAATCTCTTCCCAATCTAACTTCCTTTGTTATTCCACTGTTTCCCAAACTACACTCCATTACCTTGGTTTCCCTCTATTAATCCTCGTATTGAAATCTTTCTCCACGACCATGTTCATACTATTTTCAAAATAGGGGCAAAACGTAAGGTATGATTGCAGTATGATTCATTTTTCTTCCGATTTAAATTTCTTCATCGCCTGTTCAATATAAGTTAAACTGCATGGGCGACAGACTGCATCCTTGTCTTATTCCTTTCTTGATTACGAAATTAACAAATTTAAATAAATTTCATTCCTGGCAGTTATAAACCCACAAAGATAACGAAAAAAAAAGACATATTTTAAATTTATTTCTATCAGGATTCTGAATATAAAGTACGTATGGTATTCGTATTTTGTTTACATAACTGTCTACGAGTAAGAGGATTTACAAGTTTGGCGCCAGGTTTGCTGCACCAAATTCGCCCCAAGTATATTGTCTACAAAGTGAAAAACGCCAAAAATGAGTTTTTTTCAGAGGTATAGATCGTTTACGAAGATACCAGATCTATTCTTTCTAATGATAAGATAAGATTTATTGGATCCATTAGTCCTCTATTGAGGAAAAAGGACAAGTCAAAGAATGTTACATATCACACAAAGAATACAAATATAAGAAACAAAATATGGATACAACATATGAGTATAGAAAACTATGTATACAATGATAAATAAAATAAAACAGCAAAGCAAACAAAATATGAATACAACATATCAAGAATATGAGTACAAAACAATAAGAGAGATAGTAAAAGAAACAATGATAGACAAATAAAAGAAAGCATACATAACATATACAAATAGATACAATTTCTGGATAAACAATGTCAATTTGGAACACTATATCGGTATAATAGATCCACGCACTTCACACGCATAAACACTTCACAATACACTACACTTTGAAACACACGTGTGTAGATCCGTGGGAAATCAGGCTCCAGCAGATCTCGTCAATTTAGGTCATGAAACGAAGAAAAGACCGTTAATGAAAGGATAACCTATAATATACACCTGATAATTACTTTCAGACCGATTGATAAATTCAGGAATAGAATAATAAACTCCTTCAAGCAGGAGATTCTTGCATGCTTTAGTGAACTGATTATAACTGTTTAAATTTTTTATGTTGTCTGAAAGGCTGTTGTAGAGTTTTATTCCGGAGCAGTGGATACTGTTCTCGTAAAGTTTAAGGCGATGTTTATCAGCTCTGAGAACTGATCGGTTTCTAGTACCGTGTTGATGATAATGCCCGTTTCTTTGGAATAGGCTGAAATTACGTTTTACAAATTTTAGAATTTCTAGTATGTGGACGCACGGAAACGTTAGGATTCCTAAGCTTTTAAATAGAGGTTTGCAATGTTCCCTACAATCTTTCGCGCATAGTATTGGTGTCAAATAGAAAACTATGATTTTTTGTAATGGAAAACTTGTATTTGGGTCGAAGTCCGCTGTCTTGTCTTCTCGACAAATCTCAGCATGTTTTATTGTGCAATAATCGTCCGAATACCGTGCTCATAAACTGCTATTTCACTTTCTTAGGTGCACGACATATAAAAAGTTAACTTGTTTTGATCAATCTCCTATTTATTAACAACTCTATGAAGTCTCTAAAAGGCAAAATACACCTTCCTATAGGCGCGAGTTTCTTTCTCGGTGTTGTGGCATGAAATGACCTGCTGTGAATCTCGTATTTGATTCTTACTCTTCACGTTACAACACAACTTTCCGTGTGGATCCACGGTAGCTTTGCACTACCAATCAGATTGCCATCCCCATGATCCCGAATCAGGCGAGACCAGACATGGCAGGATTTCTTTAATTTCAGGTTCCCAAACCTGACTCGTTTATATAAATTTATTATAATTCAATTTTTTGACGGATTTCAACCTGGTAGGTTGATCCAGAGATCTTGGTAGAGGGAGGAATGCGTGAAAACCTGTATTAACAGACAATGATCTTACATATCTTTCTGTACATCATTATTCTCAGGGTTCACAGACCCGAGGTATTTAAATTCCACATTATAACCACTTAGTTATTCTCGTTTGGACTCTGAACTGAAACCGAAAATGGACTACATAAAATGTCGTTACTAACAGTATTCTTTATAGGATTTGAAGTAATAACAATCACTTGTCCAAGCGCAAAGTTCTGATTATTGATCTCCCACTACGCGAAAGAACCTAGAAAAACCATCTCTACAGAGTAGTGCCAAAATTAAAAGCCTCTGTCTGACCGACGGAAGACTAACATTATTCAGCAGTAAACTGAATGTCAAATGCAATTTACGTTATCAAAATCTTCGAACTACTGGCGCCGTAACCAGATACAAATTAGGGCCATCGTCTGCTATATGGCCAAGGACTTCTCGAAGAGAGATTGCCAGTCTGATAAAGCAATCGGAGCTTGCAGGACCAGTCCTTCTCTAAGAATCCTAACCGAAAGTAACGATGAACGTCTCCACATTTACCACGCAACTAAATCCTCCACACGCCAGGCAGCAGAGAAACGCTCCGAAACCCTTGAATAAATTTCTAATTGAAATCAACTAGTCACTCTCTACAACCATCCCAAAAACCAAGTGAAGTGCGTCACACGTGTACGTGGGACAGTATCACCTCCTCATGGGACAGGAAATTGAAATGGCAGACTAAACTCGCCGATATAAGAAATGCCTTCTTTACCCCAAAGGAAATCCCATTGTGTAACAGAAGAGATCACATGATATAAGCCACTCAAAACTAACGCGTGAACACATTTTATCTCAAAAGAAACCGAAATTTTGGTCCATAACCGTATCACTAAACATAACGTCATACTCAACAGTACATTACGAAATAAAAATTCATTACCGACCTAAGACAACGTAACAAAATGGAGGAAAAAGTCTACCAGGAGATATTTTTTTCCTGTATAAATGTGTAATGTAAAGAATAGCAGCTAGTAATGACCACAGCCAACGACTGTTTTACTTGAAAAAATGTAAGCATTCAATAAACTAAAAAAGACGTATGGTACATATTTCTATTTTCTTAATTTTTTTCTTATTACCTGACAATGTATTTAAGTTTTTTCACATTTAAGCCCCTTCCACACTTGCGAGCACGAACCGAGCAACAAGCTGAAACTTGCCCGGTTCGGCGTTCTAGTGGCAGCGAACACGCGCGAGCCGAGCGGCCTACGAACACGAGCCACTCACTAGAAAGGAGTCGATCATCATCTGGATGACACTTTACTCCAAGCAGAGAGGGTAGCAACCAGCAAGTGATTTGATTGTAAGAACGAGCCGAGGAAAGATTTATTAAACGCAACATATAGGAAGCAGGTAATTTATTTTATTTATATTGTTATGTGATGTAATAGAAAACTTGTATTATTTTTGTAATGAAAACTTAGTTATAATATTTTTTTACAATTTCGAAATTGATTTAATTTAATAATACTGATGTTAATAAAACCACACCTAAAGTTTAGTGTTCTTACAATTATTTGTCACGTGATATCGTGTTTCTATACAGAAGGATAATTTCACATATTTCATTGTTAATTTATTTGAGGGATAATTGCACGTAGCCACCTGCCTTAACGATACAAAAATTCTTATGTATTTATTTTAACTATTGTTACATTTACAACTTAATGTGATCAAACAGTAGCAGTTGAAATACATCAGAGTAATCCATATTTTTAAGCTTTCATTCTTTTTTAGATAATTGTGAAAACTTAAAACACGTGTAATACATATTTTAAAATGTTTTTGCTTGTATATGAAAGAAATTTAGGATTAATATCCAATGGTAAATGTAGATAACTATTAATTGAACTCACCCTGTGTAATACTTCAGGCCATGAGAATTAAAGTAACAAGGCAAATTGTCTCATTATGTGAAGTATTTTTCAAATAAATTTGACTATGAATTTTATGATTTTATGAGAGGTGCGGAGTTTGTTTCAGTTTTATGTCGTTAAGTCCCATATAGCTGGGTGGCTTCTAACAGCATCGATAAATTTCAGAGTCCGCTCTTGGGACCAATCCCAATCCGACGTCGTCGTCATCATCACCTTGAAGTTATATCGCAAATGATCGAGACAATCAAAGAACACAAGCCTCTGATGCTCTCTGATACAAGCCAAAGAGCTCGGCTCGGCTGGCGTTCACACTACGACGCACGCGAACCGAGCATTCCTTTGATGTTTCGTCAAAATACGCGGAACCAATATAAAAATTGTACGATTGATGAATCATTTCAATTTTCTGGACAGGCTGCTGAAGATTTCGCTCAACCCTCGTCTTTTTCAAGAGGGAGAAGTATTTTGTTCTTTTGAAAGTTGTAGAACCCTTGGGCTATAGATTCAAGACACTGAAAACTTACATCACGGGTATCCGTGTTGTCCTGACAAAGTTTGGAACGACGATCCTTACAAAGGAGACGACGTCTCGAGTTCTTCTTCACAAGGTGTCATTCTTATCGTTTATGGTTGTGAGTCTGTCCAAGGCATGTTCCCGTACTTATGTAACTCCGTTTAATACCTCCCACCACATGTAAAGCTCCACAAAATGCTTCCTTTCGCTGCTGCTGGCCACTCGGCACTCACAACTCGTAACAATATCATAACTTTGCCAACGTTATTTACGAACTGATTCACGAACCATTCGTGTCGTCTTCAGAATTACATCATGACGTATGGTTAAATTAAGTAAAAATGTAACCACTGACCTACATTTAGAGATCCTTTCTCACTTTCATCGACGCCTGAAGAGTCCACTTGCCATAGTTTCAGTTTCGGAATGCCAACATGACAAGAGTTCTGTGAGACAGTTTTGTACCTTCTCCCTTCGTCTTTAGTGTTAACCTAGGCTATGGTGTACTTGCGTCTGCTGAGATTAACTAGCCTGGGCTCATCTTTGACGTTGAAACTTAATGACACAAGAACCCCTTCTTAACTCCTCCCAGTCGCAAGTTGTACACCTGCTTTCTTTTCTTTTTACGTCCTCCCTCTCCCTGACCTGCTCTCCGACCATCCAGATCTACTTTGTCCTCTTTGTTCCGTATCGAGCCGCTAGCCGGGGCTGGTTCCGTGAGGCCGCCGCCAGACTGCGTTTACGTCGCCTTTGGATTTATTATTCACGGATCGCCTGAATTATTGCTACACGCACGTTCAATTCATAGCTGAGTTTCGTGGACAGGAGCTACTGTTCATCACCTAATGGTTGACTTCTGAACGGGCAAGGAAAGACAGAAAAAACCAAGTGCTACGTGAAGTTGGTGTCAAAAAGCGCATGAACGAAATATTAATACAAGTGGCATTGTAAAAGAAAAGAAGCCAAATGTTCGAACGGAGAAGAAACTGAAGCTAATATTCTGCGCATGGATTCGGACGTGGACGTAACACTATTCAAACTCAACGCCCGAATTCCAGACAGAAACATGAGTCGCTTGGAAAGTGACTCGAAAGTTTCTCCGGTCTCCGAGTTAGTCACTCTGCTTTACAATGCCATAGTAATTACTTAATGTTCCAACAAGAACAGATTATGTACTTGATGTGGTATTCAGTCCTAAGACTGACCTGATGTAACCCTCCATTCTAACCTATCTTGCGCAAGCCTTTTTCGTTTCCACACAACTACCACACCCCACATCCTCCATGATGTGTTAGTGTATTCCACCCTTTACCTCCACACACACACACATTTCCCTCTAATGCTACTTTTACAAGACCCTCATGTCTCAAAACGTGGCCAATTAATCTATCCCTTCTCTTGGTCAAAGTCCTCAATATTGTTCTCTCGTCACCTATTCTACTTATAACTTCCTCGTTAGTCGTTCTATCCACCCATCTAAGTATCAGCATTCTCCTATAGCACTTATTCTACTCTTAAGTTCATTCCTCTTTTTTTGCGAAAGCCTTCGTTACCTATGCTATACTATTCTAGTTATTATGCTGCCCAAGTAGCAGAATTCCTTAACTTCCTTCAAAATATCCCTTCCCAATCTAACACCCTTTGTTATTCCATTGTTTCCTATTCTACTTTTCCTCTACGAATCCTCATATTGACCTCTTTCTCCAAGACCTCGTTCATGGATTCCAAGTCTTCTTTTGACTCCCCTAACAATACAATATCATCGGCAAAGATTATAATGTTGAATATAATAAAGTTTTACTTTTACATTCTACTAAATTTATCAGAGGTATTGTGGTCGAAAAACACAGTCATATCATACCTTTCTGTCAGAAGTTATTTCTTCTTCAACTTGTTACCAACTTAATTTATTTCTTTTTTCTCTTTTTTACACCACTTCTGAATACTGCAAAAGTGATTTTCTTTTAGTTTACATTGGTATGATGTACGGAGAAGATGCCACTTCTCTATTTAATCTTTCCAGTTCATATCTCTGAATAATGAATCAGTCATATTTACAAGCTTGCCCTCAAATAAAAGAAATTGATGTTAGAAGAGCAACATCTTTCTCGGGTCCTGACGTTTATGCAACGTTACAGTTACCAGCCTTTCGAAATGGTGTCTGATCATTTTTATGGTGTGAAAGAATAAACCATCCAAGACTGTCAGAAATATGTTTTAATAAAAATAATTGTAACACACTAATAAAAACAACCTGACAGAACTTACTGTTCCTTTTTTTAATCTCTTTAGGAGCAAATATTTAAATCTAACGCGCGTAGGAATTTCGACCGAATTTGATACACCGAAAGCAAGCAAGCAAGGACTGTAGACGTAAGACACTACTACAGCTCCTGTAGTTGGGGCATGGGGGTGTTAGGTACTATATAAACGACAGATATGTACAGTCGAATATTTTTTTTGCTATTAGTGATCTCTCTATTCTCTCTCTTTCTCTCTGTTTTCCACATTGTATCCACTTGCCTATATTTTTATTGTTTTAAAGACATACGCGATGAATACATTGCTAGTGCTGAATTAACTAACTCCTCGGCGCTACTGTCCATGTAGGACGTTGGACTCTGACGATCGTAGCCCAATCTTGCCGATTCTCTGCTCGCTTACTCCATCTTCTAACACCCATCGTTAGTAGGTCGTCCTCAACATCGTCCAACCATCGTTTCCGAGGTCTTCCCTTGTACCTTCTGCAACCTGGATTTCCCTGTAGATCTTTTTGACAATCCTGTCCTCTGACATTCGTCCTACATGGCCCAACCACCTCGGTCTATTACCATTTATTTCCCATACAATGTCTACAAGCCCATTTCCTTGTCCTTGCATAGTTCGTTCATCGGTATCATCAATCCGGCTATTATCTTTGAGTTTAGTAACGATAGAGTTTTTCCGATCTGGGGTTGTTGACCCCGTGATCAACCCCCAACCTGGAAGGACCAGTGGTCTGTTCTTTGTCTGTCTCCTACCCTTTGGCCTGTCTGACTTGGATGGTCCTACCAGGAGTGAAACTCCTCCGGGTCATTGTAGCACGCAAACCTCCCCGCCACATTATGGCGACAGTCCATGGGGAAGAGTACTGAATTGAGCTTAAAAAATAATGCAGTCTGAAAAACCACAATGACTTCCAAGTCAAATTATTACTCTTAACAATTTAGTGGTTGGTCAGATTTCTTCATACTTTCACGAAACTTGTTCAAAGCCTCAGTTCTTACCCACGTTTCAATGCGAAAAATATTGTTGCTAAATCCGCTCTGTCTGTTAAATGTCAGTGTGTTGTAACATTAACAGACAATATAAAAGGTTACGTGGTCAAAGACTGCACAGAAAAATTTTCTAAAGATGATTGTAAAGCCAACATATCTACGCCATTACTAGCTGTGACGTGGCGAAATATTCGAATTTAATTAAAAACGTCTTTTACAATTATAATTTCTTAAATATTATTGCAAAATTGCGCTATTAATATTTGCGATGTTACAGTTAGTAATGGGCGTGGCTAATTCGGGGCGAGGTGGGACCACGTCGGGAAGTATACGTTTGGGGATTAGTATTTCCCAATTAGCCTTTTTATTGAGAGAAAAAAGACATTATTAAATCGTTTTTATTACTTTGAAAAGTCTTCAAATAATGTAAGCATTGAATTTAAAATGGACGCATGCATACAGAGGAAAATTTCCCTTCATTTATCAGACTTAACTTTAAATTAAAGGGAAAAAAGTATGGAAATTAGAAAATGATGTTCCTTCATTTCACTTCACATTTATTTATTTCAGAAAATGATTTTTCCTTCTATCAACCAAATTTTTCAAATCAAAGAATAAGAAAGTGTTGACCTTACACTAGTCGCGTTCCGAAAAATTTACATGAATAATTTTAGGGACTTGTGGAGAGTTATCCCCCATTCTCTAATTGGTACACAAGTAGTGACGTGTACGCTACGTCACGACCCTATAAGTCCCGCCTACCTACTCGTGATTGATGCTTAACTAGTGACGCCACAGTTCGATAGCACACACATATGTATTGAGTTTGAGATATAAGCGCACAGAAAAATTGATGAAGGAATGAATTTTACTTACATGTTTTGAGGAAGAGTAGACGTTCTAAGTGTGCGAAGGAATGTAATATAATATAATGTCGTAGCGGTCAGTCTTCGTCGGAGTCTGGATCAGGGGATCAGAGTCACCTTCGCTGTCTGCCTTTCTTTTTGATTTAATTTTGGATGTCGTCATTGTCGACCAGTCATATTCCGTACGATGTGGGGGAAACGCAGAAACAGTTCACCGTCTTCCGTCCTAGCCAGTCTTAAAAAGAGGTGGTGACCCAAATAATTGGGAAACTACCCCATCTTTCTATTATACGCGGGCAGAGAATATTTAACGTGACGTCAGTAACTTTCAATGATGTTGGTACAAGCGCCCGTAGTCGGATCCACAAAATTAATATAGAATGATTGTATCCTAAATCCCCGAGTCGGTCGTATGCTTTCCAGAGCCTGTGTGGATCGTCGTGCCTGGAAGTGGTCAGTGTGTCTGTCAGCCGTCCTGTCTGCTTCTGCAACCGTATTTTCTTTCGACGCCCCGCAGAACCCACTGGCTTATGACGGAGTGAAAACGCTTTCATCCGGGTCCACTGAGGCGTTCGGAATTGTCGTCCAAATAGTCAAGCATCGTTTCTCGTACAAATCGTGTCCAGTCAGTTATAGTCTTCTTGTCGATGACCAATTCGTAAGCAATGTCGTCTCGTGAAGTTCGGCGAACGATTTCGTAAGTCATTTTCATAATTTGAGATGTCGTTAAACATGATCCAGTGAACCAAGAACCATGCCGAATAGATTTAGTTGTGTCAGACTTCTTGCCGGTAGTTCTCTTGGTACACACCCAGACGAAACCATCTTTCACATTATTTATTTTGCAGAGCGTCATGTCGTCGCCACGATTATCACATTTAAAAGTCGTCAAAAGGCCAATCCGAAACAAGAAAGGAAGTAATCTGTTGTTTGCAATTAAGTAAGTCAAGAAATCGCAGTTAAATCTATACTTCGCACGCAACTGAGGATGAAAATTTTCTTCCTGGTCTATGAATTCTTTAAAAACAGTATCAAATTGTCGATACTCAACCATTTTGATGAATTCACCACAACAAATTCGAACAACAAAGTAAGACTTATTTGTTCCGTATTTACAATTTAAATGAGCAATGACAGTAAAATCAGAGATAAAAGATGCGCAAATTTTTTAACGAAACTCATTTTCAAATAAAAAAATTAATTCTTGTTTATATATATGTAATAAACATTTTGGTACATAATTTTCTATTTTCTATTTTTAATTAGAAAATAATTTTGACAGCTGCCTTATCATCCAAAATCCTTTGAATAAATAAAAATTGCAGAACGACACAAATATAAAGTTTGTAATTATTATACATTATAATAAATTGTAATATAATTTTTTACATAAAAGGAAGGGAAAACTTTCAGTAAATTACAAAAGTGCAAAAGATAAACGCCAAAAAATAATTACATAGCTCTGTGTAAGGAAGGGGTAACTGCTACTTACATACATAATTTAAATTAATTTGGTTGTAAAAATCTATATAAAAAGAAGGTAAAACTTTCACTAAATTACAAAAGTGACAATGATAAAGTCTAAAAAATTAATTACAAATCTCTGTAAAAGGAAGCGAAAACTGCTAGTTAATTACATATTTTAAATTGGTGTGACTGTAAATATCTATATAAATAATTATAAATTATATAAATAATTACAAATGTTTACAAATATATGAATGATAAGGTCTTTAAACAATTTATTCAAATCTATCTATCTATCTATATATTTTTTGAGGGAAAACTGTTGTTTAATTACAAATGTTTGAATCATAAAGTCTTCAAATCGGTTAAAAAAAGAGGAAAAAATTAATTTTTAATATTCTAATAATTTAACATTGTGAAAAAATATTTGCGTCAAATGGCGCAATTAATATTTTCGACGTCACCGTTAGTAGTGGGCGTGGCGTATTCAGGTCGGGAGGGGCTTAATCGTGACGTTTTAAGTTTGGGAGATAACTTTCCTCTTTAGCCATTATTTATTTACGTTAAGTTTTATCGTTGTGAAGCGCCAAATATGAGGAAAATACTTTTGTTTAACGAACTTCTGTTCTTCACTCTTATCAAGAGTCTTCTCGGTAGATTTAATTAATAGCAGAAATAATTCATCCTGTAAATAGCAAACAAACAAACTATTCGATAAACTTTACAAAGCAAAGAACAAGCTCTACGTTCTTTCCTTCAAAGAGTATCTTAAATAGATAGATAGGCAATGCCTGGCCTTGTGACGTCATCCCCTCCCCTGTAGGTGTAACCTGTTCGTAGACCCATAAGAGGCCATGTAAAAACAGCGCTTTTTGAGTCCCTAAAATCCTTCTTAAAGCAGCAAAAGACAAATTTAAGTGGATTTTTTATTTACACCATATATTAGTATTACCAAATATATAAGGCAAAAGAAACAATTCAAATGGGAATATTAAAAATATTGAGCATGTTACGAAATCGGTATTGCGAGTTGGATGCGAAGTTATATCAGCGTATTTCTACATTAAATGTTAAAATATGTAATTTTCTCTTCGCAAATGTTGGAACGGAATGTAAATTGTTTTTCCTAGGGTCTGAATTCGGAAAATAAGTTATTTTAATAATATAATTTAGATAGGCCGACTTTTCGATACGACATTGGCATCTTTCGCAAATGGCTCTTAAAGAAAATTTACAGTTTTTAATTAGTTGACTCTAATTCTTAAGCTCCCTGTGTTAAATAAAGGCGTATATCTTGTGTTATTAACGCCAGTGTTAAAAGCCAAGTATTGCGTGAGTATAACAATGCACTCTGAATTGTTGACGAGTGACAACAAGAAGGGAACTTGGTCGAAGTTTATTCACTATCTGATTTCACTACATCATTGATTATTTCAGAAAATACGTCTAAATTCAAACGAGAGACTGACAAATAGTCGTGTTGTCAATATTAAATTAAATTTTATAATCCTTTTTCAAATTAATTTTAATTTTCATAGTTAATTATCCGATTAAATTAAAAATATATCAACCGGACTTATTGTCTCAGTCAGGTCCTTTTATTATTATTTAATCGCGCTGAATAAGTCGCGCATACATAAATAGTTTAAAAAACATTTTAGTAATTTGAATTTTTATATTTATTTTTCTATCAAAATGTTAAAAAATTTATTGTAATGTTTTATGATTAATTTAAAAAAGGTGACATTTCAATTATTTAATTAGATAGTGTGTCATTTTTAAAGTCCAATATCCAAGCATATAGAAAATTTCTTTTTATCAGAATGTAGACCAGAGAAAAAACAATTTCTATTCTTCACCAACATTTGCGAATAGAAAATTATGTTTTTTTAAACATTTAATGTAGAAATATGCTGATATAACTTCGCATGCAACTCGCAATACCGATTAAAAAATATGCTCAAAATTTTTAATATTATCATTTGAATTGATTCTTTTGCCTTATATATTTGGAAATACTAATATATAGTGTACATAAAAAATCCACTTAAATTTGTCTTTTGCTGCTTTAAGAAGGATTTTAGTGGACTCCAAAGCTCTGTTTTTACATGGGCTCTTATGGGCCTACGAGCGAGTTACACCTATTGGGGAGGGGATGACGTCACAAGGCCAGGCATTGCCTATCTATCTATTTAAGATACTCTTTGAAGGAAAGGACGTAGAGCTTGTTCTTTGCTTTGTAAAGCTTATCGAATAGTTTGTTTGTTTGCTATTTACAGGATGAATTATTTCTGATGTCATTGCCTCTCTATCTATTTAAGATATACTCTTTGCTCTCCTTCACCAGCGAGTCTATAACATAGCCACCGCCAGGGACACTACTCGGCAAATTTGTTAACACAAATTATTTCTAATTAAATAACTTAACAAACAATTGATTATAGTTTAATGCGTCATTAATCTAACGGTATGAGATTGATGATGATTTTCCGCTAACAAGTGAATTATTATTCCTATTGACAATTTGGAGGAGCAAATGTGTAAGCCTCAGTCTTGCAGTCTTTATGGGCACTAAAGAAAGTTAGATCAATCTTCCTCGAATAAAGGGTTTGTTAGCTACAGGACAGAAGATAAATTTCGTACTCGTCGAGTGTGAGATTTGTAAGCAATTGCGTTTGCTCATCCGTCAGCTCTCGTGAGGAGGGAAATGGAGCCTACTTCAGCAATAAATCCCTTCCACCCGTCTTGGTACACGGCAAAAAAATTGGCCAATAACGAAAGCATCGCCAAATGTCTCTCTACAAATCTGACTGAACGTTTTACCGTTTTTTAGTGTAGCCAATATAATTTTTGTTGCATTTAATCTTATATACATTACCTTTTAGATTTATCGTACATTTTTAATATGGTTTACAGGTTTTCATCAGAATTTAAATTCATATAATTTAATATCATAAAGATTTTTATAATTTTGTGAGGAGGAGTATTAATATAAGTCAGAAATCTTGTGTTGTGCTATATTTGTATATATTTGAAAAATATAAAATTACTATTACAGGATCACCATAAGCAAAAAAAAATACGCCTTCATCACAAATCTTCAACCATGAATTTGGTTCTGAAGATATCAAATTAAATCGTAGAGACAGATATGAAACAAAATGAGGATTAGAGGAGCTATTGATATAAATTTGCGTGGAAGTAGCCTAGTTAATAGTAAAATATAAGCAGCTGAGAAATATATTCTTTACGGAGATATAATAAATAACATAAAATATTGAAAATCGTTAGTTATCCATTACCTCTACAGAAGGCAGTCAGCAGTAATTAGAATTGAAGATCAAGAAAATAAAGCAGAAATCATGAAAGGAGTAAGACAAGGATGCAGTTTGTTGCCCATGATATTTAATTTATACATAGAATAGGCGATGAATGCAGTTAAAAAGCAATATAAACTATAGGAACCATAATGCAAGGAAGAAAATAAAAACGCTACTGTTTGGCGATGATATTATAGTATTAGGGAAGTCAGAAGACCAGATGAAGTGTCCAAGAGAAGGAATAGATTAATAGGCTACGTTTATGAGACATGTAAAATTAGCATTAGAGGCAATGTGTGGGGTAAGAAAAGAAGAGGGAGGCTAATGATGGAATAAGCTGAGAAGATTAGGGAGGATGTGGCAGTTATGCGGAAAAGAAAGGCTTTCGCAAGATAGGTTAGCATATAGGGTTGCGTCAGACCAGTCTTAGGACTGAATACCACCTCAACAACATTGAAAATCGGTAATATTGTATATTTTTATCGATGTATGATCAAGTACCTAAAAAGTTGTTTACATAATACAGATGAAGTGCCGATGACGTTAATATTAAACTTATTTAGTATTTTAAAATTATTTTACTTTAAATGTTAATGGTGTTATGTAACATTTACAATGTTATCATGTTTTATGTAAAACAAACTGTTTTGGTGTTGTGTATTTTATATTTATAAATGATAAATGAAGGTGGTATATATGACATACAGGTTAAATCAGTTTGTGTGGTTACTATTTAAAGTGATTACATATAAACCTTGGAAGTTGTTACAAATAATTTGGATTAAAGATCCAACATTTCCTTGGATTTGATGTGATCTCAGGACTGTTGTGCTTGGTTTTTTAAACATTAAATTACCCAATTAACTTTAAAAATTCTCCACTAATAACAGTTATAAATAATGTTTTTATAATCTGAATACATAACTGTTTAATATTGAAATGTTTAAGCACGTGTTTAGTTGTGATGATATGATAACTCGCTGACTGGCCTTTATTAATTCACGAATTGCATCTATCGTCGATTGCACTCGAATAACAATGTCCCAATTGGGAATGCAGGTATTTATAATGCAAATGACCCTTGTCCGATATTCGACAACAAGCAAGAACAACAAGCACATGTTATAAGCTAAACTGAACTTTAATCATGCTCTGGACATCGAACACGGACCACAGAAAAACGAATCACTTTCTTCTTGTAACAAAGTTTTTATTTCTCATTTTGATTATCATTCACCTGTATCAGGTATTTGCTCCTGTTAGACATACATTTTAATAAATAAAAGTGTTTTTTACATGTAAGGGAAGAGAGTTTATGGATTGATTCTACGTTTCGTGTTGTGAAAAATTTACATATATCCATATAAGTTAATAATTACACAATTAAAAATTGAAACAGACTAATTTCGTTAAAAAAATTATATTCTAACGATGTTTCTGAATGATGTAAAAATTATTACTATTAACTACTCAATACTGTAACATTTCCTGGGTGGTTTTGATACTACCTTAAATTAAGGCAGTAAGGAGAATAAATAATAAGAAAATAACAAATAAAAATTATCTTCTTGCTCTTAATAAATATGCATTTTAGTACATGAATTTACATTTACAATTCAGAAAAAACAAAACAAACTGATTGATTTTCTCAGGGGATGAAGGACTCAATTACCTGGTCTTTATATTTCGACCACTAATTAATGGTGGCAATGATTACTATGGCACTTTTTTGATGTTTTTGAGGGATTTCTGGTATCATTTAGTACTTTACCAACGACGACACCGGAAATCTCGTAGGCAGATCTGACCGGAACCTTTGAAATCATTGAAGTGGCGATGCTTACGGTACTGGAGGACTGACTTCGAAATCTGGCTGAATATCTGGTCTACCAGGAGTTTCACGTTTACTCAACTAGTTGATTAATTTTAGTCTCCTTCATCGCTTTCCCTTTCTCGTTCCTTCGATAAGTGACTGAAATATTAGCAACCGCTTTAACTACTGTCCTCCCTGCCTAAAATGTTATTAAATATTACTTAACAGAAACCACTCGTCTCGACAACACTTCAAACACTTCCATCTCTACCTCAACTAATTAACTTAATCTTTTTGAGCAACCTCGACACAACCGATTTCCCCTTCCCGATTCTAATATTGACCAATAGAAATCCATCTTATTAAACTTTCGAGTTCGCAATACGGAGCTCACACCCCTCGCCCAAAGCCGCACCAGGCCATTCCACTTTTCTGTGAGAAAATACCAGACGTGTCAATATGTTGGGAAGAAGCTTATTCCTCGACACAGTTATGACATTGATGGCCAGCGGCTTCTTAATCCGTCAAAGAAACACTTCAATATATATTGTGATTCTATGTCTTTCGGTACCTGAAGGGCAACACACCCTTGACTTTCGCAGCTCGGAAAATTTGGTTTAACAAATTAATTTAATTTAAAATAAAATAAAATAACCCTTCAATAATTTAAAAAACCTTTGTACACTACAATACAGTGTGGCAGTCTTCCTGCATGGTTTTCCAATTTTTATTTTTTTTAATATTGAGTTTTCTATATTTAAATTACTTATTCTGTTTAAGTTGAACATATTTTTTATTGTTTTTAATATTAATGAAATTATAGTTATCCGAATATGTAAAATTTCGTTCAATAATCTTGCCATACCAAAAAATTATAAATGAATTTATAAGCCTTTTGTAGACTTATTTAGTTTGTAGTATTTTTAATGTCTGCATAATTTCTTCTACTTTGGCTCTACAGCCCATTGAGGGCCTGGGCCTACCGGTTCTCGAGATTCGATAATTCCAAAACGTCGACTCTTTTAGCTAATTTCATCATTTTTGGCGTGTCAAAATTTACTGTTTTGGGCTCATTTTAAATCAAATTTAGACAATACGTGAATTTATGTTTTTGAATATGTTCGGTAAGCGCAGGGACGTTGAATTTGAAAATAGTTTTCAACATAGAAGTTCGACAAATGCCCTGTGTGAGCCGACACAATCTTGAATCATGTCCATTCCACGAAAAAAATAGAAATCCATATATAAACAAATTTTGGATGAAAAATTAAGGTCTGAACTGTGGAAAAATAAGATTTAAAACAAATTATAGTCATTTTAATTTTTTTAGGTTCAAATTTTATATAAATAATGTCTATCTAATGTTTCAATCAATTTATCCTTTTCTTATAGTTCATGTTGAAAGCTTCTCTAAATTTCAGTAGTTAATCTGACCACTAATTATACAATAAACGAGTTAAATCAGCCTCTTGTCAGTTTTTTTTAAATTCAAGTATTAAAAATTACAACGTATCGTCTCATTTGAGACTTCTTCAGCTAAATACTTACTCCATGGACTGAAAATGTCCGAAATGTGAGACGAAACGTTGTAATATTTAATATTTAAATTTAAAAAACTGACAAAGAGGTTGTTTTAACTCATTTATTTTATAAAATTATAATATAAATTGGAAAGTAATTTTGCTTTTTATTAAATTTTGTGACTGTGGTTTACCATAATTGTACATCTATTTACAGTTTCGTAACGCAAAATACAAACTACATAAATAATTCCGTTTGCAACTCTGAGTGTGTGAAGAAATTACTCAATTTAACACATCCAAGTTTCTTAATTAAAATAAATTGGAACTCGAATCATTGGGTGGTGGAACAAGATGAAAAAAGTCGAACAATTGTTAGAACTTTTATTATCTGTTTAAAATAAAATATCGACTGTTGCGCTACAGCCAATTATATAATTTTTATATAAAGTTAGGAAGGATTGGGAACTTGAAATTGGTGTCAGAAAGTCTGGCTTGGTCCTGCCTGTAATCACCTGGGTTGTTTTTTCAGCACGTAGGAATATGGCCTGCAGAATTCCCGCAAATAGGTTGCGTGAGAATCGGGGGACCGACGAAGACAACGAAATTTTAAATACCACGGGGTTACCTCAACCAACAGAGTTTCGTGGTTTAAAGAAATCTCGATTATTAAAGATCGATTTCGAGGCTTTTTCACGGCAGTGAGGCTGTGTGAATGTTCATTCGTCTTGTTGAAATTAAACGAGACGGATTGTAACCGACGCTTGGACCTCGGCGTATATGAAGTTGGCCAAAATTCGACGCTAAAGAAGGCGCCCTTACATAGAAGCTGGTGGAGAGGCGACGCCCCACTATGAAGGAGGTACACATTCAGGTTTCCAATCTTTGACGTCTAGGAAGGGCATCGCCCACGGTTTTTATCCTGAGATTGTATTAGATCTGACTGCATCGCTACATCTTAAATTTTGTAAATATTTCCCTCAATGTTTTTCCTAGATAAGTTGTTTTGTAAATAAATTTCCCATTATCTTTTAATTACATTTTAATTTAATCCCACACCCCTCACTATATAGCCTCATTTTGTTTTTTAATAATTTGAATTTTAATATCCAGAAAATATTAAGGGAAATAGTTGAAAATATTCACGTAGAGACTTAAATCGTATTGTATTTTTTTGGCGATGCCAAAAGTGAAAACATACCCGGATTAACACTTTTGAATAATGCAAGAAGTTTTTAAATCGGGTTTAATTTTATGTATGTAAAGAGGCTACAGTCACAAAAATTGAAATGACTCGCAGGAGTCCTCAGGCTGGTTCTTGAATCACCTCCATTTAATATGTATGGGGGTTGAAATTTATGCCGAGTGTCCCTCGTTGGCGGAACGGACAATTTAAAGACAGACAGACAGACACGACGAAAGTGGTCCACGGAATATGTAAACAGTACAGAGGGAGGAGTTATTCTGCAGTCTCTATTCGGGCGAATAATTCGACGTTATCCTCTCATTCTTCACCTGCGAGCACTCGAAGAGTTTCCCTACATTGCACACTATGTATTTATTACTCCACTCGGGGAGGCTCTGCTTGCTCGTGGCTACACCAAAAAATAAAATGTCATCAATGGAATGAAATTAACAATTGATGGCGACCATTAAAATAATTATTTTATCAATTTCATCTTCCATTTAAATTAAAGCCTGAAGTTCCACATAGAACTCGTCTTTTTATGAGAACCATTCTCTTTTACACGCAATACACATAACATAGAACAATTTTTGAGTCAAATAAAAATTTATTGACGACGACGAGGTGACACGGATTTTGTTTGTCCCTGTGGTACTAAAAACCCATGCAAATGTGATGTAAAACTACGGACAACAAATGTGCCAAACAGAATAGCAACAAAATTCAAAATGAAAACTACTAACAGAAAGATCGGAGAATGAGGAAATCTGAAAGTACGAGAAATTAAATGAAACCTAGGTGGTAATTGTAGACTCATAAATAGTATTCTTACCGTTCGAGTCGATGGAATGATCTTCTTCCTTTTTATTTTCTAGAACTCATTTTTAACTCTTGAGAAATGTCATGGCATGTGAGGTGCGCAGTAGTGGAAGTACTGTTGTCTGCGAGCATAGTCGTTGGAAGAGTTCCTTAGGGCTATTTTGAAAATATTCACTATAATCTTAGGAAGGGACATAAAGACAGACAGCGCCAAGGTGTCAATGTTATCTCAATAGCGTTTACACTGCCAAGTTGCCGTAACATTCATGTTAAAGTAGCCTCACTAAACGGAGACTATTGAATCATGTTTTGCTATTTCTCTCTTTCCTTATGAAGGTCCCTCTTTGTTCTTCCCGTCTGGCGTCTCTATTTGTTGTTACTTACCTTTCAAATCCAATGTTTCAATAACTGTCTTTTTTACTTTCTCCTCTTTTTTTGCGTTCCTTGTGTTTGACACATTACTTACCTAGTCCGTTCTCTTCATTTTTGTCTTCTTCACCTTGGTGACGACGGAATAGATTCAGATTAATCTTATTCACGAGGAAGAACTAAGTAAAAAGTACAGTAAATTTGTCAGCAAAAAAATTAATTAATATTTAGTTAATTATAATTACGACATTTCGTCAATATTTCTTGACGTTATCAGGTAAATTTTTAAATAGATAAAACTATTACACATGTGGATAATTTTGCGACCTGGCCTGCGTACAGCTACGGTTACAATCGAAATACGGCAAAATTATCCACGTCTAATATCTATTTAAAAAAACTTGATTACGTCAACAAATATGGACGAAACGTAGTAATTATGTTAATTAAATGTTTTGTTGGAAAATTGACTGTATTTTTTTTATACCTAAATGCCATATAATTCATTTGTTAAATTTTAGAATTAATTTTTTAATTTCCTTTTTACAACTGTGTTTTTTTCTACGTTTTTTTTCTCCACTTTTCCTTCTCTTCCTTGCTTTGCCTCCCTTGTGTTTGACTCTTTCATGAAATCTTTGCCTAAGTGAGTGTTCCAAACGGCCTGAGATTGAGTGCAAAGAAAAAAATATTCTCTAAAATGTCTTGGCTCGCCTTTTCGTTACTGGCTGCAGAAGTAAGTCTAATTACTTCAATATTATATAAAGGAAGGATATCATTTGACGTTCTTTATGTTCAATACTTACCATTAAAATTGGGTAATATTTGAACATTGCTTTAAGAATTTTTGCAAACGCTACCCATAACAGTGAGGGAATCTTTCCTAATTGAAAAATTATAAGTGATTATTTAGGAGCTATACTCGTATATACTCAAAATCTTCTTAATGTTGGCAAATAAACGTGAATTGAGTAAAGGATTATTTTAATTTTTTTTAGACTTTAAATATTATTTCACTGTTTGTTTGTTGCTTTAAATTATCTCTGAAAGTAGCATGCACTAATTAAAGTTTGTAAGTACATGGTAGTAAAAATGTAAATTTTTGAATTTTAGTAAAACAATTTGCCTTAATTTTGTTTGTAATAGTTTAATTGTCTTATTTCAATGAGATAATTTTCTTTGCTTAATATTGTAGTAATAGGCGGGCCGAAATAATCACAATCTTATAATAGGAAGAGGAAAATTGTATGTGGGGGCACGCAAAGAAGAGATCTTTGGGGAGAGAATCTTTGGAGAGAGGAGGAGCATCCTTGAGAGGAGGGAGATTTGGTGGAGGTTGTGTCACTTGAATGAACAAATGTCGGATACTATAAATTAAACTTGAGTTTTGGAAGCACGTTGATTAAAAAGCAATATAAACAGCTGCAGGCATTATTATTCCAACTTTATTCAATTGGATTGGGGGACGTTGTATGGAAACAAACGCGAGAACAATCCCATCACAGGTTTTTCAATATATTACTCGTATTTAACTGTAAGAATAGAACAAATTATTTATCCGCTGTAGACGATTGTAAATTTCACGCCTGGGACAAAAATAGTGATTGGGGAAATACATGAATAAAGGGTCTATTTGTCATAGCCGAGTAGTTATATTTAGTCGATTCGAATTGGTGCGGCTTATTACAAGATATTTGTATTCTTAAGGTTAGGGATTGGATTTTTCGGGTTTATTTATGAATACCTGAAAGACATGAGACTTTATCTCTCCATACAATCACCGTCGGTTCCCCTTAAATAGTAAGTATTTGAGCAGCCTGAAATAGATGTTTTCTCAGCGGTTGAGTATTTGCCGATACGTGTGTAACAGTCTAGCAAAGAGGTTAGGGAAAGGACACATTCATAAAGTCGCTAATAGCTTCTGAATCGCGCTGACAGCTGCGCCGGAAGTGACTCCACCCACGCGGCGTTTCCCGTAATGGCCGGCTTCCGCCAGGCCCCAACTCTGGTTCCGCCGCTTAAATCCCGCCTGTTGCTCTCACACACGCCTAGCAAATTCTTGTCTCCTGCCATAGTTTTTCAACTCGGCAAGCCGCCTTCTGCTCATTGACCAGCCCTGACTACTAGTTCCTCTACCTTCACAGAGTGGTAGGAGGCTTAATTAGGGGATATTTTAGAGTCGGCAATCATCCGCCGCCCTTCTTTTATGGTCACGAGGACTGTTGGTCGTTTGGTTACAGGAAATACTGGAAACGATACCAGCACCTGACCCCGTTGTACACTCGAGTACCGGGCTGTGGCCCTTGCCCCTGTTTCTGATTAATCTTTATGAATCATTTGCCTAATTATCCTTGTTGGGCCCAGGCATACCGCAATCATCCATCACATTCTTAGCGTCTTATATAGACACATAGGAAATGTTGTACGAAAAGAAGAAATAATACAGGCTGCTGATTCTTAGGCCACATGCGAATACTCAAGAAAGTAGTCTACTTTATTAACGAGATGGAACATGACGATGTGACCAACGATATACCCCCTTCAGCAATAAACTACTTGTCCACCAAAACATACATTATCATTAAAGCTTTACGTTAATGAGTTATCAGGATTGATTACATATATTGAGTAACAATTAAACGATAATTATAATTCAAAAACAGAAGAGCTGCTGGAATTGAAGATCAGCCAATCGGTGACCACACACGAGCAGATATTGCGGTAGATATCTGGTAGATTTAAAAAATTTGCCGCGAAATCTGAAGGTCGTTTACACGTTACGATCGAGATCTTTGCAGATTCTCGTATGCGCAATACATTTGTCCCCTACCAGCGGATTTGTTTACTGTATCCGCTCCAATCCGGAGATTGGTCTCTCGATCAGATCTGCCGATATACTGCTCGTGTGTGGTCACCAAAGGCCAAAGGAATTAATCTTAGAAGTAGTTGTTGTTTATGTATTCAATTCTAAGACATCTGATGCAACCATTCATGCTAACCTACCTTGCACAAGATTTTATCATTTCCACATAACTAGTAAATGAGGGGGGATATTATTTAATGAATTTAATAATTAAGTTTAAATATATATATATATTTTTATTTATTAATTATAATCTCAGGGTATTAATGGTTTGGGTGACCACGTGTAGCAGATCTGTACGTTGACGAACCTGAGTTGTTTCATAGACGTCTCGCTGTAATTTCCGTGTTGTGGAACGGCCGGTAGATAATCGTACAAAGTCGTGCTGGCAAAGTAAGGAAACTACGCTTTTTCCTCTTTCTTCCCTGCTTCCTGGACTGATCAAAGCATGGTCTCCGCTGCCACCTCACCAATCTGCTCTCGCCGTAACTTCTATGCAGCCAATCTCCTTTCGCCACCACCTTCAAAAATCTCCTCCACCACTCTCCTTCAATATTCTCTCACCATCACTTTGCAAAATCTGTCCAATCTCTCCACCACTCTCCTTCAATCTCCTCTCTCCATCCACTGCAAAAATCTCTCCAATCTACCCAAAATTGTCTCCGCCAGCCTCTTTAAAGCCTTGTCCCCACTTATCCGACACCTATCAATAAGGTGGCAGGGATGGATATCCTCCAATCATATCCCTTGTTTCATTTGGGGAACACACGCCACCCGGTCACCAAATTCCCAGGCAGATTAAGACATTCCGAAACGGCGACGATGTGTCCGAGCTTTATGGTCCAGGTATCAGTCGCAGTCCCTTTGTTGTTTTTCCGAGCCGCCGAGACGACGCGCGGAAAAACCCCTTCTTCCTGACAAGCGACTTTGTCATTGCGGAATATTTGGTATTTAAGTTCCCGTAAATCATAATAAAATTTGGACGCGATTCTACTGCGCTACAAACTACAACATCCCATACTCACCCTGATCTACTTAGCGTATTCCATTCTGGGCCTCCCTCTTCTGCTCTTACCTCACACATTTCCCTCAAATGCTTATTTTACAATAAAAAGCTAAAAAGCTCGCCTATTAATTTACTCGTCTCTTGGTAAAGTTCTTCATATTTTTCGCTCTTCCCATATTCTGCTTAGAACTTCCTCTTTAGTGATTCTCTCCACCCACCTGATCTTCAGCATTCTCCTGTAGCACCACATTTCAAAGGTTTCTATTCTTTTTTCTTTCCGCAACTTCTACCGTCCACGTTTCGCACCTATACAACGCCACACTCTATACCAAGAGAGTCAAACTGACGAGATTTTCTTTCCCCTGATTATCTGAAATAAAATGAAAGCAGGACAATATTTTACGTTAAAATTAGTATTTATGGAAGATCTCAGCATAGTCCGGTTGGTGAACACACATATGAAACAATTATCACAGCCAAGGCGCCCAAATGATGTTTCAATTGAGTTGTGCCTACAAGTCAACATTAAACATCTCCTTTTAACGCTGATCGACTTCCTAACATGTTAGCACTATTGTTTCTTTTTTTAGCACAAGGGATACTAAGCAGACTTTACCTCCACGTTATGCATCCTGGGTCACGCTAAAAAGTCCGAATCTTCAATTTGACCGCAGAACTATGTAATGTGACATTTTTCGAGTCTGTTCAACAGCCGAATTTATCAAATTATAATCATAAAATTTTCTGAATACTTCGGGGATTCGTTTATTGAAATCAGTGCCAATTCATCTAGAATTGAGTTGGTATCACGACACAATGTATTCAACCAGTGAAATTGTCGATATTTTACTCGTTTTAGGAGAGTGTACCAAGCCGAGAGCGGTATCCTAATCGCCTACCTCATCCTTCGGTTTTGTGCCATTTATCCAGTAAAATTAGTGGTAATGACGTGAATGATGGTGGATCTGTAATTAACTCATCAAGACGAAAAATTTTCATGGGAGTAAAAAGTGAGGTTGCCATTTACTTAGTGTTTGCAGATTGCAAGCTTGAGGTTCTTCTTCTCCTTCTTCCAATGGCTCAACAGCCCTCCTGAGGACCTAGGCCTACCGAGGCGGCTTCGGACTGTCATCTGGCGTGACACAATCCGAATTTGGGGTGATACGTGGTCAGTGTATCAAATCCCCAGCAACCGTAATCCCGGTCGCAAGCTTGAGGTTAGAAGCTCAAAATAATTCATGCATCGAATGTCCCACTCGAAACCCTACTACTTGCGTCTTGAATATTTTTTAATTACCTCCCACCCTTCAGTACTGTTCCAGGTGGGACACCCTGTATTTCCAAATAAACCTAAAATCAAGGCTTTAAAATACATGAATTACTAAAAACAGTAACAAAATCATTAATTAATTCTATCGAGAACACTTAACCATCAACAATTTACATCGTTCATTCAGGATTTAGAATCCGAATTCAAAGATCTTCCTTATTACACAGAAAGTCTTCAGAACGTTGGGGCAGGACAACCAACGAACTTCTATCAACTTTGGAAGAAATAATTTTATTTCTTGAGATGAAAGATGAAAACACGAAAATATATCGATTACAGGAGCTCCTTTTTCGGTAAAAGATCTTGTATTTATTCAGATGACCAGTAATATCTGCTACAATCTTATTCGCTATTAATTGATCGTTGCCCTGAAATGTAGCATTATGTACGATGCAATAGCAAGTTTTGTACAGTTATTGATTTTGTTTAAAAATCATCTACAAAAAAAACCGTTTCGACGTATTTTCCTACGTGCGAGCAGATAAAATCACAAAACAAAGTTGCTCATTTTCACAATATGGTGGTAAAATGGAAGAAATCGAAAACGAATTCGATCAACGTTATAATGATTTCCAAGATTCACAAATTAATTTGTCACTTTGTACTGGGCATTTGAAGTTGCAAAAGCTTTCACTTCAACTGGAGTTAATTGATTTTCAGTGTTATTCGAATTTAAAACACAAATTTCGAGAAGTAGGGATTCCCAAAATATATTTTTATTTTGGTGAAAAATATGACCAGAAGTTAAAAAATGGTTGCAGAAGTTTTATGTTATTTTTGGAGTACGTATTTATGTGAGCAAATATTTTCATCCATGAAATTAAATAAAACGGTCTACAGAGTCTATTAACAGATAAACATCTATATATCTACCGTAGTGAAGATTAGTTGTTCTCAGTCTTTGAATCCAGACATTCGAAAACTAGTAGAAAGCGCATACAAGTTTCCGGTAAAAAATTAATTTTACTTTATAAAAGATAAATAAAACTAATGTTTAAATAAAAATTAATTGTTACATATTAATATTTTAAATTATTACCATTAAATTAATTTAATTACATAGTTTATTTTAGTTATTTTGTCCATATTCCTAAACCCTCAATGTGAAGTGGCCAGTGTATTGAGTTTGACACGCCTGCTCTATACGAACATTTTTAGCAATGATTTCCTAATTGTATTGTCCGTAAGTAAATTCCTCTTTTTTTTTCGAAAGCCTTCCTTGCTTCTCTATCCTACTCTTTATGTCTTCTATAATTCTACCAACCCTATTTATTATACTGTGCAAGAAGCAAAATTCCTTAACATCCTTCATAATATGCCTCCCAAAATATCACCATTTGTTATTCCACTATTTCCCATACTACAGCCTTATGGTTTCCAGGTCTTATTCGGACTTCCCTATTATTTTACTGATAAAAATTTCCTTCGAACGAGAAGGACGTGATGTAAACTATAGGAACGTGCGATCCGGAAACTATGCTGGAAAAATTTTAGAGATAGCTGTAGACCTCTCTTCAAAGCTCTTCGAATTTTAACATTACCTAGCGCATATAATCTAGAAAACTCTAATATATGTAAAACGTAATGGAAATCTGTTTGATACCAAGAGGAATTTCATGATTATAATACCAGAAACAGCTCGACTTTACGGACGGATAAACATCATCTTTCGCTTTTTGAAGAAAGTATACATTACTCAGTTGTAAAGCTAATCAATTGCGTTCCTCTAAGCGTCAAAAGTGTAAATAGTTACAACGAATGTATTAAAAAAGTGCAAAATTCTACTTATTAACGGCGCGTATTACTCTGGTATTGACTTTTGTAAATCGATCTGAGCCTAACGCAAATTAGTTCGCTAGAAAATGCTGGTTATTTTACGGAGTGCTAATTAATCGTCTATGTCTTCCCAACTGATACTGCACAATTGTCTGAACTGCCAGATAGATACTTGTGAAGCGATGTGTATATGACATAATAATTCTTAGTCTCCTATTACATATAATGCCTAATATTTCTTATATCTGTATTTTTTTTGTAATGTGATACAATTACTAGTTATGTATATATGTTACTATATTAATGTTCTGATTATATTTGTAACTGTATCATTTTGACTTGTCCTATTTCCTCATCAGAGAACTAACGGAACTAATAAATCTAAATCTATGCGATCGTCAACCGATGACGTTCGCATACGTCAGTATCGATATATAAAAACTACAGCATTACGCCACATAAGAAAAATAATATATTTTATTTGACTGCTTTTGAAGTTACCTTGAATTTTTCTAATTGTGTTCCAAGATTCCTTTATATCCGCTTGGTGGTTTAGTCCCGCTATTTTGTTTATACATGCAGTTTTACTGTATTCTAAGCTAAGTTAGTGGGAATTCTCAATTTCAGCTCAATGAAGCATATAGTTAATTTTTTAGAAGAAAGACAAGAATGGAAAAATGTCAACCGGACCAGGGAATCGAACCCAGGACCTTGCGAGGTCCAGCCGCATGCTCTACCAACTGATCTAATCCGAGTCGACGTGCCAAGACCGACTTAACACTTCTCCATTCCGTAAACCTAAGCTAGGCTCACCTACCAATTCACTAATCACAATCCTCACGTCCTAATTCTAGGAAATACGTGAAGACGGACATTGCGTCAACTGATCATAGATGCATTGAATTCTGAGCTAAGTTAGTGGGAATGCTCAATTTCAGCCCAGTCCGTCTTCACGTATTTCCTAGAATTAGGACGTGAGGATTGTGATTAGTGAATTGGTAGGTGAGCCAGCTTAGGTTTACGGAATGGAGGGGTGTTAAGTTGGTCCTGGGACGTCGACTCGGATTAGCTCAGTTGGTAGAGCATGCGGTGGATATCGCAGGGCCCTGGGTTCGATTCCCTGGTCCGGTTGACATTTTTCCATTCTTATCTTTCTTTTACTGAATTTTTTAAGGGTTCTTCTAAATTTTGCTCTCATTTTTTTGTATTGAACTTTGGGTAACGGATATTGTAATTTCGTATAAGTCGCTAATGACCTTTTTGTTTATGTGACTATAAATAAATTAATAAAAAAAAGAAAAATAACCAGTGTTAATCTTATAACGGGTCATTACAATTTATATACATATGTTTCTCAACTGTTATAGTTGAGAATATTATATATTACGTATTTAATCAGATTTGCTTTCATTGTTTTTAATCATGTAAATAGTGCAGTAGATTCCCAACCAATATCCTCTTGTGTGCAGGTTTACCTCAGTCACGTATATTTTGCAGCTCGCACCTTAAACTTCACTTCAGACTGAAAATAACAATTTTACATTGCAACACACACATGAAACTCTTGGCGCATAATGCAGCAGTTAACCTGTAGCTGCCATGATTGTTACTCCTGGCGAGACATCAATTCCACAGTTATTGGGACACCAAGGGAGAAAATATGCTATTTCACTTTATTTTGATGGATGAATCAATATTTTTAATTTCTCTATCTTGTACAGAAAAAAACAGTAAATTTTTAACCATGAAATTTATACAGTTTTTAATTTAATTTTTTTTAAATATATTTTTTTCTTTTCTTCGTATAAGTAGGCACGTTGCAACGTTTAACAAAATGTTGTAGCTAGATCACTACGGTTGCTTGTCGGCCCCGGTAACAATGTTTTCTACTCTTTTCAACAATGAATCGTATCGTGTGTTCACAAAACAACTCCTCCGGGTTGTTCAAAACAGTTTTGGCACTTGACTTTTTTTTGTTTCTCGTCTCTCTAGGTATGTAATAATAATGTATGTATATATATACACTATGTAAACGATTTGAAAAAAGTTGTGTACTGTTATCTAAATATTATTATAATAATTATTATTATCAATTATTTAAAAGACAGGTTAACAAAACATCGATGTTTCTCCGAGTGAACCCCTGGCTGGACGGTGAAGGGGAGAAGCACAGGGACTCTAGGAGGGAGTATAAAGAGAGAGAGAGAGGAGAGATCGTCACATTTGAGGCTTTAGGGTGCTGGAAGCTGAGAAGATCAATGATATGTCATTTAGCTAACAGTGACAATTCTCTTACGCTACTCACAGCATTAGAAACATTACCCCTTTAGGCTCTTCCCCGTTTCGTTTCGAAATGCCATGAAGAAAATGGCTTGAGGTCACTCTAGAAAACGAAAATGTTTTAACCCATACAGGGACAATTCTTGTGAAGCTGTGCAAAATTCAGAAACCTCTTTATCAGACAATTTAGTCGAAGCTGATAGATATTAGCAAATGTTCTCCTAAATTTTCAGTAAGAGATGGTTTGTTTCGATTAGAATCACAATATTAGCACGTGCTGTAATAAATACCGACAACATTCTAACGAAAAAAAATTGTTCACCTTGGGAAAGAAAACGGTACTATTAAAGTCAGAATAATTTCCCTTACGCGAATAGGATATACAATGCTGCCAACTGAGACCCAATCGCAACTTACCCGTGCTGAAAACCGCTGAATTGTTTTTGAATATGTATTATAATGCTACGTGTGCTAATTTTCCTGTCAAATTTAAGCGACAAGGATCTAAAATATTTCTTGAAGGAAGATGTCCTAATTCCAAATTTTGTTTCACAAATAGTTTTTTATCATTCTCTTAAAGCATATAATATCTAATGTTTCTGGAAAATGAAAATAATCTCAGACTTTTTTGATTGCTCAAGATCGTTTTTACGTGAAATTTCTTGATCTCTTTAATATTAATAGCTATTGTTCTCAGTTTACCTCAATGGTAATTTAACCTGTCGACTGAAATCGAGTTTGAGTCGAAGAAATCAATCACGTATACAAAGAGAAAATTATAGCAGAATAAATCCCAAGTTCAATTAAATAACTAAAAAATCACTTAACGTCGATCTTGAAAAATAATTAAAATGAGATCTAATTACAGACAACAAAGCTTTTTTTATTATCCGAGGTTCCACGCGTATCTTAAGAGTTATGACAAGAAAAGAAACCAAAATTAAATTTTATAAGGTGATGGCAGTCCCTACAATGACGTATGGGTCAGAATACTGGGTAACAAAGCAAAAACTGCTCAGAAAAATGGAAGAAGCTAAAATGAAATTTCTTGGAGCGTTGAAGGGGTGTACAATGAGAAATAAAGAGAGGATCTTGTTCAGGTGATCATAGATAAGTTAACAGAGTACCAAAATAGGCGGAGAGACAGGTTTCCAAAACAGGCATAGGAATATAAGCCATTAGGCAAAAGGAGTGCTGGAAGACCAAGGTTGAGATGGAAAGGTGAAGCAGGAACAGGCTAAAAAAGCCTAATCCTGGAAAGCAGAACAACAACAAAGAGAATATCATTTATTTATTTATTTCATACGACGTTTCGTATTCACGTTTGGGACTTCAGCAGGTAATCTGTACATATATTAACACGAACAATTTTACAAAATTTTGAACGGACCCGGCACCTTCCCGTTCTTTGAGCCGGTTGCTACGCGTAACCACTGTATTAATTTACTGAAGAAATTACCTAGTGAAGCCCTCAGACAAAACGTCGTATGAATAAAATAAACCAAAATACAGCCATTTTTTCGGCAAAAAATATCAGCTATCAAAGGGCAGTTGTCTGTTTCAGGATCACCCTCGTGTAACCTGTTACCCCAAAAAAATTCAGCAAAAAATTAACTTTTTGTCGTGGGCATTTGTTCCATTTTTGTGGACCTCGGCAGTTAAATTGAAAAAACCACATGTGGATATTTTTGTCATTACTGTCGATGGAAACAGTACACAAAAACAATAGTTTTATCTGTTTTAAAGTTTACCTGATTAAGTCTATTAATATTTACCTAAATATTAATCAAGGTTTTTACTGACAAATTGGCTGTATTTTATATTTATAATACTTAATGTCCGATAATAAATTTTGGAATTAAGCAAATACCTTATTGTCTGTAGTTAGTCCTTAATTTAAATCTATTTTTATAAAGAACTATCTCAATTTCCAAATATATCAAAGTTTGCTATGATAATCAACCTGATCCATCTTAAATATTCAGATAATTTTCCCTGGTAGTCGTAAATACTACTAATAATTTATCTATAAATATTTTTCGTTTCGGAAATTATTTGTCCTATACTGACTGGAGAGATATATTTACATCATAAAGTACCAGAATAATTTTTCTCTATCTTATCAGATTTTCAGTGAGGCCCACGTTTAATTCAAAAGAGGATTTTGTTTCTCTATTACAAACAATTTTAATATTCGTGAGTATGCAGGACCTTTCCGAGTGCAACACAACTTCCGTTAACGACGATCATGTTTTTTCGGAATTTACGTTTGGAAACGTCAGGTCAGTGCCCCCGCACTCTGTCACGCCGACTCTTATCTATAATCTAAAATATTAATATTGCATTGATATGTTTAGTGTTTACAGATTATAGTGAGCAAGAGAGGAGAGGAGGCGTTTCGAGTAATTATTTTTTCGACTAATCGATTTTCATAACTTCCGAGCGAGCTTATGAAATTCGTCATCTCGTCATTTAGAATGTATCGCTTTTAATTATATTGCTTCGGTTGCTTTAACATGACACAAACACAACTTTCTCTCATAAGGCAGGGTGTTTTTCAAGCTTTTTTGTGTGTTTTCAGTGTGCAACACAACAATTTAACTTAATATTTTATTTGACAATTAAATATATAATAAATAAATTAAATCAGACTTTCTCACTTTTTAAAAATAATCTAAATATTACATTTCATAACTCATATAAGACTTCTTCAGATAAAAATTTAGCTGTATAAGGAGTATTGTTCACGACTCCTTCAGCCGAAAAAAATTATTTTTCGGTGAAAGAAGAATAATTCTCAAATGAGAGACGAAACGTTTTAATATTTAAATTATAAAAAAGCTGACAAAGAGGCTGATTCAATTAATTTATTCTTATTTTACTTCAACGAAATAATGTCATTTATTATTATGTTTGAATCATTCAAACCGAAGGCAGTCCCAGGCTCTCAGTCTAAATTTTCTTTTCGCCTATATAATCTATTACGTTGCTTCTCCCATTGATATGTTTAGTTTTCTGCGGTGAGCAAGATAAAAATGAGGCTTTTCGAGCAATTATTTACCACCCACCGAGGGTCAGAAAAAAAGAGACGCGTTTGATTTTACAACACTGAGTTGATATTTGACCGTTGGGGACTATGAGATGCCAACTAAGCCAGTTTCAAACCAAAAGCCAGAAAATTCTACACTCCGTTACAGTTATTTATTATCCAATTAATTTAATTTGTGATGCGTATTATTTCAATTATGTAGTAGAAATAAATAAATCCGAAATTCACTAATTGGGAATACATATACATGACAGTATTTCAAGGGGGAAATTCTAGCAGTTCCAAGAGGAAACTAAAAGCAAAGTAATAAAACTAGGCGCCGGAAAATCGACAAGGCTGGAGTTTTCAGTTGTCAGATGAAATCTGAGAATCTTCATCTGATTACCCCGGGAAGAACCCAGAATAACGTCGCCTTGTAGCTCCTTTCTGACTACAACTTTGCGGAAGCGGGAGGAAAGGCAAAATTGGTCATGCATCCATCCAATGAAACGTATCACCTATCAACAACCTCCGAGGACATAGCGTTTTAAAGCTAATTCTGGTCTGTCGGAGGAAACAAGTGGTTCTAATTCATTAATAATCGAACAAGAGAAGTATGGCACTTCTATGTTTCAAAGGCAAGATTGGACTTCTTGGATATATACCGGTTGCAAGCATCTTGCGAACGCCACGTTGCGTCCATACTCCTCTACAAGAACGAAGAAACTGTTCAAAGGCCAACTGCAACCAGCACCACGAAGCATTTCCTGGAATCTACACGCTGACAGTAGCCAATAATCAATCATTAAAAGCGGTTATTTACTTGAAAGTAAATCAAAGGAAAAAAACACGTTTCAATATATTTTTGTCGGTAAATGATACAACTGTACTTCTAAACCAGCCGATAAAAATTCTAATAAATTTTAAGTGTCTTATTGATACCTTCAGACCACTACAAAGCCAGACAGAATATGCCAGTAGACATATTTTTAGTGGTTTAGGTTCTTTCTCTGCTATAAAATTACAATGGAGTCTTTTTAAATTTTTCAGAAATTGTTTAAGAAACTTGGGTTGGTTTTCTGAAATAATCTCACAAAGTTTTCTTTTCTCTGTATTTCTGTAACCCAAAAGATAAACGGTCAATTGATCGATATATTTTATATATGATTTTCTTAAATATATTTCCTAAGTTACGCACCTCTCTCCTACCCTACAAATCGACTCGCTTGCAACGAGAAAAATAACCTACCACCGTAATAAAAGACTATTGCCTTCCGTGTGAACTATGAAAAGGAACTAACTACCGTAGAGGGAACAAGCGTATTATGATCTCGATACAATTGATAGATAGGATGTGCCACCAGCAACCCCTTTTTTCCTCTAATGATAATAATTGTTTACATCTACCTCTATTAATAACAAGAGATCCAGACGACGCAGTATTACAGGAAAAGGAAAGTGGGGAGAATGAAAGAAAACCGTCAGCCAGAGACATTTGCACTCTTTTGCACACTGCCTTCCAAAATATATACTGTGTTTTTTATTTTTACCTCCCCTGCTCCTTTTGTATTGATGTCTTTGTTTGCAGGGAGGGGAAAGTATAGTTGTGTTTTTTCATTTGCAGAATTTCGTTTGGAGAGTCTACAATCACGAGCAGTTCCAGAGGAAATGAATCACAATATCTTTTTTACATTGAATGACTAATTAGGAGGTGGTGAAAGAAAAACCATGTTATTCTGTTTCTCCACATCCACATTTACATTTCTCATATATATCGCCAAATGATTTTTATAACAATACTGAATAAAATATTAATCTAAGAGAATTTTATTTAACTCAATCTGGAACAACATCGTGATGATTCCTAAATCGTGGTAAAACATAACCACCAATGCTTGAGCTGCAAGAGAATCTCCAAACGAAGCAAGCAAACTCCGCGTTTCTTCACAACTTTATCATCCCGCTGCTCACCAACGACGTTTCATCTAACATACTCCAATCCTTACTCTGGTTGTGTCCGTGGGTGACAGAGAGTAATCGGTTACAAAAATACAGCAGCTGGTTGGACGACTGCTCGATGGTGATTGGCGGGCCTCATTCACTAGCATCACAACAGCAACACGAAGCACTGACTGGCCTTCGGATCCTCTACTTCGGGGATGATTTTCACTTTTCGCTAAAGAAAAAGAAGCAGCAGCAGTCTTGGAAGAGCCATACTGGTGGGGAAGGCGGCCGTGGTAACGACCTGTAAAAAGAAAAACAGGGGAAATGATCAGTATCACACTAACACAACAGACCACTGTAATGAATGCGAAACTGTAGTACGGTCTCTGGTTTACGTGACAAGAATGGCTTGACCTTTGACATGAAAATGCAACTGCAACTTAAGTAACCCTGATTAATGATTTCTTGGATAAATGTAAAAGAGACTTTATGGTAGTTCAAAATCGTATTAACAGCGTAGAGCAGGTAATTGAAAATTGTACTGTTAAAAAGAGGAGACTCAAGTTTCATGTTGCTTCCTCGACGGTGGATCTGCCGTACTGAACAGCCTTACATCACTAGCCTTTAAAACCTCTACGTGCGGTGAGGTCCGGTAACCTTATAGTGCAGGCTATTAAATGATTCACTTTATGCGTCTTCACTTCTAGGAATAATGTTATAACTGCGGAACTGCAAAAAACAGCCGTGGAAGCAGTAACAGAAGACATGTTCATTAAAGTGTGCGGTGAATTTGAATACCTAATAGGTATGTGCTGTGTATATAAAGGAGGGCATTGAGACTATTTGAGCTATGTAAAAAATCCCTTCCTTTGTTACAAAATTAACAGGAATTTCGTGTATCTATTAAAAAAATACAGTATAAGATTGGCAATTGTACCTGATATATAATATAGGTAAATAATTGTATATATTGTGTCGTATGTATAACTTAAGCATATATTATTGTGAGTTAAACATAATCACATTAATGTAAAAAGTAACAGAGTTAATAGTAATTAAGCAATCATAACATTTAGTGTACAATCTCTGACTCGTTCCACAATCCTGAAATTGGAGTAAATGGAATATGATTTTATACTAATACCATATATATATATATATGGCCAAAATAGTTGCAGTCGTGAACTTGACCAATACAAACCAAACTGTTTGAGACATGGAGAGGGAAATTACTCGTCCTTACAGAAAAAATCTCTCACGTCAAAGGAATGACGTAGGACAAATAAATGATGTCAGTTTTCTAGGGTCTGCTATGCATCACATTTAGGCGAATGTCGGGTAAAATCTTCAACTATAGCCGGGGGACCTATTGACCTTGCTCTACCTTCCACATAAACCTTTTAAAATCCATTGCTATACTATTAAAGGGAAGTTATCACTACAGGAATAGCCTCATGCAGTCTATCAATCTGAAAAAATTCACTTAATGCTTATTTAAAAGTGAGAGTGTTAAGAGATTAGAGGAATAGACTCAAGAGAAATTCAAGGCGGGATACTGTAAAAGGAACGCAATAAATATTTCGACTTACGAAGGGTAATCTTGTTAATATTAATGTTATATTCTTTATTAAATCAGGTACATCAAATTTAATCAAGTAAGATGAGTGCTATCTATTTTAAACCCAAATATTCTTCAATATAAAAATACGAACAGAAAGGAAAGTGAAGATATATCTAAACACTACGCCAAAGCTTAAGAATAAAATAAAAATTGTAGTTAAAATTTACAAATTTATTGATTTGGACTTAAACGTATCAAATTTCATCGAACAAGATTCAATAAGTCTATTTGAATATTACTATTATTATCCACACTTTTGGCATTTAAAATTTTGACGTGGGTAAATTTACACGATCAGGACTTATTGAAAAAAGATTTTCAATGTAAATTTTGGACAATTAGTGGTTGTATGTTGCCGATTGTGGTTGGATAGCACATAAGCAAAATAATTATTGATGTTCTGGAACTCTGAACTTCGATAAATTTTCTGTGTAGGCCAGCACAGTCTGGAATCACGTACAATGCATGAAGAAAGGTATATAAACTAAATTACATGAGGGTATGTAAAATATTTTAAACATTAAATCATTGAAAAACCAAATTGGTTTTAAACAAATTCCATTACATATTTTTTACTGTTTCAAACAAATTTGCTTGTATTTGGTAGATGACTACGTCAATGCCGAAAATTCCTGCTCAATAAATTTGAAATCATTATTAAATTATAGTTTTTGGTATAAATGTGACTGATTAACACAGGGAAAAATTATTATCACACTAAATAAAAATCAGTTAAGAAATACGAACAGAGTATAAAAGACCAAATTACTTGTTATGCTTTTTTTGTGAATAAATGTCATACATTATTAAATAGGGCAAGAGTATAATTATTGCAGTGAAAAAAATTAGGAAAATTTAAATGAGTCCACTACAGACATTATTCTCTTACATAAACGCAGTAAAAAAAGATGATTTAAGTGTTTGTTGAACCGTTCGTAATGTTTTAAATTTATTGAAAAATTCTTTGTAAAGGGTGAAAGGTTTGTTTCAGAACTTAATTTACCAGTTTAAATGAAGATAGCTTAAAATGGTATCCTAAAATAAAGGTATTTAAGTCAAAAAGATTGAATAAAAATATATAGTGAAAATGTGTCAACTATACAGCATAATAATAATAATAACCATTCAATAATATAACCATATGCAATCTAATCATTCAATTTATTTAACGTTTATTATATGGTTAAAAGTCACATGTGTTAGGAGCTGTAAGTCGTCAGAGGAAAAAATTAATAGAACATTGAAATATATAAGCAGGTTATCACAATTTGACGATTTATGTATGAGGCATTTTGTTTCTTTTAAGTCTTTTTTTCCGTATGAGTATGGTTGAAAACCCAAAAACTACTTACATTTGTGACTTTTAACTACGAAATATAGGCTAATGGAATTAGCTGATGGCCGGGAATATGGTTATATTATTGCATTGAATATAACAGCACGCTGGTGTTGTTCTATTAATGATAACTATTACTGAATATATGGAATAACAGGGTATATGGTAAAGGAATCCTACTGCAAGAAGAAGAAATAAAATCCCTACGTTTTGCCGATAATATTGTAGGATTACGAGAGTCAGAAGAAGACTTGGAAACCATAATAAATGGCATGAACGTGGCCCTGGAAAAAGAGTTCAATATGAGTATTAATGGTGGGAAAACCAACGTGATGGAGTGCAGTATGGGAAACAGTGGATTAACAAAGTGTGTTAGATTGGGAAAGGATATTTTGATGGAAGTTAACTAGAGTAGGATAGCACAGGCAAAGAAGACTTTCGCGAGAATGAGGAATTTACTTACGGTTAATATAAGTAATATGTGTAAATGTTCGCATCATAAGGTGGGATTTCTCTCGCAGACACCCCCTCCCCCCTAGAGTGACTGTGGGAATCACTTGATTGTGTCGGGAATGCCTCGTACTTTCTCTGGTTCTTTTATCAAAGTTCTCACATGCTGAGACACCTTCACCAATTTTGGGTGGTGTATGTACTGGAGTCGAAGACCTTGGGCATATGGCAAGAGTTGTCCGCTGATCCCATTGAATCAGTCGGCCAACTGCCTCCACAACGGGTGGAGACACGGAGAAGGGAATGCTGCGACCCCACAGCAAACTCGTCTCCCGTCATTCGGAAGGGCATAAGAATAGTACCCAACGCCAGACCTACCAGATGCAGATTTTCTAGAGTTTTCCCTGCATCTCTTTAGGTGAAACACCGGGCAGGATCCTTAAACCACAGCTCGGGGGACCTTGGATACCTTGCTCTACCTTCCGCATCCCCCCTTTTCAATTCCCTTCCTATGCTATTAAAGGGGAGTTGGCTGTTTCAGGATCACCCTCATGTAGCCTGTAAACCCCACCACTCCTCTCCAAGGAAAAATAATGTTCGCGGTATGGGTGCGAAACGTGGACGGTAGGCAAAGAATAGAAGCCTTTGAAATCTGGTGATATGGGAGAATGAATGAGATGGGTGGATACAATCGCTAAAAATGTTCGTGTGGAGCGTGGCGTTATATGGGCGCTAAACGTGGACGATAGGAGTTGCGAAAAGGAAAATAATAGAAACCTTTGAAACCTGGTGCTATAGAAGAATGCTGAAAATCATATGGGAGGATAGAATCACTAACGAGGAAGTTTCTAAACAGAATAAGGGAAGAGCGAACAATATGAAGGAGAAAGGATAGATTAATAGGCCATGTTTTAGGACATGAGGTCTTGTACAATTGGCATTAGACGGAGGTGTGTGGGGTAAGAACCGAAGAGGGGAACAAGGATGGAATAAACTAAGAAGATTAGCGAAGTTGTGGGATGCGCTAATTATACGGAAATGAAAAAGTTGCGCAAGATAGGTTAGCATCGAGGGTCTTGGGACTGAATACCACAACACACAGACCTATTACTGGTGTTTGAAAGTAAAGAGACAAAAATTTTCTGTCAAAAAAGTGATACCAAAATTAGTTAATCACGAATAGAATTCTAATAATTATTAGATAGTGCTAGTAGCTTCCTTTTACTTCTGTTAAATGGCCTTTTATTTAGTATAGTTCGAATACGTTAATTAACAGTTGGTAAGCCTGGTATCCTTAGTGTGGGAAGAGATGAGACGAGTGTTCGCCTCTTCGCCAATTCCAGCGAAACAGTTGTGAGTTAGCAATGACAAATGAAGAAAGTGGACCCTCGTGCCGTAAATCTACCAACTGGAAACGTTTGAAAATAGAAGCCAGAAGTCGTAACTTAGCAACTACAGAGCCAAGACCGCGGGACTCTTGCGTCGTCAATAGGTCGGAAAATCGGTTAAAATAACATACATACGCTCGGGAAATATCTTTTCCGAAGTTGAAGCGCGTGATCTTAGGTTTTCTGAACGTGTTCTACCTAGGTTTGTGTGCACAGTTTACTCGTCTTTGGTTCCGTTTCTCTCCTTTTAACCAAAGTCCATTATATTATGTCTATCCTTTTGTATCTATCGGAAGGTGATGTATGTCAGAATATGATTTATTTTTACAAGGTTTCCAGCTAATGAAAATATCCTAAAATATTTTAAAATTAATTTACTGTATTGCCTTTAATTAAAACAAAACCTTTCGGCTATTTTAATTAGCTGGAAACCTAGTATATTATTAAATACCTTATGGATGGATTCGTCTTGTGAATGACGTGAAAAACGGAATGTGACTAGTGTGCGATAATGTGATCTGAACTTTTTGCCTCACCCCCCCCCAGAATTTTTATCGCTGTAATTATTAGAGTTAGTGTTATCATTTAGTGACGTAGTGTAAGTGTAATAATAATTTACGTAAAGAATTGTAATTAGCTCACCAAATGAAGGTTCACAATTTTCACGATTCTTCTTCCAATGTGAAATTTCCGACCATATTCAGACTTTATTTTAATCAGTTTCCAAAAATAACGTTTTGGTACTTATTTGTACCTTCTTCAGGTTATTATCCTAATTAACAATACATCAAGTGTCAATTTTAACCATACAATACTTATGAACACAACGACAAATTTTTTAAAATTTTGAGAAAATTTCCCCGAGGCAAAATTGTTTTGCTCAGTTATGGCAGTTTTCAAGATATTGTAAAATTTGTGTTCATAAATATTGTGTTTTTAAAAAGTGACTCTTGATGTATTGATAATTAGGATAATTTACCTGAAGAAGGTACAAATAAGTACCGAAACGTTGTTTTGTTTCCCCTTTGGAAATTGTTTAAAATAAATAAAAAAATAAAGTCTGAAAGTGGCATTATTACAAAATCAGACGTAAAAATACAACCTTTAAAGTTTCATTTTATTTAAAGTTTTAGTTTAGCCACCGCAGTAGACACCACTGATATCTTATTTGGCTTCATGTAGGAATGAATTATGTGAAGTTCTTTTATAAATAGCACATATAATATATATATATATATATATGGATATAGGGGAATCAAGGCGGAACGGAGGTTCATAAATAGGGGTGGAAAATTGTAACTGGTCAAGGAAGAAGTCCTGGCAGCTGACTTGACCAAGTTCTGACTCCTCCCAGTGAGTGAACTCTTGTTTTGGCGTCTTACATTTGTGAATTTATAATTTTTGCGGCATTTCGATAGGAGGTAATCTACAAAACTCTTCACTTTCAACTCTTTAATGGTATGAATTCGTAAACTAGGTGTCTTTAGCTGAAAAAAACGCATAAGATTTAAATCTACCTGTATTAAGGCTCTGTAAAAACCGTAAACTGAGACTAGCGTGCGGAGCTGAATGGGATACTACTTTATAAGGCAAAATGTAATGAGTTCCTTAAGAAAAAAGGGAAAACTGGCACACTCACCTTATAAGAATGAATACGGGATGCTGTACCCAAAATGACTAGATTAATAAAGAAAAGAAACGGAAAAAAGAGAATAATGTTAGCAAAGACTGTGCAGTTGCAATAAAATCTCTTTGCGAAAGGAAAAATTGATAAAGCGGTCAACCGTACGCTAAATAATTATAAGAAGGAAAACACAAAAGGTGTTAAGGTTTTTCTTAAATTAAATTAAATAGCAAATACAAAACTTCTCTTCCAGGAGGTGGGGCAGAACGGGAAATTTGTAAGTTCCTTTTTAAAAAATAATTTTATGAAGTCATTTTCAGTTTTCTACAATTTTATAAAAATTGCTAAAAAATAAGTTTCCCGTTCCGTCCCGACTTCCCCTATTTCCTAAATAACTACTGTATTTTTTATATTGCTGATGATTCTGACTTATAAATTGTCGAAATCTCCATTAATGTGACTAAAGTTTAAAGAAAATTAAAATGATGAATTTTGAACCTTTGTTTGGTGATATCATTAAAAAATATTCTGACTACCTGTGGTTGACGATAATTAAACTTGCATTATACAAGAATTAATGTCCAACATAAATGTTTAATTTAGAAATCTCAAAATCGTTTCAGGCAAACTCATTTACATTATGATCTCTTAAGAGATTATTTGACGCATATTTAAAACTTAAATAGTTCCTTCAATTGTGCTCTGACATCAGCTGCGATTAGAGTTAATACGTGTTTCTGGTTTTTCGTAAACGACTGTAATGTTTAATTAAAGTCGTTGTTTCTGATACGGATCTAAACGCTGTCGTTGTAAAAATGGAAATCGCTTTAAAAAATTTGGAGTGGCGGTTGAATGCCAATAAATTAACCCCCAATTTTTAAAAAGCTAAATTAATCTAATTTTCCGCAACTAGTAATCTTTATTTGAAAATATGAGCAAATAGTCGAGTTACTCAGAAAAAAAGTAAATTTAATATGAAAAATTTAGTACATCAGGACGTTTCGCCCCTTTTATTGTAACCTCTTCATGTGAAATAATTAATTGCTGTTCAGGAGATGTAAACTGATTTTGAAAGTAGTGCTCAACGGACAAACATTGCGGTCGGAGAGAGTTCAAAGTCATTTAAATGATTTCTTTTAGGATTTTAGGTATTCAGGGGTCGATATTATCGAAGCGTTTCACCCAGGCGCAGTGCTGTGAAGACTAACATTCTTTTTCGGGTAATCGTCTCATACAGCAGTGATAGAAGTGAGCAGAGAGATCCTCGTTTACGACGGATCCTGAGATCAGATTGATCCTCCGGACAGCCATAAAATTAATGTAAAGATTTTCCTGAATTGAAATGTCAGTTTGTAAATAAAAATCTTAAATTTCTTCCTTTAATTTAATATCTGAAACGTACCACACTACAATAATAACAATACCGCCCAACATGTCGGCGAGGGAAATGAAGTTCATCCGTCAGACTGATAACGAGTCGTTCCAGCAGGTCCTGAGAAGGGAACAATGTTAATTTAACATTCTGTATATATTTTAGAAACCATGAAATACAACTGCTTCTTTGTAATGTAATGAAGTATGCTAAAATTGTCATTATTTAAATTCTATGGTATTCAAAACGTTTGCTCAAGACAAAAGTCCAAGACATCTAAGCTCAGCTAAGAGTTCAGAATCTGCATATGACACAGCCTTGTCGAATTTCAAATGGATCATGATCAGCCAACACGCCCCAATATATCAATTTCAGCGTCACTTCTGCGGTCAGTGCCCATTAAAATGTCGGTACAGGATGAAGAGGGGGAGCGGGGGGCAAAAGCACTCGTTGTTGGTTGTTGTCCGTCGTGGGTTCTGCTCTCATATTTTGTAATTATTTCCTATTCGAGTTTTCATCGTAGCCCGGCACAACGTTGACCACAAATGTCGCGTCACGTTAAAACTCAACATTAGTGGTTTGTTTGTCCGAGATGCGGTTCGCTAACAAAATATTGGACACGCGGCTACGAAAAACGAGAGTTCATAAAAATTAAATGGTTTCACTCATATGTTTAAAACATCTCAACATTTGGTTTCAGTCATTTAAATGATATCTTCTAGGAGGACCAAAGTAAAGAAAGCAATCTCAAGAAACAAACAAGAACAACAATTTTTTAACAACCTTCCACGCATAATTAAAAAATAAAATAAAATTCAAAAAGAACTAACAAGGTTTTTTGTTTAGCCACTCCTATTAGATTAATGAATTGATAAAATAAATTCAACACTAAAATATATTCTACATAAAAGGTTTATTATTATTATTGTCTATGCCCAATTGGGAGAGCCTTCCAATTTGATTCCTGATTTCACTTCATTATTGTCGTTGATATGGTGTTTTTCTTCCCAAAAACTTTTCATGCATGCACTATCAGTGGCTTTTTGTTCTTCTGGCCACTTTCCCCCTGCCGTTCTTTGTGGTGATAGTTCTAATTTAGGATCTGTAATTTTATATGTGTAATGATTCCTGCAATCCACTTCCTAAGAAAGTTAAAAGGGAATATGGAAAAGAAATCATATTGGAAGGAGAAGAGAAGAAATAAAAACCTTGTGGTTTGCCGATGGTATTCTAGTATTAGGGAAGTCAGATGAAGACTTGGAAACCATAATAAATGGCATGAACGTCGACCTGGAGAATGAGTTATAACATGAGGATTAATACAGGGCAAACCAAGAGGATGCAGTGTAATATGAGAAACAGTGGAATAACAAAGGGTGTTATATTGGGAAGTGATATTTTGAGTGAAATTAAGGAATTCTGTTATTTACGCAGCGTAATAGCTAGGGAAGAAAGAAGTATAGGAGTAGGACAGTAGGGGTAAGGAAGGTTTTCGCAAAAAAGAGAAATTTACTTACTGGTAATGTGTGAATATTAGAAATTCATTGCTAAAAATGTTCATATGTAGTGTGGCATTATATGGAAGCGAAACGTGGACGATAGGTGTTTCAGAAAGGAAAAGAATAGAAGCCTTTGAAATGTGGTGCTGTAGGAGAATACTGAAAACCAGATGGGTGGATAGAATCAGTAACGAGGAAGTTCTAAGCAAAATAGGGAAACAGCGAACAATATAGAGGACGTAGGGATAGATTAATAGGCCACTTTTGAGACATGAGGGTCTTGTAAAGTTATCATTAGAGGGAAGTGTGAGGGGTAAGAACAGAAGACAGCGAATTACATCCTTTTCCTCCAAGTAGTTTAGTGAGGATGTGTGATGTGGTTGTTATGCGTAAATGCAAAGGCTTGCGCAAGACAGGTTAGCATGGAGGGTTGCATCAGACCAATATTAGGATTGAATACCACAACTACAACAATACCACATCCGAGAAGGTTACTCATGTGTGAGCCAAGTCGTTTCCTTGTACCAAGACATTGCCGATGAGGTTAGGAAGAGTGAATGCCGTGATTATAGAATTTGCAAAGGCTTTCTATCTTGTACCTTACAACATATTATTACAAAAAATGTCGAAAGTTAGGATTGATAGTCGAGTGGTTTTGTGGATTAGAGAATTTTTACCAGACCGACAGCAAATAGTTTAAGTAGGGAACGAATTATCCTCAGTTGTGAATGTTAAATCGGGAGTGCCGCAGGGTTCCGTTATTGGTCCCTTATTATTTCTAGTCTACGTAAATGACTTAGTTTCAGACATTAATTCTCAGGTGCGTCTTTTTGCTGACGACTGCGTAATATATCGGAAAATAAAAACTTTGATCGATGAAGAATTTCTACAAAAAGATTTAGATACGATAAGAGATTGGGCAATAGTTAAAAAAATGAAAATGAATTGTAACAAGAGCAAGGCAATAAAATTTTGTAGGCGTCACGTTGAAATAGTACTTAATTATAAGTTCAGCGGTAGTGAAATAATACAAGAAAGTAACTGTAAGTATTTGGGTATATACTTGAGCAGTAATACGGGTTGGGCATATATTCAATGTGAAGGCACGTCATTTCGTCATGCGGATTTAAAAAAAGGAAACTGTGAAACACGGGAACTTGCATAGTATAAATCTCTCCCTTGTGCGTCACGTACTAGAATACGGCTGTATTTCTTGGGGTCGAGGCACTGGAAAGGGTACAGAGGGGGGCAGCAAAATTTGTTAAGCGGTGTTCTGGTCACGGAAATGACAAGGTTCATGAATTAGGTTCGGATGTGTTAGAAAAACGACGACAAAATTTACGTCACCGGGCTCTTTTAAAAGCGTACGTAGGCCAACAATCCTGGGCGTCAAAGTTCTTAGAAATAAATTATTACAGTAAAGGGGATCATAATTGTTGAATTGGGCAGAGCAGTTTTAAAACTGACGTTGGGAAATATTCATTTTTAAATCGGACTATAAGTGATTGGAACAATTTACCTGCCAAAGTTTTTGAAACATTCCCTCTCAATAGAAACGTTTTTCAGGGAAGAATTAGGAAGTGTATGTGATCGTGAAGTGCAAGTGTAGTGAAGTGTAGTGCGACGAAAGAACAACTGAACAATGGGTACTTTTTATCTTTTTTCTTTAAGATGTAATTTATATTATTATTTCTTACTTTTCACATTTCTTATTTTAAGCTTATTTTTTGTGACTGCCACCGAGTGTAACTCAATTGCAGTATCAATACAGTCAATTCAACATCCACTTCCTGTTCTGTAAATTTTATTTGCTCTAGGTCCGTCTGTCTTTCTGTCAGACATTTCGTTTTGCTTTCCCTGATAATGTTGCTATTTTTTTGTGAATCGTTTTAGTTAATTGTATGCGTGTGACTATAAAATTTTGCTCTTCTTTTCCTTATTTCTTTTGTAGTTGTGTTGATGTGCTGGTATGATTCACAGATATTGTTTTTTTTGCTAACTGGTCCGTTGATTTATCTTAAATTTTTGCATTTTTGCTTTTCAATTTCAATGATTTTGTTGTGTCTGTGGACTACTGTCACGTGCACTGCTTCTGGAAGAATTACCGTTTTATAATGGCGTAGTTTTGCATTTTTTTAATTATGGTGGTTCCACGCGAGTTTATAGGCATTATGTAGTTTTGTAATTCTATTTTAGTTTGCAATTGAATTTTGTCCTTATGGTTGGATGATTTCTCCTAGGTAACTTACTCTTATTTTCCATATTTTGTTTATAATGGTAGATTTTCTTTTGGGGGTTTTTCTTCATTGAGATTTGTAATCCAGTTTTCTGTGCTAGTTCTTAAAAATGTTAAGGCGATTGCTATGTCATCAGCAAAAGTCAGACATTTTATTCTGATTCTGTTTTCATTTTCCAATCCAAACTGAATTCCGTCATTAAAAGAATCATATTATATAAAAAATATTATTGTGCTGGTAGATAAGAGAATTTGAAAACGGAAGTGGAAAGTTTGAAATTAGATATAGTAGGAATTAGTGAAGTTAAATTGCTGGAAGAGAAATATTTTTGGTGGAATAAATATAAGGCGATTAGCACAAAAGCGAATAGAAGGAATGCAAGGGTAGTTCTTGTAATGAATAAAAGGCTGTGGCAACTAATACGTTATTATGAATAATATATTGAAAAGTTAGTGACCGTAAAGTTAGACGCAAAACCGAAGCCAACGACAATAATACAAGTTTATATTCGAACAAGTCCCGCAGAGGAAAAAGATATTGAGAAAATTTACTAAGAAATTGAAGAAACAATTCAGTATGTCAAAGGAAACGAGAATTTTATAATAACGGGTGATAGGAACACAGTAATAGGAAAGGGAAGAGAAAGTTATGTAGTTGGGGACTATGGACTTGGTGAAAGGAGTCAAAGGGGAGACAGGCTAGTAGAATTTTGCATGGAGCACAAATTAGTAGTGAAAAAGGAATCATGAAAGAAGACTACACAAGGAAGAAGCCGGGGGACACGGGCAGGACCAATTAGCGTACATAATGGTGAACCAGAGATATAGTAATCAGGTTCTGGACTGCAAAACCTATCTAGGAACAGATGTAAACACCGTCAATAATCTGCTGTTTATGAAATGAAGGATGAAAATGAAGAAAATCAAGTAAAGAATTAAAGAAAAGATGGGAATTATATTCATTGAAGCACTTCCTGTTGCTTCAGTTTTTCTATTAATAGTAGATTAATAGAGAAAGGAGGAGGAAACAATATAGAAGAGAAATGGGCACTGTTAAAGAAAGAAATGACTAAAGCAGCCGATGAAAAAATAGGAAGAATAGATCAGACCAATAGGAAAGCATGGATAACACGAGAAATAATAAAAGTGATTGATGAATGGCGCAAATATAAAAACGCGAGAGATGAAAACGGTAAAGAGCAGTACAGAGGATGAGATAGATAGCAAGTGCAAAGCAGCCAAAGAGGCTTGAATAGATTAATGGAGAAAGAAGAAAGATACAATTTATAGAAGAGAAATGGGTACACTTAATGAATTGTTTAAACACAATCCGTATACAATGCAAACTTTTATGCATAAAATGTTTTAGTTTACAATTATTTTAATAATTCACTGATCGTTCAGAAATATTTTAATGAAATGCTGATTTTGACTGTGGGAATTAACGTAGTGCAAAGTATCGACCATCCATTCATCCGGAATGTGGGCAAAACAAAGTACGTACTTCTAATTTTATTTCTTTCCCCCTATATTTTTGTTCCTCCTAGGAGGAGATTGGCTGTACTTGTTTTCATGTAATTGTATAATTTTTTTAATATTATTAGGGAATAATAAGGAAAACCAAGTCTTAACTAACCACTCCAGATTCTTTTCTGATATTTTAACATCCTTAACGACATTTGATATTTTGTCGGAAATGAAAGTACTGTATAACATAAAACATTGAGTAACTTTTCTTTCGGTGAAAAAACACTACTAAACGATTTACTATTGAGAGGACAAAGTTGCCTTAATTCCATCCCAGTTCCAGACTCTGCCTCATTTCTAATGCGCTCCTGGTAAATTAATATTTAAAGCACGCGTTCACATATAGGGGACCATTTATTTCCTTCCCCGGCTTCGTCTAGCGTTAGTAATATTTTATGCGACTCAACGAAGGCAGCGTTTCAACGAGAAGTGTAGCTTTTCTTTTTACATCGGGGAAAGCACGGAGGGAAAAACGGAAAGGAAAATGTGCGCAGGGGAAAGGATGAAACATTGAAAAAATTACCTGAAAATTTAAACTATCACAATCGCCCAGTAAGGTAACTAATTAAGTCTTGAGGGAAATTACGCATGTAGTTGGATTTTTTTGATTTTTGGCACTATAAGCTAGTTACGAAAATATAATTTATTTGTGGATAAATGCGTAAAACGAAAAAAAATTAGTAAAGAGAATAATTTCTAATCAGAAATAAACAGGAATTATTAATTCACCTTGATATTAAAATTAATTAAGTTGCCGTAAAAAGGGAAAAATAACGTGAGACTAGGATTTCAAAATGCGAAATGTTGAAATTGGAACCTATAAAATAGGGAGCCAAAGTAAAATTTCGGTAGTTGTAAAACACACGAAACCAGAAAGTAATTCAGAGCTGTAGAAAATAATTATCTGGATACGTTTTAAGTGCAATCGAGTCTATTAGACAAGTCTTAGGCTGTTATTATAATTAATGATTAAAATAAAAGCAGTTATTATTACAAGTGTAAGGAACAAATTTTACACTATTGTAACACAAAGAAGTAATAGCATTGGAACCAAAGTCCACTGAATGTTATAGGGGGTAGTGACAGAAATCGAATAAAAATATTCCCAAATTCAAAAATATATAATCATTGAAAGGAGTAAAATATCCACAAAGAAGGCTTATGCATAACCTCTACAGAAGGCAGTGAGCAGTAATAATTGAGGATCAAAAAGAGAAAGCCGAAATCAAGAAAGGAGTAAAACAAGGCTGCAGTCTGTCGGTCATGCTATTTAACTCATATATTGAACAGGTTCTGAAGGAAGTTAAAACGGAATATGGAAAAGGAATCGTACTGCAAGGAGAAGAAATAAAATCCTACGCTTTGCCGATGATATTGTAGTATTAGGGGAGTCAGGCGAAGACTTGGAAACCATAACGAATGGCATGAACGGGGTCCTGGAAAAAGAGTTCAATGTGAGGATTAATAGAGGGAAAGCCAAGGTAATGGAGTGTAGTTTGGGAAACAGTGGAATAACAAAGGTTTTAGATTGAGAACGGATATTTGATGGAAGTTAAGGAATTATGCTACTTGGGAAGCGTAATAACAAGAGTAGGATAGCTCAGGCAAGGGAGGCTTTCGCGAAAAAGAGGAATTTACTTACGGCTAATGTATGTGAATAATAGTAAATCGTCGTTAAAAATATTCGTATGGAGCGTGGCGCTACAAGTATATGGGCGCTAAACGTGGACGATAGGAGTTGCGGAAAGGAAAATAATAGAAATCTTTGAAACGTGTTGCTATAGGAGTATGCTGAAAATCATATAGGTGGATAGAATCACTAACGAGGAAGTTCTAAACAGAATAAGGGCAGGGCGAACAATATCGGGAACGTTGAGCACGAGAAGGGATAGATTCATAGGCCACGTTTTTATACATGAGGGTCTTGTAAAAGTACTACTAGATGTAAGTGTGTGGATTAAGAACAGAAGAGGGAGGTAAGGATGGAATACGCTAAGCAGAATAGGGAGGATGTGGGGTGTGGTAGCTAAGCGGAAACGGAAAGGCTTGCGCAAGCTAGTTTAGCATGAAGGGATTTGTCAGGACTGAATACCACAACAACAATCATAGAATGTAATATCTGTTAAAGTTAAAAACAGAAGTTCAATATTATTAGTAGACAATCTTTAATAAGAATAATATAACTATGGAGAATAAAAATGTCGGATACTTTGACCCTTGTCAGTATCCGACCGTGATTACATATTGAATATGCATTGGAAGTTAAAGCAAAGATCTTAAAGAAAACAAAGAGTTTAAAATTATATTACATTGCAAGTTTTTCAGTTTTATTATTAAAATGAGGAATTTTTTGTTGATTTTTGATGTACAACGTTTCAGAAATTAGTATTTTACTATGATAATGTTTCTTGACTAAAATACTGCTGATTAACATTAATAAATATAGGATTGTTCTGCAGGTTGACAGCTTAAAATTGTATTAATGAATTTTATTCTAATGTAACAAAAGCCAAAACTAAAAAATTAAATTTTATGAGCAACATTGGTAATAGGAAACATATTGTTAGGATCGTTCTGTCCTTTGATGAATCCGGAGACTAAAAATTTAAAAAAATTGGCCTCTGTCATTTAAACGAATGCATTTATTTAAAAGTTCCACAGTATAGTAAGACAAATACGTCATTTGTACTTTTTGTTTTTAACTTTTTCTTATTTATGATTGCTCATAAAACCGAACTTTTTATTATTAATTTTGTCAAACATTAATTTCCTTTGTTAAATAGACAATAAAATGATGTTTATTCCAACTAAAAGATTTATAGATGTAGCATCTTTAAAGGACGGCGCTACCAACTTCAACATTTTATAGAGAAGAAAGAACTGGGAGAATGGAGGAGCCGATAGCACAAAAGTTAGTGCACAAAGAGAGAACTTTATCATTTAAGTTGACAAGAATTAGTTTCTAGATAGAAATTAGAGAGAAAAGGAGAGGCAGGTCAAAGGACAACAATTACATGAGATATCATTCTGTGTGTAATTATGGTTATTTACGTCACTATTAAAAACAACTGAATTTATTTTTTAATTTTATATATAATTATTTTTTATAAACAATTTCATCGTTCAGTATTTGTTCCACAATAATCCTGACCACAGCTGCGACCAAGTTGTTGGTATGCCCGAGAAATCATTAATTTACTTTAACGACGTTTAATAGACAACGTACTAATTAGTCTTCAATTTGTGAAAATTAAAATTGTTGCACTGAAACTGGTACGTCCAGTTTTAAAATTAAATTAATTTAATGTTCTGGTGTGAATTAGGGAAAATTTTCACCATTCCCGAGGACTCCAACAACCGCAGACGTCGCAGGAATCATATCGCCAGGAACACAAAACAGGTAAACGAGAAATCCATGTTATGATGATATGAAGCCAAAAAATTTTCCCGTTTTCATAATTCACTTAGAAATTTGTTTTTCGAATTACTGCTCACATTCGGCAGATAAGATTTAGCCGATTTGCTATGTATATGATACGTTCTTAATATCATGTTCTCGTATTTACACAAAATCATGATGTCACATATATGCTAGTTGTTAATCAGTAGTTATAATTTTAATTTTCATATGTCCAAAGAACTAGAAGAAACACTTTGTAATTTAGTCGTAAATTTATTAAATTTAAAGGTTTGGTGTAAGCAAAGCAACGTTTCGTTACCTTATTTGGGATTTTCTCAGGTAGTTAAATTTCCATAAAGAAATAGGAGCCGAAATTTATAAATAAATAAGCCGGACTGCCGCCAAAAGGGTTTTTGATTGAAGTTGCCCTTGTAAGCAATCCAATACCTTTCGGTATTTATTTCCTCCCTAACATGGTGACGAAACGTTCGTTTATTTGAATAAAATCTTTTGCTGTTATTTGGTCGTTAAGTAATTCCATTTATTTATTGTGACAGAACAAATCAAATTGTAGTAAATTAATTAACGTATCAATACAGTCGCAAAGCATTAACTAGTGACCGGTGTGCTACGGCACTTTCATACAGCCCGCGATTTTCAGTTTCGTTTATTTACAGCTCCTGAATAAAATTTAATTGTTCATTTCCAAATAAAAAATATACAACGGTAACAAAATAACATTAAAGTATCCCAATTTGGATAATTGAGTAAGTTGTTGAAATACTCAATACAATCCTGTGTCTCATACGTTGTGTAACGAACAGATACATCTGCTCAGGCATGGCGGCGTGGAATCAAAACAAAGGAGTCAACGGTTGACACTTGGGCTATGAAGCTCTGACATCTCGTCGCCGGTTTCGGAATTTCCCAATCTGTATGAGAATTTGGCTTCCGGGTGGCGTGTTTTCCTCAAATGTAACAATGGATATTATTGGAGGATATCCATCCCTGCCATCCTGTTGATAGGTGTCGCAGAAGTGGGGAAGAAGTTTTAAAGAGGCAGGCGGAGACATTTTTGGCATCAGATTGGTGGATTGGTAGAGAGTGAATTTCAGAGATGAAGCAGATTGATTGGTGACAGATTGGTGGAGACACAGATTGGTAAGAGATTGGTGGTCGAGAGCGTTGAGACGAGAACTGGCCAGAAGGTGCGAGAGCGGTGATCTGCAGCTTTGGTCTGGAGGAAGGACGAACCCGGAAGAAGTGGAAAGCCAACACGGTAAATACTTCCTGTTACTCTTCGTAATTTTCTGTTTGCTGCCAGGTCCGAGTGGTTTAGTTCTGTTCTATGAGAAGGCCCATAAATGCGACCCTGAGATTACAGTATAAATTAAGTTTAAGTAATTAATATAAATCATTTTTTGTAAATATATGTGTAGTTTTATTGAAAATAAGTGCCGGCGTAAATATTAAACATTAAGAAATTATAATTATTATTGTATATATGTTTGTTTTTGTCAAAGTAAATTGTTTTACAGTTTTTATCATAAAATAAAACATTTATTTATTAGTTAATATATCACTCCGATATTCATTACAGTTGTATTTAGGAACCGTAAACAAATCCTTTGTGATGATTCTTCCAAAGTTTTGAATGTAAGACTTACGTATACACAGGGTCGAATATTAATTAGTGAAATGTGAATTAATAAACTGACGTCCGAATCTGAAACTGCTGACGGATGTAATTAATTTCATTCTTTTACAAAAATTCAGTATATTTTCTGCAAGAGAATAATAACCATGATCACGATCACATTAAAAATATTTGTAGTCCAACTTGGTGGTTTTTCTTAAATTGTGGTCATGTCCAAGTTTTTTGCTTTTACAAATTAACACTTTTCCGCCACATCCATCCTTCTTGACCTCTTGTACTGTGTACAAGTTATATTTTTAGAAACCTTGGTGTAAAATAGATTACGCAGAAGCAGCGAGTGGTCGTGTTATAAAAGGTGTGGTCCGCTCGTAAAAATGGGGGACTAAATTACTCCGTGGCAAGGTTTTACGACCTCTTTCCTAACTGCTTCTACACTTCATTCTGTCCCCTACTAAAAATAGCCGAAATAAATAAATAATAACTTCAGCGCCGTGTGTTGACTGCGTTTCTACGTTTCACCCTAGGTCGTGCGTGGTACAAACCAACCCTTCCTCATAAGTTATACCCGTGGAGTATAGTTCAGAGAAACGACAACATTATACTTGACTAAGAAATGTATTTTGCAACAATTGCACAATACTCTATGAAGGTAAGTAGACCTTTTACATGAAAAACGTCTAATGAGACCGTGTGTTATCGTAGAATTTGGAATCTTTCTTCCCTGTACTGAAATTTAGTCTAATGTTGGAAGTTTTTGGTGTAAGAAGGCTTTTGAATTACCAAGCAGTTGCCGAAGTAAAATTATCTGAACCTCCTTGGCTCTGCTTGGTTGAGGCACGCTCCCCGGAATAAATAAAAAGTCTACGCTTCTTCACCGGTAAATTAATGAGGATAACAGTGAAGTGTAAGGAACCTGCCAAAGCAGCAGTTGTAAGCCTCATGAATTATTTAAAATCAGAAAAAAAGCAGGAATAAAAAAACAAATTAAAATCCAGGAATATATTCAGGCTATCAGGTAGGATTGTTGTTGTCTTGATATTCAGTCCTAGTACTGTTCCATGCTAACCTATCTTGCGCAAGCCTTTTCATTACCGCAAAACTAGCACATCCCGCATCCTCCCTAATCTGCTTAGCGTAACCTCCCGCTTTTGTTCTCACCTCACATACTTCCTCCTAACGCTAATTTTACAAGACCGTCATGTCTTAAAACATAATCTATTAAGCCATCCTTTCTCTTGGTCAACGTCCTTCATAATTTTCGCTCTTCCCGTATTCTGTTCAGAACCTCCTCGTTAGTGATTCTATCCACCCATCTGATTTTTAGCATTCTCCTATAGCGCCACATTTCAAAGGCTTCTATTCTTTTCCTTTCCGCAGCTCCTATCGTCCACGTTTCGCACCCATATAACGCCACACTTCATACGAATATTTTTAGCAACGATTTCCTAATATTCATACTTATATTACCCGTAAGTAAATTCCTCCTTTTTGCGAAGGCTTCCTTGCCTGTGATATCCTACTCTTTATGTCTCGTATAAATCTGCCGCCCCTCGTTATTACGCTTCCCCAGAAGCAGAATTCCTTAACTCCCGTCAAAATAACCCTTCCCAATCAAACGCCCTTTCTTTTTCCACATTTTCCCATACTATACTCCATTACTTTGGTTTTCCCTCTGACAATCCTCTTGTTGAGGTTTTTCTCCTGGACCCCGTTCATGCCATTTATTATGGTTTCCAAGCCTTTTTCTGACTCCCCTAATAATACAATATCATCGGCAAAGTGTCAGATTTTTTTCTCCTTGCAGTATGATTGTACAGTGCATAATTATGGGAATTTACTGATAGTAGTTGCTCATGTAATTGTTTATTTTAACATTAATTAAAATTTCCTTAATTGCTTTTGTAATGATCTGTCTACAATTTCAAAAACATTAAAATAAAGAAACTACTTGATGGCCATCTACGTTAATAGAATAATAGACAACGATACTCCTACCTAACATTTGGTAAATTTTCCTTGCAGTGAAACCGCTGCAGAAAACTGGGTGACGTTTAATATAGAATGGATAAAAAAGTAACTTTACTTTCTTCACCTTTCGCGTTATCCATTAACTGTGTATTGTGCACGTGGTCTGAATTGGAGACACAAACAAACTTTTTACAATGAAGTTTTGTCGGTTATTAGCAGAAGAAAGAATAATGCGCCGAAACTCGCCGACAATATTATTTGATAAAAGTCCACTCAAGGGAGCAGCTAAACTAAGAAAGAGTTGGTTGATGACGTAAACAATAATTTTACTTTTTGTTTACAGCAACACACTTTTTAGTTTCCATGTTTTAAGGGCGTATTGCTTATTATTATCATTAGTAAAGTTATAATTGTCGACCTCCTGTGGTGTAAGTGGTTAGCGCTGCTGCCTCAGAACTCCTGGATTCGAGATCTGGCATGGGCATGGACGTTGTGTGTGTCTGAGTTTCTATGTCTTGAAACACCTACAAAGAAATCCGTTCTCCAAGTAGCAGTTGATGCGAGTCTAATAAAACTAAGGAATAGAAAGAAAAATAATTTCTAAAAAAGAAGCTTGAGAGCAGGAAAAATGGGAATTTTCCTTGGTGAAGGAAAGCACAAAATAAATAGTAATGTACGTTTCAAAAATAAAGGCTATTAGTTACATGATAAGGAGAAGAAAGAGTGTAGTATTTATTTCAGTATACACTAATGCCTCCAGTAGCAGTAGACGAATCCAAAATATCATAAAAAATAAGGCAGACGTGAATGACGCGTTCCGTGGAGTGAAACACAAACCTAGCGGGATGTTAACTGGTAAAGTACCGGAATTTTTTGGAGCAGTTTAGCTACCGCAGAATAGATGTATGTATATGCAACCCACGGGAGAAGGCAAATGCTGCATAAACAAGGCAGAGAAATGCTTAATAATTCCTACGAACACTTACAGAATTAGAGGCAACTGGCAACGTATATGGCGCGGATCTCGAGCAGCCATGTTTCCACGACTCAACACAAAAGCAGCTGCCATGGACGAGATTGGATTAAGAGCTATGCAGAGGACTGCAATTATACACGAGTGGAGGGATCTCGTGGCGGTCCCGGCGTTGACTCGGACTAGCTCAGTGGTTAGTGTGAAACAGTCCGGGATCGACTCCGAACTCGGTCGTGATTTTTATATTATGATATATTAAATGTTTATTATAATATCATTAGGACAATTTATCTGTCAATTTCTATACGAAAGATTATCACGTGTCAGCCAGTTGGCTATATGGAAACGCCGCTATTTATCGCAACCTCTAATTCTCTGCATAATGGCAGCCTTTAAAATTGCACTGGGCTGAGCTTGAGGGTTGACCGTTTGCCATTTATGTTTTACCTTGTTTGTGCAGTGCTAATTTAGCCGTCACATCTCCGGTTCAGTGACCCCCGCTTGTTATTTTTCGAAATTACGTTTCGTTGTAAATCCGTACCGTCTTTACAAAAATACAGATGAAAATTTCAGTTCTATATTTTTGTAAAATAAATATAAACTGACTATGTTGTGATAAATATTTATTTGGGTTTTCATTGTCATGCTGGTTATCTGTATCAAAATTATATGATATATTAGGAAAGAAGAATATTTTAGTAATTTCCATATTGGTACCCTTTGGTTGGTAAGTACGGTTTCTTCTTAACGTTGCAAACAAAAGATTTTACATAGATCAGTGACAAAGCAATGTGTAAGGAAATTAAAACGGAATTTTACTGAAGTTAAAGTTCTACTTTATCCCAACACTTTTGAGGTACCAAGTGCGCTGCATAGGCGGCTTATTAAGTCGTGGAAGGCAGATATTTGAATAATAGCTTCCCTGGGGAAAATAGCTGCAAAAAGAGGTTTTTACCTTGCCATGTTTGAGTAAAATAAACCCTTAATTTTCCGACGATTGCAAATAATTTTTTCTGTAAAAATTTATTGTTAAAGGAATATAGCTCCTACATAGCCGGTATGGAGTAAGAAAGGTAATACGAAAATAAAAAAATGGTTAATGTAATTTTAATATAATTATGTAAAATAATAACCGCATTTACATATATCAAATAGCAGATAAGTTCAGGAGCTTAAGGAAAAATGTGTAAGAATGAAAGCGGGGTATTTAGGAGAAGAAAATAGGATTTATCCCAAAATATGAATGTTTTTATTGGTGTAGACATGGAAAAGAATCCTATTGAAGTGAATTTCAAACAAAAAATTTCCAATTGTGCGTTTACAAGTCTCGTTATGTGTTGGGAGGATGTCTGACCCTGACTTTCGCAGAGGAACCAAACTGTCTAAGCGAGTACCATCGCTGGTTCTACCGTGCGCGTGAGTGAGTGAGTGAGTGAGTGTGTGTGTGTGTGTGCGGGGTTTCTTTTTTAAGCCTCGTCTCCAGATTGCAACAGTGCGCTGCCTTGACGTCACAATCTTCTTTCGTGGGCCTCCGCAGCTTATTTCAGACTCTGCTAGCTGGAAGAGGAGAGAGAGAGAGAGAGAGAGAGAGAGAGAGAGAGGCAGAGGGACGGAGAAATAGCAAGATAGAGGAGGACAGAAGCGAGAAAAATCGCTTCCGGCAGCCACATGCCCTGGCTGGCCAGCCACTTGCTCCGGTTTCTTCCAACCACAGTAACCCTGGGATCACGGCGCTTTACACATTTTATTTATCAATGATATGCGTTTCAGGCTTCTATCTGACTTTGCCGGAGTATTTATTTATTCTCTGTATACAGTGAAATGAAATCATACAACAACTATAATTTATTTGTGCGAATAAAATGACTTCATTCAACATTGAAAAGTGCTTTTATATACTTATAATAAGAAACCATAATAATATGTAATATTTTTAATTAATCAAACTATTAATATTGCTGTTCTCTTTCTTTTTGGTTTTTAAAATAGTTTCACATTTGAAAAGCGCATCATGTTCTAGGATTTCTTAAATTCACCCGGAATTAATTTTTATTTTTTTATTATCTGTTTTTATATGGCACGAAAATCCAGAGTCATTACCGACTTTCTAATTAGGTAAATGATTTCCCTATAGTTAAGTTTGCTCAGTCAGGAGACGTGAAAACGCACACAAGTACCCAGGGCCTTGACATGAATGGAACCCGGACCTCTATGGAGCGAAGCTGTGACCATAGAGGCGGCCTAAATGTATTTTCCTTAAATCCGTCAAATACTTCCGAACAAAGCATTACACTCGAATGGAAAATTTTCACATTTAATTTTGAATATGGATATAACTAAACTTTTAGATTTTGAATATTTATTTTCTATTTAATTATTACAAGTTTTAGATTTCCCGTCTCCCTCTGCGATAAAAATTCACTCCCCAATTACTCCAGTTATTTCAGATTCTGAAAAATATGACTTGCATTTCCCTGAACTTCAATTTTATTCTATTTGACTTTTGACATAGGGATCTCAGTGCCTTATATAATTACTTAATTCAGTTCCAATAAGTAATGTCTTTTAAAACTAAAAGAAAAAGAAATGAAACTTCGTTTTATCCTTCAAACGACACTAACTTATGAGAAACTCAAAAATGTAAGTACATTTTGTAGTATGTACAGTTGGTTTGTTACATAAAAGGGTTTTATAATATTATACATGTATATTTTGAAAATAAATTTATTTAAATTACAATTCAAATCCTCTATACGTAGATATAGAATATGTAATACCTAATCCGTAAAGTGCGAAAGATAGTGTCAATGAAAAACAAAAATTCTACCGTAACTTAAAAAAACACTTTGTATTTATTTAATACAAAATGTAACGAAAGAATAATTGTGGGGTTTAATATACTTGTCAAAATACATTGGGAAACCATAAAGTATGTACTGGATGAAAAAAGACCATTTCTCTCTCGCTTTTTATCGGACATCTCATTTAACTCGCGTGGTCTAGACAGTAAAGTTGTTTCGGACCAACTGTGGTTATTCCGACGGGTCAGCACATTGTTTGTTATTAAAGAAAACCATTTGTCTTGATATTTCTTGGGGATTTACGACGGCGGGTACTTTTCATATGCTTTTAAGGACAATTTGTAAATTTTATCGGTAACATTCTAAAATAGGTATTCGATCGTAACTAAAAGGGGTTGGAGAAATCTGTGGATTATCTGGACGTTAAGCTAGAAAAAGATATTTTCTATTTTAGCCACGTATTTACTTTTTTACACTTCACCCGTCTCTTTTGAGAACATTTTACAAAAAATGTATATGACATGAATAAAAGAATTAAAAAATATCAACGGTTGGCTTTGACAACGTGGTGTTCAAGTGAACCTTTTTTCACAATTACTCAGACTGTAGTATCAGAATATTTACCTTCCGTCTCGGAAAGCAGATGTCATCGTCAGAACCTACAGAAAATAAATTCGACTTTAACTGATTTGAACTGTTTTGAGGAATCGTGGGGAGTCAGATAATATGGCTGTTGACTAAGACAAAACCGCCGTGAAATCCATCCCTGCAGAGGAAATTTCTACTAATGATGGTTTTGTGATGTAATACGTATGTTATTTTGTCTCATTTATTTTTAGTCTTCTTTCGAATACTGTCACGGGCTTGGTTGTCATAGTCATGGAGATTGGGATTAAGAATGGTGGAGAATCGATACTCTGATGACGAAATTGGGAATGTGTCACGTAACATGACAGTTCGCAGTCGACCCGGTAGGCCAAGGCGCGGAATGGGAGGGACTGCAGAGCCAAGGAAGAAGAAGCACATTGTAATGGGCGTAATATATATTGTGGAGATATTATTTACATTTATAATAAATAAAAAGACGGCCAATAAGTCAGCATATAATTTTATTGATATTTAACTAATCCGAAAAGATTATTAATATTTATTTTATTGTAGACTCATAGAAAAATATGTTTGTATTTAAATTTATATTTAGAAGATCAGATTCCGACTGGACCCGGGAATCAAACCTGGGATCTCCCGCTTACCAGGCGTATGCTCTATTGCTGAGCTAGTCCACGTCCGATGCCACATTCCTCCACTTTTGTAAAGCTAAGGTCGGCTCACGAACATTTTTACTAACCACATTCTTCACAACCATAGGTTGGTTGGGCGTTGTGAAAGTTGATCAAAGATGCATTGATTTCAATTCAAAGAGAGAAGCATTGTTTCAATTGAAGCTCAGCCAAAGGCCATGAAACTAAATTCAGATCAGAATGGACAAATGAGGACCGGACTCTAAAATCGACATTTTTCCGTTATGATTTAGTTCCATGGCCTTTTGCTGAGCTTCAATTGAAGGAAGTCTTCTCTCATGTAATTACGTTCATATATGTTCGCTTAAGTTTTCATAGTACATCGACAGATGTATTTATCTGAAGATCGGAACAGCTGGGCAGGTGGTAGATATTCGATTGTCACACTTAAGATTGCAAAAATATTTTGAGAAGGTGAAAGTCTTGACTGAGGGTAAATTTAAAGGAGCGAGGATTTGAAAAGCGACACTGACAAGTAATTTTGTAGTTATAAGTACAGTTGTTGTAAGTGGCCGTTAGTTCTTCTTCAGTATCAGACGTTTTGTAGTTTGGCTAATTTTAGTCTACTATGGACACCGAGAGTTGGACTGAACTACCTGTAACGGACAAACACATTCTGCTCGGGCTTTGGCGGCGCGGAATCAAAAGAAAAGGAGACAGCAGGTGACACAGGGGCAATAAATGTCAGACCTAGTGTCGCGCCTTGGGAGTTCCCAATTTTAGTGAGAATTGGTGGTATCGTGTGACGTATTTCCCCAATTAGAACCCTAAATATTATTGGTGGATATCCATCCCTGCACCTTGATGACAGAAACTAAAGAAGTGGGGAGGAAGTTTTGAAAAGGCTAGCGGAGACAATTAATGGAGATTGGTAGTCGAGAGTTTAGAGATTGGAGATTGTTCGAGATTCGGAGGGGGAGACATTTGCTGGCACGAGATATTTAGTGAGAAATTGCGCGTGGAGCTAGCCTACGCTAAAACTTCTCACTCATGGCTATGGTTGGAATTGCGGAAAGGGAGGTTTGGAACAGGAAGATTAGCAGCGGTGGCAGTGAGACGAGGAAGGAACTGGAACCTGCACTAAGACGACGCGGTAATTAAGCCCTTGCGACTCTTTGCTAATTTTCTGCTTTTCTGCCAGGTCCTAGTACATTTTGTGTTTAACGTTCTACTCTATGAGAAGGCCCATAAATGCGACCCTGAGATTCCTTCCTTCCTTCCTCCATGGCTCTACAGCCCATTGAGGGTCTGGGCCTACCGATTCGACTGCGGACTGTCATCTTGCATTCCAAATTTAGAGTGACACGTGGTCAGAGTATCGATCCTCCAACAGTCTTAATCCCAGTCATCGTGACCATGACAACACACAAACAACGAAGATCATGCCAGGATCCGAACCCGGGTCCTCTGGGTTGTGAGGCAGCAACGATAGCCACTACCCCACAGGAGGTCGGCACCCTGAGATTAGAGTTTTACAAAACATGCTTTACATTAAATTCTTAAATGTATATGTAGTTTTTATTGACGAAAGAAGTGCCGGCATAAATATCAAAACATTAAACATGTAATTCTTAATATAAATATGTTTTTTTTGTTCAACTAAATTGATTTATTGGTTTTATTACAAAAATCTTATCATTCATTTAATTATAAGTTAATATTCCTCCCCTCCCCCCGATTGCAGGTTTTTATAGATTGTTTTATTATGGAGAGCCTGCTTATGGTATTGCCATAACTTTGATTACCACTACTCGTAGACAGCCAGAGCTTGAGAGACAAAACTCTTGAGTTTGTATAATTTTCTAAATTGACGCCAAATGGCTGCATATACGTGTTACATTTTGATGATGATAATAATTAGTGTCATTTTATTGACAGTACTTGCTTCCTCCCACTCAGGAAAACAAATCAGCATTTCGATCCCAAATATTGAAGCTTCCAGGACTAGCCCAAATTTGACTGAGATTATTTAGATGATTTGTGATGTGATGTATTTTGTAATGATAAGTTGTCGGGTGCAGAGGAAGAAGAAGGAGAAGACTTACATCATGGTGTGTCGAGGATCTGAGCCGGAGGACCTGGCGTGGCGTTGTGAGCAGACGTGGACACCCCAGCGTCGTCCCTGCCGATCGCACTAAGGTACTCCTCGTTCTCTTTTCGAACTGCAAGCAAAAAAAGAAACAAGGAAACGTCAGTAACCTATATTACATCTTCACGCTCTCAGCTAACCTAGAAATAAAAGACGATTGCAGCGTAACTCATTTTCTGGATAGTGATCCTTGAAACACTTCACCGTGTACGATGGTCCAGCATAAGGTGACACGAGGCACTTCAGTTTCGGTACAATTACGTTTCGCAACAAGAGCTCTGCATATCTCGTTGCGGTTGCCTGCTGCAGAGGTCATGGATCAACGTTTCTCAAGTTTCCATCACGCGGCGTGGGCGTCCGATAACAAGTCTCGTCAACAGACTGGGAAATTACCCGTGGGCCATACGCCTCAGTTCTCTTCCGACTCGGCTTTCATTTTACACCATATTTTCATCTTAATAAGAAAGATGCAATATTATGGAATTCGGGGATATACGTCACTTCTAATAAGACCGTATCTTACAAACCGAAAACAAGTAGTAGTAGAAACTTACTTATCCGATTGGGAATTTATAACATATGGAGTTCCTCAAGGATAAATTCTTGGGCCTTTACTTTTTATTCTACACATAAATAATCTTCCAGGATACGTACATCCTCTAAAATCGCTTCTCTACGCGGATGACACAAATATTGCAGATAAAAATTTCGATAATCTCATTAAGAAAGTAGACAGCGCTCTGGATGCTCTAATTTTCTGGTTTAAGTGAATAAATTATCCCTCAACCTAGATAAGATTAAGTTAGTTCAGTTTAGCGCAGATGCTAGCAATAGACCCGTAAACAAATTCTCATCCAATGCTTCAGCCTTTCCTGGGCCTTCTGATTGATGATAAATTAAAGTGGAATGACAAAGTAGATCTGCTTTCTTGAGTTCAGCTTGTTATTCCCTGAGAACACTAATGCAACACGTCGACAAAAAGTACGTAATAATGGTTTACTTCGCGTATTTTCATTCAATTATGTGCTATGGCATGTCTAATTGGGTAAAATTGCTCCAAGAGCAATGAAATATTTAAGTTGCAAAAGCGTGCAATTAGAATACTTTCTAGCACGAATTCTAGATCGAGTCACAAACCTTTCATCAAAAGTTTGCACATACTTACTTTACCAAGCGTATATATTTATGAAATCTTAAAGTTTGAAAAGCGGAACATTAATTTGTTTCAAACGAATGGCGAATTTCATGAATATTCGACGAGAAATCGTTCAGCTCTAAGGTCGGACAAGCATCGCCTTGTCCTCCACCAGAAAAGTATTCACAATACCGGGAAAATGTTATACAACAGCCTTCCTCCAGAGGTTAAAAATAATAACTACAAAAGTTTCGTGAAGCAGAGTAAAACTATTCTCTTTAATGGCGCGATTTACTCGGTACAGGATTTTCTCAATCGTCCCTCTAATATTTAAAATCAAGGTTCCTGCAAAAGTGTTGAATGTGTTGTCTTGTAAAAAGCACCACATATCTTTAAACTTTCTGAACAGTTTTTTCTGGTATTTTGTTTGTTTGTTACGTGTATTGCCTGGAGCTACTACAGAGGGAAGGACAATTTCCTGTTCGCGCAGCTCCAAGTAGTCAAAACTCTATTGCGTCTGTTCGTGTTTCTCAGTGTGTGCTTGTGAGATCTTCTGTGAGTATAGTGTTTTTAATTACTTTAGACTATATACTTTTTTTATTAATTTATTTTAAGATTATTTTTAATTAATTATGTACCCTATTTTGTTCGTTATTTGTAATGTATGACGTATCCTATTTCCTCAATCGAGAACAAATGGAAACAACAATTAATCTAAATATAAATCATAGAAACTCGTAAAGTTACATTATTATAGCGACATTGAATTAAAATGTGCGACGGAAAACTTTAAAAACTAGCTAGGTACCCCGTCATACCCGGGTACTTATTTGTTTTATGTGATTTAAGCGATATAGAGCGCGTTGTCAGGCCTTCCTAAACATCGTTGTAAGAGCAATTTTAGAGTCTTTTTAAGATAAGTAGTTTAAGCGAATCTCTTCTTACTTGCCATTTGTAGATACTCATCATGATTCCAACACCCGTTAAAATTTCTGTTTCAAATCCTACTCGTTAATTATGGTGCTATCTCACTGTGACGTCACCACTCACTTCGCTACAATCTCTAGCCGTTTACATGATGCGCACTCATCCCAAAAGAAAACCTCTAACCTCAAAATCGTGTTTTTAACAACTTTGCAATTTTATTATGGTGTTCTAAGCGTACAATTAAAAACAAAGTTTAAAATACACATAACCAAATATATTGAAACTTTTCACTCATAAAATTGAATAATACCACTAAATTGTAATAATTAAAAAATCTTAGCTTAGTATAAACTGTTCTCGGGCTCCTAACCACTTCACCAGGAGATGATGACAGAGCCAATCTTTGAAACGTGGCTCTATGGCAATTCTACTCGGTTAGAAGCCCGAGAAATGTTTGAAGTTTTTCTCTGTGAATAGTTTCTATAGTCTTAAATCTTAGGTTTATTGGGCAAATGTAGTTTTAAATCTGCCGCGAATTCTTGAAATGTGGGAAAAATTAAGGATTTAAGACAATCTTTCGTATTTATTGTCATCATTCTTCCATGAGCTCGTATTTTGGTTTGAAATATTAAGTTTCAGTTTATAAAATAGATTATTTTATAAGAATGTATAAATTTTAAAAGTAGAAGTAACAGTAACTAACTACTTTGAACTTAAGTGTACTCTCTGTACTTTATTTGACGAAGTTGAAGCCTAACGTACCCGATTTGTCCTGAGCGTTTCACGAAGAGCGTTATTCAGGACTATTATACATACATATATATATATATAGTGACATGTATTTATTTTATTTTCATTATAGTCTCGTTGCGACCATTGAAAATAAATACTACTACAATTGGCTTGTTCCTTAAAAGAAATCACGCTAAGAAAGGGGCTGCAACGTTGTCAAATTTTTTTTGGAGCAGATCTGAAAGATCATTTATAAGGAAAGTTAAGAATTGTTTTAAAAATAGAAAAGTTATAAATTAATAGATTAATATCTTAATAATGGAAACGTAAAGAATCATCAGATAGACATGTATACGTTTTGTAATCAAGAAAAATGCATAAAGTTTTCTTTTATATATCCGGACATATCGCCCCCCCCCCCAGTGAGATGCTCGTGATATGGGTATGCGGTATTTAAGTATGTAACAAACTTTCACGGCTGTTGTCATGCTGTTACGCAGTATAACCATTGCCGTTGGAAGTGGAGGAACTCCCACAAGACGAAATGACATGCTGTGAAGTCCATTGACACTAGACGCCAGTGATATAAGGCTGAATCAATTTTGTCTAGTACGGCCGATACATCGTCCAGGAAACCTATCATTTTAAAATCCCTTGAAACTCGAGAGATATTCCTGTTTTTAACCGCACGCGTCTTCTTGGAACACACTGCTCTCTTGAGTTAATCTACTGAGAATCGTAGAGTGAGGTAGTAAAGGACAAATCTCTTTTAAATGAAACATGATGGTAAGAAACGGGACAATACATAAAAAATATTTTAATTTAATTCGCTTTGTCCCTATATTAATCCCATGGTGTGCTACGCATAACTCTGTATATTTTACGTGCAGTATAAAATTTATACGACCGCCATTTCCATCGAATTAACGCAATCCATTTTTGTCTCTGGCATTGGAAGTATTGCGTGAAATAATCCGGAGATGAAATTAGGTTCTACGGGTGGGAGAATAAGCATAATAGCAACTATCTCACTTGGAGTCGGAAACTTTAATGTGGGAAGATCCGAGAAACATGTAGGAACTAATGAATCGAAAGCTCAGTCTAGATTTAATGAATTATGCTACATGAAGAAGAGGAATGAACAAGATTTTTCGTTTTGAATTTAAAATCTATAAGACCCATTCTGCATCAAAATGGCAGTGAGCAAACAACAAAGAAAAAAGAAGCCTCAATTTTTTCATAAAAATCATGAGAAAAATGATGAATTGATTGTTAAATTGAAGGAATCAATCCGCATAAAAATTACAGAACTTAGGATAATAATAAAAGTAGTCTAAATATAGAAGGAAAAATTATAGTTCACCGCAAAGAAGAGCTACTTACTCTACATAAAAGTTATAGACCAATGGAGGTGTAATAAATTTTATATATTCATATATGCACATATTTGTTTCCATATTTTAGTAAATATTACATGATTATATTGTGTTAACAAAGTGTGTATTGAATTTTGAAGATAGTTAACGTTTTTCTTTATTGGCAGGAAGATCTTTGTTTTAGTTTCAGCAAACGTAAAGTGTATGTAAATATGATTTATTGACTAATTGAGCTCTTTCATTCTTCAATATTTACTTACTTAGAATTCTCTGAGATAGAGCATAGTGCGGAAGTATTGAAAACATGGATATTAGCACAAAAAATTCGTTAAGTTAAAATAAAAATACCATTTCAGAGGACAGTAATAAAGAAAAGAGGAAAAAATTTATAGGCTAATACCAAGTAGCAAGAACACAAAGAAGAAATTGGTTAATTAAATATTGTGAAGAACACAGTTGGTTGAAACGCGAAACAGCCTCTACAAAAACAGAAAGAGAATAAGATATATTTGAAACCGGAAATATAGGACAATGAATTTTCTCTGGAACTTCTTTTGGAGGTTTTCCAGTACGGAAGGAACATAATGGCAACCATTATTTATTTTCTCCCCTACGTGCAATAATTGCAATTAGGAATATTAGACATTTTTTCGTACTGCATGATGAGGGGAGGAGGAGAATCCACATTACGTGGGGGGTTCTTCCTTTCTAATTACGAAAAAGGTGGGGGAGGGGGAGAGAGAATTTAATCTGCTAATGCGAACGTCTGTGAATATTGGAGTGTGTTGTGCGTCACGGGAATTAATAAATAATAATAATAAAATGTGTGCGTTCCAGTTGCTTTAACCGAAAGCGCAGAGAGCTTCAAATAACAGTGCGATGAAAACTGATACGGCCGTAAAATAAATAACGTCTGTAATCGCATTGTGTTAACATTGTTACTCTAAGTCCTGCCACTACACTAATAAAAAGGAATATGAATAAATGAAAATGCACCATCCCCAGGCAGAAAATTTAAACCTGTGTTGTATCGTGTGGATTTTTCTATGAAGTATTTACAATATTCTCCTTCATCTAGTATTTCAATACAACAGGAGTAACACGTAGCCAAGTGTTCCGTAAATCACCTTTCCTAACTAAGTGCTTCTGTTCTAGTCTCCTACGTAAAAATAACCTCGTTCCTTTACATTCGTAATGAATTTTTGTTTCAAAAACTTTCTTACTGTACCAGAAAATTATTTTCAATTTTTTATATTTATCTACTTTTCGATTTTCCACTTTCCAACCTCACATCCCCAAGAGGGCAATCGTCCACATTTCTTTCAATTTTGACGAAATAGTAATAAAAATTTAAAAAACAATTATCTAACATTAAGTATAATAAATTAAAGAAATACAGCCAATTTTGGTAGCAAAGAATTTAATTAATATAATGATAAAATTTCGTCCATCTTTGTGGACTTCATCGGATAAATTTTTAAATGGGCAAATCTATAGCAGATGTTAATAATTTTAACGTCCTGATTATATTAAATAATTTTTTTGCTGAGAAAATCAGCTGAGTTTTTCATTTTTTGAAGTACTAATAAATTAATTAATTTTGCTGGTTAATTTTTATGCGTTAAATTTTATCGGAAAAGATATCAACATAATTCTATAAAAATTCCCGACGCAAAATTATTCACATGTGTAATTTAAAATTTAACCTGATAAAATCGACACATATGGACGCAATGTCGTAGATATGTTAAATAAATATAAAATTGTTTTCTGACGAATTGGCTGTATTGTTTATTGATCTATACTCAATTTTCAGAGGATTTATTTATTAAAAGAGTTTAAATTGCTGAAAGACCTTTTTACTTTTAGATATTCCATGTTTGACGTGTCATTTCTAGCGTCCTTCGCATTCTCGAACGCTTAGTTCTTCCATAGTATCCCAACAACCTTTTTTTTAGGAGGGGTTGAACTGGCTACATGAGATTCAATTCTCTTCCTATTCCTGTTTCAAAATCACCAAGGGGGATGTGGAAGGTAGAATAAGGTAGCCAACAGTTGACTGAGGCCCTCGGCCTAAAAATGATGGAGGGAAAAAAACCTTAGAAAACCTGCATGAGGTAGGTCGGAACATTCTTTAAGTTAATAAATTACATTCCACTATTTAACCGAGACAGATCATGTCGAAATTTCGGGATCAAACTCTCCTGATATTATAAGTTTCCCGATCTCATAAAAATTGCATTTTCTCAACCAAACCTTGAACAAATCTGTTCACAATGTAGTGAGTCAGTATTGTTAAATTTTATAATAACTATAAGTTTCCAGAGCTGTTTCCTAAAACGTGAGACTTTTGAATGCTCACTGCATATTATGATCTGTATCAGAATTTGTATTAATAATCTTGGAAATATTACACTGCTACTTCTACATTGATAAGACATGCGCTGAACTGTAAATTACACAAATAATCAAGCTAAATGTTGACTCTTATTTGCACATCCATTTTAGATGAAACAATTCTAATGAAATTCGGGACAATTTATAGGAAAATTTTAATATTTTGACGTTGCTCGGGTTCACGTAAAAAATAAAGCAGGAATGTAATTAAATATACTTATTGTAATGAGTGGATGTGCGATCTCCATTTCCTTTCATTATTGGGTGAAGAATTTGCCATATTGAAGACGCTCAGTACAAGTAAACGCCAAGGCACCAGACAGACGAGACAGCGGAATACCGAACGTTCCAGAATCACCGTTTGGTGCCTTGAAGATCTGGTACTTAAGTCCAGTTCTTTGACCCCGGGAATTTTGAAAGGCGCGTCCCATTCCAGATATTGGGGAGAGAAACCGCGGACCAAGCTAGAGTTTGATTGGTGGTTGAGGGTCAGCTGATCCGCCATTCATTTCATGATGGCGTGAATGAACGAGTGACCTGCGAGGATTGATGGGAGAAATTTCGGTAGTCGGGCATGGACATTTGAAGGAGGAAAACGTTTGGAGGGTTGCGTGGTGGTTGATCAACGGCACGTCACTCGTGGAATAGAAGTTGATCAGTCGGGAATGGAACTTGGAAGTAGGAAGGTGGAGATGAGATGAGAAATAGAGTTTGGCGATGAACATTCGAATTAGCAAGAGGTAGCTTGAGAGTGAAAGACGTTTGTTTGCAATCTAATCTGGGGGCAAACTACGTAATCCGGGCAACGGAATTCCTAGAAGGAAGACCAGGTACCGACGGCAGACACCATCACTGTAGCGAACCGCTTGAGGAACGCAGAACAACGCAAGTAGCCTGAATCATTCAAGGAAAGGAGATTGCCGTCGTTTCACAAAGGAGAACAGGTGCATGTTTGTGCAACTGTCTGAAATATGTCATGACTGTCGTTCTGCTGCAAAAATCCGCACAAAATGACCCTAAAAAGGTTGATTATTGGCAAAATTTTGCTAGTCGTGGTAAAATTTTAAATTGGACAAAAAGTTTTGTAATTGTTGTTTTTTGTTTTCTGTTAATAAAATTAATTTTTTCAACCAAACAAATAATTTATTTTTTGATTTAAATTAAAATCTAATCCCCCCACGTTCTGAAACACGTAAAAAATTAAGCAGTAATATAATTAAATATAGTTATTACAATTACAGTACTTGGGGACACATTACATTCATAGTCTCCACCAAAGAGAATACTTTTAAGTAGAGGGGCGTATAAACATTCGTTTTATATGTTTTATAATAGCCAAAATCCGACGAATTTTCAATCCAAAATTCCGTAATTATCGAAATATCGTCAAAATGGTAGTGTTTTTACAGAGAGCTGTCATTTTGACCATTTCGGTGATCTGAAAAAAAGGTCATTTGACTAAAATTGGAGAGAATCAAATTTACGATTGACTTTGTGTCCCCGAAATGTTTCTGAATCCTTAGTTTTGTAACTATAGGGGCCCAAACTTGGAGAGTTTTCAAAATCGAGGTTTTTTATTGTGTAGTAGCTTATAATTGGGGGGGGGGAGGGAGAAGGGTGTTCGTCCACCTTGAAAATAAAGATTTCTACTGATAAGTCTCTATGAGACAAAGAGAATAAGGCCTCACTCGTTTCTCCATGTCAAGGACGGACTTTGTTAGAGGCGGAAACCCACCAAAAAAAAGTGGAAAAACTGAGGTTATGTTGACATTTTCATTTTTTTTCACATATAGATGACTTGAGTATATTTAAAAAAATTAAAGTCCATAAGCAGTTTGGGGAACACGTGGTCAAATTGGAATCCTACAGCTGTGGCACATATACTGACGGACGGACTGACGTAGGTTTTTAGTATTAAAGATGTAATTTATCGCATAGAATGATGATTGTAATGATATACATCGGACCCAATAAATCGGCCATTAATGTAGAGAAGGGATACTTCTAGTTTAGATAAAAAATTATAATTATGAAATTCTTTAAATCATTCAATGTAATAAATTTCTCCATTGTTAATTTTTGAACACCAACAGCTGAACGTATTTAAGTCATTTCGGTCACAGCGTTTCACGTTTAGCAAATTAAAAAAATATATATTTATATCCTTTTATGTGTGGTTATATTTAGCTATGTTTATTTAATTTTCATGTAATTTTATGACACGACTATAAAATTGAGGTTTTCTTTGGAGTTGTGTATTTAAAATAATTTATTATTGAACCTGAAGAAGTTCCAATGAAAAAGAGTCCCGTTGTGCTATTGTCATTAATAGGTACTTAAATTTTTCTCATTAAATTTTATTTTTATTCATGACTGATTATGCTTTTGTTATCACTGGTTCTGCAAATTGAGTAGTGTCAGTACGCCAGTAAATGGAAAAGTGTACGAGTCAGCTGGAATGTCGTGATGCTGGAGAAAATGAGGCAAGGGGCTGACCCGAACGACGAGAAATGCATTGCTATAAAAAGTAATGGAAGAAAACCGTTTAGCGAAGCGATGTGGAAGGAAACGAGAGTCATAACATAGACGGAGCGACGCCAGAGAAAGTTTGTAAGATGAGAAGGAATTTTTTTTCTTCTATCTTGCCACTCTAAAGATTATTAGGTGCGTACGTAGGTTAGTGAAGGCACAGAGCAGATGAGGGTAAAAATAGCTCGGGAGGCAGCAGTTGGGATGGATACATTCACGATGCGGTTCAAGTCAAACGTTACGGTGGTCACGCCCTCTCTCTCTCCCTCCCCCCCTCTCTCTCTCCCTCTCTCTCTCTCTGCTGCGACCAATCAACAGGGATCAACACAGAAAATGCTAGATATTTGTCTGGCTTCTCTTCACAATATTAAGCTTTCCATTATTTGAGTGAATAATTAATTAGCATCGGATTTAATAAACGCATGGTCTACTGGTGGAGGAAACTCGTCCACGGATAACTGAAGAAATAGATACTGAAGTCATTAGATAAACACAATGAGAAGGCGATATACACAGACACGAGTTTTTAAATGAATATATTGAACTACAAACTAAACTTTTTACAAGTCATGTATAAACAAGTCTTTGAAAACACATGGAGATGTAATACACAATCAGTCTCAGGAATATTCGAAACTCCATTAATCAATATTAACTTATCAACGGTTTTAAAATTGCTATTTGAGCCGGTACGATGGCATAAAATCAATGCTCAAAGTAGACAACTATTAGAAAAAAATATTGACCAATTGATATCATGTAAATTAAAATGGATGTCGTTATGTTTTATATTAGTATTCCTGTGGTTGGCAGAGAAACGGCCGTAATTCCTTAGGTTTGAACACGTTATAATAAAAACCTGCACTGTAAACCATTAATTAACTATCAAAAGTATTAAAAATTCTCTGACCGACATTCAGTATGCCTTTAAATGTGTTTCTCTAAATTTCATCATTTTCTATACTCTTATTTTACGTACACGATAAAATGTACCTGTCACTGTTCGTTCAATGTAGAGACATAATGGAAGTAAATGCGAATATCAGAATGTACTCATTTTTTAAAAAAATCAACCAATAATAAATAATAAACAAGCTGTATTAAATATTAACGTGCTGCACTTCTTCTCCATATGAATTTTAACTAAACCAAATCTTGAAGCACTCCGTGCACAGAATGTGCTTAAAAAATGAGTACAAAGTTTTTCCTTCCCGTATTAATACTTATATTAATTTTATTAGTATTAATGATAACAAACTTTATATATAGACTTTTAAATACAATAAAAATAAAAACAGTTCGTAGACAAAACAAGTTTTTATTTTATTCATAACAGTTTTCTGATGATATTGTGGAATTAGGGGAGTCAGAAGATGACTTGGAAACCCTAAAAAATGGCATGAACGTGATTCTGGAGAAAGATTACAAAATAAGGATTAATAGAGGGAACTTTGAAATAAAATAATTAAGTTAATCTGACTTATTATTTTGAAATTCAAAGGATGGCGAAAAGTCGTAAGTAGAAGAATTTTAAAAATTTTCTTCCGAAACTATGTGGTCCTCTTCACTTCATTAATTAGAATTTCAGTAAGATTTTAATTAATGAAAGGAACGTTTTAAAATTTAATTATTATATTTCTGACTGTTCACAGTTCTTAGTGTTTTATTTATAATTTTGGAACTTCTTCGGGTATAGACGAGAGTCATAAATTTGATTATGAAGTTAACTTTTTATTGGATTTAAATACAAATGAATAAACATTACAAATCAAGAAAGAGAATATTTTATCGTAACGGTGACTTGACGCAGTATGAATAACATTTTTAAAAATTTATTCATCTCAGAATTTAATTCTTTAGAAAAACAGATGTGATATATACGTAGAATTTTGTAATTAACTTATTAAACTGTTATTCTTTTTTTAGTAAATATTTTGGCGAAATTATAGCCCGTAAGCTTATCTTTTCAAAATTTTAAAATCTTAATATGTAAATCATTTTTATATAATTATTTTAAACATTATTCAGCCTGATTAAAACCGAATGAAAGATTGGTACACATGAGAATTAAAAATCAGTCCTATAAATTTATAATCCTTGAAAGGTGTTCAATTCCATGCCCACGGACAGGGCCTCTGAATGGAATACTAACCTTTATATAATTTTAGCATTGTATGAATTTCACAGAAAAATTTTTCAAAAAAGATCTTCAGTCTGTTTAAATGCCCTTAGAGATCATTCCATTAACACCGCCACTCATATTTAGGTCCACTGAAGTAAGATAGAGGTACTTGTAAAGAAACCTCCTGCTGTATTTCCATGAAATTATTTCGTAAAGGTGATACAATATAATAAGATTAAATTAATAATAATAAAGTATAAATACATATTATTGCATGTGATCAGCGTTGAAAAGAAAGATGTTTTCGTTGATTGACGTGAAGAAGTATTTAACTTATAGACGCAATATTTTCTGCTCTGTCTGCTTTGCTTAAAAATTCCCAGGAAATTGAAATGAAAGTAAGGAAAAAAATTTTCTTCCTGAGCTCCGTGGCCTTCAGTGTTTCGGCATTCTTATAAAAATTTAAATTACTGACATAAGGGAGGTTATTTGCTAGTAAGAAATTAAACGAAGTCGTCTTCCATATTTCTGCCTGAAAAAGAAATACGTTGTCATTCTTATTGCGGAGATTTAATGGTTAGATGAGGATTGCGACTGCAAATATTTTCAGCGTTGATTTACGAAGAAATAGTTAAATAGGTTTCAAAAAGGAGCCGTTTTCAGAATTATCAGGGTTAAGATTAGATAGAAAAATTGATTGGATATAGGAATACATAAAGCATAAGCGCCAAAACAATACAAGTACCTACTTGTTATATTGAATTATAAATGACTTTAGTAGCCAAATTTGTCAGGAATGTAGTTTAATAAAATAAAAAATTATAACTTCTGCTGCAATGATTGGTTAAACCAGAATCCGTAAAGTAGTAAATTTATTTTCAAATTTTCACATAGTTTTGACGACTGTAAGATACCTCTACTAGGAATTTTTCTCTGCTTACTCATAATTACAATTAGAATTTAACAGATAGATAGCCTAAATTAACAATTTATCCCTTCATTTTACCTATTTTTGGTATTCATTGATTCAAATATTCATAACATACCATAGAATTTTCCTTTGTGGTGAAGGTGAATGAACCAAAAAAAAATTTTTCCTACATTGAGCATTTCACTTTTCGCATGATGACGTCATTGCTGACATCAACATGGTGACCTAAATTACGGATTCCAGAGTTCACCCAAGGAAAGATACGTCTTGTTATTTTAGTTCACTAATATTATCTAACTTTTTAATTATTAAAGTATATTTCGAACAAATCTCATTAACATTAACCGACTTAGTTATGCCTATTACATGGGCACTTTGAAATTGTGCATCATTAGATGTTTCCTCATAACTGAATCCTATTTCCTGATTAAATTACCGTTTGTCACTTATTAAACTGACCTGAACCTTCAATGCGTATAAGCTATTTCTTCATAAGCATCAGTTATTTCACTCTCAGACACCTAAGGAAGTGAAAAATAAATTACCCTGTCGGATATAAATACTCAACTTATAACAAATTTAATTAAAACTTTTAAAGTGCGTGTGTTTCATTTAATCTGAATGACGGCAATCGCTTTACTCATAAATCCGCGAGAAAGACATTATGTTCTTAAATGAGGCGAGGGGGAAATTAGTATTCACGTTATTAGATCTTTCTAGTGTAGGAGAAGATAAATTAGGAGGAAAAGACAGCGATTAGAGAAGATTACCCAGTATCACATTCCTTATTTTGGTTGCCGCAGTGAAGTATAATCGGGCTTTTGTGAATGACCTGTCGACGGGAATAGATTCTAAGATTAAATTGTTTGCGGACGGCTGAAAAATTTACAAAATTATAGACAATATAGATAGCAGATTTAGATAAGACATATCAATGGACAGAAATTAATAAAATGAAAATTAAATCCATCTAAGAGTAAAACAATTTTACTAAAAAGAAAATGATCATACCCGGAGAATATAGAATAGAAAAGAAAAAGTGCCACTTGTTGAAACGTTTAAATATCTAGGTCTAACTTTTAATAAGAAATTAAACTGAGGCGAACACGTAAACTTAGTAGCGCGGAAGGGATGGAGGTTGTTACACTTCATAAACAGGATATTGAAGAAAAGTACAAGACAGGCTAAGCAAGGCAGCTGCTTACACTTCTTAGGTTAGACCTATGATAGAATACGGAGCACATCAAAGCCCTTGATAAAATTCATAAACGGGCTGGGGTTTTGTGTGGGAGGCGAAACTAAATGGGAACCACTCGGTGATAGGAGGCAAAGGATAGACTTGGGGCTTTCTACAAAGCTTACGTGGCCTACTCAGAAATAAGGGAGCGGCTAAGTATACCTAAATTTTTCTCTAAAAGCAAAAATAATACAAAATAAAGGAAAGAGACCCAAGAACGGACGTGGGCAAATATTCCTTCGTAAGAAAGGTTATAAGGGACTGGAATGCTTTTCCTGCAAGGGCACTAGAAGCTTTCCCGAAGAATAGTACAAAATAGTTCAAAAAGAAGTTTGAAACACTGAAAAGTTAGGTGCTTATTTTGTAAAAAAGGGGACAAAATATTTTAAAATTATATTTTTAAGTTTTTTTTCTGTAAATTATCTTTGTTTTAATTTATTTAATTATCTATGTACTTTAATTGTATCAATACTGCCACCCGGAAAATGCCCACCTGTAGTCATAATAAATACAATACATTACAATTGTAACGCTTATAAAAATAATGGCACATGACGACATTAAAACACTTCAAAATAAATACTAAAGCACATAAACGTAATTATTGCTGTTAAAAAATGTTTTGCGCATTTAAATTAAACTAATTTTCAATTTAAGTTATAGTTTATCTTACAATTAATAACTACGCGAATTGAAACAGCCGTAATGTCAGTATATTTGTTTATATTTAATCAAAATTCGTTTCGTCTTCATTTCAGAGACTTCCTCTGGCAGTTGGTCTTCACTCGGGCGAGGTAGTAATGAAAACCATCAATAGCTATATATATGTTAATTAACTGCCTGAAGAAAAGGGAGACGAAACGTCGCTAATTGTGATAAATGAAAATTTTTATACTGACAAAAAAAACTTTTTCAACTAATTACTTATGTTTGTACTCAAAAATACATTAAAATGTATAAATATATTAATATTTATAAAATAAAAGACAAAGAAATATGATAAATAGTTTAAAATAATAAAAAAATTAAAGCATTTTTATTAATTTGCAGGAGTTATCTTCATTTTTGGCTCGTCTTTATGGTGCAAATATACTAATTTTACAAGTAATTTCTTTCTTCCGAAATCAGTGCGTAGTTACTATTTAATCTGTAAAGAACACACTTGTAAATATTTTACCCACAAAATTTTAATTACATATTAATATTACAATAAAGAAATATTAATACATAAAATTATTTAATTTGGACTTTATTATCCTGTTCTTATTTTTAATTTTATTAAAAAAATTAAATCATAATTTTTTGACATTACGTAAATTGTAAATAAAAATAGGGCCGAGTAAGCCAGCAAACAAATTTAATTAGTATTTAATTAATATAAACACAAGATTCATCCAGCTTTGTGGACTTCTTTAGGTAAAATTTCAAATGGATAAAGTAATTACATATTTAAAGAACGAAGGCTTTCCCGGTGAAGAATATGTAGAAACGTTTCTACATAATTACATACTAATTTTTATTTATTAAAATATATTTTTGAGTAATGAAGTTCGTCACTTGATTTTCTGTCTCTCTTACTCCAGGGTTTCACGTTTTCCATCACCTGAACAAAGCTACGATACTAGAAAAAAGGTTGTGTGGTATATTTACTTTATCACTTATGTTTTAGGTTTACAAATCATAAAAAAAATACAGGCAATAAATATTTTTGACAATTTGGCTACTTCATGCAATAACTTAGAATTCAGGGAAGTCTGTAAATATTTTTAAAAAATTTCAAACAATGGAAACGTATTGTTTTTATTAAAACTTTTTATGCAACTACGTTTCAGTAAAATCTAACTATTTCATTATATTAATATCACCTTATATGTTTTTGTTCTTAAAGCAGTCATAACAGAAGAAAATGGACTTTCTTCTATTTGTTAAATTTTCCGTTTGCTCTTTACAGCTCTTGTCACAAAATATTTTGTTTTTTTTTTAAATTTATTATTTTTTAAGTAAACTGTATAAAATGTGTGAAACGTGGACGATTAGATTGGAGAGAGAAAAATAATAGAAGCCTCCGAAATGTGGCGTTATAGGTTTATGCTGAAAATCAGGTGAGTATAGAATCACTAACGAGTTAGTTCTAAGCAGAATAGGGGAGTGCAAACAATATGGAGGACTTCGACCACGAGAAGGGATAGATTAATAGGCCACGTTTTGAGACGTGGGTTTTGTGAAATTAGCAATAGGGGGAAATGTGTGGAGTAGGAACAGAGGAGAGAGGCCAAAGATGGAATGCGCTTAGCAGATTAGGGAGGATGTGGCATGTGGTAGGTATGCAGAAGTGAAAAGGTTTGCGCGTTAGGTTAGCATGGAGGGTTGCATCAGACCAGTCTTAGGACTGAATACCGCAACAACAACAAGAAAGGGAAAAAGAACCCATGCCAATTAGTTTTATGAAGGAAATATTTAGAAAGGCTACATTTTGATACCCAGGAATTCACAACGTAAACAAACTAATAATGAAAGGACGAAAATGTACCGAAACGTCGTTGAAGAAATGATGTATGTTGTAAATTGTAATTTAACTTGACTAATTAATAAAAATCAAACAAAAACTATCGTATATTAGTGAGTAAATGCCAATGGCAACATGCTGTATCACTTAGACATCAACATTTTTAATCTTTTTTTCCAATTTTAATTATTAAATATGCGGAGGAACTCGATTTCCAAATTGGAACGTTAACGTGTTTTCTAACTGTATATTTCTGAATAATAAGGAAAATAATATCAATTACTGAAACCTTTAACAGAGCATAAAAAGTTAATTGCTATTTTAGCTTTTTTAGGAGAAACATACAAATGTTGTAGAAGTTTATTTTGATTATTTCAGTTTTAAACGAAAGAAGTCTTTATTTGAATTTGTTCTGAATTTGGCTTTCGAATATAAGTCATTAGGAATAAGAGCAACTTTTTAAAAAAAGAGTATAACGATCGTATTTCTAATTTTTCGTATGCATAACTTGAGACGCTGCCATTTCTATAAATATTTGTCTCCGCCGCCTACTCCTACTTTCATGTAATTTCGTTTTAATATCTATTCCTGCTATCTTTATCTTCTTCGTTTAATGTCGCGTTTGGAAACTACATGGGGAAAAAAATCTATGCGCTGCCTGGCAGTAAGAATTCGGAGTCGGCATTGCGACTTTCCGTTATCTTTTACGAGAAGGAAAATGGTATTTTGATGTAAAAGCTAGAGGCGGGAACATTGGTTTTTATAGGCGCGAGAGGGAAATATAAGACACTGAAGTACAGCGTTAAATACGTATTAGAAGGGCACGTAGAACTGGGGCTACTAATAGGAAATAACGATTTGTTTTGTCATATACATTATTTTGTATCGACTTCGCCTTCCACAAACACTCCTACCGCATCATTTCCTTTTTAATGCGGATTCCGCCAGAAGATGAAACTTCTCTCAGGGTAAGAGAAAATAATTGAATAAAATGCACTGCATAGAAAGTCTGATAAGTCTCACAAAGCTATTGACTATTATTCTAGACTATCGGAAGATCGTTACCATTAACATCAACCAAGTGGGAAAAATTAGAAATCAGTCTGCAAATAATGATAATTGGAGAAGTGCTAAATATCACAGCAATATATAATGCAATCGTACGTTGGTCAAGTCTAGTGACTAACTGACGTACAAGCTAAGAAATATAGTCTGCCAAAAAGAAAATTGAAGTAGGTTTGAATAGAACTATGCCTAGGATAGATATAATTTTGAAAGTTAAAGTAGATAATTCGATCCGATATGATTCAGGGATTAGCAAAATATCGTAATACGTCTTACAAAATATTTCCTTTTCATAAATATAAAATAAAACGATAAATTTATAGGCAAAATAGAATTTTTATCCAACTACTACTACTACTTTTTTAGGGGCTTCATCAGATACAAATAAATTTCTGCAGGATTTTAAACTATATATATATATAAATTAAGAATCAACACCCGTATATATCAGTCGTTTGACAAAAAATATATGCATTGAAGAATTTTTACCTTGAACTATAGACGTTTTGACTTTCAATCCTTGCAAGTATTAAGTCAAATTTAAAATACTTAATATTTTTTGTTGTAAATTTATGATACACGGGTCGTTAATTCTTATTTTATATTTTGAATTATAAGAACAATTAACGTCTGTGAATAACAAACAATAGACCGGGAGCCTTTATCAACCCTTGGCTGTCTTCTTCTACCTTCCGCATCCTCCACCCCTCTTTTCTATTTTCATTTCTATGATATCGCCCTCGTGTAGCTTCTTCCCCCTCTCCAATAGCTAAAAAATTGAGATATTTTACGTCTGCAATTTAACATAAATCTTGACAAAAAAAACGTACGTAATATTATATTTTTCGAAATTAATTTAATAACTGGAAATTTGAATAATTTATTTTTCAACAAAATATTGTTATATTACATTTCCTAGTTTTTTGTAGTCAAAACCGCAGTAGCATAATATATGAATTGCCTCTAAATTGGTCGTGTTAATTAATGTCTGTATAAATGTTTTAGTAAATAGTAAAACAGCCTTTAAGTCAGAAAGAAATTTAATACAAACTTTATTTACAATAGTTCCTAAACGACTGTTTGTTCCTAAATTTGGGACTCCGTCTGGTTAGAGTTCAACTGGAATCAATAAATGAAGAATGAGAAATTTAGAACTTCATGTAACAAGGCAAAGAAAAATTCTGACTTGCAGGCTGTTTTACAGTTTACTGATTTCGAAATTATATATTTTAAAATAAAATTAGACGTAGAAGTGAAATATTATTTTCCCTATAGTTTATGCTTAATGGATGCACGTCATGTGATATATGGGAAACCTTAAAAAAATCGATCTGTCACGTGAACATTTCATTAAGATCAAGGAAAGAAGAACGATTGATAACAGCTGACGCAAAAATTAATATAAGAAAGCTACAATATCAGTTGATTCCAAGGTCTACTGGAATAATGAGTACAAAGAGGATTATAAAGTTTACATTGAATATTTGACGAAAACTAAGCGCTGTATCTTCATAATACTACAGACGCATGCTAATACTGAAACCATCCTGCGAGGAAAAGCGATGTATTAGCCAAGAATATTACCAACAGAAAATAGGGGAATTATGGAGATCTTCAGCGCTTCATTCCACTTTTCTCATGGCTGTAAATATGTATTACTAGGGAAAAGATAATTTGGATATTAAAATTACATTTTAAAATATTATAATTATACTGTATTATAAACGTAATTAATAGCTGGCTGAGCAAAAACTTCGTTCGGATTCACCATAATCTAAAAGAATATCAAATATGATCCTGGAAAGTCTTCGTGTACAAGACGACAAGAGAGACACCATGTGATTCCGGTAAACGTGCGTTGGAGTCGGATCCATTCATGAAGTAAAAAAGAGGAAATTTCATCATAAAAAATCATTAGGAATAATTAAAATAAACATTTTACAGTCTTAAATTTAATAATTCTTCACATTAAAACCTTTAGAAATTTGTCACTTTTATTCTATAAGTTCAATTTCCCCCCCCTCCAAATTAAGTCAACAGTTGTCAGTTTATAAGACTGTAGTTTTTTATAAATGTTTTATGGCCCTAATAATGGTTTCGATACAGGATTAGAAATATAATGTATTCATTGGACGACCCTAAAATCTAATATATAGTCAAATGATTTACGAATATCTGTATGGGAACTATTATTAGTGAGATCCAATTTTATAAAAAAATTACTGTGTTTTATAAACTGACAATTTTTTAATTTAGTTATGAAAACATATTGAATTTTAGGCGATGTTTATGAGAAGTGTGGAAAGTTGAACAGTTAATAAATACGTGTCTAAGTAAAAGGTTTTTGTTTTCACTTTTACTAAAATATCACAAACAGTCAAATACTACTCAAATCAATCAAAAATACAATTGTACAATAATTACGAGTGGATATCAAATAAATAACGAAGAAAGTTGGCGAGGCTCTATATTGAGTCTCTGATTAGGGACGTAAAGACTTAACAATGAGAGAGTTGAGAGTAGTTAAGAGATTTGAACTTCCAATTTATCTACCATGGTGATTTTGGTGACCAGGCTGCAATTTAGTTATGCAACAGTTTAACTGTAATGAAATTGCTACAGTTCGTGTCCACAGTGAAAGTGAAATAAGACTATTATGACAACCTAAACAAGCAGATGTTAATAGATAAGTTATGCTAATTGTATTCGTGTGTGGTGGAGTAGCGGGGAGGTTCGCACCTGCGGGTGAGGGGGGCGCGTCCGCCCGGAAGGATGCGTGGGTGAGGGTGACGACGACGACGAGGACGCTGCAGGCGAGCAGGAAGACGAAGGTGGCGCCCACGAGCAGCACCGTGGCGCGGCGGCGACGCTCCTTGGGACTCGGCGGCTGCGGAGGCGACTCCGACGTGGGGGCGGCGTCTGCTGCGTTGCGGGGGCGGCGGACACTGCCCACCCGGGCGCGCGGCGTCACGTCGGACGCGTGACGGTGTAGACGCGGAGCCCGGCGTCGCCCCGGGTCCCTCAGGGACACTGCGCGCCTCTGCCTGCCCCCGGGGGCGGCGCCGTGGACCCGCGGCGGGGCGTCGTCACACACCACACCGTCGTCCATGTAGAAGGACACCCTACTGGCCAGGGCGTCGCCGCCCCCGCTTCCCAGCGAGGGGTTGGAGCTTCGGGGGGACGAACGTCGCGAGCTGGGGGTTCTTCGGCCCTGCGACGACGAGGTCGGGGAGAGGAATTGGCCATGCCCCTGCCCCTGCCCCTGCCCCTGCCCCTGTACCTGCCCCCGACCCCGCTCCCGCTCCTCGGCCGCCTCCGCGAACCTGTTAGCGAACATGGCGTCTCTCCCTTAGCGGCGCATTTCCCTCGCCGTGTGCTTACGGCGTCCCGACGCGAGCGACTGGCGCACTCGTTCCGACAAGACGGACGCCCGTGGTGTGGGTGGGGACGCGTGACGTCACCTCCACGTAACACAATATCCTGACACTCGGCGTCCACACAAATACGCCCAAGGGTCATTCAGAACCGACTTGGTTCCTTCCGCTATCGCGAGTACGAGACGCTTATTACACGACTGACTTTTCCCTTCAGACGTGACCCACACCCCCGTAAATTCTAGTTTATTATTGTCGTTTTCTTTCAGGTGAATGATATATACTCATATCCATTTGGAATAAAATTAGACTACCTAATAATTAAGTTTTAATTTAATACACTTAAGATAATAAGAGAAAATCAAATACCCGGTTGTACTAACCATCAGGAAAAGTTGCGTCTCTAAGTGGAAACAAGAGAATCTATGAGCAAGTTTGAGAGAAATGATTGGAGTATATTATTGTATCATTGGAAAGACATACCACGAAATTAATTTTTAATCCGGAATATATTGTTAATTGTATAATTTTATGTTGTGCGAATGTTTAAGATAATATATGAATTGCTTATTTAATAACTGAGGAATTGCTCTTTGTCAATATATCGACCTATTTCATGAATTTTCTGGCTGTCAAGGAGCGACGTGGAAATCTGTCTACAAGTATTACATGCGACGAAACTGGTTGCTTGAGCATTCGAATAATAAATCACTTGGTATGTTACCAAAGAAAAAAAAATGGATATGTATATTCCAGAGATTACAGCTTTGTAAACGTCGTTCTGACGTATGCTGCTGACGTTTTTTGGTCGGGAACGGAATTGACTAGAAACCTGCTACGTTAAAGGTAATATAAGTCTAAGAGTATCAGGATGAGCAATGTTATTTTATAGTCGTCTCATGTAAAATAACTACATAAAAAAATTATATATACCACCCTGTCATTGTGCATTTATAATAGCTTTAAATTATACACACGATGCTGTGAACTTGTTAATGGCAGGCTATGATTTCTCCATATTGTTGGTGTTTGGTATAGGCAAAAAAAGTTCCAAAATTATTAATTTAAAATTATATTATTTGTGTGTGCAGTGACTATAACTCCTTGATTTTGTTTTTCATAAAATGATCGTTTAATATTAATGTAATTGTATTATATTGGACGTTTTTTGGCTTTTAATGAGTTTATGTGGCAATTGCCATTTTATTTGATCAGTGGCTGAGAAATTCCCCGCTGGCGACACTCAGCCGGCATCAACACGCTAACAGACTTCAAGATGGCGCCGAGAAGACACCCAAAGCGTGTTTGATCTACAGTTTTTCAGATTAGGGAACATTTACCTGGCCCAGGTCATTCACACCGGGAATTTCAAAGGGCGCGTGTCCGTTCACATAGTATGTAGAGAAACCACGGAACAAGCTGGACATTTGATGGAAGGGGTATGAAAGAGTCGACCGGGTGAGTTGAAGAGGCAGAAATTAGTCAATCGGGAATATATCTTGGAATGATGAGATGAGAGAGAGGGTGCAGCTGAAAAAGAATCTTGGAAGGAGAAGAAAGACAGTTGGGGAAATAATTTCGGACGAAGAAGCTACAGAGGAGAGATTCTGGCGGTTGGACCGCGTTGGCTAAGAAATTGAGTCTGGCCATAGAATTAGAGAAGTCAGCCGCAGTTGGAAGTCCTTCCACCTAATTCCCTGGAATCGAGGAAAGAAGACGGACGGCAGGGCGCTTCAAGGTGGCTCCCATGCGTCTACGTAACGACCGGCTCCAGAATTCCGGAAAGGACCACAGATACGGACGTGAACTCCGAGAGCAGCCTAATTACCTAATTACAAACAACTCAAGTGTGTTAGTGTCAATATAAAAAATGCGTAATGGTGATTTTAGTGCTGCGCGAAAAGCCCACAAAAAATGACCCTTAAGTGGATAGGGTCTTACTAAATACAATTTGAGCTAACTGGAGTAATTTTAATGTGCATGTGCCCTAAATTTTGTACTTATTGTGATTCCAATTATTAAATTAATTTAAATCGAACTTAATTGCTCATGATTTAAATTAAAATTCATACCCCCCGTTAATACCATTATAGGTTTTTCACTAATTATCGTTGCTTGGTGTTCCTGTCTTTTCTTTGTGAATTAAAGTTAAAATTTACGGTTTAGTTTATCAGACTTCAGTGGAATAAATAATTAACAGAATCAATTCTGCGAAAATTAAACTTGAATTAAAAAGAAAATTTTTCAAAACATAATAAAATGTTCCATATATGCATGCAGAAGGGTAGGATTTAGATTTAATTAGGCCGCAAGATATTTGTAATATGGTTCCATTTATAAGTCCAGGCGTTCTATATTGGTGACAAATATGATTCTCGGATACGTAAAGGGTTAAACTGGGGTAAAATTTAGTTATATATACATAGTAAATTGATAAATCTTTAAATAAAAATCGGTCTGAGGTGGAGGAGTCGGGGCCTGCATCAAGTTGTAGTTTGTATAAGTTACACGTAAATCCGATCCTCTGTGAATAAACAGTTCTCGGGTTTCTACCTCGCTTGTATTTTGCGTGACACTCAACGTTTTGATAGCTACATCCCTCGTCGTCGTCAGCTGATAAGGAACTCTAATTCACCGGGAAAATCTACATTCTCTAATGTTTAATATATTTTCATACAATTGATATCATATACCTAATACCTGGTTTCAGGTTTATAAATATGTTTGCTGCAACATTACAATAATGAAACGATGCTTAATGATTTTTATTACGTTTGAATTTTTCTTACTTTTTTAAAAATTTAACTCTCATTAAATTGGTTATCCTATTCATTTAAATACCTAAAATTTCATCATCTGCTACTGAAGCAGTTTAATATGTGTTGAGCGTTCCCAGATTCTTTTTATTATGATACCTATTATAATTACAATTAAACTATAAAATGTATTTAAAGAATTAGTTTTTTGTATGTGCATAATTGATTAACCGAATGTTTAAATTATTCAGAAGACTATGACTACGGCGGTTGGAATTTGAAAAACTCCTGATTAATTTATGAGTTGACGAACAGCTTTAAAATAAATTGAAAAAGAATATACGGATGTTTTGGTTTTCTCAGCGATTTTATCCGTATTCACAGTCCATTTAACAGAATATTTAAATATTAATTATCCTTAAATTTTTCCGTTGATGAATAGAAGAAATAGTTAATAAAACGTGTCTCTTCTTGAATAAGAACTTTGAATATAACATCTAATTACAATGCGAACTTCATTACGTTATCACAAACATGTAAACATCTCTAGTCAGAGATTTGCACTATACGAATACATTAACTAAATTAAATAAAACGTGCTTGCATTGTATTTCTTCTTTATTAAATTTCTTGCCCTTATCGACAATTGCAAGACATCATAGTTAAATATATTTAAAAACAATTTTTCTCCACTGTCGTTCATAAAATATTGTACGGAGATTAAGCTTATCCATGCACATGAACTTTTAATATTTTGTTTAACTGACTTCGGACTTCAAAGTTTTTCCTTTTATTTTTAGTAAGGAACAAAATATATTAAATTTGTAATTACTTTTTTAGAGAAGAAGCACGACATTAAACTGAAGTCGCTGATGTTTATCATGAATTATCAAAGTTGTAGTGGTAGGTAGAGTATATTGAAATAAGGATACATGTATATTTTTTTAATCGATCATTTATTGTTTCTGCTGTGAGAGGGCAGGGGGGATCGATACAGAAGACCGTCTTTTGTTTGTCGATCATCACTAATGAATCTATCTATTCAGTGTTATAAAACGTATCGGTCTTTTTCTGAGATGTATGTAGGGTGTTTTTTTAATGAATCATCGTAATTAAAATGTATGTATTTAGAAAAATAATGAAGATATAGAATTAATTTTAATTTTATGGTGAAGGAAAGCGTATCATATGCGCGGTATACGTTTATGTGGTATTCAAATTCGTCCTACAGTCTAGCCGATATGTCTCGAGTTACTGCTCTCACGGCTGCTCGTATAAGGTTCTGTAGTTGAATGCACGGAGATACATTAGTCAAAATGAATATAATAGAATAATATTAGGTTGTGTTGTATTTTTAATTATGTTGGACAGAAAGTTTTGTATATTCTGTTGTGTACACACAGAACATTAATAATTATTGAACAATGGCTTTAATTAATAGCTCTCCATAAAAATATTAACAAATTTCAGAAAATAAAATTTGCTCATCAATGCAAGAACGGGAATCTTTCATCCTGAAACATGGTAAACATCGTACTATACATATATATCCGTCTCTTTTCACAATTTCCACCGCTAGGAGCGCTACACTGTAATTGAAAACAAATTACCTTCTAGCAAACAACATGTTAGTTTATAAAAAAATTCAAAATCAAACCAAACTATTTCATAGTAGTAAAAAAATGGCGAAATAAAGAATTGACGTATCAATATAAATGGTAATAGAACAATAAAAAAGTGAAAACATATAAAATTGAAATAAATAATAACGAAAACCATGATAATAACATTATGGGGTTACTTATGTAAAGGGTGTGTCTGAAATATTATGTAGGTTATTAAACAGTAATGTTTTTTATGAAATAAAAATTCGTGTAAAGCCGATAAGTAAATGAAATTGGTATGTAAATACGAAAATAATAAGTGCCTGTATGCATACAATTGTGTTAATTATAATGCAAAATGTATATGTATGACATATATGAAGGATAGATTACACGGTCATAAGAGCAACGTGAAAATAAATTAGAAAAAATACAGTATTAAGCACACATGTGAAAGAAAGAAACATTAATGCGATTGGAATACATTTAAGATCTTACAAATTAAAGAATCCAGATACAAAAGGGGTTTTCTGGAGGCGAAAAAAATTCTAGAAAATATAAATACAACAATAAGCAAAAGAAATGAATTAGGAAGTGTCTAAAATTAATAAATAAAAGAAATTAATTTGTATAATTAAAATAAATTGGATAGTATTATATTATTTTGAATACATTATAAAATCATATAACCCATTGAAGTTTATAATGAAATAAATTGAACTGTAAGTTTTATATAAATTGACTAGGTCCTTAAATCATATAACTAATTATAATATATTCATGTAAATATGTTTTAATGAGTCATGATGTATGTAAGGATATTATGAATGAAATGACCAACGTAGTAAACCCACGTAATCCCTATAATTTCACCAGTTGATGTATACCTTTCGGTAGGAAATGACAGTGTGAAAAATTTCAACGAAATTATTGTAGCTGGTAAGTAACTCACAGATGATGTACCAAAAACTACAAGGCGTACCAAAATATATATCAGGGTTTTAAAGCTTTGTAGAGTTTATTACAGTGACCTTACCATTACGAATTATACATCAAATGAACGAGCAACTCAAACAAGTGTTTAATATGAGAACCCTTCGTCACGCGGCACGCATCGAGTCGATAACCGAGTTCGTCCCAAACCTTGCTCAGTGTGTTGTACCGCTTCCTTTTTCACTTCTGTATCATTTCGACGTCGACGTTACGATTCATATAACGCTGTTCAATTAGGTGGGTTTGATAATAATAATAAAACAAGATTATATTGCGAACAAGTGCAACTTTAATGAACATAGACTTTCCCGGTGAATAATTCGGATGAAATCTTCTTGGTTAAACAACCGGGTAAGGTTTTTAAAAAACACACAACGTTTCTGCGGACATTTTCTGCAGAAACGTTGTGTGTTTTTAAAAGCCTGACCAGGTGGGTTAACCGTGAAGATTTCATCCGAATTGCAACTTTATTTTACGTACATTATTTTAATACTATATATATTTGTTCTCCGGCAATGAGCTCTATTCTTTAAAGGGGTATTTGTGGTTTGGGAGAATAAATGATTAGCATATTGGCAAAATGGCAAACAAACGCGCATCCCAGGACATTACAATAACTAAGAATAACCTTGGTGGAAGTATGGCGGCTCTCTCCCTCTCGCTGTTAACTCCTTTGACTCGGAAGTTGTTAGCTGAAGAAAGAATCCAGTCCACTTTTTGTTGGTTTGCAAGTTTGATGATTTCTGGGCTTCTAGACGGCCCAGCATAAGTCTCCAATCGTTGACCCAAAGAAATACTAGTTGGCCGCTAGTGCCGAAAACTCTTCTTTTACTGTTGGGATCAGAATGCCAAATTCTGTTCCCGTCCACCTTTTCATCACCTCGGAGTGCCCCTTTAGAGTCGTAATATACAAATCACTTTGCATTTATCACGGGAAAATATTCCCTTGCCTCGGTCTTTCCCCAGTCCGAAAAATATATTTTTCAGCCGGCGCCGCTTCCTCTGACTATTGTACTCAGAGTATCCTTGTCCGCGGCATCTCGGCAGCTGGAATTTCCTTTGGTGGCGTCCCCATTCCCCTCCAAGGTTAATCCTCAGGAAAGACCACTTTTTAAGCATTTAGATAGAATTTTGAACCATTACAGTGTCGTTTGGTCAGCTGGTAGCGCTCCTTTGCAAACCAACAAAATTAAAAATCTCAGATCTGGTGAACGAAGAGGCCATGCGAAAGAAGCTCTGTCATCCGGCCCCTTGCCAGCTGTAGGGAACAACGTTGTTTAACCAATCGCGTTCAATGAATGTATACTTTTTAATTTTAAGTTAACCGTAATAACTTCTACAAAGCCTTAAAACCCCGATATTTATTTTGGTATTATATAATGATCATTTATTGACATGTTTTTATGTATTTGTAAATATATTAGAGATGGTATATGGCAGAAATTTTCGAAAACTCCTGCTTTGTAACAACAGTTTATGTAAAAGCTGAATTTGAGACAATAGTTTACTTTGATTTTGCAATATTTTTACAAATTACTTTATTACAGTATTCTTGTATGTAAAAACTTTACTCCTAACATGTAAATTTTCGTTTTTATCGTTACATTATCGTAGTATAAAAATATACCGATGTTGTTCTATATTGTTTATTGCCTGTAATAATTATTAATTGTAGCTTATAATGCTTATTTTGTATTTTTAATGCAATGACATATGGTGCTTCATCATTCTAAAAAAAGATTAAATCAAGAACTTTATTTGACATGTGTTAAGCAGCGCCATTACAAGTTCCCATTCACGTTTCTACATTCATAGTTGGCTGACATGGACGTACGCCCCGAGTTTGTCATTTATAAATTAACCGTGAAGCATAGAAAGGCAACGATACACTTTGGAGTACGCTGTTAACTCTGTATAATAAAGCACTAATTATCTAAACGAGACGTCAGAATTAAATTGCCCCTGCGAAATTAGCGATCTCTTACACTGTAGCAGACGTGGCTTTAAAACTAATTATCCTGCGTTCTCACGAGAAAATAAATTCCTCTACACTGCATTTAAATAACTGTGTGGCTAAAAGAATAGTGAAAACCACTAGAAGTCATACACACAACTAGCCTCTCTCATATTTTGTTTTTTCACAAAATGCGTTCATTTCCGACATGCCATTATCATGATTAACTCTATTTTCTTATATCGGTCCGAATTTTATTTACACCTTTTATTTTAAGCGCAAGTCGTTTTCTCTTTTTAGGACGCTTATTTTATATAGGAAATACTCTACAGCACTGTTTATTTGTCATTTAATTTTGAATGGACCATTTTTTCACAATAAAAACTATAATCGCTACTCAATAAGGGTGACAGTTTCAGTGTCTTGAAGAAAGTACAGTCGCCCGTCTAAATAATTGAGTTGGTCTCGTGAGGACACGTACAACTTAAAAGAGTTCCTCACAAAATCAATTGATGACTGAAAGAGGACGTGATATTCATTTGTACATATGCAGTAGGTCACTTCAGTTAACCATAACCGTTCCTTCTATTCCAACAATTTTCTCGATTGTGAATTTTTAATTTCTTCGTTGTATTTTAAAATAAGGAACCACTAAATGAGCTTTACACCTGATAAAATATTTACAATAATATTTCTCCACTTAAATAATGATCTGAGGTTAATGAAATACGCAAACTAATATCAATGTTCCAACATTTTACTTTTCTATTCAGGGTTACTATAAAGTCCATGGAACATTTAAAAATTGGTAAAGCTAAGTGTCTTATCGCCAACCTCCTGCGGCCTAGTGGTTAGCGTCGCTGCCTCACAACACAGGGGTCTCGATCTCGAATCCTGGCATGGACTTGCATGTTTGTGTCGTCATGGTCTCGAAGACCGGGATTAAGACTGCTGGAGAATTGATATGCTGACCAAGTGTCACTCCAAATTCAAAATGTGCCAAGCAAGATAATAGCCCACAGTCGACCCGGTGGGCCCAGGTCCTCATTTGGTTGTAGAGCCAAAGAAGAAATGATACAGTACTTGGATGACAAACTCTCAAAGATTTTTGAACGACAAGATACTTTGCGAAACCACCGGCAGTGACGCCACAAACCGTAATTGCTGAAAAGTATGAATCTCCATACTAGATATCATTGATTGACAGTAAGAAAAGCTCATGTTGATGATAGTTTTGTGGTAGGGATTAAACATAAACCTTGATGTAATCCCACTTGAAAATATCGCAAGACGTCAATTTCGGCGATTATGGAAGCCAATGGAGCAGCGCCAGGTTAGAAAATCCACCAACGTGCTAGTGTCACATTCACGTAATCTCGCACACAACTTATGAAATAAGGAGGGACAACTGCTCAACGTGAAATTGAATGGTGACGTTGCAAGGTCGGGTGGCGTAAAGGAAAAGATATGAGAGGAGAAGAGTTGCATGAGTAAGTAATCCTGCAACGCTACGTGTCTAAAATGGGGAATTTAATTAACATAAGTTACTAGGACAAAGGTTAAGGGTGCGGTGCCTGGAAACGAACATCCATAAAAAGTCGAAACTGGTCGGGTGTTAACGGACTTCTGTCGTGATCCTTCATGGAATGTGATTTATGGACGGTGGAACCACGAGGTCCACGCCGTGTCAATTTACGCTGAGGTCATCAAGAAGTGCGCCAATGAAGCATTATGAATTGCCGCGATTTTCATGAAATATTTAGTGCTGTATATGGGCAGTGGACATCACTTGTGAATACAGCCATGATTCCTCTCGTACGTGCACGAAGCCATGATGAAAATATTGTATTACTGTTGTTTAAATTTCCAAATGTTACATTTCGAGTCAGTGAAATTTTCTGGAATGGAATATTTATAACTACTTTCAAGGACACGTAACGGGATCAATACTTTGATGAGGTAAGAGAATCCCATTTTCAAGACGGCAATTTGTAACTGATCAGAAATGCTAAGATAATCAGATAAAATTGAATGTTGGCCATTTCAAATGTGAACCAATTTATACACTGATTACTGATGAATGCCGTGACTTTGGATTAATAACACTGTCTTTAGGAATATTATAGTTATTTCCCCATCTACTACGGGTGTTTTGAGATGTAAGTAGGAAGTCTTGAGTGTTTCTGTAGGTGGGTGTCTTCATTATGGGTGATTTGTTTAGGATCGAGATTAATGTTAAATGGGCTACGATTAAAACTATTTTACGAAAGACAGCCTTAGAATGAAGCCAGACATAACAAATCTGAATACAGTTCAAAATATTGTGACCTGAACTCGATTTACCAGATTCATCAGTTCTTGACAACTATCTGCTTTTTTATAATACTGACTTGGAACCTTACTAAATAAGCATGGAACGACCATAACCTCCACTATTAAGAGACAGGCAGGCAAGAGGTGGAAAACCCCAAGCACCAAGGTGTCGCGTAAAAACGTCCGAGGGATTAGGTGTTTACCGAGTCTGGGACAATAAATCCGAAAAAGCCCCAAGGACACCATTTCCTTCCAGCGCAAAAATTCCCGCGTTTTCGCGAAAGGTTAAAAATGATTCGTGGAAACACGTCACGTGGATGGCGTTTTGCGTTCGAGAAGGTGGAAATAATAGTTTGGTTGAGAGGTGAGAAGGCTAAAAATCAGTCATTGCGGAGCGGACATAGAAAGGACGAGGAAGCAGAGAGGCGAGCAGTATTGTTCGGAAATTATAGAGGACAAGAAGTAGGTGAGAAGAAGAAATGACCAGTTAAATAGTTGTATCTTCCTAGTTGAAAAGAAAAGCAGTTATATTTTGAAAGAAGAAGGAGAGTCACTTTCATAACTTACAAGTTCATCAGAAGTCTACCATATAAACACTGTCATGGAGGAAAACTGGTTTTCCTCAATTTCCGGGCAGTGCCAGATTCGGAGCCTTTTCCGTCGACCAAGAGCAAATCCACAACACGACAAAGGAAGCCTGAGGGAGAAGGAGGAAAATTCTACAACGTGAAAGTTCCGGAATCGCCTACAAGATGGAACACATCCAACACAAAAGTATGAAAAATCTCTGCTACACCTCGTTACCCCAGTAATTAACGCCGAGAACCCCCTTCATATTATAATAGTAATTTTCCGTAATATGTATAATTTTAATAGTGCGCAGGACCCAATAAGAAATTGTTTCAATATATAATTAAAATAATTTTTTAAAGCGCAATTAAATTTCGTCTAATTAAGTTTAAATAATTACCCCCTTAATCATTTACAAATTTTATCAGAAAAATACATTGAAATCTCTAAAAGAAATACTACTTCATAATCAGGAAATGAACTGTACTGCCATCAAACTTAGGTTATAATTGGTTTTGACTACATACCACCAACATTAAGTGGCAATAAGCAAACATTAAGAACTGTTTAGTTCCCTAGCCCATTTTATTCCATCGTCTCCTAATAGTTGAGTGCAGGCCAGAGGAAGGAACCGACAGAATTGTCCACCTGGAACGAAGCAACTAGATTACAGACAAAGAGTTGTTTGAGCGACGGGAATCGCAACACAAACAGACAGACGGCCATCAAACAAACTAAGAGGCGATGCCAGATAAACCCTGCCAAGGCAAACACCAAATGGAGGGCCACTACATCACAGGGACATGGTGTCCATCTGGGTCAAACAGAACGGGAGTTCCACCACCGGAAGGCGAGAGGATGAAGCTGGGGTGAGGAAAATTTAGTTCAATCTCATAGGGCTTACAACAGAATAAATGTTTGTTTTTAAAACAGAAAAAATTGTAACGAGGAAAACTCTCAGTAAGGGGCGTAAAATTCAAATATACCTATAATAAGTACATAGCATAACAATTGACGAGAAGAAATACAATGGCGATGATAACGATACTTCAATTAACGTTAAGAGGTGGATAATTGTGCAGTGTGTAGTTATGGCATTTTCTTTATGTATTCCATTCGTGTTTGGCAGAAAGCGCTACAACTTTTACAGGCCAAATTTACTACTACTTTATATATATATATATATATATATATATATAAGTGAAAACACATAAATTAAAATTTATATGATTTTTTCCTGTTATTACATTAATTTATTATGCAAAGATTGTATTGAATGAATTTATTACTTAAACGCTACAGAGACTTTGAATGAATATTTCCATCTGCGATGCATATAACTTGTGCAAGCTTCAATGAAACGAAAGAAAGAGTTTTTTCTGTCACTACTGCGGATTTTCCTAAGTGTTCATTTCTACTCGGTCCAAGTATTATGTCGTTCTTATCTATGCAAGCCAAATTCTCGAATTCTCTACCAGTTTTTAAAAAATCCCCATTCTATCCAATTTATTTGGGAACTTTTCATTTCCATCAAATATTCAGTGCAAGCTATTAATTTACTAAAACTACTTGTTAATAGTAAAAGCTGACCGCATACTACAGTGAGAATGGATCTTTCTTTAGGGATGCCTCGTTCTCTCTCTGGTCTATAAGGTTCTCACACGCCGAAACACCTCCATCACATTTAGGTGTATGTTCTGGGATAGCTGAACTTGGGCAAACATAAGAGTTATCCGCTGATCCCATTGGATCAGTCGGTCAGCTGCCTCCTAAACCGACCGAGGACGGAGAGGGGAATGCTACGATCTCACAGAAAACTCCTCTCCTGTCATTCGGAAGGAAATGAGAATAGTACTCAACAGTTAGACTTACCTGATGTAGGTTTTCCTCTGTATCTCTTTTAGATGAAACACCGTGTAGACTTCTTAAACCTGTAGCCCGGGGACCGTAGTCAAATCTTAGCCACCGTCCACATCCCCCATTTTTAATTCCCTTCTTATGCTAGTAAAGGGAGGCACCTGTTTCAGGATCACCCTCATGTAACCGCCTAAGCCTCCTAAAAAAGAAAATTAGTCTATCCTTGTCTACCTTCTTCTCCCTTCCCACAGCCCCCGGTGATAAATTCTTTTCCTACTCTATTAAAGGGAAGTTGCTAGTTCCTGGTCTACCGTCAAGTAACCCCCCATCCCCTCCCCCCAGACTTAAATTTAACGATTGTGACCGAAATGTAGTTTTTGAATGAGGCATCGTCACAGTCACGAGATCACAAGATGAATTACTTCACGACAATAAGGTCGAGTTGACATCTGATTTGACAACAATTTTTTCCAACCAATGTTGAGAATTTTAGAGAAATTCCAGAGCATTTGTTGGCAACAATTTTTTCGTGTTTTCAACTTTTTTTCTGAGGCAGTGGGGAATGCTGGTAAGAAACTCAAAACTTTGGTTTTAATGGCAACATTTTTGTGACAATAATTGCTGATGAAAATTGATGATAATTGGTGTAAGAGCGCATTAAGAAACAGAAAAATTGCCGTAGTAGTACATAAACGATAATGGGTATATTCAGTATAATATAAATTTGAACTGTAAGTTGCAAGATCTAATAAATCATGTGATGGTTAAGACGAAAACTTCAAGAAGATATAATCCATTCCCCTCCCCCAATGAAGACAATGACTTTGCAGAGGATTAAGTAATTTTTTGTTGATACTTTTCCGCAGATTTTGAAGAGTCATCAAGGCTTGACGTTGTGGAAAGTTCCAAATGATCCAGACTTTCTAACTTATATTACAATTTCATCATAGTTTTCTGACTTAAATATTTACAATGAATAAAAAGGCGGCCAAAAAGTCAGCATTAAATATGTAACTATTTATTAACAAAAGCGACGTTTCTTCTCTATTTTGAGACTTCATCAAGCTTAAATTGTAGCAATACATCATTTTCTCTCCCTTAGTCGAAAATATTATTGAATTTCAGCCGTAACTGTCGCTGGAGATGGTCCGCGACACCAAATAGATTGTTCTTTGTTCCCATTGGATCAGTCAGCCAACTGCCTCCTGAAACTGGTGGGGACATGGAGAAGGGAATGCTGAGACAGCACAGCAAACTCGTCTCCCGTCATTCGGAAGGGCGTGAGAATAGTACCCAATGCCCGACCTACCTGATGCAGGTTTTCTAGGGTTTTCCCTGCATCTCTTTAGGTGAAACACCGGGTAGGATCATTAAACCATAGCCCGGGGCCCCCAGTTAACCCGTGGCTACCTTGATCTACCTTCCGCACCCCCTCCCTTTTTAATTCCCTTCCTATGCTATTAAAGGGGAGTTACCTGTTACAGGATCACCCTCATGTTGCCTGTTAACCCCGCCAAAAATTGAGATGTATGATGTATTGCTAAATTTTAAGCCTGATGAACTCTCAAAATGGAGATGAAACGTCGCTTATGAATATATATTTAATGCTGACTTTTTTGACCGCCTTTTTATTTATTATAATACAATACTTATTAATATAATGTAATAAGTATCTCATTTCAGTCTTGCTAGATTATACAAAAAAAAATGATAATTGACACTATATAAATGTTTATGCAATCCATGTATTCTATTCATATTAAACAAGTGGAAGGAATTGTACTCAAAATGGTTTCGACATTTAGTTCAAAAACTCACTCCCCGCAGGCAATACTGAGGATGAGGTAGTTGGTTACTTTGATGTAGTAATCATTTGTATAGATGTTGGCAACTCTCGACACACGAGTTTTCACTTCTTTGTGGTCGACTGTGTAAAGTAGACTGAAACCCCGAGGCCCGGCGAGCCTCATTCAATGGTATATGTATATATCAAGAACTAACTATTCATATTTATATATCATTGGATGATATGAGATTCAGTTAATCAGTTGTTGAACAGAGTTTAGTTAATAAATATTAACTCACATTATCATCTCTAGTTACTTGCTACGTTATTGTCCGTATTTAATTGCTAGTACAGAATCTCACCTCATTCTTATTAAGCATATCAAACTACGTCCAAGTCTGTAACAGTCTAATTCAGATTTTTTTATCATAATTTAGCAATCAGAATACAATTCTATAAGCTAAAATGCTGACAGTTTCTAATAGTAACATTTACAGGGAGATATTCAATGATATCACCTGTATGATAGAAATAAACAATGAATCATTTAACTTAAAATAGTTAACTAGGCCACACCTTTTTAAGTCTTTTATTTATCACAGGTTCAAGTGGGTTGAGATGATTGTCCAAGACAGCGTGGTGATTGATGGCTTTCATATGGATGACTTCTTGTACCGTAGGAACATTGAAATCTGTGTGCAATGTGTGGTTCGTTATGTACCATGGGGCGTTTACAATTTGCTGGAGGATCTTTGATTGGCATCTTTGAATGTTTGATTTTGATGCACATCCCCATAGCTCAATCCCATATGTCCATATAAGCCTGATTACAGAATTGTATATCAGGATTTTTTGGTCCATAGATGACCGTGATTTTCTTCGTATGATCCATAGTAGTTCTCTTGTTTTTATTTCAACTTGTTTTCTCTTTTTAACTATATGATTTTTACAATTCAATTTAGAATCTTAGTGTAGTCCTAAATGTTTTACTGCTTTTTTTGTGGAAAGTATACATTATTTAATGTGACTGGGGGTCAAGTTTCTTTCCGGAGACTGAATGTGATATGAGCAGATTTATTATAGCTCACTTTTACTTTGCATTTTTTGTAGCCATTGTTGTATATTGGTTAGATACGTTTGTGTAATATTTGAAGCTGTCTGAGTGTCTCGTGGCAGGAGAGAATGGCTGTAACATCGGCGAATGTTCCTATTGTTGTACCTTGAGCCAGTGGTGTATCTGATGAGTACAAAACATATAGGAGTGGCCCAATGACACTGCCTTGTGGTACTCCAGATTTGATCGGAAATTTTATAAAGAATGGCCTTTACCAAAAAAAAATACGCAAAATGACTTTTACTACTTCATTGGTAGCTGAAATCTTATTTTGGTAAGGTGTGGCAACGGTCTGGACTCAGTATGATAGTGCAGTGACGTCACCAGTTTTTTTTTCTGAGAACAACATACAAGGTGTCAACGTGCGACGAAGCCGTCGTATAAATAATAATCTCATTATCACTTGGAAAAAGCAATTAAAATAACAAAACACAGAAAATATTTGATTGATTTTGCAGGTATAAATAATAATATTAATATCTTGAGATATTCTCCACAATATTATATTGATGATATAATTCAACAATCCACCTACATATAATATATATTTACTATATAATGTATTTATAATAGTACTGACATTTGAATGGTCGAGTTAATATCTAATTACAAGCTTACTGGCTTACTGAATGTGAATACCTGACTACTCAATGAGTATCCTATTTCCCATGAATAAACATGGCGAAATTTCCCGACGGTTTGCTTCTTGCCTGGATCTACTACTACTCTTCCTATTCTTTTTCAAAACAACTAAGGAAAAGTAAACATTCGGAATTAATACGACCGTATTATTGAATTTAAGATAGTTTATTTACCTGATATATGTATAATATGCTGCAAATTGGTCAATTAATTTGTCCTTCCTGACTTAATCTATACAAGAATATGTTATTATGCTAACTCTTTGATTAACGAACAAGATCTTTTAGTTTCGTTTCTATAAAGGTAATGCTACCACTAAAGAAAACCAAAGATAATAAAGTACCTAAAAATTAATGTTTCGTCACAGCGTTAACAATGTTTTCAAGGCGCTTAATACAAATCACTACAATCTATGACAGTCTTAATAAGTTCATAATGCCCGAGAAATAATCAACTCCGAAATAAAGAAGTTAATAAGCATGAAAAAATAACGGGAAAGGTGTCTACTCGAGTGGAACATCTGAAAGGTTTGATACGATTCACACACAAAGTGTCGAGTGTCTGCATTTCTAGCTTGAGACAAGGAAGACAGACAAGCAGGCCATCATCTTCTCCAGCGTGTTTGAACACTTTGCTGGGCAAATACAGAATGGAGCGATGTTTAACCTCGTGCGGTTGCTGGAAGGAACAATCACACTCAATTACCCCGACTCTGCACACTCAATTCCTCCCACTCCTTCCTTAAAATATGCCTACATGGTTTGCTCAGAAGCCCACGCTTCATCCTGAGAACATGAAACTCACTTGCACGGGAATTATTCTGTAGGGACCGCAGAACGGCAAATAAAATCAGGTACGCAAGCACTAAATCTACAATAAATTCCTGACAAAAATGTAGTTTCATCTTTAAGAAAAACTGGGCGAATAACTATCCTCCCCAATAAATGAACATTGACCATATAAACTTGAATATTAAATATTGGAGTTTATTGAGAAATAAAATAGTTCCAATGTACCCATACAGATGATAACCAGTCATTATATATATTTTAACTACCGACGATAACATTGGCAAGTGGGTAGTTGGTTTTCGGCAACAGTCAGAGCCTAGTCTCAAGTTAACTGCTGTTTTATTGCATTTACAACCATCATTTTAGAGAATTACAATTAAATTTACTACACAGTTGTTATATATTTGTGGTCTAGCGTTTCTGCGTCACAACCCAGAGGTCCCGGGTTCGTATCCTCGCATGGGCTTAGATGCTTGTGTTGTCAAAATCACGGAGACTGGGATTAAGACTGCTCGAGAATTGATACGCTTAAGAGTGCAACATTAGGATTAATAGAGGGAAAACCAAGGTAATGGAGTGTAGCATGTGAAACAGTGGAATAACAAATGGTGTTAGATTGGGAAAGGATGTTTTGAAGGACGTTAACTGGAACTTAGGTAGCGTAATAACTAGGAATGGTGGAAGTATAGTTGAAATAAAGAGTAGGATAGCACAGTCAAAAAGACTTTCGCAAAAATGTGAAATTTACTTACGGCTAATGTAAGAGTGAATATTAGGAAATTGTTATTAAAAATGTTCGTATGGAGTGTGGTGTTATATGCGTGAGAAACGTGGACGTTAGGAGGTGCAGAAAGGAGAAGAATAGAACCCTTTGAAATGTGACTCTAAAGGAAAAATGCTGAAAATCAATGGGTTGATATGGTAATTAAACAAGAACTTCCAAGCAGAATAGTGGAAGACAGAACAGTTTGGAGTACTGTGACGAAGAGAAGGGATAAATTAATAGGCCACATTTTAAGACATTGAGGTGTTGTAAAATTAGCATTAGAGGGAAACGTGTGGGATAAGAACAGAAGAGGGAGACCAAGGATGAAATACTGTAAACAGATTAGGGAGGATGTGGGATGCGGTAGCTACGTAGAAATGAAAAGTGTTGCGAAGGTTAGGTTAGCTTGAAGGATTGCATCAGACCAGTCATTGGACTGAATACCGCAACAAGAACAACGGCAATGTATCAATGTAAGTAACAATGTTATGAAATACGGAATGTGTCATGTAGGATGACAGTCCCCAGTTGACCCAATAGGCCAAGACCCTCAATGGACTGCACAGCCAAGGCAGAAGAATAAAGTGATTTTTAATAAGTGAGGTCTGCTGTTCTTTACTCTGAATTAGGTTTATTTACTTCCTAACGATGCTTACATTTTGAACCTAATAAAATACCTGACAATACTCATTGGCAACCAAAGGTGTATTGAGGCGAAGAAAATAATTCTGTAAACTCAACTCTGAGAACCTGAATGGGAACTGTTCTACTGGACAGTTCACCCAACCTGATGTACATAAAATTCGTCAGAATATATAACCAAAACTGGAAATTAACAGCTCAAGTGGTTTACTATACTGTATTGTTCAGTAAGTTGTAAACAAAATAGAAATATTAATTTGAGTGAATAAAGAATAATAAACTGGCCAGAAGTCGGAAATAAAAATTTAATTTAACGTCCAATATAAAACGTTTCGTCCCCAACTTTAGGGACCTGCTAAGTATTTTCTAGAAATAAAATTAAATATAAATACATATAAACCATTGGAGGCCAAACATACAAGTTTTGTTACTTATATAATGCAAAAATTATTCTCAATAGAAAATTTAATATTACTTCTGAAACATCCAGGGTAAACAGACGAGTCTTTTGTAAGGAGGTAAGTTTTTTGATCTGTTAGTTTGGCATTTATTTCTCTCATTTCGATCCTGGATGTTGCGGTAGAAGTAGAAAATATTCTCTTTAGGTGTTTAATTTTATATTGAATGTTGGAAAACTAGCCGAAGGAAATATAAAATTGCTGTACCAAAAGGTATTCAGTATGAAATTACAAGAGCAAGAATCCACTGTGGATATTGAGACCAATTGGCTTAAAATTAAAAATGCAGCTGTAGAAACAGCAGATAGAATTTAGGCCAATCTGAAAAGCAAAGAAATGAGGATTGATTTGACGATGACTGCCATAAGGCTGTAGAATTGAAAAAGAAACTAGAATGAAATATTTACAGAGGAATACTAGAGATAATGAGGAAGAATATAACTGTAGGAGAAACCAAGCTGCTAAAATATGCAGACAAAAAAAAGATCAATAGTAAAAAGTAAGGTGGAGGAAATTATAATATGTCAAAGTAAAAATGACACTAGGAAACTGTACAGCAAAATAAAAGAAAATTCCCAAGAATATAGAGCAAAATTAAGTGCATGCAAGAATGATCAGGGAAGACTACTAACTGAACATCAAGAAATAATTAATAGATGGATGGAATATTTTAAAAATGTTTTAAAGAATGACGATGCAAATAAGATAGACTTCTATTACTATCATACAACCGAACCTGAAATTGAAAAACCCAAGGTTCCTGGTTCTGACAGAATTACAGCAGAAATGTTAAAGAGTGGTGGAGTCGTATTATGGGAGAATATTTATAAATTAATTTTATTAATATGGAATGAAGGAAGGATCCCGGAAGAATGGACTGTTGGTTTTATACAGCCTATATTTAAAAAGGCGGACAAACTATTGTGCTCTAACTATAGACTAATAACCCTGTTAAATGTCACTTATAAAATTTTGTCGGAGGAAATTTTTAATAGGTTGGTGGAGTATACCGAAGAAATTACAGGTAGCTATCAAGGTGCACAACTGACCATATTTATACTTTACGACAAATTAATGAAAAGGCTTGTGAATAAAATATTGATATACATAATTTATTTATTGATCTACAACAAGCCTTTGATAATCTAAACAGAGAAGGAATGTTTAAAGACATGTTGTTCCTAGGGATATCATCAAAATTAGTGAGAATGGTTAGAGCTACTCTGGAGGGATCCAGAGCAGTGGTGAGAGTGGACAAGCAACTAAGTAGAAAACGGAGTGAGGCAAGGAGATGCCTTGTCCACCTTGCTTTTTAATCTGTCTCTTGAAATGTCTTCACACATAGGAACAAAAATGGTCCAGATATCTGCATATGCAGATGATATTGATATCATCTCTAGAAATATAGATGAATTAAGACAAACGATGGCCATAATAGATCACTTTTTTAAGGAAAGAGGGCTTCAAATTAATGAAAAGAAAACTGAATAAAGGATGGTTACAAAGAAAGAATCTAGTACAAATAAAATTAAACTAAATGATTATACCTTTTAACGAGTACATGATTTCAGCTATTTAGGCTCAAAACTTAACAGTAAAAATAATGTGGGAAGTGAAATAAAGCAACATATTATTACTGGTAACAGAACTTTTTACATGTATTGCAAATTAATGAAATCCATGATGTTAAATAGAGGATTGAAGTTAAAAATTACAAAACTTGACTATTATCACTTAGAATCAGTGAAGTGATAATAGTCAAGTTCAGTGAAGTGATTTCAGTGTGACTCCTTTCTTTTCTTTTTCAGATAAAAATCTACACTTCAAAATTTTTCCTTAGCGTGAATTGTGTTTTCTTTTTGTAATTGTATGTGTTTTCATTGTATATAGCTGCCACCGGACAAATGCCCAATAGCAGCTAAGTAGTAATAATAAAAATATACAAAACACTTATAAGACCTGTAGTGGTATATGGTTGTGGATCCTGAATAATAATGATAAACACTTACTCAGAATATTTGAACGCAAGATACTGAGGAGGATATATGGATCTGTATGTAAGAATGGAGAATTAGAACAGAGAACTAGAGCAGCTCATGAATAACTAGGACATTGTTAGGAACATCAAGAGCAGACAGTTGGCCTGGATGGGACACGTACTTAGGATGGATGAAAGCAGAACACCTACACGGATTATGGAATGGAAGCCAGTCGGGAAGAGGAAAAGGGGAAACACCGGAAAATATGGGTAGATGACATTGAGAAGGTTATACAAACCATGAAAGTAAGAGGATAGCGTAGATTGACACGAGATGGCGGAATGGAAGAAAATTGTTAATAAGACCAAAACTAACATTGGATTATAGTGCTAATAAAAGAAGAAGAACCATGCTATGAAAGTGTTTTTATTTGTTTAGAAATGGAACTGTGTCTATGTATTTATACATAGTTGTTTAATTTTTTTTCTGAAAACCACTGATGAGATACGAAATGTTTTGTATTGGATTTGTAATTAAATTTATGTTTCGGACTTTTTATTATACTTTATTTGACCACAAAATTGTTTATGATAAAAACTGTACTAAATATGAAAGTTTCATTAAATTTACTCAAACTGTATATAACATTATATATATATATATAAATTTATGTTTTATAACCCCATAGGTTTTAAATTAACCGCAATAAGTGCTTTAAAAATTATTTTAATTATTGTTATTTAGAATTGAAATTAACGTTTACGGTCATTAGAGACAAAATATATACAATTAATCAATTATATTTGCAACTGATTAAAAAATAAAGTTGTGTGTCAAAAATTTCATTACTTCATTTTCAAAAAGAAAATTGGAAGCCAATTCTGTACAGGCAATAATTTTGTCATAATAATCTTCAATTTACCATTAAAAAATTATTTACTCTCTCCTTGTTTCGGGTGTACGGAAAATCTTCTTTTACTTCAATTCTGTCTTGTTAGAACATTGTCCAAAATATAATAAAAATTCAGTCCGTCAATTTTAAGTTGACTTTACGGTTTTAAAAGGATACGTGGGTGTCATTCTTTTCGAAAACATCTGTGGAACAGAAACATATCCTCTTGGGCTCGATGAACGGAGAGAAGATCAAGATGTTCCTCATTCGTAGATAACAATTCTTTAAATGACTAATCGAATATATCTACTGGATTCAGTATTTAAAAAAATATTAATGGAGTTTAAAATTAATTTAATTAGTCATATGTAATTTATAATATTTGAAGAATAACACTCGAATACACAAGCAACATGTGTACTAAGAAAAATACTTCTCACATAGTTCTTATAGTGTAAGTAGACAACAGACATTTTTTTTAAAAAAAAGTTAATTAATGGGAAGTTTTAAAAAAGAAATGAATCAGGTTCTGCCTCCAGATTTACCTCTATAATTACATAACGGTTTGACTGATTTACTATTCATATTATATGCTGTTAAGTGGTTGCAAGTAATTACGCTTGTTCGTTGTGCGTGTTGGCGAAGTCCGTAGCTCATGATCATGTGGAATGTGACGAGAGAGACAGAGACACTGTGTCCATGGAGACATTCTGGGAGACCCGAGGGTTATTTCTGTTGGCGGGTTCCTAATGTGGGCGACTCTATTTCGAACAGAGCAGAAATGGATGTCCATCCGCTCCTGGAGCGGGGGAGGAAGGAACCACTCTGTCTGCCCATACGGTCCTTGAACGAAGAAGTAAATAATAGTGATTACTGCCAGACAACTCGTGTCAGTCACCACATCTAGGAAGACAAACAGCTAACTCATAGATGAGACGAGAATATATGCTATAAAAAACTCATTACTGATGAGTGGCAATAGAAATAACCTCCGAAATGGGTTACAAAGTACCTGAAGAGCAGGAAACGATTTTTTTTGTCCCCCGTAGTATTCTCCTATTCTCCAGCTAGCGGTGTTTCCCTGGCTGGAATAATATGAGCCCAATACAGGATTAATTCGACGACAATCTCTTGGTCAACACGTGATTAAACCCGGGATCGGGAGGTCACACTTTTAAATTTTCATATTTTCATGCCCCTGCCATATCTGATTTTACGAAATATTAATTTAGTTATAACCAGCGTGACGATAAAATAAGGTTAAAACCCGGTACATTTAATTCTCAGTTACGTTGAAAGAGACAAAAATACTTCAGGTTCCCTGAGACAGTGAACTAGATTCAATAGAATAACAATATTAAGAGAGTAAAAAATAGCCATGTAGCCTAAGAGAATCAAAATATTGTATGTGCTACGACTGTTTTACACATCCAGCGTTCGTCACAGTAAGTTACGTGTGCACAAAGTTTGATAGAACTTGCTGCAATTGTAAGTATAATTTTGTACCGACCTCTTTTACGCTCACTGCTAAAGTTGGAACTACAACTTAACCAGCGTGTTAAATGTCAGAATTAATCTGAGTGATTTTCACAGTCTAGAATTACTCGAATTTGTGACTGCTTTCTACTCTGTTTCTCCTCAACTGCCCTTTCCCCTGAGGCTGAAGTAAAACTAAAGTTGCATCGCGTTAATTTTATGTAACGACCTCAACAATGCTCTCTATTGGTGCTCCCTCATCATGCGCATAGGAGCACAAACATCATGGGGAGGAACACTATAAATGTCGTTGACTCCAGAAAACTAATTATTTTCCGCCAAATATCGTCAGTTTTTGCACATTTTAATATTATCATCCCCGTATATCGTATCATACCCCCACAGTGTTTAGATTTGTATGCGGAACATGTAGTATATATGTTGTATCACAGAAGGAACCCCACCCGCCAATTTTATTAATAATTTACGACTCAACACTTAGAAAATTTAATGTAAAGATTCAGACAGATACAGTATTTAGGAAATTTAATGTAAATATTTAGACACATACAAGTGGAGCAGATGTGGAGTTTTCCGGAAGTAGAAAAGAGACGATTCGTGCCCGAAAGAAAGGTCTGGATGATTAAGAATGATCAGCTCCGAGGGAACGATGACCAATAAAATTTTCTCAAGGCTAGCCCCTTCCTCCAAAAGTGGTATCTCGAATCGTTGAAAATTAAACACGATTGGTTATGACACGTCACGTATGGTGGTATTTTTTCGTGTAGAACGAGAAAGGAGAGATCGAGGGGAATTGATAAGAAGATGAAAAAGTCAATGTTGGTCGGAAGTTGGAAGGAAGAGGAAGGCAAGGAGAAGGAAGAGAGAACAACATGATTTCTTAACTTGAGTAATTATTTGAAGCTGGAAGATGAATTTAGGAAGAGAGAAGATGACAAATTCATTATTTACGAAAGCAAACACCAACTCGCTGAAAGAAATGGTCAGATCTCAGGTAAAATCTTCTGCTGAGATCCAAACAATGTCACCGATATCGATGACTGGCTTTTGTCAACACTAATAAAAGAAAAGAACCAATGACCTGCAAATCCAGAGCATGCACCGGCTAGAGGATTACGCCGTTCGTGAGATGGAAGCAGATCTTGAAACTACATCGCCTGCACGTCTGAGCCAGCCACTGTTTATGAAAAAAGCAGCTCCCTTACCTGAAATTATCAGGGATGGTAGAAGTATAGTAGACATAAAGAGTAGGATAGCACAGGCAAGAAAGGCTTTCGTGGAAAAGCGGAATTTACTTAAGGGTAATATAAGTGTAAATATTAGGAAATCGTTGCTACAAATGTTCGTATGGATCGTGGCGTTATATGGATGCGTAACGTGGACGATATGAGCTGCGGAAAGGAAAAGAATAGAAGTCTTTGAAATGTGGCACTATAGGCGAATGCTGAAAATTAGATGGGTGGATAAAATCACTAACGAGGAAGTTATTAACAGAATAGGGGAAAAGCGAAGAATATGGAGGACGTTGACTAAGAGAAGGAATAGATTATTAGGCCACGATTTAAGTGTGTGGGATAAGAACAGAAGAGGGGAAGGATGGGATACGCTAAGCAGATTAGGGAAGATATAGGCTGTGCTAGGTATGAGGATATGAAAAGGCTTGTGCCAGATAGGTTACCATGGAGGGTTGTGTCAGAACAGTCATAGGACTGAATACCACAACAACATATGCGGTTCACTCACGTCACACGTCCGCCTAGCTTTCGTTGTTCACCGTTTTATTGCTTCCTATGAATCTCAGATTATCTAGTTCGTTGTTACTATATTACACAACCGAAAGTCAATATACCCCGTGAAGTAGTAGGAAAGGTGGATGGATGGGCGTGTGGCGTGAACAAGACTACGACCAGTCCTTCTGGATTTGGACGTCGGCTTGGACGGTAGAGTGCAGCCCTCGTAAGGGAACATCGGTGCAAGTCTGAAATTATGTACAGGCTTAGTACAAGTTTCTACGAACGTTTGAAGATTAGTTTTATTTCTTTTATTCATGTGAATCTGCCTGACATGTGGAACTCTCGAGGTCTGTTGTAAATTACGACGACTAAAAATATATTTAAATAAAAACAAAATTTCCATTTAACTGTTGTTTGTATGGAATTGGAAATTTAGGGCCAACAGTTTGTCTATACTGGATTTGATATGGATCAAATGATATCGATTGATCGTTAAACATTTTTCATGACTGCAGTAGGTTCGATGAATTTTGTCCAGTACGAAGTTGTAAAAAATATATATTATAAATACAAGCAAGTGGTAGAAAACACTACAAATGGAGAAAGATGATAGAATTTTATTAACATTAGAAGTCAGGAGAGTAATGAGTTACATGAAGGAGGAGTATGAATGCATTTGAGCCAAGGAGTACGTGGACATGCTTCGGCGCTCACCCACTAATCCAATTAGCAGCGACATAATAAACCTAAAGCCCCCCTCCCACACTTCGTTTTTAAAAGCATTGGAAGGGAATATGAAAAGGCGGAATGGAAATCAAGGCATCCAAGTGTTAACTAGCGCCTACTGGCAATAATTTCAATATAAATCCTTAGCGTCCCAGAGAACATCATTACCCTATTACGACTATAGAGTTACAAAAATATGGAACCAAACTTAATTGTCATTATCACGATGAGTCCCTGAAGGTGGGTAGTCATTCACAAAAAATAAAAATAAAATTTAAAAAAACTTAAATATGGAAATATTTACATTTACATGAAGGTTAACAAAATTTTGGAATTATTTAATAAACAAAGTTATTTTTCATACTTCACAAACTATTATTGAGTCAATCAATAAATTTTATTAATGACTGTTCTTGGTCATTGGGCAGTTTTTAATCTTGTTAATGCGCTATAGGTACGATGGATTTCAGCAATTAAATGCTACCTTTCGTGGTATTTAATTATTTACAAAAATGTCGAATTTATTTCAGTGTAAATATTTCTTTGTGACTTTCAGAGACGGTCCCCACAGCACTATGGCAGACAAAACATTTATTTTTACAAATCAATTAAATTATTTATGCGTAAGAATTTATTTTAATTAAAAGAATAAAGTCACCTGGCCTCGGTTGTCTTTTTCACATCTATATTGCAAAATTTGAGAGCCGAAACGATGGTAATAGTAATTTTGTCAAGTATGGTTGTGAGAAAGCAGCGAAGGGTCGCTCGGGGGTCATAAACTGACCTAACATATTGACAACCTACGTAGTGGAAAGTGTTACTGAGTATTGTGACGCCGAAGGTTAATGCAGACCCTAAAAAAATTGTGTGAAAGATTCGGAAGTAATTAACTCTGGCAGGAGTGTCCATGGAGAAGGGACAAAATAACCGTAGTATGTCTCCAGGGTTCTTGGGGAGCGGAATATAGTTGGACGAATTGTAAAGCGGTCAGCTGTAAAACAATTAAGTAAATTATGAGTACATGATTCAGTATGGACCAAATTTGAAGATTGAAAATTGGAGAAATTTGCGTGGAACGACAGATCGAGTGTGAAGGTGTGACGAGAGTCAGGAAAATACAAGTGAAGTGGTCTTAAGGAGACAAAGTTTGCTATGAGGAAACAACATAATTTTCGATAAGAGCTAAGATATAAAGTTATAAACTTTCTGTCACATAAACGAGTTCGTAAGAATTAAAACTTCCCAAGTAAACTTCCCCTTGTAATTGACACTAAGAGAAATTTCCATTCCGTTATTATTTTCCATATAATGTAAGCAATTAAATTTTGTATTATTCAATGAAATTATTTTTTGCTATTAAAATTAAAAATATGATAAACGAAACTTAAATAAATTACAGCAACAATATTTTTATTTAGTGTGAAAACAACCCCTTTAACCCTTGAGAAATTGCTCACGATAAGTAATTAAATATGCAGGCGTATATTCTTGAATTAATTTTTACCGAGTTCCACAAAATACCAAGAGAAATATACAAGTTAAATAATCGTCTTACTGAATAGCCGAAAGCAACTTTTTCTTAAGTATTCAAAAACATTCTTAAGTAAAACATCGAGGCGAAGAAGAAGTTGACGCCTTTTGCGAACTTGAGTGAAAAAATAAACGTTGGAGGTCGACGAGGAGGAAAGTGGAACTTTGGTCCGTCGACTTTCTTCACTTGTTAAGGGGCTTCAGATTCCGCGGAGGAAAAAGAGTAAACCCCAATTTCATCAACTTCGTGTTTACATTGGACAATATACGAAAACATTTTCCCTTCTACAGCTCCAATTTTGTCAAATTGCATTTTATAAAACAAGACTGGTTTTGTTTCCGTTTATTGTTTCTTTATTATTATAATTATAATTTGCTATTTATTCAACATTTTTAATCTACGTAGCTTTGCCCATACTCTGAAATTGTATTTAATTTTGATGATAACTACGTTGCACATGTAAACAATTCAAATTCTGAAGTCCGCAATTTAATAATCTTGAATATTGCAATATTTAGATATTGCATTATAACGACTCTTAAGATGGACGGTGCATGGGGAGAGAGGTGAATGACTGTCGCAAATTATGTAAGGAACTATTGTCCAGAGGAACTGTAATGAATCCTTGTTACATTAGCGAAATTGTCGGTTATTGCCTTGGTGAATAGACGCATTCCTCAAGACAATCGCAAAACAGGTGAAGAAGACCGGCAGTGTTGCGGAAATTCTGACGAACAAATTTACATATCAGCGGTCCTACATACTAGAGCAATGACATCCACAACACACCTTTACAAGTCTCTCACTCGATCACGTACAATTTGAGCGAAGGCTCCGGTTCACTTCCCTGTTAGAGTTACCCAAACACTTTTGTATTCATTTCCTACTTCTTACAGTGCGTAATATTGACTGTAATTAAACACATAATTAAAACTACATATCTGTGTTTAAATTGTTAACACTGGTACATTACGATTCTTACCTCATCAGACTCAGGCGTACCCACCCATGCTTCATAAACTTTACCAACTTTTAATGAATCATTACAACCTTTCGGGATAATCCTCATATGTCATTTCCTTTTCACTTTTCAAACCAGCATCGATTGACGAGTCGAGGCCAGATTCTGCAACATCGAGAAACTGTAAAGGATCCCTAAATTTCTTTATTACGGCTCTCAGAGGACCTACAATCTCAGGTGAACATGTGACAGGACGATAGAACGCTTGAAAGTTAGGAACTTTAATGTTTTTAACATCTGAGTGGTAGGTGTTTTGACGAGTAGGTTGCTAGTGTCTGTGGTTTGCGAGAAAAAGTGGGAAGATAAAATTTGATATGGAAAGTAACCTGGCAAGGTTCGATGCGATAAGTAATAGAATTAAGAAATGTTTTAAAAATCCTCGTTGTAAGAAAATTTAAGGCAGTTAAAAAGTTAATACGATGGGATTATAAGAAAGTGCAGTGTATCATTTTTTTATTGAGATTATAGCCTTGTGAACAGGAAACGTCCTTGGCGACAAAAAACAATAGGAAACAAAAACATTACATATAAATTGCGAACAACACTGAAGAAGGAGTAAGAAGAATAAATCACTCTTAGACCAGTAAGAAAACGTTCACTCAGGCACAAATTAAATTTCTTCTATGACACCAATTTCCTTGAATGAGCTTCAGAAGACTGTGAATCGCCACAGGAGAAGAACACAGTTCACGTCTGGAGTGATTTTCAAGCGTGGACCTTCTGATGCTTTCAGCCAAAGAGGCATTGCGGCACGGTCAGGACGGTGTGACAATCATAGCAGAAAGGCTGAAGAAACCTAGAAAAAATAAATGCATAAGGAGCTAGTGGAAGGATCTGAGTTTTGTAACAACGACCTACTGTCTTCTCCAAGTGTCAAGTAGATAAGAAATCTCTTTGTAGAATTCCTTTTCTTTATAAAGAATTCCTATTTTTCTTCTTCTACCTTTATTCCAGAAAGTTGGTCCACCCGATCAAGTGTATCATTAATGCCAATAAAATCAGAGTACAGTGTTCCTTATATGAAAATTTTCTTTTTGGTAATAGGGTAGATGAGGGTGATCCAGAAAATGCAAATTTCCCTTTAATAGCGTTGGAAGGGAAATGAAAAGTGGGGGAGGGAAGACTGCCAAGAGTTGAGTAGGTAACAGGCTACATGAGGTTGGTCCTGAAAAAGGCAACTCCACTTTCATAGCATAGTAACGAAACTGAAATTGGTGGCCGGTCTAGGAAACCCAAAAGAGTTCAATAATATACTTTATGGCTAACGTCTTCCTACCGGGTTTGTGGGAACAAAACTTTTCCATACAGAATGTATCTTATTTACTCACAGATCGTCACATATCTTATTTTACAACGACGTCCAGAACCATGAACAACGATTAAGTCTCTTTTTTTAAAAAACTAAATATCTCTTAGCGATAATGTACCTAGATAGAACGGTCCATGTGATTTTGTTCGATGTATAAAAAATTTAACCAGAAAAAATTGTAATATACTCGTAGATGTATCACCTAGTTTAGTATCTCATGCGTGCAAATTATTTACGAAAATAGAATATAGTAGAATGCAAGGACAAATAGAATGCGAGTTAGGAACAGATCAAATTGTTTTTAGGAAGAATGTAGGGAGAAGAGAAGCAATATTGACTCTGCGTCTAATTTTACAAGACCGGATAATAAAAATACCTGACAAACGTTCATGGCATTTATAGATTTAGAAAAAGCCTTTAATAATGTGTACTGAAATACACTATTAAGGATTTTAAGAACACAAGAATAAAATATCGAGAAAGAAGGCTTATACACAGCCTATGCAGAACGCAGACAGCATTAATTAGAATTTAAGATCAAGAGAAGAAAGAAGAAACAAAGTAAAAACTAAGACAAGGATACAGTTTGTCGCCCATACTATTTAACATATATAGAACAGGAAAGGAAGCAAGTTAAAACGAAATATGGAAGAGGAATTATACTGTTCGGAGAAGAAAATAAAAACCCTACGCTTTGCCGATGATATTGCAGTATTGGGGGAGTCAGATGGAAACCGTAATAAATAGCAGGAACGTGGTCCTAGAGAAGGAGCTCAATATGAGAATTAATAAAGGGAAAACCAATGTAATGGAATGTAGTATGGGAAATAGGAGAATAACAAAGGGCCTTAGATTGGGAAGGAATATTATGAATGATACTGCTACTTGGGAAGCGTAATAACTAAAGTAGGATAGCCCATGAAAGGAAGGCTTTTGAAAAAAAGAGGAATTTACTTACGAGTAATGTTAATGTGAATATTAGGAAATAATTGCTAAAATTATTTGTATAGAGTGTGGTGTTACATGGGTGCGAAACGTGGACGCTATGAGTTGCAGAAAGGAAAAGATTATAAGCTTTATAAATATGTTGCTATAGAAGAATTAGATGAGTGGACAGGATAACTAACCAGACTGTTCTAAGCAGAATATGGGAAGAAAGAACAATATGGTGAACGTTGACCAAGTGATAGATTAATAGGCCACGTTTTGAGAGATAAGGGTCTTGTAAAATTAACATTAGGGGGTAGTGTGTGCGGTAGGAACTGAAAAAGGGAGGCGAAGGATGGAAACGCTAAGTAGGTTAGAGACGATGTGGTATGTGGTAGTTATGCGGTATTAATAAGGGTAACGCATTGAGGGCTGCATCAGATCAGTCGTAGGAATGAATACCACAACAAGATGTACAACTTACAACTTGGCCAAATACTTAACTAGCAAGTTATCACCTTTCATTAGCAAGTGTGAACATCATGTAAAGAACTCTGCTGAATTCGTCCAGACTCTAGACGAATTAGAAGTGATCGCCAATGATATAATGGTCAGTTTTGATGTCGTATCACTTTTCACGAGGGTACCAGTGGCTGATACTCTCGTCTTATTGGAAAAATTATTTCCTTTGAATGTGGTCAACCTGTACAACCATGTACTAACAACTATATATTTTCAGTACGACGGTGAATACTATGAGTAGGTAGACGGGGTGGCCATGGGCTCCCCCCTTTCGCCCACCATAGCTAATTTCTATATGGAAGATTTTGAGGAAAGAGCATTACATGAATCACTTTTCAAACCTAAGTGCTTCTACAGATATGTGACGACACTTTCGTCATCTGGCCACACGGAAAAGAAAAATTAGAGTTTTTTACTGCACCTCAACGGTATCCACCCGAACATTAAATTCACGATGAAGATTGAGAAGGAAGGGATGCTACATCTGGACATCCTGATACATAGAAGACCGGATGGACGCCTGGGACACAGCGACTCATGCGGACCTTTACCTACATGCTAACAGTTTCCACCACCCGGCTCACAAAAAGGGCTGTGCTTTCCACCTTTACACATAGACCGAGAATGATATCGGATAAGGACCACTTGGCAGCCGAAATTGATCACCTTCGAAGTACCTTATCAAGAAACGGTTACACCGTTGGTGAAATTTCACGGGCGATACACGGAACCAGGAAGAAGAAAACGAGGAGTCGACCGGAAAAATAGCGTATATCCCATATGCCGGAAAATGCACAACCATAGTTAGTCTCATACTGGCCAAGCATGATATAAAAACGGTGTTTCTAACACAACGAAAAATCAAAGATATGCTCAGGAATGTAAAAGACGATGTAGGCCTAAAGACCCCTGGTATTTATGAAATACCATGCGACTGTGGCAAAAAATACATAGGACAAACAATTAGAACCGTAGATGAAAGAATAAAAGAGCATAATAGACATCTACGATTAAAACAACCCAATAAGTCAGCTATTGCAAAACATGCCTTTTTCACTGGTCATAAAATAGCTTTCGATAAGACGCGTATTCTGGACAGAGCTAATTGCTATAGGGAAAGCATCATTTTGGAGGCAATAAACATCAGGTCCAGTGAGAATTTACTGAATAGAGATTCTGGATTCCAATTGAGCCTGGCTTGGAACCCATTGTTTCACCGGAGGAACGCGGGGCTGAGCCACGGGACCCCAGATGCAGCGGAGACGGGCCGCGTGACCGCAGCTACGGGAGACTAGAGCATGACTAAGCAAGTGGACCAATGGGAGACGCCCTCGCTCCCGCGTCCACATCTAGCCAATCACAGGTGGTCTGTGCTTGCACAGACTTTCCTCAGACTATATAAATACTTACACTCACCGAATTTGACACATAAGTCTGAAGATGATGGCAGAGCAAGCCATCGAAACGTCACTGTTAAAATCTTTGACCCGGTTGGAAACCCGAGAGGAATTTATACAAGATGTACCACATTGGTTTATTCCAATTATTCGCAAAATAATATATTATTCAACACAATCTCAACGTTTCGTTCACAAATTCAGGACCTCTTCAAGATTAATTGAGAGTGCGTGACGCAAAATCTTATATTTCAAGATTTACTTTACAAAATATGTGAATTCACAAATTTTACACCTCAAGAGCTTTTACCCGAAAAGAATCTCAAAATTATGGACGAAAGGCGTAATGTATTTGTGTAATTGTGACGAATTGTAAAGTGGATTTCTACCTATTTGGCTGGATTGGCGTTTATTTGTAACATTGCTTTATAGTAATTTACTAAAGTTAAATATGTAGCGTACTTGAATTATTCACGGAGATATTGGCGGAAGTTTAAACTGTTCGTATAGAACCGGAGATGTAATACTACTTTTGTTATAATCAAGTCAACAACTGACCTTGGAGGAAGTGAAGAACTTTTTTAGTGCGTATAAGTCGATCCGTTCGAGAAATTCGGAAAATACCAAACGAAGAAAAATTCAGTTTATTTCTCAAAGGTTGATTTTACCTTTTGTATAATTAAGTTATTCTAATACAACGAATATACTAGATTAGCTAATTGAAATTTTTTCATATTTTAGATAGATATTTTATTTGATATAAACTTATAAACCAACTTTTTATGGAGTGACAGGCTACATGAGGATGATCCACAAACTGGCAACTCCACTTTAGGGGTATTGTACCGCGCTTCTACGTTAAATATTTTTGCTATTGAAAACTTCAAACCTCTTATGTTTGTATATAGGTATATACTCGTTCGTGCATGATCCTCAATGTAAATGGGTCACTTTTCTGGAATGTCAATATTATTTTCTGTGTCCTCAATTCAGTGTTTGCGTGATTACTCCTCCCCGTCGTTCGCGACCCGAACTTTTCAAGTGCCAATATTTGCGAAGTTCTTCATCGGCTCGTCGTTAATATTTGATTACATAGCGGAAGCTTCTCACCGCTCATTCTCGCAACCCTTTGAGGCAATAGAACGGACACGACCCTTATGGTTACAGTCTAATTTATTCGTCCTATCCTCTGTCGCACATATCTAGTGGGGAATAGTGTTTCCACTGGGAAATTGTTAGGAACTTTGCGAACAGGCAATAAAGGTTACGGCTTGTGCTTAATGTGATTCCCCTTCTCTGTACTAAACACCGTTTACACTTACGTACGGAGCTCTGTGAGCAATAGTAACGGCTGGGTTATTAATGCAAAACCGTTCCTCGCTAACTCGACTACTCGGGGATTATGATTCCGCATAGTAAATACAACTTCGATTTAAACTTCTATTAAGTTTTACAATATTTGTGGTCTAATTTTCTTTTTTTAATTTCAAATAAAAAAAATTATCTTACGATTATTAGTTTGTTACAGTAATTGTTCAAGTATGTACCAGATTGAAATAATGTATTTACAAAATTATAATAATGTATAATATACACATGTAAACATGAAGGTACGTTAGTCCATTGATTAGCCAACTTTATCAGATGGGTTAGATTTTTTTATTTTAATTTTTCCCCGTGTTTATCTGAGAGGCATACGATGTGGGTGGGTGAGATTTGAGAGGTGAGGTATTGATTATTGGAGAATATACGAGGATGTGGTCTGCGGGCATGATGGTAAGGTGGGTTAGGGTTGCCTGAATGTTATGGGGGAAGGATGAGGCCGATTGGGAGTTTTATTTTGAGCCTATGCAGGAGGATTGTCATGGAGTTGTTGGATCGTTAGGTTCGGGTGGTTGAGGGCGCTTTTAATTAGGGAGCTTATGGATCTGGTGATTACGGGAGTTTAATATGGGAACATTGATATTATGGTGGATGATGGAATTTATTAGGTACCAGGGAAAGTTTGTAATGGTGCCCTGGATTATTTTTTGTTTGAATTTTGGCTGTTGTTCTCAATATGGACGAGGTATAGGGACAGGTGGGTTGTATTATGGAAAGGTATAGGAGTTGTTTTGTGCTGATGGTAAGAGGGGCTTTTCTGTTTAGTAGGGGATATAGGGTTCTGAATTTATGGTTGATTTTGGAGTGGAGAATATTAATATGTTTCCACAAGTTTTGAATATAACATGATTCGTAGGTAGGTTGCTTCTGTTTTTGTAGGAATTAATAAATTGTTTTTGGTTAGTGTGAATGAGACGGTTATTGATTTGATGTGGTTGATGTTGATTCGCCATTATTTGAACCATTGCTCTAGGTTGTTGAGCGCTGATTGGCTTAGTTAGAAATTAGAGATGAGAGAGGAGGTTTCATAGGAGAAGGCTATGTCGTCTGCGAAAAAAATTGCGCCAGTGGAAAGGTTGTGGGATATCGTCGTAAAAGATGTTGTATAGGAAGGGGGCAATGCCATTTCCATGGGGGACGCCAGCGGTGATTAAGTGTGGTTAGATGAGGTGATTATTTTTTTTGAATGACAAGTTTCTGTTAGAAAGATAACTTTGTAATGACTAGATCTTTATTATTTTGATAGGTACTTGTGTCTATCGTGAATGAGGAATATCATGCCAACTTTCTACTTTTGATTATCCTCTAGAGCAGGGATGAGCAACCCGTGGCCCTGCTCTCCGGTTTGGGTGGCCCTCCTAAGCTTATGAGATTTACGCTTTTCACTGTCTCATTTCAACTTATGAGATTTACGCTTTTCACTGTCTCATTTCAAGTAAAACGATTAAATTATAAAATAATATTTTTGGATAACAGGCTATATGAATTTGATCCGGAAACTGACAAGTCACTTTTAATAGCATAGTTGAAATGAAAAGGGGGCTGTTGAAGGTTTCGTTTAAGGTGGTTGAATGTTAGTGTTACTAAATACTTCTATAGCCGTAATATATTGAAGAAGACGCATAGCTACAATCAAGCGGATTTAATGGGGGTTCCGGTAAAAAACAAGAAGACTCGTGGTCAAGCCTTCCGCCAACAATTTGGCAATTTAAACTTGTACGTACTCAATTATATTGTATTTAACTTTCACAAGAAAATACTATTTTACACCCAAATTGAAAAAATATTTATTTAATTATTTACACATTTTTGGGTCATCTATGAAACAGCAACAAACCATTTATTTTGCATCACCATTAGTTTTCTTCTGCCTCTGAAATAGTTACTATTTCCCCTTGTAGTGGTGGGTTTTGTATAGTGAAGTTCTTATAACTCTTAAAATTAAAGATTGGCTTGCACTAATCTTCCCGATTTATTACAAAAACAACCTTTAATGGCTTTTTGGATGTCCAGTCATATGTTGGTAACCAAGGCGATGCTGAATAATTTTAACCAAACTTATTCAATTACCGTGGGTAACTTTCTCTGTGTGTGCCGTAGTCGAATATATGTTTAATACGATTTTGTTTCGACTGAATTATTGGGATATAATAAGACAAAATCTTGAATATTGCTACTCTGCGCGTGAAGGTTTGGTCCTTTCACTTCATCTAGTTTGTCTAAGTTCTGTGAACTTTCGACCGTTGCGATTTTGGACAAAGTACACATTTCCTAGAGCGTTTATATTTTCTAGTCTCCTGTTATACATTACACTAATTATTTACTTTAATTGTAGATGAAAAATTCTGAGAAATGCTTTGGTAGATGAGTATTCGTCTCAAATTTTACACCTGAAACACTGAACTAGACTAATTTTAACAGTATTCCAACGATTATTTTCCCTTTGACAGCGATTGCTTAAGCTACTCCTAGTATAGACGGGCGCTCTGATCAAGATTTGATTCAAAGAGTGTAGAATGAGTGATGATTCATTCGGAAGGAAAGAGCGGTAACTCTTTTGACTCAATCTGCTCCTGTGATCCGAGAGCTATCTCCTGTTTGAATCACTCTCTCAATAATCAGATCGTGCGGATCGTGATCCCAGAACTATCTGGTCTGAATCACTCATTCATGAATCAGATCGTGCGGACTGGGATCCCAGAGCTATCTGCTCTGTGAATAGCTCACTCATGAATCAGAATCTCTTTCTTTATTGATAAGCTATCGTGGGGCAAATGTTTTGGCAAAATTAAATTATGTAGCATACTTTAACCGAACCTTAATATGATTTTCTCTTATCTGATTATATACAATATCAATCCCTTGTTTAATATATTGGTCCACGTATTCTCGCTAAATACGGCCTGCGTGGGAGGGAGAGAAATTACTATATAAGAGCACGTATGAATATTTAGAGTGTTTTAGTTCCTCTTTAAAAAAATACGAGTCAATTACGGATCACCCAATACTTCATAAATATAAAATAAATGACTCTAGGTGATTTATTTTTATAATTGATTTTTATTTACATATTAATAAATACGAGAAGTGTATATGATTTTGTTATATATAATGAGGTGTGAGTCGTCACAAAGACGATCACGAAAACAGAACGTTTTTTCCCATGTGAGGGTTGAGCTACTGCCTGATACCTTTTTGCCTCCCCTTTTCTTTGGTGTTTGGGTGGAAAGCACGGAGAAGACTAATTGAAATACCCTGGTGACTTCGCCTTGCATAATTCAGTATTTCGTGGCTCGACACACAGGACATGTTTTCCTCGCATCGACCCACCGCAATCCCAGCAAAGGGGTTCAATCTTTAACGACAGCCTCAAAGGATTGCGGTTCTGCGTGGACGTTTACAGCCCTGCGGGGTACGAAACATACAGGATTGTTAAGTGCGGCCCAAATAACAGATCCATTTTTCTGTGTGTAAATATTATGGAAGGGTAAATTTAAAGCAAAATAGAAACCTTAAATAACGAAAAAACAGTAAAGTAAATGGCCAGACATTTCTCAAAAATAAATTAAAGGCACTGTAACCTTACGTTACCTGTCAATCACAATAAATAAGCTGCATTCATTTCAGCCAATTAGGCAATATAGTTGGATAAAAATATTATTGAACACTATTGAATACGAGCATTACAACCCCTGTAATTGCAAAATATAATAAATCAACGTTCCGTCTCCACTTTTGATCCTCTTCAGGTATACGTTTTTTACCTAATTTAACAGAAAAAACTTCGTTTGTTTGTTGAAGCTGCATTTGGATTAAGACTAACCGTGATAACTCGTGCATTTTGTGAACATGTTGCAAATTTTTTATAGTTATTTGATTGGACTAAATCAATCATTTTTCCAACTTAATTATACAATTTAATGACAATTAAATGTACATTCAATGAGTTATAACAGACTCTTTGTCGGCCGACGGAGTCTTGTACTAAAACCCATCAACAGCTAAACTTTTATACGTGAAAGTGTCTCAAATGCGAGACGAAACGTAGTGATGTTTAATATTTAAATAAAACAAATCAATTATAATGAATTAAAAAGTGACAAAGAGGCTATTAACTATTTTATCATATTTTGCAATAAACTTACGTGACATTTCTCTGAATACAAAAACAACTTCAAAAATAAAATATGAATAAAAAACTGTTCGAATATTGATTTGAGGAATGTTTTAGCTATTTAATTTAGGTAGATAATGTATTGCCCCATGGTTTCCGTAAGTTGGGGCAAAACGTTGCATTACTTTCAGTTTTTTTTATGCATTCTTAACTTCAAATTCAGTTATATAAAATAATCAATATTTTTTGATTTTTGTGATTGACCAATTGATTTTATCATATCTGGACTTAATTTGTATCAGTTCTTCCAATTAAAAAGCCACTTACGTAAAGAGTAAAGAGAAAACTATTTAGATAATATTTTAGGGTAAATTTTGTTTTTTAATTTAGGTAGAAAATGTATTACTAGATGAGGTTCTAAAATAATGCCTGAATTAAATATGTATTAAATAATCCATTTTTCTTTATTTAAGGCTCTTTCATTTGTTTATTTTTTACTTAATTTACGGTAAATGTTGAGTTTAATAAAGCATTAAATAAAAAATACAGCCACATTTGTCAGCAAAAATTAATAAATATTTAATTAAAATAAATATAAATTAAAATATTATAAATATTGTTTGCAGTCGCAAAAGATAACGTTTCCCGTTGACGCGACTATAATCTCAACAGCAATAATAATAATAATTACAACGCAGTACAGTTTTATCCATTTAAAAATTTACCTGATGAAGTCCACAAATATGGACGAAACGTCGTCATTATTTTAAGTAAATTTTTATTCAATTTTTTCTGACAAGTTGGCTGTATTATTTTTATTTAACATTAATTTAGGCTATTATGTTGTTGTGGTGATATTCAGAACCCTCCATGTTAACCTATCTATCTCAAAGCTTTTCATTTCCGCATAACTACCACAAACTTCTTAATTTGCTTAGCGTGTTTCATCCTTGGCGTCCTCTTCTGTTCTTACCCCACATACTCCCCTCTAATGATAATGTTACAAGACCCTTATGTCTTAAAACGTGGTCTATTAATCTCCTCTTCGTCAACGTTCTCCATATTGTTCGCACTTCCCCTATTGTGCTTAATATTCATAGTTAGTGATTCTATCCACTGATCTGATTTTCAGCACCATATTTCAAAAGCTCCTATTCTTTTCCTTTCTACAATTTCTCTCTTCTACGTTTCGCACCCATATAACATCACTCTCCATATGAACATATTTAGCAATAATTTCCTAATATTAACACTATGCTGCCTAAGTACCTGAAATCCTTAACTTCCTTCAAAATAACCCTTCCCACTGTTTCCCATACTACACTACATGACCTCGGGTTTCCCTCCATTAATCCTCAAGTTGAACTCTTTGGCTATTGTAAAACCTTTTAAACCTTTCAAATGAATGATTTTTCATTCACTGTTCCTTTATATCAGCTGCAAAATATATGACACTAACGTTGTGGCCGAGTGGACAACGAAATTGCCGGACCCTTGTGAAGACTACTCGGAAACTAACATTTTTAATTGCGACGAGACTGCAATATTTTTTAAAGCTCTGCCTATCGAAACGATGGCATTAAAAGGCGAAACTTGCAAAGAGGGGAGGGGAAACATTGAATGTTTAAAAAAATGGCAGGCAATTTTTAACCTCCGCTAATAATTGGCAAAACAGGTGTTTTAAGGGGATTAATTTGAACAATTTCAGCATAGAAAGGCGGGAAAATAAAAGAGCATGGATGAGGAGAAGTATCACGACTGACTGACTCAAGAATTTTAATGGTAAAATTTTGCAACGAGGTAGAAAAGTTATTATATTTATGGACAACGCCGCCTCTCACACCACAATGGAATTTTCTAACGTTAAAATCATTTTTGTACCGCCAAATACGTCAGCCGTGTAACAACTTCTAGACCGGGGCATAATCAAAAACTTCAACGTAAACAACAGAAAGTGTATTATGCATCGTCTTTTCGCCGACATGGACACCTGCAGCTCTTTTATGGAACTTGCAAAGACAATTAACGTTTCAGACGTAATTCAGTGGATTAATTTTACCATAATCAATATAGAGAAGGAAACTGTATTCAACTTTTTCCGGAAATAGAATTTTCCTTTAGGAACAACCTCGGCTTACACTCGAACCTACCTACTTTGTTATTGTAGGTATGTGTTGTTATGCATGCTTAATGATGCCGACTTCTAATAAGCGGACAAATCCCGTTCCCCAGTTGTGTCCGCTCATGGGAAGTTCTACTGTATTTAGAAATAAGAACAGTACTAAAGGCACAGGAAAACTTAATAAAATTCTTAAGAAAAACGATTTATACCATAGAATATAAACTTTTGGTACATATTCTTTTAGGTACATTTAAGGTTAGCACTGAAAATATAAATGTTAAGTAAAAATGTACAAAATTGTTAATTTAAAGTCCAAAAATGTAATAGATATTGTAATTTCGAATAAGTCGCTAATGACTTTTTTGTTTATGCGACTATAAATAAATTAATAAAAAAAGAACAGTACTAAATTCGTCCACCGCTGCTTTACACGTATTAGTGCTGTTCATTCGTAGTTTATCTAAATTACATAGAAGGACCATCAAAAATATAATTTTATTACCTTCATTTGAGCATCAATGGACAATGGACGGGTTCAGTAATGTGTAGTTCCGATGGCAGAATTTCCCTATTGGAAGTTACAAGTGTTTCCACGTCCAGCGTTTTTCATCTTCAGAGTAATAAAACTCTTCGCAAAAAAATGAAATGAACGAAAATACGCTTCCGTAACAAACGACTATTTTGAGAGTCTTCGGGAAACGACTTTAAAAGGTTGGCGAAACTTTGGACACAGTTTATCGAGTTTAAAAGAGAATATGTTGAGATATAAAATGAATCAACCCAAATTAATAAGTTGTATATTGTATTGTAAGTAATTGCTGGCTGACGTGGCTGAAGGAGAAATTATTTTATTTTCATGCGTGGACCAATAACAATTATCAGGTCCGAGAGTGTTGTTTGAGTAATCTTTTCTCTCCTCTTTTCATGAAGATCAGACACTCGGTCGACTTATTCAACGACTTTCCGCTAACAAATCATTGTAAAACAAGCCATGTTGGGAAACAATGAAGATAGCCTTAGAAACGGCAATGTAAGTCTGCATAGGTCTTACTTATGAACGGAAACCTGAGGGGTCATAAGCGAGTAACATGTCAGCCATTTCACTGTCGTGAGGCTAGATGGAGAAACGCAAAATTATTTTTTAAATGTTATAAATATGCTAGATGAGAAAGTAAGTTTAGTTGAACGCTTTAAAGATGGCAGTGAGGCCCCGCTATTACAGTAAGCCGGATAAGACAAGATATTAAACTGATGGAAAACAGATGAACACGGTAATATCTCCACGTGTTGTCGAGTAGGCAGGATAAAGACTTTAAGTGAGAGTTTTGTGGGAAAATCCCTGGGCATGTGTCAGCAGTGACGTCAGAGGGAGGTATAAATAGTGCAGAGTAGAAGCGACTGGATGTGGGTCGCACCAGACTAAATCCAGGAAGCAACACGGTACTGGAGCCGTAAGTCAGAATAAAGAGCAAATACTTGTATAATCCGAGAAGGATACTGTCACATGGGATCCATCGTTTGTGTTAGGTCTACGAGAGAAAAATTGGGTTGCTTGAAGTTACCGAAAAAATTCTGGAAAAATTAGCGGGAGAATAGGGCAATTGATAGGATAGGATTTGGAGGTTTAGAAATTTAACAATGATGAAGGCGTTGAAGTGAACCACGTTTTGAAGATCTATGAAAGTCTGATGGACGTAATTGGACGAGTGCTGGCACAACATGTATCGAGAGTCGTGTCCATTTACAAAGAGTTTATGTATCGTTTGGGAACTTTGACTGACTCAAAGAAGTCAACGGTAAGTGAATTGACGGCTACCTTCACCACCGTCAACAAGTTTCTTCAGAAATTACGAAAGGAGACTTCAGTTGAGGGAGAAGGTGTTCTAATTGCAATCCAGAAGAATCAGATTCTTGAATTACAAACTTTAACAATACCTGTGGAAAAAAGAACTTGTCTTGGGCACAATGCAGAAATTTATTTAAAGTGACAGTTTTCCTTTAATGCCGTGAATAATTATCACAATCAAGATACGAATGTTTGCCAAAATGTAGTTTGTCGCTGATGAACAAAATGAGCATCTGGATAATGTATAATTCTTTTACGGTACGTCATTACTTGAAATTATAATCTTACGACTAATAATACAATCGAGTTCGGTTATAACCAGAGCCGGGTTCCACCAATCAATTTATTTTATCTATATGTTGTTGTTGTTGTGGGATTCAGTCCTAAGAATGATCTGATACAACCCTACATGCTAACCTATCTTCCGCAAGCCTTTTCATTTACACATAACTAGCACATCCCACATCCTCCCTAATCTGCTTAGCGCATTTCAATGTTAACCTCCCTCTTCTTTTCTTCCTCACTCACTAATTTTACAAGATCGTCATTTCTCAAAACGTGACCTATTAATTCATCCCTTCGCTTGGTCATCGTCCTCCATATTGTTTGTTCTTCCACTTTTCTGTTTAGAACTTTCTCGTTTGTTACTCTATCCACCCATCTGATTTTCAGCAATCTCCTACAGCACCACATTTCAAAGGCTTCCATTCTTTTCCTTTCCGGAACTCCTATTGTCCACGCTCCATCAACCTTTGCCTTTCTGACGACATCCTCCCGAGTAGTCCCCGCCCGGCGATCCGCATGGAGACTATTTTACCTCCGGAATATTTTACCGGAGAGGCTTTTTGTGTATAAATGAGGGAAAACTCAGTTATAAAGATCAACTCTTCTCTCTTGGAGCGTCAACGGGCAGACGGAAGTATAAACCTGAGTATCGTTTTAGTTTTTATTAATACAGTTGTTTGGAGCTCGTAAGGAATGTTATACATTATCCTTACATCCGAAATACATTTGATGTTGTAGCATTTTATCGAGTTACTTCCGCCCTGCCCTTTATAAGACTGAGAATGTCAAAATTTCCTCAGTTAGCATTATATGGACTTCCCTTGAAAACAAGGCAAGTGTCTTTGTTTTAGTAAAAATTAGAAATCACAAGAGAAGTCGACCGCGGCTTTAAAATTGTCTAGTAGTGCCAATCATTTCGATTGTCATTCTCAGCAGGTCTGAACGTGACCGAAGAATAAACAGTTCTACATTTTGACCATCGAATAGAATATAAAGAAAATATTAATTTGTCAATTGAGAAATGTGGCAGCGCATTTATTGACTCAATTAAAATTCATTGTAATTTAGGCTTAAGTTTTACCAAGAGTATCACTGATTTAGCAAAGATCATTGCATGTTTCAGTTTAGTTTGCATTTGACTATTTCAATTATTTATTACAAATATCTGGGAAGAAAAGCAAGACTGGGACCGGTTATTACGAGCTCGGTACGGAATTGTTACGACGTAGTTACGCTTTGTTATATAGTAAGAGCAATGTTCTTTTTTACATTTTAATGAATTAGGCCCTATAATCTAATAAATATGACGGGTCATTTACAGTTTGACTGGAATTAGTTATTTTATGTTATTTAAATATTCTCTCCATTTCTGTTTAAACAGTAAATTATGTACATTTTGATATAATATTAATTCTGCACGATGTCGACAGGAATAAATGTCATTGTGTATGCAACTGTAAATAAATTGTCTCTTAAAACAAAACTCCTTATCAGTTTGCTTTTCATATAAAAGATAAAAAGTAAGTATAATTTTCGGTCATGTTGTAGCTCTCAGAAGTCTTACATGTTATCTGGCTTTTTAACTTAATTCAGACGCACAGAGCAAGTTCATTATTTTCTGACCTCCCAATTCCTCAATTTCGTTGTGACATATTCAACTCAAAGTATGTAAAGCTCACACGACACACTCGCACCGCCTTCTTTTCTCGGAACAGAGCGGAGATCGTATTTATTCCCTCCGATTTCCCGACATATTGAGGACGTAAAAAACCAGCGAATTTGACTCTGCAGCTGCTGCACCGGAAGAGTAATTGCCTCTGTGTTCTATTTTGAAACGTTTCCAGATGCTTAACTGACAAGGGCGTCCGCCTTTCTCCACGTTTATCTTCCTAGCGGAGAATCTACTGAGGATCATCTCATTCTGTACTTAGATACGCCCATAGTTCATTTTCTTTCAACGGAATGTTCACCGATTTATTATAACTTCGTGTCAGAAAAAATATGAGGAAGCCTCAGTAATGATGTGCGTATTGAAAACTAGCTCTGAAGGCAACCAGTACATAATTTTATAAGTCCGATATCTAATACTATAATATTTTTATGTAATATTGAATCTTATAGAACTTACGACGCTATTATAAATTAAATTAACAAATTGAAGTAAATTTTTTCTTGCCTTTGTTTTACCTGTTATTTTTACTAAATAAGAAATGGTCATATCTACGATAGAGTTATGGGATAGTTATATAAATAAAAATACAGCCTGTATAACTTTAATTAATATTTAATTACGACTTTTTTTCCATCTTTGTGGACTTCATCACGTAAATTTTTAGACAAAACTATTACTGTTGTGGATAAACGTAAAGTGGAATTAGATGAAGTTGAAATTGTACATAAGGAAATAAATTTATTAGGATGATTTTGGGAGGAATATATATTTATATAAATCAGAATTAGGCTTTCAATTGTAAAAAGAAAAGTGGCATTGTGAGTATGTGGATGTTTTGAATAGGTTCACATGTGACGAGTATGGAAAAATAAAAAATAAAGAAAAAACATTGGATAATAAAAATGGAATGGATTGGAATTATATATATATATATATACATAAATTGCTTTCAACTTGGCTCTACAGTCCATTGAGGGCCTGGGCCTGGACTGCGGACTGTCATCTTGCATGACATATTCCGAATTTGGAGTGACACGTGGTCAGCGTATCGATCCTCCAACAGTCTTAAGCCCGGTATTCGCGACCAATATATATAAATTTATATTCAATAATTATATGTAAAAATGAGTATTATATTTAAATCACATAAAATTATATATAAATTTATGCATGTAAATTTTTGTCAGAGCTCCTAGGAAGCACATCGAGAAGTCAGCCCACGCTGAAGAAGAACAGTAATGATATTGACGGTAAAAGGAGAAACTTTAATATTTGTAACATGCATAAATTGTTTATTAAAAAATATAACGTCTGAAGAGGGTCATAAACAAACGAATGAAACGTTACCTGGAATTTAAAATTATTATATGTAACTATTAAACTTTCGAAATCAACTAACAAGGCTTTACCGGTGAATAAAATGAAGAAATACGTCTAGATTTTCCACACGGGTAATGTGGTAATCCTTCTTTTGGGCAAAATCCTCCAAATTGTTCTCCCTTCCCCTATTATGCTTCGAACTTTCCGGTTCGTTACCCATATCATTTCAACTCTCTTCTATAGCACTACAATTCTATACCTTCTTTTTTTCCTTTTTGCAACTCCTATCGTCTACGTTTCCCACCTATAACGTCACACTTCATACAAACATTTTTAATTATGATTTCGTAATATTCAGGCTTATATTTGCCGTAAGTAAATTCCTCTTTTTCGCGAAAGCCTTCCTTGCCTGTGCTATCTTACTTTCTATGCCTACTATACTTCTACCATCCCTGATCGTAAGCGCAAACCTTAAATTTGTCAGAAATAATTAATTTAATTTCTACATAAGTTGTCTTACGATAAACAAATTTTTCGTCTTATTTCCTACCAACCACTTAATCTTGTGCCAATGGAACAGCTCAGTAAGTATCTATTATAAAAAGTGTTTTATGTGTAAAATATATTCTTACGATTTCTCTGTAGCTTGTAGTATGACTACATAAAAATAAAACATGCTTGGGTAGAACGAATAAGAAATAATATCATATTTGGCGGGCAGGCGGGTAATGTGGTAATAGGGGAGTCAGAAGAAGACTTGTGGTCAACTATGATGATTAATAGAGGGAAAACCAAGGTGGTGGAGTGTAGAATGAGAAACAATGGAATAACAAGGTAATGGAATGTAATATAGGAAATAGTGCAATAACCAAGGGTGTTTTTTTAGATTCGGAAGGGATATTTTGAAGAAAGTTATGGAACTATGCAGCGTAATAACTGTAGTAGAATAGCACAGGCAAGGAAGGCTTTTGAAAAAAGAGGAATTTACCTACGGATAATTTAAGTGTGAATATTAGTTATAATTTCTAAAAATGTTCGTATGTAGTGTGGCGTTGCATGGGTGCGAAATGTGTACGGTGACACTTGCAGAACGGAAAAGAATAGAAGCTTTTGAAATGTGTTGCTATAGTTGAAAGCTAAAAATCAGGTGGGTGGATAGAATTTCTAACGTGGAAGTTCTAAACAGAATAAGGGAAGAAAGAACAATATGGAGGACGTTGACCAAGAGAAGGGATAGATTAATAGGCCACGTTTTGAGACCTAAGGTTCTTGTAAAATTAACACTAGATGGAAGTGTGTTGGGCAAGAACAGAAGAGGGAGGCTAAGTATGGAATACCCTGAGCAGATTAGGAGGGATGTGGTGGCTATATAGAAATGAAAAGGCTTGTTCAGAATGGGTTAGCATGGAGTCTTATATTAGACCAGTCTAAGAATGTGTACTACAACAAAATTAAGAACTTAAATTATTTATCAAATTCATCATTTTAACTGAAAGTTTGCACAATTCAAGTAAATATTCGTCAATTAATAAAAGAATTAAAATTTTTATATTAATTTGATGTCGCTGATAAAGCAAATACATACATTTGTCGAACCTTTTAGTATTAAGAATTAATGAATTAGTGTATGATATATTTTATCATTAATACTAGAATATAAAAGACAATCCAATATTACTAAATGGATTAGTAAAGTTGCTCACAGGGACGTCCCCTATTAATCACACTCCGCCGTTTGTATATCTTTGTCATACTTTGCTAAAGCCCTGTTTGCTGTCCTTTGTATGTCGTACTATGTGGACGAGGACAATATGAAGCACACGTGAAAACCTACAGTGCTTGCAAAACTTTGTATGAATTATTTTTCTTTTAATAAAAAAAGAAGAATCGAAGCTGTACCAACAGCTACAATTTGCATTTCATAATTATCAGAAAATATTTTATTTATTTTCTAGCGCAGACGATATCGTTTATTTATTAAATATAGAAAATGAGGGAGAAAGATAGGAATTTCGCTTTAAGTCAGCTTAGAATGGTTCTCAGAGAAAGCATATGTTAGCGTAGAGAGGAATGGAAGAAGAAAGACAGAAAGACTGAAAAATGTTTGGCGCCCCGGGACTCGAATCCGGATAGTCACAGAGCCTCCACTGTTAGCCGTTAATGCCTTAGCCATTAGACTACGTCGCCGATCTGCGGAAGATCGTCAGTTGTCAGTCGTGTAGGTTATAAGGTTTGTTTAGTTGGGATGGATAGAGAGAAGTGGGGCATAAAACGTTTGAAATGTGACGAAGTGACACGCATTGGATTATTGGATGCTCCTACTAACTCTTAATGATTTATATATATATATATATATATCCATATTCCGAAATATGAAGGAAATTTCTTTCTTATCATTGTCTTTTAAAATTATCTAGATACTCTGAATCCGGAGAATGAAGAGTAAGACGTGGTAGAAATTGAGTATTTAGATAATTTTAAAAGACAATGATAAGAAAGATATTTCCTTCATATTGCGGAAATTCGTTTCATGTTTAAACTCGTGAAGTACGAAAGCTTTCCTCTTTCTTTTACGTTAAATCCAATTGAAGGCGTTATAAATGACAGTAAAATGATGCTGATGATTATTCTGAACAATAGAACAGTATCTTGGCGAGGAGAAAATTCTATTTTCCTTATATTTCTCAGAATGGTTTACAAGAAGAATTTCGCAGGAAAAAGACGCTCCTTTACGTCTTTGTTTGGGGCGCTGAATCAAACAAGCGGAAAACGTTGCTAAAGTCGTACGCATTCATGAGCAAAGGCTTGTTTTCTACGGACGATAAAATTGGTAGGTTGGAAAACAAAGGAGTCTAAATTCATTTGAAAGCTATTCACGGTTTTACTTTCATATGCGCACACGAAACGAATAGATGATGGAAGTATCCGGTGATGGCGAAAGAACGTAATACTTGAAGGACGCTAAATTATGCGTGCGGTTAAAACAGAGAAATAAATTAAACGCAGAAATATTTTACGTCTTTCCTACCATTAAGTAAACCTAGTACGTACAGATTACAGTATCATATTCAAACATGGAGGATAAGATTGTTTTATGAATGAAATGAACAGGAGAATTTTAAATTTATTAATAACATTCAAGATTATTAATTATTAACAAGAATAAAATGCCAACCTTCTGTGGTCTAGTGACTAGCGTCGCTGTCTCACAACACAGAGGTTCCGGGTTTGTGCCTACGTGGTCACGCAAACTGGGATTTAAAAATTAATTGTTTAGAACATAATTAGCCTGTTTTCTGAAACATCTATATCATGCCTAATCTTCATAAACTTACAAAAATTGTTTTACAGAAAATTCTTTTATTATATATATTTTTTACAATAATACTAACTAATTAACTAAAAACTAGAGATATGATTAGAAGGGTATAGGGTGAAGGCGGGTAGAAGGGAAAATGCTGTAAGACCACAGCTGGATGAATATGGAAGGAAAGAAAGAGCAGGGACTCTAATATGAAGGGAGAGGAAAACTATGATAAGTAGTGGCTGCTTCCATCCTTTTTTACAGACTATGATATTACATTTTTAAAATTCTTTTTTTTCGTTCAGCTATTTTTTATTCATTTTTAACATCAATTTTGGAAGCACTTGTCTGCAGGGGGTCTGTAGAGCAGACTGTGTATTATGCAGAACGTTCTCCCTGCATAAGTTCTACCAGTCGTGGAGACCATTTCCCTATTCTTGTCTCCTGGGCTTCCCTTTGAAGGCAAGAGACAGCCTTTCAATGTTTTGCTTCCTCCTCCTTTCTGCGTCTCCACTTCTCTAGCACAGGTTGAAATTCCAGCTCCGGAATTCCGGTATCCCTCATTTTCCGACGTCCAGGAGATGAGGGTTTAAGCTGGCTTCGTCATCTGTATTTTTTTCTACTTATACCGCAAATTTGATGTGAAAATATCGGAAATTTTTGTTCTTGTCTGTTAAATGAAGATGTTTATGTTTCTCTCCGTTCCTGGGATTAAGACTGCTGGAGAATCGATACACTGACCACGTGTCATTCCGTATTCGGAATGGTTCGGGTAAGATGACAGTCCGAAGTCGACCAGGTAGGCCAAGGCTCTCAATGGGTTGTAGAGCCAAGGAAAAAGAAAAGAAGAATAAAATACATCAGAGACTTTGGACTCCAGATGACGGTATATACTTTAGAATGTCGACGTCTTTCAGGGGTGGTCACACATCTGCAGGGTGTGCAGTACATGAGAACGTAAATAATAAAGTCACGTTTGAGAAGAAATAAGCAGTTGGCTGAGCTATTGTTACAAAAGAAAGAAATTTTGGGGAAAAAATCATTTTGTGTACAAATCCTTCTAAATTTTGCCACAAGATAGTTACTGCGGTTCCTGTGTGTAGGCAACTCATCAATCACCGTTGTCTGGCCGCGTTGCCACGGGCGCCTTCTGGGCTAAATCTTCTCTTAAAAAAAAGAGTTCGTTTGTAGAAACGTCAACATGACGAATCAAAAAAATAACTTGCACGTTTCCTGACAAATCATGAGTTTTGTAAAAGATGAGAGAGTAATGTTGATGAATTCATTTGCTTAACCAATTCCATCCACCAATTTTCAATCGTCTGGACACATTCCACCTAAGGTTTTCTATCGAAAACTTTCCTTCCCTCTGTCTTTTCAACCACCAGTGTCCTGTGAACACCACAAAAAATTTTAACCAGTTATAGTTGTTTTCCTCGGTTTCCCTTCTGCATGTCGCGCTATCTTACACCATGGCAATTCCTCCTCTAACCATATACAATAAATATTCCTCAACAGCCTCAAAAAAATTGATATGATAATAATAAAAAGCCCTTCGCTTTAAATCAGTCACAAATTTATTAAATTTATTTATTAATTATCATTATTATTGATTATTTTTAATATTGATTTCGGTGTATGCCACAGCCATCTACAAATTAAACAAAAATTTCAATTTTGTGTGGTTGTTGTAATCAGTCCTTAATTTTTCACAGAGGTTTTGCATCAGACCAGTTCATCTTGCGCAAGCCTTTTAGTTTATACATAACTATCGTATCCCACATCCTCCGTAAGCTGCTTAGCGTATTTCAACCTTAGCCTCCCTCTTCTTTTCTTCCACAATCACTAATTTTACAAGATCGTCATTTCTCAAAATGTGGCCTATTAATCTATCCATTTTCTTGGTCAAAGCCGTCCATATTGTTCTCTCTTCTCTTATTCTCCTCAGAACTTCCTGTCTGACTTTCAGCATTCTCCTATAGCACCGCATTTCCAAAGCTTCCATCCTTTTCCTTTCAGCGACTCCTACTGTCCATGTTTCGCACCCATGTCATGCAAGACCCCTTGCCAAAATTGTTAGTAATGATTTCCTAATACTTATTCTTATATTAGCCGTATGTAAATTCCTTTTTTTTTGCGGAAACCTTCCTTACCTGTGCTATCCTACTCTAGTTATTATGCTGCCCAAGTAGCAGAATTCCTCAACCCCTTCAAAATATTCCTTACCAATCTAACACCCTTTGTTATTTCACTATTTCCCATACTTCATGAACCCTTCCTCCAGATTAATGTATAAATCAAAAATTTTAGTTTTGATAAATGAAGCTATTTAAGATTTATGAATCAAGAGAAATTATAAACAAATTATTTTTAAACTGTCCAAATTTAGGGTATTTGGTACGTTATTGTTTAAATTAATTTATTTATAAATTGTATATAACTTTGGAGTATGCCAAAACCTTAAATTTTTAATAAAATTTATAACAAAGCTTAAAATATAATCATGTTTTATTAAATGTGAGAGTGATCTAAAACCAAGTGTTTTTATCGTTATGGTCAAAATTAAAAACATTCATTTAATAAAAAATTGCTTGAAAAAATTGATATGGTATAAAATTATTATCTCGGGGAAGCGTAAAGAGACCTACAGGGATCCTATAAGCCTATTTACTTGCTATGGATTTTCTCAGCTATTTATACTTTCGCTTAAAAGACACGAACCATGTTTATTATTTATACACCCACATGGTGGGGGGTGGGCAAAGCACTCGAGAAAGAAATCACAAGAACGATCCCTGAGTGAACCAACGTGTCAGGTGTATTTACTATATTACATGTAGAGCGGGAAGGGAAGATAGTTTTATTCCGTTTGTATTGGCTGACAGACACGCGATCATAGCTGGAAAAGGTCAGTATACCATTCAAGAAAATAGACGCATTTTACCCATGAAAGGACAGATATATTTCTTTTCAAACTTTTTGGTTGTTCCAGTCTGCTAAGAGATATAGGTCTTATTAAATTATTTTATTATAACTACACTTGTACAGTAATGACTGAAGTATTATCCTTCCTATTGCCTATGTATTTATTTATGATAAGAGTGGCATTGATCCGGTGACAGTTTTATCATATCTATATATAATATATAAGCAATTAATACTAATTGTGACAAGTTGTGGTCAGAAACACCGAGGAAAAACGTGGAAGAAATTGTAGGTAAAACAAGCCTTTTGTATTCGTTGTTTTTTTGGGGGGCTGGGGGGGGGGAGGAAACAGGCTACACGGGGATAATTCAAAAAATTATGTTTAATAGCATAGAAAAGGAATTTAAAATGGAGTATACTTTTTTTAATGTACCGTGTTTTTTTTGGACTCCCTTTGGGAACCAGGCAAATTTTTCACTCTATTTATGCTCCAGAATATTTTCATACTCCCTTAAGATACTGTGTTTATTGAATTTACCAGGAGAATTCATAAGTCCGTTAAGGTACCGGTTAATTTTAAACTCATCCCCTATTGTGACAGGTCGGGGTATGCCTACAAATTAGTTAATGGTCCAAGAAGGAGACGGTTTATTTCTAGTTAAATTATGTGTACATCAATAGATTACTGTCTACATTCATTTTCCGGGTAACGCTGGATCCCGAACTAGTCTTAACATGTCGAATATAATTTTGTCTTTGTTAAGAAACAGTGACTGTTCCTTACTCTATTCCATTACCCGTAATACTTGGATTACTGGTAGCAATTTGTATTATTTTCATGTCCCGGGAATATTTTTGTGCTGTTATAAAGTGTTAAGAGAAATGTTATTCAGTTGCTGTGGTAATCAGTCCAAAGACTGCAACCTTACTGGCTAATCTTTCCTGCTCAAGCATTTCTATATAGCAACGATGTCTCACCCTTCCTAATCTGCTTCCTAGCGGATTCCATCATCTTCTGTTCTTACCCAACACACTTCCCTCTAATGTTTATTTTACAAGACCCTCATGTCTCAAAACGTGGTCTATGAATCTATCCCCTCGCTTCGTCAGTCCTTCATATTCTTTTCTTCCCCTGTTCTTCTTATAACTTTCTGGTTAGTTATCCTGTCCACCCATCTCATTCTTCTATAGCACCACCTTTCGACAGCTTCCATTGTTTTCCTTTCCGCAGCTCCTACCTTCCACGTTTCGCACCCATTAACAGCACACTCCATACCAACATTTTTGTTAATAATTTCCTAACATTTATACTTATATTAAGTCAGAGTACTGAGAAGATTTGTAGCCCTGCTATTGTACCGGGAGTACTCGAGTACATGCGTGTGTGGTAGTATTTATTTGTTAACATATAGCAATAAGTCGTTATTAAAAGTGAGGGTATATATATTTAGACTGTGAAGCAACTCTGTTCTATTTGGCTCCTACCAAGCTGTAGTTCGTAATTCATCTCTAAGTTTGGAACAGTCCCGCAGATGTTTTACATTCCTCCATGATACATTTTATAAAATATTGTAAGGTAAGAGGCGCTTCACCACAGAGTGACTACGGGGCTCACCTGATTATGTCGGGAATGCCTCGTACTCGATCTGGGCTGTTTCAAAGTTTTCAAAGTTCTCACATGCCGCGAGGTATATGTTCTGGGGTTGAAGACCTTCGGCATATGGCAAGAGTTGTCCGCTGATCCCATTGGATCAGTCGGCCAAATGCCTTCTAAAACTGGTGGAGACACGGAGATAAGAATGCTGCGACCCCACAGCAAACTCGTCTTTCTAAACTATAACCCTGGTGCCCTTTCTATGCTATTAAAGGACAGTCACCTGTAATGTAGCCTGTTACTCAAAAAAGTATTTAAGAAGATATATGTATAACTGTATCTGTTAAAAAATTGAAATTGAAATATTTTATTGAAATTAATTCAAAAATGGAAATTTAATTATTTATATATTCACTAAATAATTGTCACTTTAAAATTCTAATTGTTTTGTTCAAGTTTTTGTCTGTGATTAACACCTGAAGAAATTTGTTAATTTTTTATGTGAGAAATACGTAAATTGTCGACGAAACATTGCTATGTGTAATTGAATAATATACAGCTTCTCTAACTGATTCCCTCTTTTAATTTATCTTTCGGTGCTTCCAATTACTCTTATAGTTTTGACTCCCGTTATTCGGAAGGGCGTAAGAATAGTACCCAATGCCCGACCTACCTGATGCAGGTTTTCTAGGTTTTCTCTGCATCTCTTTAAGTGAAACACAGGGTAGGATTCTTAAACCACAGCCCGGGGGCCCTAGTCAACCCTTGTCTACCTTGCAGTACCTTCCGCATCCCCCCTTTTCAATTCCCTTCGTATGCTATTAATGGCGAGTTGCCTGTTTCAGGATCACCCTCATGTAGCCTGATAACCCAAAAAATTGTATAATCACGGGTTAGTTAATGTTTTACTATGTACATTTTTCCCCGCTTTAGATGCAGCAACTAGTTCTCAACAAGTTGCTACATGAACAGCGAACAAACTTGGTTATTAGAGAACTCTTTTTTTCACTTCCTAGCTCAAGGAAAAAATTACCTTCGTTTAGCGACTGACTAACGAACTCGCGCTAATGAATCGGTCGATATTATCAGAACGCAGCGCGGGCGGCGTCGATGGACGGAACGCGCGGCCAGCCAGGGTGTCGATATTAATCGCAGGGTAACTTTTGTTCAAGTAGGTGACAGTTTCCTGCCCTGCGCGTAGAAACTCTCCGCCTTTCTGGGATTGAGGCAGGAATGTCTTAGATACCAACAGTCGCACTGATTGTGGCTATCCCGATCAGAATTACTCTAATAAATAAGCCACCTCAGGCAAATTAATCAAATAATAATGACAAACCACATCTGGAAAAAAATAAAATGATAATGATTAATCGAAAACATTTGTTGTTTTGGTATTCAGTCCTAAGATTGTTCTGATGTGACTCTCAATGATAAACCTATCCTGCGCAAGACTTTACTGTATACATAGGTACCATATCCCACGTCGTTCCCAAACTGCTACTGAGCACATTCCATCCTTGGCGTCCCTCTAATGCTTAATTTACAAGACCCTCGTGTCTCAAAAGGTGGCCTATTAATCTATTCCTTCTTTTGGGCAAAATCCTCCAAATTGTTCTCCCTTCCCCTATTCTGCTTCGAACGTTCCGGTTCGTTACCCATATCTTTTCAACTCTCTTCTATAGCACGACAATTCTGTACCTTCTATTCTTTTCCTTTTTGCAACTCCTATCGTCCACGTTTCCCACCTATAACGTCACACTTCATACAAACATTTTTAGTAATGATTTCGTAATATTCATGCTGATATTTGCCGTAAGTAAATTCCTCTTTTTCGCGAAAGCCTTCCTTGCCTGTGCTATCTTACTCTCTATGCCTACTACACTTCAACCATCCCTGATCGTAAGCGCAAGCCTTAAATTTGTCAGAAATAATTAATTTAATTTCTACATAAATTGTCTTACGATAAAAAAATTTTTCGTCTCATTTCCTCCCAACCATTTAATCTTGTTCCAATGGAACAGCTCAGTAAGTATCTATTATACAAAGTGTTTCATGTATTAAATACATTCTTTCGATTTCTCTGTAGCTTGTAGTATGACTACATAAAAATAAAACATGCTTGGATAGAACGCATAAGAAATAATGTCATCTTTGGCGGGCAGGGGTGTCATCTCTGGACGTCTCGTGGAGGTTAAAATCGAAATTTTCTGATTTTCGAATTGATGATATAAAGAGAGAGACAATTTATAAATACTATATATTCATAAAAAATTGTGAATCATAAAACAATTTTTGCTGGGCCATTTTTTCTACATCACGAGTAAAAACATTTGATTCCTAAATTTCTTTAACTGTAATGGACAATTAAAACTTGGTTAATATACTTTGTAAGAAATTATATAAACTTTATTCATTTGGTGGTATAGTAGTCTATTTGGTTGCAAGTTGAACCACATATTAACCCCGAGAAAAAGATTAAAAATTTTATTTAGAATAAGTGACGTATTTTGACGTCATTGGCGTTTTGTTTATAATCGCATCGGGGAGGGGGGATTAACAGGATAAATGAGGGTAAACCTAAAGCAGGCAACCCCCTTTTAATAGCATAAGAAGAGCATTGAAAAGGGGGAAGGTTGAGCAAGGTAGACCAGAGTTGACTAGGGCCCTCGAGCTATAGTTTAAGACCCGTATCCAGTGTTTCACTTAATAGAGATGCAGTGAAAGCTCTAGAAAACCTGCAACGCGTAAGTCGGGCTATTGGTATTATTCTCACGCCCTTCGGAATGATGGGAGATGAGCTTTATGTGGGGTCACAGCATTCCCTTCTACTTTTCTCCATCAGTGGACCATCAAACTATTACCCTGGTTACCCTAGTCAACCTTTGGCTACCTTCCACATCACCCCCTCCCCCTACGGTTTTCAATTCGCTTCCTATGCTATTAAAGGACAGTCGCCTGTCATGTTGCCTGTTACTCAAAAACTATATACGAATATATATTTATAACTGTATATGTTAAAAAATTGAAATTGAAATATTTTATTGAAATTAATTTAAAAATGGAAATTTGAATTATTTTTATTTTAACGAAATAATTGTCACTTTAAAATTCTAATTGTTTTGTTCAAGTTTTTGTCTGTGATTAACACCTGAAGAAATTTGTTAATTTTTTACGTGAAGAAATATGAAAATTGTCGACGAAACATAGCTATGTGTAATTGACTAATAGAGTGCTTTTCTAACTCATTCCCTATTTCTATTTATCTATCGGTGCTTACAATTACTCTTATAGTTTTGTATCCAGAAATTATTTCGGATTATAAATGATAGCTGCTTAAGGATTGCTGTAAGTTCACCTTCTAGTTTTTATCTCCTCGAGGACTTTCTCTAACAATTTGTAACAGAAACTCCCAAAAATATTTAATATATTTATGACAAGAGGCCTATGTGACTGATAAGTACTTGTCTTTCTTCCTCTACTAATTTAAACATTTTCTTAAACATCAATAAATTGGGTACAATTTTTCATAATAAGGCCACTAATATGGCGACTGTGGATGTTGTATTCCCGAGGGAATTGTCGTAATGTTGACAGCCAGTGGCAAAGGCCATGTATTTAATTACAATGTACAGAAATTGTGACAGTATTCATATAAATTATTGTTTCATATACTATCTTTAATGCGTAGAAATCATAATGAATTAATTCGCAGAAAGTCGCACGAGGAAAGAATAATATATAAGGGACTTGAGAGACATTAAAAAATATGAAGGGTACCAAACGAAATAATCGATTTTTAGGAGTAAGAGAGTTGGATATTTGGACCATTATATACAAGTAATGTAATAATAAAGACTGTTTATGCAGCACACCAGAAAAAAGTTATACTTCAAAAAATCAGAGAGGTGTAAAGGAGGACACTTTTGGTTTTTATGAGGATAAGAAAACTTTATATTGAACTCTTGTAATACGCTACGAACGTAAATTTCATGTTTATTATTTTATTCTGTTATTTTTTAAAAATATTTATTGAAGTTAGAGTGAAGAATTTTGGGATTTAAGGTTCACAAATGTGATAAAAATGTGAAGTCTTCAATAGTATTGAAAGTCAGGTGTTTCCAAGTGAAGGAGAGAGTGTCAATCCATGGCGTAGCCTCTAAAGCCCTGACCTACTTATTTCATTCAAGTCCTACAAAAGTACTTATTTTTAAAACTGAATATAATTTTTTTTACTAGGTTAAGTTACCAGAAGGAAAGAAAATATTACCAACGTAAATACTGAAAAATATTGATTGTTTTTATTTTTTATTTGGTTTATTAAACACATTTGGAATTGAATAAGTCGTGGAGAAACAGAGAGGAGATAACAAAAAAGCTCAACCCCTTTTTATGTAAGGCTGTAATGTGGCACAAAGGAAGTGAGCAACAAAGCTCGTAAGTCTGCGGAGGAGTGCAGCAGAATTTATTGCTATAATATTTTTTATTATTTGGCACAAGGACTGGCAACTGCGACCAGTTACTAAAGTGCTGTAAATCATAGGAAGGAAGTAAATAAATAGGAGGAAGGGATCGCGATTGTCCAGTGAATTTATAGTCGGGGTCTGTGGAAGCATCGACCGTGCTCGTGGGGGGCGAGGAGGGGAGGACGATTCCATGGCAGGGGGTGCAACCCCTTTAACCAAATATACCACTCTTTTCTGTCACACATAGCAGAGAAGGAGATAGGTGATACTTATAGAAGGAAGACGATCCGGGGATCACAAAGCTCTCACACTATTTACAATAATTTTATGTTAAAAAAATATTTTTGACTCGACTGTTTGTAGTAACCGTGACAAATTTTGAAATTATTAACATTTATACTTAAATGAAGTGTAGGAAATATTTTTTACAAACTAGTCCATTTTTATGATTTATATTCTTCAAAATGACCATCCCTCAGTATACAGATTAAAGTTCCACATAATACATTAGTTAAATCGCTTTCTTTAGAGAAGCTTCAACAGAGACAAAGCTGCCATTGTAGGCAGTCCGCTTTATATTTTTAAACATTTCGACCTCTAATTATTCGTGAGAATTTGATGAATTACCCCAGGGAATCCTAAATACGGTGACGAAATGTCGTCTTAATGAAATAAAAACTTGAACTATAATTCGGTCCTAAATTTATTCCGTTGAATCATTGTGATAATTAATGTGCTATTACCGAAATTTATATCAACAAGATAAATGGTTAAAAAAATTGAAATTAGTCATTGGAAATTAAACTGTAAGATATATTATGTTTACAGTATACTTTTTTCGTCTCCTTTTGTCCAAGTCTCTGTGCTATTAATGACTAAATAAACGTAAATACTGACAATATTTGATTGAGTTTCCTCCAAATAAAAATAATAATAGGAATGTGGAACCTAAAATATAAAAATGACACGTGGAGATCCAGATGTAACGAAGAAATATATTATGTATACAATGAACTGAACATCTCGACAATTCATAAATAAAAAAAGCTGGAGTGGATCGGGCATGTACAACGTGTTGGAAAAGAATGGATGCCATTAAAAATATTGTATAATAAAATTTAAAGTAAAAGACTGGCAGGAAAAACAAGGAAAAGAGGAATTGATGCATCGGAGAATTGAAATTGTAGCAGAATATCAGTGGATAGAGTGTCATGGAGGAAACTACGACTGTAAGTCATGGCTCGATATTGGGCCGTGGAACCATACAATAAGAACAAGAGCTTCAGAAAATTAACGTGTTTTCTTTTCTGAACGACTTCACAATAGCATTTGTGCTTCAAATTAATTACACAGGTCTTTTTACCGTTAAGATTCGTCTAGTTACATCCGTAGTTGAAAAATACCAATTCAGAACGTTTTAACACACAAAAGCGTTTTCTATTGAAAAGCGTTAGTGTGTGTAGTTGTTGTAGGTCATAGACCTTGAAACAGCTAACGACGTGGATGTCCTTACCCTCCTAATTGCAGGGGATGATGAGTTCTATTGTTTCCCCGCTGTCAGGGGTGGAGAAGCCAGGGGTAGATACTTATTTAGTTGCTACAATTAAATATAAACTCGTACGGTGGCTATCGTAGTAGTAATTGGACCACGTCGAGCATTCCATCTCCCTCAGAAATACTGCGTTTATTAACACAGTCTGGTCTGATGCAACCCTCCATGCTAATCTATCTTGAATAACTACCACATCCTGCATAATCTCCTTAACGTATTCCATCCTTCGCCTCCCTCTTCTCTTTATACCCCACTCTAAAGCTAATTTTACAAGACCCTCATGTCTCGAAACGTGGCGTATTAATCTATCAATATTACTTCTTCGTTGGCTCCGTAGCCATCGACTCTCCATCAGTCTTAACCCCAGTCTCTGTGCCCATTACAACATAAAGTCACAAGCCCATGTTGGATATCGACACCCGGGACCCATGGGTGGTGAGGCAGCGAATTCTAGAAAACTTTACTCCTCTATATTTCTATATTAGCTGTAGTTTAATTCCTGTTTCTTACGCGAAAGTCTTTTCTTGATTGTACTATCCCTTACTATCGTTATTACGCTGCACAAGTAGCAGCACATTCCTTAACTTCATTCAAAAATCCATCCGCCTTTCAATCCAAGCTCTTTGTTATTCCACTGTTTCCCCATAACTAAACTCCATTATATTGGTTTTCCCTCTATTAATCTTTCATACTGAACTCTTTTCTTTCCAGGACTACCGTTCATCGTATTTTTTAATGGTTTCCAAAGTTCTTCTTCTGACTCCCCAATACTACAATATCGTCGGCAAAGCGTAAGGTTTTATTTATTCTCCTTGCAGTATGATTCCTTTTCCATTTTCAGTTTTAACTTTCTTCATCGCTTGTTCTATATTAAGTTAAACAGTATGGCCGACAGACTGCATCCTTGTCTTACTCCTTGCTTGATTACGGCTTTTGTTTCTTGATCCTCTATTCTAATTACTGCTACCTGTCTTCTGTACACGTATTTTATTCCTGTCATCTTTAAAGTCCTTAATAGTGTGTTCCAGTTCACATTATCAAAGTCTTTTTTTAAATCTACAGATTCCACGAACGTAGGTCTGTTTTTTCTTATCCTAGACGCAAAGTCAATATTGCTTCTCTGTCTCTACATTCTGATCACCTAACTTGAATTCTATTAGTCGTTCCATCCTCCTATATACTATTTTCGTTAAAGAGGTGTCTTTTCCGACCGTTTTCTGAATACTTGTAACAGGTGAATTGAGGTAATTAAAATAACATTGCGGAATTTGCATCAATTATCCAAAAGTTATTGTGAGGAGAGAGGGGAATGGGGGATAGTCTTAATGAGTATACGAGTAAGAAGGATATTTAAATTAATGAATACGAACTGTCTTATATATTCATTCAAGCAATGAGGTCCCCGATAAGACGTGGGTTCCTCTATACCACTTTTGGAAAGGTGAGCAGCATAGTTTTGTCCTCCAACTTTAGGGATCTCCTCAGTTCTGTATATCGATTCTTAAATGTTTTAATTTTTACTGTGCTCACAGTTTCAGGTTTAGTTTTGTAACATTTTATCCATTTTATTCGGTTTTTTCCCGCTATGCTTTTACCGTTATATATTTTTTTCAAATGGTTTACTTTCGATTGGAAATAATGAAGATTTATCGTAAAATATATGAAGTTGTTATTTATCCCTTTTTCTCATATTATTATTAGGGATAAGATCGTAAATTGAATCTACAGACGCTTGGAGAGTCTCACGCCTTTATCTGTGAACAAAGACGCTGTCGCCCGCGAAGAGTTTTATGCATGAAATTAAGTGACTGTAATAAAAGCCACGCATCATATGATATCTAATGGTCCAGAAAGTTCTTCGCTTAGCCCCAAACTTGAGGCTACTTCTCTCTAAAGTTCAGGAATAGAAGTTCAACGTCAACTTTGGGCTGCAACGCCTTTAAAGTATTTAAAGGAATATTTTTTATGCTTTGTAAAAATTAATAGCTTTTACAAGATAATTCAGAATGTGTTGAAAACTTTTTTTCCATTACGTTTCGCAATGGGATTTTTGCTATATTCTTACCGCTAAGAGGTCCTTCTACCGTCCTATTTATTAGAACATTCCTCTTTTACATTGAATTTTTTTTAAATTAATCTTCATCCTTTGAGACCTCCTACGAGATGTCTGAAATTTTGTTTGCTAATATTTGGTCTGTCTGAAAAGAATAAGAGGAGATCTGTCGAGCCAGAGAGGGCGGGTCACATACTTTAGAAGTTGGATGGAACATTTTTATAGGAGATAAACTTCTGTTTCAGCATTTTAACAGAGCTGGCGCCCATTGAATGACTTCGACATTGACCAAATTTCACGTAAGTGAGAATATCAATGTTAATAGATAGGTACGAAGAATAAGTCGCTTGATTGGTAATCCCACGAATTTAACAGGAAATTATTCAGTTAAGACCGGCCTGAGATAAGAGCTTCCGTGACGTCATTCTGTCTTATAAGCCGACCTGTTGTTTGGCAGCAATATATAAATATTTTATTGGATAATAAATTATATACAGGCAGATAGTTATTTCAATCCTATCTCTATGCCCGTAGTTCTTAATCGTTCTTCACTAGAAATGAATAAGATGATCAGATGCGCACGTCCGCTTCCATGTTTAATTTCCCTTAGGATTTCTGTAGACTATCATTCACTTTCCGTGCCCATAGTGGACTGAGTTCTCTCCCCCCTCTCTCTCCTCTCTCTCACTCTGTCTGTCTCTGTATATATATATATATATATATATATATATATATCCTAATACTATGAATTGGATTTTCTTATTCCTATTTACTTTTATAGGTGGATTCTATTTTCTCATTGATATAAATTTTTTTCTTCCTGGCACAAAGCACTGATTTATACTTTCCGGTCTATTATTAGTGTCACGTTTGTTTTCATTATGATTAAAATGATCAGCCTCGTTTGTTTATAGTTCCAACATCACCGTCCGAACTATTTGGTAATAACAATGTAATATATCATTTCACAGTGTTAAATTTTCATCCTTGTAATCGAAAAGTATATATATATACAAAACGTCCTTACACTTATATATATATACTTTTAATATTCAAAACGTCCTAATAATTTAAATATATATATACAAAATTATATAAATAGTTCGGACTGTGATGTCATTCGAGTTGCAGCGGGGTTGAAAAGCGGACACACGAAGAACCGTGGGTCAATATCTTTGAGAGACATCCTAACACTTACTCGTGAAAAAAGGGACAATTAACTGGAATTCTGTTCCTGTCCGTAAATAATTAAGGGAGAACATCTGATACTGTTCAGTGTTCTTAATAGAGCCTGTGAGGTAATTATTTAAGGGCTTTTATGTAATTCTCAGGTATTGGTCATAACTTCTTTCTTTCCTTCAGTAAAAATTAATGCCCATTAAGTTATTTATATTTAAAATCATTTAGAGTTTTAAATTCTGAAAATAATGTTATAATGTAGAAAAGAAACTGTGATGTTTTTAATTCTTTTAATAATTAATTTTGGGTTAACATGCTACATGAGGGTGATTCTGAAACAGGAAACACTATTTTAATAGCATAGGAAGGGACTTTGAAAGGGGGATGTGGAAGGTAGAGGCTAAGGGTTGACTAGGGTCCCCGGGCTATTGTTTAAGGATCATACCCGGTGTTTCACCTAAAGAGATGCATGGAAAACCATAGAAAACCTGCATCAGGTAGGCTTTTGGAGACTATTCTCTCCCCCTTCCGAATGACGGGAGATAAGTTTTCGGTATGATCGCAGCATTCCCTTTTCCGTGTCTTCACCAGTTTTAGAAATTCCAATGGGACCAGAGGACAACTATTACCGTATTCCAAAGGTCTTGGAGCACAGTACATACCACTCCCAAAATAGATGAAGGTGCCTCGGCTTGTGAGACTCTTGAAACAACCAAAGATAGTACGAGGCACCCGCAGTTTACAGTTTAAGGATCCTACCCGGGTGATTCACTTGAGAAACCTGCGTCTGGTATGTCGGGATATTTGGGACTTGAAAGAAGGGTTTTCTGTGGGGTCGCAGCATTGCCCTTTCCCTGCCTCTAAAAGTTTTACAAGGAAGCTGGCGCGCTGATAATTTACACCAACATTATTGTCATCAATAATTTATATTATAATCTTCTAACTTCTTAACTTTAAAAGTTAGGAAAATAGTGGACGTCGTATTTGTTTTAGTAAATCTATGTTATTAATGAATTGTATATTCCTGGCTTTTATATTCTTCAGATCTGTAAGATAAGTTATTAATATTATGATTTGCGCGTTCAAGTCTTCATCTGACTATTTTTTTTTGGTTAACAGGCTGATCCTGAAACAGGCAACTCCCCTTTAATAGCATAGGAAGGGAATTGAAAAGGGGGGATGCGGAAGGTAGAGCAAGGTAGCCAAGGGTTAACTAGGGCCCCCGGGCTATGGTTTAAGGATCCTACCCGGTGTTTCATCTAAAGAGATGCAGGGAAAACCCTAGAAAACCTGCATCAGGTAGGTCGGGCATTGGGTACTATTCTCACGCCCTTCCGAATGACGGGAGACTAACATGTCTTTGTTCTGAAACAAATTTGGTTTAATCAATAACCTGCGAGTCATTATATTACGTCCAATATAATTTTGAACTCATCGAAGGGAAAACTCCGGGGGTTTTAGAGAGAATATAATATGGCGTTAATTGTTTCTAGTTAGTACAAATGTAAAGAAAATATCTGTTTCTTTTTCTGTATACCCTGGACATTCTGACGCCGGTTCACGGGAGTCATCAGTGTTCCTCCAGTTAATAACTCCGTTTCCACCTTTGGAGGTGCAGCTCTTTCTGCGATAAACTATTGGACATAAACATTGATATTTTCTTCTCCTGCTACAGTGCTCTTACGAAAACACAGTAATCCGAAAAGGAGAACCTCATGAGAGATTTTCATTTCGTTTTTATATCACGTCCCACCACATCAGAAAAACTACATCAGTCAATTCTACAATCATTTATTTTCCTATTAAATTGGCCAGAGATCCATTTCCCCACACCCTGTAAAGTAGTTTACCGTTGACGCTGAACCACCCATCGCATGGGGAGTGTGAAATAACTTTCATTAGATATAAATATTGCGAGTGTTGCCAAGTGAAGTTCGGCGTCTGGCTCACTTCCCCGCTCAGGCAGCCAAGCAGGCAACTAAATAACATATTGAGTTTCTGATCGTTATTACTACTTGGCATTGGCTCGGTGGAGACTCTCGAAAAGTCAATAGCGCTCTTCCATTGTGAGAGGCACGTGTTGATCCCGTCCTCTGCTTTGCAATTCTGATGCAGACGGGATTTCGCAACAAGTGGATCAGAAAGTCAATAGCCGCGTTCTTTTACCAACACCAGATGAAAACGAAATACTTTTAGATGATTTCAACAGGTGTATTTGCATTAATTAAACTTTGTTGTTGTTGTTGAGGTATTCACTCCTAAGACTGGTCTGACGCAAACCACCTTGCGAAAATATTCTCCCCAAACCTTTTCATTTCCGCATAACTAGCACATCCAACATCCTCACTAATCTGCTTAGCATATTATTAATCGACGAATACAATCTTCTGTTCACAGGCAAAACTAATTCCTAAGCCATCTATTAATTATAATTTTGTTAATTTAATATCAAAAAACATAAGACCGGTCAGATGCAACCCACCTATCATGCGAAAGCCTTTTCATTTCCGCATAACTACCACATCCTCTCTAATCTTGTTAGGGTATTCCATCCTCGTCCTCCCTCATTCATTCTTACCCCACACACTTCCCCCTAATGCTAATTTTACAAGTCCCTCATGTCGTAAAACGTGGCCTATTAATCTAACCCTTCTTTTGGTCAACGTCCTCATATATTGTACGCACTTCCCCTATTCTGTTAAGAACTTTCCCGTTGGAGATTCTATTCACGCATCTGATTTTCAGCATTCACCTATATCACCACATTTTCAAAAGTTTCTATTCTTTTCCTTTTTGCATCTCCTATCGTCCACGTTTCGTACTCATACAACGCCACAGTCCATAAATTAATTTTTAGCAACGTTTTCCTAATATTCACACTTATATTACCCGTAAGTAAATTCCGTCTTCTCGATAAAGCCTTCCTTGAATGTGATATCCTATTCTAGTTTTCAATTCCTAACCTTCATACTTATATCAGCTATAAGTCAATTTTGGTTAATGCGAAAGCCTTTCTTACCTGTGCTATTCTACTCTAGTTTTTATGCTTCCCAAGTAGCACAATTTCTTAACTTCCGTCAAAATATCCCCCCACTGTTTCCCACACTAGACCCAATCACTTTGGTTTTCCTCCACGACACGTTCATGACATTTATTATGGTTTCCAAGTCTTCTCCTGACTCCCCTAATACTACAAAATCATCGGCAAAGCGTAGAGATTTTATTTCTTGTCTTTTCCATATTCAGTTTTAACTTTCTTCATCACCTATTCTATATATATATATATATATATATATATATATATATATATATAGAGAGAGAGAGAGAGAGAGAGAGAGAGAGAGAATTTAAACTTGATATTTATTTTAATGGTGATATTACGTTTCAGTTCATGAAATTGGTTAACTTATAAAAGTAAATAATTAATTAAAGTAGAGGTAACATAACTAACTATTAAAAACACACAACGTCTCTGCGGCCATTTTCTGCCGCCGGCTGCGGGCTATATGAAGATGGCGGCAGAAAAAGGCCTGACCCGGTTGGTTAACCGTGAAGATTTCATCCGAATTATTCACCGGGAAAGTCTACGTTCATTAATAACTAACTACTTTGAACTCAAGTGTTTCTCTGTACCAAGGTTTCTTTGAGGAAGCTAAATCCGAGAGTACCCGAAGTTTCCCTCGGGTTTCACGAAGAACGTCAGTGAGGGCTATTATATATATAGGGACTGTTGGCGGAATAAATGTGGAAATGTTGTCGTTAACCTAACTGATGAAGTTTGTCGGTAAGCAGAAGAAACGTATTACATTTTAAAATCTAATTTTGTCTAATTGAGCAACTTGTATATTTTCTACATGTTGTTTAAAAATCAGAAAAACTGAATAAAGATATTGACTAATAATTTAGTTTTTTTAACTTCTTTGTCGGGTAACAGGCCTTATGATGGTGATCCTGAAACAGACTCTCCCCTTTAATAGAATAGGAAGGGCGTTGAAAAGGGGGGATGCGGCAATGCATAACGTATTTGGTCTGAGGAAGAAAGAAAACCATGTCATCCAAGGTAATACTGCCAACGCTATAATTGAGAAGAGGCGATGCGAAAGTGACGTTCTGTTGTTGGATGTAAAACAATATGTTATAATGCATCATCTATAGTACATACGTTGTTGGGAATTGAATAAAGTATTTCGACATCTTAGGTTTCATCTCTTAAACAATAATTTTAAATTATTTGGAATATAATATCTGTATGTTCTTTGAAATAATAATAATAACAACGTGCCGAAGCTCACTGAAGTTTCTCACGGAATTCATCAATTTCAGAAAACGTCGTAGTGCAGAATCAATAGACCAGAAGTCTAAATTGTTTGAAATTAAATAACTGGTTCGGGTAATATTAATACTTGAAATTTAGCTTTTTAATTTTTATCTTGTACTTTACTTTTATAATTTAATTCTCATACTCACACAATTTAACTTTTTATTTTTTATCTTCTACTTTACTTTCATAATTTAGTTCTCGTACCCACAATATTATCCTGAGATGTAATGTTTATGATAGCGTTAAGTATCATATTAAGTTAAAAAGTGACCATAGTTACATATGTCAAATTAGGATCACATAACGTACAAATAAGATATTAAACGGTATTAATAACCATAAACATGATATAAAAAGAAGAAAACTAATTACATTTACTGTATTATGATAAAAACAGCGAAAAGTTAAAAACTATATTATAAATTATTTAAATTAATAACCTCTTTAAATTATAAGCAGACGTGAAGACAAAATGAAGAAAGGGAAAGCTATGTAATGTGGTATATAAAATTTTAGTGGGCAGTATTTTCCTGTAAAATTGTAGATAAATGTGCTATTGATAATCTATTAATAGAACAGAAAAACATTGAAACTGAAATCATAATATTTTATGTCTATGATAGTGTTAAGGATAACATAAAGTTATATCTAATAACCACAGCTTAATATTGTCACTATCCACAAATTATAAGGAAATAACGAATTTAATTGCAATAATTGTTATTTAAACGTAATTTATCTAAAATAACATTTATAAAGAAAACTGTAAACACTCTCAATTTATAAATTAAAACTTAGTATTATTTATAATCTTACTTTTAAGCTTTTATTTTTTCTTTACCTTAAATAAAATTTCGTATAATAAATTAAGTACATAGCTATTTTATGATTGATAACATTTACTGTTAAATTAAGAACGTGCATTTGATGTTGTTGTGGTATTCAGTCCTAAGACTGGTCTGATGGAACCCACAATGCTAACCTACTTGCACAAGCCTATTCATTTCCACATAATTACCACATCCCACTTCCTCCCTAATTAGCTTCCATCCTTGGCCTCCCTCTTTTGTTCCTACATCACACACTTCCCTCTAATGCTAATTTTACAAGATCTTCATGTCTCAAAACGTGGCCTATTAATCTATACCATCTCTTGACTTCTTATTGATTTCTTAAAATTCTTGTTATAATAATTTAATTCAATGTATTTCTGTCTGTTTTAATTCCCAAAAAATCACATAGTCTAGTTTTTTAGCTGCATACATACAATTGTTACTCCGTTTTCGTAAATCACATTTCGATTAAAACTGTCATCTACTTTACGCATAATTTCATAAAATCAAAAAATTCAGTTTGTACTTTATTGTATATATTTTCAAGAAATTATTTCAAAGCTGTAAATTTGAATGATTTAAGTTTTTGCGAAATATTGCTACTTTAAACTTACGAATTGTTGTCTGCAGATAAAGCTTTAAAATTTTATTTACGTGTGCCTTGTATCAAATTTGAGAACGAAACGTTGCAGATGAATTAATGAAATGATCACTTTTACAGACAATTACGAAGTCTTATCTTTATATAAGACTAGGACACCGTGATACTAGAGACATCAGCAGAAGAGTTGGATGGCACAATAATGCCATGTACGTAATCCTGGATACAGAGTTCGACATGAGCATTAATTGAGGGAAAGCCATTGTAATGAATGGTATTGAAGAGAAAAGTTAAATAATAAAGTACGAGAGATTGGGAAGGTATAAGGAATTTTGCTATTTGACTAGGTATGGTAGAAATAAAGTAGACATAGAATGTAGGATAGCATAGGCAAGGAGTAATTTACTTACGTCTGAAGACTTGGAAGACTACTAAAAATCTTCGCATGGAGCGGAGCATTAGATGGCTGAGAAACGTGGTCCATGACAACAACGAAATGGAAAATAATAGAAAATTTCAAAATATGATGCTATAAAGAATTCTGAAGATTGAAGAATTGGAGAACATTGAATACGAGAAGGGTTGGATTAATATCCCTACATTGAGGCATGTTGGGCTTGTAAATTTAGTATTAGAAGGAAGTGTGTGAAGAGGGAGGCCAACATGAAGAGTCTAAGGACTGAATACTCACAGGTCGGAGAAATTTAAAATCTCTCTTAACACTGACATCATAAAGTTATTACGACCTCCAAATTCAGAACGACGAATCAATTTCGTCAACGCGTTATTTGACTTTGTTAATTACATGATTTATGTCATTTGAATCACTTCATACTAGCATTTACAGATCCGTGTTCTAATTTCTATGACCATTATTAATCGACGAATATAATCTTCTGTTCACAGGGAAAACTAATTCCTAAGCCATCTATTAATTATAATTTTGTTAATTTAATATCAAAAAACATAAGACCGGTCAGATGCAACCCACCTATCATGCGAAAGCCTTTTCATTTCCGCATAACTACCACATCCTCTCTAATCTTGTTAGGGTATTCCATCCTCGTCCTCCCTCATTCATTCTTACCCCACAAACTTCCCTCTAATGCTAATTTTACAAGAACCTTATGTCTCTAAGTGTGGCCTATTAATCTATCCCTTTCTTGGTCAACGTTTTCCATATTGTTCCCTCTTACCTAATTATGCTTAGAACTTCCTCGTCAGTGATTCTATCCACCCATCTCATTTTCAGAATTCGCCTATAGGACCAAATTCCAAAGGCTTCTTCTTTTCCTTTCTTTTCCTCGTATAGTCCACGTTTCGCACCCATCAATACGAATATTTTAGAAATTATTTCCTTACATTCACACTTATATTAGCCGTAAAGTAAATTACTATTTTTTTGTGAAAGTCTTCCTTCCCTGCTCTAGTTATTATGCTGCCCTTTGTAATTCCACTGTTTCCCATACTGCACCCCATTACCTTGGTTTTTCTTTTATTAATATTCATATTGAACTCTTTCTTCAGGATAAAGTTCATGCCATTCATGTTTTCCAGAATTTCTTTAGGCTCCTATAATGCTACAATATCATCGGCAAACGGTAGGGTTTTTATTTAATTCTCCTTTTCCATATTCCGTTTTAAGTTTCTTCATCGCCTATTGTATATATATATATAATAAGTTAAAAAGAATGGGCTACAGACTGCATCCTTGGCTTAGTCTTTTCTTGATTTCTGCTTTGTTTTCTTGATCTTTAAATTTTATAAAAAAATGCGTTTTTATACCTCACTTATTCTTTATTGTAACAATGTATTTATGTAATTTCCTAGCTTCTAGAAATGACCATTGTTTTTTTTGGCAAATGAAAATAATTCATAAATGTCCAAATATTTGATTTCTGTCAGATAATGGAACCAATTCTCTAGTTGGCACATTAGTTAGTGGATGCTACCCAAGGTGATACATTAGTTTGTCTGACCAGGAATGTAGATGGTTTGCAGTAAATTAGCCAACGCTTGATAGCTTTATCCACGGCTTTTGTTCGCACCGTTCGATTCGACAAATTATTCCAGTCACGAACAATACGTTCGAGTGTAATTCACGATCTAATCCAGAGAATTTTGCTTCGATGACGTTTACCTCGGTAAATTATGGCCTGTGTTATTCGTTTTTTTCAATTAAGTATGTCAGTCAAAATTAAACAAGGAAATCTAAAATGATAAACGTTAATCAATATTTTTGCAAATAGAAACAACCATAACGTAATGAAAGAAGAATATTCGCAGTTGAAGTTTCACGAATAGAATTTCTTATTGAGTTGAGGAACGTTTGTTTTGCGGATTGCTTAATTATCCACTTTTACATTAGATAGATATTTCCTTTAAATTGTAGTACTGACATCGTCTTGTGACATTTACATTAATTATATTTAATAGTTATGGATTCCGCTTGTAATGGATTTGTTCAATATGTTCCCGCTACACTAAACTTCTAAGATTTTCTGTATCCATAATAATCGAAAATTATGTTAATATAAGTTTGAAAAAAAATTCAAATACTTGATTCATGTACTTGAGGAAAAATTTAATATTTACTCATTTTACACCCCTTATGATACGTGGAATATTAGTCGATTAATGTACGGAGAGTATTATTCGCTTTCTTGAGGTTGTATCGCAGAAGAACGCTCCGCGATTTAATTCATCTTTCAAGACAAAATAATTCAGAAAATTAAATGAGAATATTCGGATACAGGTGAAGCAGATAGTCGGCCACCAGGGGACGACGGCCCATGAAAATTTCCCCAAGTCCAGCTTCTTCTTCCGAATGTGTGGATCCCACGATCGATAAAAATGAAATATAATTGGTGAAGACACGTCATTAGAAGTGGCAGTTTAGCATGCAGGACGGGGAAGGAGAAATTGTCTGGGAGGTGACAAGGAGACGGAAAAGTGAATTTGAAGTTGGAAGGAAGAGGAAATGGGTTCAGGAGAGAAAAAAGCCAGTGTTTCTCGAAATTGGGAAGGCAAAGGACGGGCAAAGATAAAAGAAGAAACAAGAATACTTAAGTTGAGTTCAGATTTGAAACGGGAAGTAGTATTGGTCGAATGTTGGAAGGAAGAAGAATTTAAGGAGAGAAACGAAGACGTTTTATCTATTTCCGATAGAAAACACTAACTCGCAGCAAGAAGAAGTCAGTTAAATCTTTCGTCCAGAATGAAATCCACCCTAGTCGCCTTAACCATGGGATTAACCCTCAAATCGCCGCCTCCCAGAGTGACTGCGGGGCTCACCTGATCTATGTCGAGAATGCCTTGTACTCTCTCAGTTTTATTCCCCAAAGTTCTCACATGCCGAGAGACCTTCATCTATTTTGGGAGTTTTATGTATTGGGGTCGAAGACCTTGGCTAACTGCCTCCTAAAACTGGCAAACTTGTCTATCGTCATTCGGAAGGGCGTAAGAATGCCCGACCCTCCTGATGCAGGTTTTCTATGGTTCTCCTTGCATCTCTTTAGGAGAAACACCGGGTAGAATCCTTAAACTATAGCTAGTGGGCCTAGTCAACCCTTGGCTAGCTTACTCTACCTACCACATCCCCATTTCAGTTTCCTTCTTATGCTATTAAAGTGGATTTGCCTGTTTCAGGATCATGTAGCCTCTTAACCAAAAAAATCAATTCCCTTCGTATGCTATAAAAAGGGGACTTGTTGTTTTGGGATCACCCTCACGCAGTCTGTTAAACAAAAACAGAACTAAAATAACCCGCATTAGATTTGTCGTTTCATCCTCCTTTATACTATTTTCGTTAATATTTTACATGCTCATAATCACTAAAATTAAATTTACGCAGAAATATGTTTTACCCCGTCCGACTTCCTGATAGACGATAAACTGCAATTTAAGTTGAATGCTAAATGTCAGATTCATACTCTAAGACTCGCAAAGCACAGAGTTCGATACCAAACTTGATTGGTTCCTTTTTATTTTCATATGACGCCCCCTACACCCCCATCCATATGAATACTTCACTTCGACGTAAACAGAATTGAAATTATACGCAAGAAAAGAAATTAAGTGAAGACGCTATAACATTAACTGACCCAGAAAAATATATATTGGAAGGAAATAATGATTTTTATGGATTTTTAAAATATTGCGTCCCCTCCACTCCCGCCCAAATGGTGGTAGCTGTGTCTTACCCCAACAGTGGTGATTTTATGGTCACCTAACACACGTGCTCAACATTGGCCCATCCGTTAAAAAAAATAGGCCTAGTTTGGTTCATCCCCCCTTCCTTCCCATCTTTGGGGATTAACTATAACTTAAATTACATTTCATAAGTCAGAATTACACTCAGCGGCTCACATTACGCCGGTTTATATCCAAATGAAATTTTTTCCTCGTTATTTTTATGTAATGCCCCTCCACCCCTACCCTTACCCCTACGAATATTCCCATTACATTATGGATGGGGTTGAAATTGTACGCTAGCAGTATCCGATCAATTAATTGACGTATAAATGTAATTATTTGATGACAATATAGGCTACTTATGGTTTTTTGAGTTTGCGACTAATTTTAGAAGACAGAATATGAAAAATCCGGCATTTGTGGATTTCGAAACAGCTTTTGATAATGGGAACTGGAACACACTATTAATAATTTTGAAAAGCACTGGAATAAAATATCGAGAAAGACAGGCAGCAGTAATTATAATAGAAGATAAAGAAAAGAAAGCTGTAATCAAGAAAGCAGTAAGACCTTGATGCAGTTTAACTTATATGTAGTACAAGTGATGAAGAAGTTTAAAACGGAATATGAAAAAGGAGTCATACTGCAAGGAGTAGAAATAAAACCTTACGCTTTGCCGACGATATTGTATTGTATTAGGGGAGTCAGAAGAAGAGTTGGAAACCATAATAAACGGCATGAGCGAAATCCCGGAGAAAGCGTTCAATATGACTATTAATAGAGGGAAAGCCAAGGTAATGGAGTGTAGTATGGGAAACAGTGGAATGACAAAGGGAGTTAGATTGGGAAGGGATATTTTGACGGACGTTAAGGAATTCTGCTGCTTGGGAAGCGTAATAACTGGGAATGGTAGAAGTATAATAGACATAAGGAGTAGGATAGCACGGGCAAGGAAGGCTTTCGCGAAAAAGAGGAATTTACTTACGGGTAATATAAGTATGAATATTATGAAATAGTTGCAAAAAATGTTGGTATGGAGCGTTTCGTTATGTGGGTGCGAAACGTGGACGATAGGAGCTGCGGAAAGGAAAAGAATAGAAGCCTCTGAAATGTGGTGATATAGGCCAACGCTGAAAATCAGATGAGTGGATAGAATTTCAAACGAAGAAGTTCTAAACAGAACAGGAGAAAAGCGAACAATATGGAGGACGTTGACTAAGAGAAGGGATAGAGTAATAGGTCACGTTTTAAGACACGAGGGTCTTGTAAAATTAGCATTATAGGGATGTGTGTGGGGGAAGAACAGGCCAAGAATGGAATACGCTAAGGAGTTTTAGGGAGTATGTGGGTTGTGCTAGTTAAGTTATTAGGAAATGAAAAGGTTTGCGCATGACAGGTTATCATTTAGGGTTGCATCTGATCAGTCTTAGGAGTAAAAACCACAACAACAACATGTTTTTTTTAAAATTTCCACTCTCTGCACCCCCGCCAAATTGGCGATAGCCGCGTCTTACACCAACAGTGTTAATTTCCCGGCCGAAAGGAACCCGCGTTCATAATTAAGTTGAAATTGGTCTAGTCGTTTAGATTTGTATGTGAAACATACCTACAGATATTTATTCACACATGCAGGTATTTTTATTATAGTAATTACGACAATTATGACTAATTAATTTCAACCATATGTTTAGCATTTATAAGAAAATAAACTCTCTCCATTATTTTATAAAAAGATTTCAAGAAATCAATTTTAATGTTTGACATTTTGTTTGTTTCTAATCCGTAGCCATCCGGTTTGTTATTGGAGAATAAGGCTCGCCCTAAGCACGTAAAGCTCGGGGTGAGGTGATGTGAGGTGACCAGCTGTGACAGTGATTTGAGAAGAGGGCAGGATGTTATCGAGCCGTGTGAAGGGCGGGGTCAAAGGGCACAGGCAGCGTGGTTGCCATAGCGACGCAGACAAGGGGCACGAGGTTACTGGATCGGTCAAGGCGCAAGGAGAGCGACTGCGTCCACATTAGGCCTACATCTCATTGCATAAACGAAAACTGTTTAAAAAATCAAAGAACGAAGGAAATGTTCTTATAATTTTACTGTTATTGCGGTGCAGTGGAATTACAACAGAGTCGGTTTGTTTGGAAATTTTAGAATTGATGTATGAAGGAATGATTAGGTGGAAGCTTTGCAGTTTGAAACAGAAAAACGGGTCGTTAATCAAAAAGTCGTTCCGCGGTTTTTGGTTTGTGCGTCAGAATCCCAAAGAGATCCTTTGGATACTGTACGAAACAATGATAATGAGACAATAATCTGTGTACAAATGGCCGCTACAAACGTATACGGGTATGGAGGGTCAAAAGTCGTATCTAGTGTTACTAGCAAAAGTAGCGTAAAAAATCTCCGTACTTCTAAAAAGGATAACTACACAGAAATGAAAAAACTTTGACTTTAAATGTCTTAAGTTAACCCAAAATTATATTTTATTCATAATTACTTCATCTAACATTTAATTAAATATTAAATGAGTAATAACATCCTCTTTATCCGTTTTTTATTTTATTGTAATAATGAACTATACTACGTTTCGTCACTCATTTGAAACTTCTTCAGTTACAATGTATTTCATTAGGTCATATATTCCAATATTTTTTTAAAATTACAATAGATTCTTTTAAACTTACTAAATTTATCTTTTGATGGACTTCACTCCATGACTCATTTTTGTAACATATTATTTAATGTAATCCATTGTAATTTTCATTTTAGTATACCTGAAGAAGTCTCAAAACGTAAGGTAGTTCATTATTTAAATAAAATAAAAATTTGACAAAGGGGCTGTTATAACTCATTTTATTAGTTTTGATTAGTTTTTTATTATATTTAGGTATTTTAGTCACATACCATTATCATCTTCATATTGTCAAATTTAAAAGAAAGGATATTTATATTTTTTTGAATGCACATGATTCCATAATGCATGGGGACTTGTCAAACTTGGGAATTCACAAAGTTTAGATATTCAAACATCCCTGTGCAAGCCAAATTTTACATTAAATTTTTATTTTCAATTTATTCTCAAACATTAAAAGATACGTTAAATTCATTTCCCCTTTTCTATTTTTTAAAAATATATAATATCAAACCGAGTTAAACGAACAGGCGTGGGTAATTTGCGGTTACTCTGTTCGTTTTAGAATAAATGATGTTTATGAATACGCCAGCTCAGCGATAAATATATTTAAAAACGTAAAAAAATTGTAGCATATTAATAAAACTAGCGTGAAATATCGTTCCCTTCTTTCTCTATCTGTTAAATATAAATTCATTTCGTCTGCAATGCCTGGGGAATGCGCATCCTTACTAGAATTTTTTTCTCATTAAATAAACTGTCAGTGATGTAGAATAAATGTTCACACAGCCTAATTCCATCATAAATATCAAATTTTTAAATCAATTTTATCTGTATAGCAACATTTAGAAGGCAGAAATAGAAAAATGTTGAGCGGATCCTGCACTCGAACCCAGGACCTCCCGATTTTCTGCTGGAAATTCTGTCACTGAGCTACTCCCAGTCGACGTCCCGAGTACCATTTACTAGGTTAGAGTCTTGGGTCAGGTCGACATTTTATCGTTCTTGTCCTCTAAATTAAGTAGTAAATATCCCGTTTGATAAACAATTACATTTCACCCAAGCAAGGAAACACCTCACTATATATTTTTGATAATATGTTCTAATATTTTTAATTAACATATATATATATATTTCGAGTCCCTGGTCCGGTCTATATTTTTCCACTCTTGTCTTCCTTCCAAGTTAGCTATACGCTCCTATTTGAGCTTAAATTGAAACATTTTACTTCTTTTCATTTGAATTATATGAACCTTTGGTCAATTTACGCAATGCCCATTCTTTACAAAATTCGTAGAAATTAGGTTGTGACGAATGTGATTAGTGAAGTGTAGGTGAGTCCTTGGTCGTCGATTCGGATTAGTTCAGTGGTAGAGCAGCTGCCCGGGAAACGGGAGGTCCTCGGTACGAGTCCGTGGTCCGGTGGACATTTTTCCGTTCTTGTCTCATTTCCAAATTATATATATTTCTGACTAATTATGTATTCATTATTTCAGAGAATTCAAATAACTTAATGACTGATCTGATTGAAAATAAAATCCGATATTGCCTTCAGAATAAATGTTTTAATCTTTAATATCATATATCGTTTTTATACCCAGTTTGTGTCCTAAATTTTTCCATTACCTTCATATAATTCGCAAAATGTGGTCTGTTAAAACTTTTACCACAAAATGTTGGACATTCAGTTATCAACAAAAGTAATAGGGAAACTGTTACATAACCTAAACTGATTTTGGATGAAATAATATTATCATTGTCTATATCGTCTCACAATCTAAACGATGAATAAAGAAATTCTTGTCGGAAAACACACTCATATTTTGAGAAAAAGTGGATTAATCTATTTTATTTGTTTTTAATAACTAAAAATATTTCAATTTTATTGTAAACTTGGGTATAATATATATAATAATGGAAAAAAGAATTTGATATCAATAAAAAAACAGGTAACGTAGATAAATTATCTTCAATAAATACCTTTATTGGCCTGTTCTCAGGTTCACAAGAATACTTGTTAATCGTCTGTAAAAACCACGGCGAGCTGCCAACTTTACAATGTTATGTCCTGGGAAGGGACGAAAGCTCCTGTGGATTTTAAAAAATTTGACGAACAAGTATTCTTGTGAACCTGAGAACAGGTTAATAAAGGTTATTTTACGAAGAAAATTTGACATTATATAGGGAAAACTTATTAAAATTTTATTATTAATATTTACAAATTAAGTCTAGTTATTTTATAACAATCTAATATTGTTTTAAAACGTATTTAAAAGCGATAATTCATTGAAACAAATGTCATGTCGTTTAAGGCTAAAAATTATAAGAAGTGTTACATCGATGACCACATTATATCTAAGAAGATAAAAATTAATATATCTGAAAAGAGAAACCAATTCATGGAAAAAAAAGCAATGTTGAGAAAATTACTAATATAAAAGGACCAAGAACTATTGAAATATATAATGAAAAGTGGATGTATTCCTCTTTATATACATTTAATAAAATTTTAAACGCATGGTGCTATTGAAAAAAAAGTGGTACATTTTCAATCGTTATAATTTAATAGTTTTGACGATGTGTAAAAACTGACGACTTAAGTTCAAGTGAGATTTACGAACAAATAACGATATTACATATAGTTAATACTTGCTCCTATCATCAGATTGCCGATTGATTTACATTTCTTCAAACGGGGAACCATGATTCTAATTTCAGGCTTCAAGTCTTCTGCGCGTGTTGTATTTAAAAGTTCGCGTAAATCAATGCGTTTTAAATAAATTGACAACTCCGGGCACCAAGATAATTATTATATAAATAGTAGAAGGTCTGTGCTTGATGACGGAAATGTTTACGTTCAGTTTGAAAAGATCAGGCCAACGTGACTGATAAAGCAGGGTGCAAAACTAAGATGAGTAAATTCTTTAATTTTTGCGTGACATTGTGATGAAATTGTATTGTCATTAAGTTCATTCTGATTATTTTTTAAAAAACGTGCGTAGTTTTTACGTTGTGAAGTGAAGCCAAGTGACGGTTCCGTTTCTTGCGAGGACCCGAAGGGGGTTTTCCTTGATTACTTGGCCTGACAGGGGATCGATTAGAAACCTTGGTGCCTCTAAGGGCTGAGATTTCCCCTCGACACATTTTTTTTGGTTATTCTTAGTTATATATATATATATATATCCATAGTTTCGATACTTCACCAAGACAGGAAATGTGGGTTATAGATAGGTTTTCCCTGCCTTGTTCATCTTTCTCCAGCAATTATACTCAGAAACTTGTATTTTATTTTTTTATATACCCGAAACATCGCTTCCGTCGTAGTTTTGAGTTGTTATAAATTGTAGAACCTAAATTTCAAATCTGCAAGTACATTAAATACCTGTTTATTTCTTCGAAGGAATGTCAAAAATGCCGTTTTTATATTAAAATCGGTGTATTATTAGAAGTTACGTAGTGTGAATGTAGAACAAGCAGAAATAGAGATGGAAGAGCGCGAGGCTAGTAACCAATAAGACCATGCAGTTTCTCTCGGCATCTCTTTGACGTAAATTCAGGCCAGGATCCTTTAAACTACAGCCCGGGGCCGTATTTAGCCTGTGGGAGCTTTTTCTGGTATTTTCCCCCCTTATTGATTGCGGGGCTTACTTTTAGGGATGCCTCTTCTCTCTCTGGTTTACTCGGTGTTCTCATTAACCGAGGCACCTTCATCTATTTTAGGAGGTGTATGTCCTGGGATCAGTCATCTAACTGCCTCCTAAAACTGGTGGATACACGGAGAAGGGAATTATTCGAATGACAATTGTTGCCCAACAGCGGGGCTTAATTAATAAATATAATAATAATACTATATTTTATTACAATTTGTTGTATATATTTTCTTTTTTTTATTAAAATTGGTGGCTGTGATTTTATATATCAGTGATTTATAATATTATAAATATTTTCAGGTAATAATATTGTGTTTTGCCTACAAAAAGTATTATGGCCCCTTCTGCCTTGTTGAACAGTTGTGGACAGAATATTTATGTCTTCGTAATTCAGTTTGGTTACGAATTCGACGTAGAAAATCCTGTAACATATGAAAAAAAAGAAATATACGAGATGTTCCAAGGACGAGCGAATATTGGAAGCAACAGGTGTTTATGAGCCCTTTTCCTTTTTTATGCTGGTCCTTAGATTTTATAGTTATCTGGAAATCCCTCCCGACCGACATCGGAGATGAGCGGCTCTTAATTGGAGGACGAGCTTTAAAAACAAGCTGAGTCGGGGATTTGATGGGCCGTTACGGTTCACTGCCGCCGATTCACACTTAAAATTTGCACAGTAAATATGTACTAATGTGAATGGGAAACACGGGCGGAGGAATGAAATTTCTCTTAGAGAAATGTTTGTGCTGTTGTTAGTTAGTTCCTCCACTGAGATGTAGGCTTCGGGTCGGTTTCATCTAAACGGTTTATAGTAATATATAACTGCCCAAAGTAAGTAAATTAGTTCCTTGCACAGTATTATTAAAACTAGGTTTTTCCACCGCGGACCTCATCAAGATTTCACTTGGAAATAAAGAGAAACAACGGTATAATAAAAGCTGCACGTAAGCGGAGATTAAAGAGGTTATTTGAGAATAGCCATATATTTTTCACAAATTATTATGGGGGTTCTTAAGGCCGCATCTTTCAAAAATTTAAATAGTGAATTTTAGATATCTCTTCTCGGAAGGTATTATAGATACAGCACTGAAATTTTCACAGCTTATTTTTAACCTTATGGTATGTGTGTGAAAGGAGAAAAAATATTCTTATTACAATTTTAGTTGTAGCATGGTGCACAGAGACCTCGCCATGCCAACCGCCAAGGAAGAAATCAAGTGGTTTGCTGGGAAACACAAAGCCAGACTACATTCTGAAGTTCTTTGGCTATTGGACAATAATAATATTTACCGAGGACTGAAGAGGACCAAACTATTTAAACTCGTCCAAGTCCATTGACATGAGTGAAAAACAAAGTCCCAGAACATTATTAATAACTGAATCGTGTCGTTGGACTAAATAAGGTACCTAGTATTAAGAATTAAGAAAGAAAAGTTCATGGCTGGTCTTTTAGACAAAATTTAATATTATAACACCAATCGGTGTTTTCAGAGGAAAGAATTTCAATTTTAGTAAATTTATTTATCAAAATCCATCTTATTATTGAATATTTCAGACGCTTTTTTAACCATTACTAATAATGGAAATCATTTATTCTGCTTCTACGTGTAAAGATAAAACACAACTACACGCGGAATTTGGAGGTAAGTTTCTCGTTACAGCCAGGAGTAATAAAAAAGACACGGTGGTGCGACGTGTTTTTTTTTCAATTCTTTGAGATTTGGCGAACGAAAAGGCGTTTTCACCCAAAAACGACGGTAAAGGGGGGCAAATGGATCCTCCCAGAGAGGACACAATTATTTTTATGGGACAGGATCGTGCCCCGCCATTGACGGAAACGAAATAACGAAGGTGGGGAAAAGGTGTTAAATACTCAAGAAAAATGAATTTTAAGACATGGTGATTAAGACAGGACTTGAAGAAAAGACGTTAAATGTTTAAAAATAAATTTTCAGCCTTATCTCCACAGTTACGAATTGAACATTTGAACTACGGGAGAAATGTGTGTTCCAGTCATTGGCACCGAAGAGCTCATGATGGCAACGACGAAGCGGGTGGACGAACTCCTACGGGAAGTCCCAGGCCTAGGCAGAATTACAAAGGGTAACTACTCTGTCTGTAACCTTTTTCCTATTTCCTAATACTGTCAATTTCGAAGGATTTGTGTCCTACTCCACAAGAATGTATATTTCAACGACCCTTACTACAGACTCATGTATTTAGTTAGTAAGAAATTTAAGTTCTTTAAATATTTCATAATATTTATATTAATAATCGGAAAAATGTGGGCTATGCAAATTAATATTTATTTAATTACTGTACATGGTCATAAATGAAAATTAAATTTAATACCATTCAAATTGTTATAAAATAATTTTCCCCTTATCTATTTCACAATGATAAGGGTTACTCCCCTCCCTTGACGTAAGGGGTTAATATTATATTATCACGTTTCTGTAGGAATGTGAGATACAATAACACACACACACACCTAGAGGTTATAGACGTTTATTTAACACTAAGTGCTGTACATAAGCTCCAACTGCGAAAGACTGACCCCGATTCGGGATCCAGTACAATTTATAAATTCATGGAATATTCAAGAAGCAGAACAATCTCGAAACACAAATTACTATAAATCAAAGGTAAACAAAGTAAATAAATAAAAATGGTTGCATCGAGTGGGACTTGAACACGAGTCCATCATGCCTCGTTACAACTCAGGCATGACTGAGCGTTTCCAAGTGTGGTAATATAATAAATATTAACGCCTGTAACTGAAAATTGCCGTTAATTTAGGCCAAAAAGAGATAAAATTAGTAAAACAAAAATATAACTACACATGTTGTTGGCGATTCGACTTCAACAAAATTAGGGTAATACATGGCTACCATCACTTGAGCGGGGATGGAGGCGCGGTATTTTTTAAACATGTTTTTAGGTCAGTTAATTTATTAACGTTTTTGGTGAATTTTTTGCGTAATATTTCAACCCCATTCTTCGTCATATGAAAATAAATTTAGTACAGTCAATTTAGGTATCGTAATAGGCGCTATGGGAGTCTTTGATATTGATTCTAACATTTAGAATATGAATTAAATTGCAGTTCTTCCCCTAACAGAAGGATGGACGGGGTAAAACACACTTCTGCGTAAAACATTCCAAGGACAGAACAATTTTGATAATTTTTTTCCATTTTCCTTGCGACTTAAAAACGTAACACTTTGGAAATAAGACACGGCTACCAACCGTAGGAGGAGAGGGTGGAATTTGTGTAATTTTTATATAATAAAGGCTCGTATTTTAGTCGAAAAAGAATTCTTGAGGTGAATTACTTTTATAGTGTTTTCGATCACAATATTTGTGTACAATTTCAAACCCTTCCAGCATGTGAGGGGTGGGGATGAAATGAGTCATATGAAAATAACAATAACATAATGAAGATAGTTTGTCCCTTGTTTTTATCAGTCACGTAATAAAATCTATTAAGAAATTTAGAAATTTGGCTTTCAAATTATAAGAAGATATGTACAATATTTTAAAACATTATATCAATAAACGCAACTAAACAATGTTCCATATTTATGTATTTTATTATAAAAAATTTAAAAATTGTAATGTTTCAAAATTTTGTAACTTTTGCATTTTATAAATGATTATGGCAATTGCCGAAAGCTCCTAATAAAAATTTAGAAATAAAAATTGTAACAGATTGTTTTACGTGACTGATAAAAACAAGGGACAAATTATCATCATTATTAAATTAACTATCAGTCTTTAAACAAATAATTTGTAAAAAAATACCTTGAAGGAATTATAACAATAACAAGAAACTATCGAATTTGGTGTTTAAACCGAAGTAAAGGGGGTCGCTGTTACATTAAGGCCTTTAATAAGTGATGAATTTTTATTAAATTATAAATTATATTATTATAAGCGGGGAATAAGTTTTATTCTGTTGGAGTACTGAAAATATCTTTAGTCCTCCTGTTGTACTCTGTCGAGATACTGGGAGTATATTTGAGGTTTATATTGTGACGTTTTCGATGCCTGTTTATATAAATAAATACCCGGGCAACGCCGGGTCCTTAGATAGTTCATTAATAATATCAGGTAAATATAAATACAGGATGAATACCATTATTATTCGCGGTTCAGCAGCACCATAAATATTTGAAGCGAGTCTGTTGAAACGTTGCTAATCTATTTATAGCTTAAGGGGACAGGACACGCAACATCTAGAAACACGTCACAACTATAAACGGGATGAAATGGCGAAGGTTTTTATGTGAAGTGGAGGAGGAGGTGGAAGCTCGTGCGTGCGTGCGTGACTCTTGTCTGATCAATAACAGATGCTGTTTAATATGAAACACGACCGCAATATTGCGCATCACCAACATTCCGATACAAACGACCCTCTTGTAACAATTGCAAAGATAAATTGAAATGCGATACCATTTAGCATCCTACTTTCAAATCTGATGAATTATTGATGACCCTGCATTACCATCAGTGAATGATTTCAGTTCTTATGACGCATACACAGTAACAATAGGTTCAACAGTTTCCATTATATACTCCGAACTTTTTGTATTGCCCCTTTTTTTATTTTTATCATTGAGTTACTAATAATGCCTTGAAACTACTTCACGTCATTTTATCTTGTCATAATGACCATAAATCTTCAAATAAATGCTCACGGGCAAAGGCAGAAATAGCCATGCAAGTATAGTGGAAGAATAGCAAAGAAATAGATCAAAGTATAACGAACTATCTAGCCTCAAAAACATTTTAGTGAAAAATATATAGTTGATTATTTCACTTAAGACTGAAAGGTCACAGAATATGTAAATAATCAGGTCGGAGAGTTTCCAATTCCATTTTGTTTACATCCCATCATTTTCTGTTTACCTCAATTTAAAATCATGCTCCTTGAAAATAAATTTAATCAGTACCTTACAGACCTTTCTTTAGGTGTAATAGGGTACATGAGGGTGATCCTGAAACATGCAATTCCCCTTTAATAGCGTATGAAGGCAATTGAAAAGGAGGGATGTGGAAGATAGAGAAAGATAGCCAAGGGTTGACTAGGACCCGCGGGATATAGTTTAAGGATCCCACCCGGTAATTCACCTAAAAGAGATGCAAGGAAAACTCTAGAAAACCTGCATCAGGTAGGTCGGACTGTTGGGTACTATTCTCACGCTCTTCCCAATGACGGGAGACGAGTTTGCTGTGGGGTCGCAGCATTCCTTTCTCCAATACTCGACAAGTTCTAGGAAGGGCAATTGGCCGACTAATCCAATGGGATCAGCGGACAAATCTTAATATATGACCAAGGTCTTACACCCCAGCACATGCACTTGAAGGAGATAAAGGTGCATTGGCATGTGAGATCCTTAAAAGTAGAGAACGAACGAGGCATGCCCAATGATAAGCCCAACAACCTCCCTATGTGGAGAAATGCCCACAGCTTGAAGACTATCGTCAAGGGTAGTTTAAAAAGGAAAAAAAATAGCTGATAAAAATTTCGGCGTATTAGTAATTTTGTAAAAGGATAATAGGTTCTCGTCAAAGAGTAAAAATATATTTCTTTATAAAGTATCGGGTTTTAAAATATAAAATAATAACATTGGACATAAACCAAGCTGACTCATGTTAAATAATAAATATAATAATGTAACTTCATTGAAAATAAATGAGTACACGGAGGAATTAGTATAAAACTTAATTCAATAAGAAATGTTGAGTTCAAATAAATGAAAGTAACAACGGCCCCGGACATTGCGGTAGTAACAAGAATTTTTATTAATATTTAAAATAATGACCTGAAGAGTTCCCGAAAGTTAAAACGAAACGTTTAATTCAAATTAAATTCTTTTATTTCTGACTTTTAGCTACTTTTTGTATTGTATTTAAGTCACATTAATTTAATTTTTTTTATAAAACGACGAGTAGTTCCTTTTACTGGAATCTCTTCAGGTGCAATAATATATCATTAGTAAAATACACAGAATGATGAAAAGTCAGATATGAAAAAAAAATTAATTTGGAAACGTTTCTTCCCCAACTTTACAGACCTCCTCAATTTATTAATTGAAATATTACAAAACTTCATGTTGCTGCTGCAACGTTCAGATCCTAAATTAAGTCAGGTTAATTTAATTTCTTCATTTATAATATAATATTAGAAATCTAAGAATACAAAGGAATTATGTCATATTGAACTATAAGGGAATTATATGAAAATTTATGGAAAATAGCTTGTAATTTTTATTATGACAATTCCTCAGGAATGCTACAAACATAATATTACAATAAATTAAATATGGGATGTAAGTTACAATTTTTTAAAATATGAATTGCTAAATTTGTAAGTTTTTAATCATGTTTTTATGTCATTTACTCCTTGACTCCCTCTGCCGAAAAGTAGTGAAGTATTTACATGGTGAAGAATTTTGAAATTGAAACATAGCACCCATATTTAATATATTGTAAAATTATGTTTTCAGTATGCCTGAGGAAGTCTCAAAAGGGAGACGAAACGTCGTGTTCATTTAATTAAATAGTAATAAATTTATATGCTGACTTATCGGCCTTCTTTTTATTTATTGTAAACTTAAAGTTAGAAAACTATGTTCGTCAGTTTTAAACATTCAGCTGTTAACCCCCCTGTTTCAATTCTATTCCTATGCTATTAAAAGGGAGTTTCCTGTTTCAGGTTCACCCTCATGTAGCCTATTAACCAAAAAAAGCGTATTGACTTTTAAAAATTAACAGAGGAAATTTCTTTACGTTGAATGATAAAAATTACAATAATAATGAAACTTATTTTATTTGAATTACTGGTATCATTATTCACATATGTGGCAGATTTATTTGCTCCGATGTGTAAAATCAAATTCATCAATCTATGCAAGAGTATTTACGTTCTATTTCTAAAATTTTAACATTTTGTCAACCAAATGTATGATTATTTAAATAATTAAGTTTGGACAAGGTTGAATGATGTTAAATTATTTTTGTGATTTAAAGAGCGTTTCGTTTGACCGATGTAACATACTTTACAATCTAAACACGTAGTTGTAAACTTTTATCCTTGTGTATCTATCTTTTGAAGAAAGTTGTAAGTAATGTTTCATAAAGGTTCCTGCAATTGTATTATGTCATGTTTGTAAAATCAGGGTTTTCTTTGCATTTTTGGATTTTTAATAATTTGTTATTGCACCTGAAGGCACGAGTTTGTAGTCTCCTATTTAAACGTGTGTGTAGGTTTCTTCCCCTCCCTTGTCATCCGGAGGTGTGACGTGACTCATCACGTGGCCTCACTTATTCCTTGCGTTTAATTTTCTTAGCTGAGGTTCCACAGAAGTATCCCATAGCCTAAAAAATTTGTGTGTAACGTTTAGTAAAGACGTATCACGGAGGAAACATGTACGTTCAGTGTCTAATAAAAGAAGGAAAGCGCTGAACTTTGTAAGCAGGATTTTAAGAAAAGGTCCAGAAGTTACAAAACCGTTGCTTACAGAACTTATACTAGAGAATGGGCAAGCATGTTTCCATCCGTATAGGAATGAAAAGATTCGCCTACAGGAGAAAATTTAGAAAAAGAAATAACTGAGGTTATTTAGCAGACTTAGGGACAATGAGTTAGAAACTTTATGAAATAGAAGAAAACGGTCTACACTTTCAGGGCACACAAAAACGAACCGGTCTTGAAAGTTATGAACCGATTTCTTTTACGTTCCACTTACAAATAAAACGGCGGAATGTCACAAGGGAAATTTTTATTTTTAAATAGAATCATTCTGGATTGGAGCAGCTTACCAGCAAACATATTAGCAACAGAGCTGCCCTCAGAGTGTAAAAAATTCAAAAGACGATTAACCACTTATAAGACTGATTTGTGTTAAGGTAATTGAGTGAAATTAATTTAAAATCATATTTTAATAAGGATATGGTGTTGGAGCGATCAGTAGTAGATGAAGACGAGGTGAATAATGAAGAGTTGGGGGACAATATTTTAAGGTCGGAGTTTGGCAGAACGCTGACAGATCTGTACAATGGTAAAGCGCAGTTCGTAGGAAGAAATATCATGGCTGTTCAGAATAGTTGGCGAAATCTGCGAAGCAGGAAGAATACCAGAAAATTTCAGTAAAAACATAACTAACCCGGACCGAAGAGAGACTGGGGCTGATAGATGTGAACAACATGCGTGCAAAATATTAACGAAAATAGTCAATCCGAGCTAGAAAAACGTCAGTTTAGTTTTAGGAATGATATAGGGACAAGAGAAGCAATATTGACTACGTCTCTAATTTTAAAAATCAGGATAAGGAAAATCAGGCCTACGTTCGTAGCATTTGTAAATTTAGAAAAGACCTTTGATAATGTAAAGTGGAACAAATTATTCAGAATTTTGAAAGGGACAGAAAAAGAATATCGAAAAAGAAGAGTTATTCTTAATATCTACAGAAGGCAGTCAGCAGTAATTAGAATTGAAGGGCAAGAAAAGACAGCAGAAATCCAGAAAGGAGTAAGATAAGGAAGCAGTCTGACTCCCATGCTCTGTAACATATATACTGAACTGGCGATGACGAAAGTTAAAAAGGAATATGGAAAAGGAATCTTACTGCAAGGAGAAGAAATATATGACCCGACGTTTGATACTGTGGTATTAGGGTAGTCAGAAGTAGACTTAAAAACCATAATAAATGCCATGGAGAAAGAGTACAACATGAAGATTAAGAGATTGAAAACAAAGGAAATAAAGTGTACTGTGGGAAACAGTGGAATAACAAAGGCTGTTAGATGGAAAGAGATATTTTGAAGGAAGTCAAGGAATTCTTCCTCTTGGGAAGCGTAATAATTAGGGATGGAGTAAAGTAGACATAAAGAGCAGGATAGCGCAGGCAAGGAAGGTTTTCGCATAAAAATTGACTTGCAGCTAGTGTAAGTATGATGGTTAGGTAATCATTACTAGAAATGTTCATATGGAGTGTGGTGTTATATGGTTGCGAAACGTAGACGATGGAAGGTGTAGAAAGGAAAAGAACAGAAACTTTTGAAATGTGGAGCTATAAGAGAATTCTAAAAATCAGATGGGTTGATAGAGAAACAGGAAGTTCCAAGCGGTAAAGGAGAAGAGAGAACAATATGGAGAAATTTAACCAACAAATGGAATAGATTAATAGGTCACGTTTGGACAGCAACAGGGGGTAGTGTGTGGGGTAAGAACAGAAGAGGGAGGCTGAGAATGGAATGCGCCAAGTAGATTAGGGAGCATGTGGTAGTTATGCGCATGTTCACAGAATAAGTTGGCATGAAGAGTTAGTGTGTGCAGAGATGTAAAGGTTACCATTTATAGTTTAACTTCATTAGTAGTATAAAGATTTTTCCCCTTAATTATTTTAAGTTATTTATGTCATTGTCTGTATTTTAAATATTACCTCCCCACTTTGCCAATGTAACTCAATATATATTAACAGTTCGGTCGTTTCCAGCCAACTCTTCCTCAATATCGTAATTTATTATGATATTTTAGGGCGCCAGGTATTTTTCCATAAAACACCAAACGATGATTTGAAGTTTAATTTTATTCAGAGCATGATGTTGGTAATCTACAGGGCGTGGTCACTCATTAATTCTCCTCTAACACTCTCAAAATTCGTTAATGTCAACTAATTAAGCACTTAACGATACTTCCTCGTGCTTTTTTTATCGAGGGTAGGGGAAAATCTTCCAAAGACGTCATGAAACCCGAGTTACACGGTGTGTGTCACCACCTAAATGTGGGGTTGATTCGATAACTGATGATTATAACGTGGCCGCAAGGTTCGCGGACCACAGTACCTCCGTCTATGAGGACATTCTTGCCTTTACTGCCTGTACGCTTCCGCTTTCGTCAGCCACACGACAATACTTCTCCCCTACAACAATGCCTGTCTGTGTCGTGGCGCGAAATTTGCCCAACAGGTCGCAACTCGCAAGCTACAATCCTGCTCATACATTGTTTTTATCTGGGACTGTAATTTAACTTGTTACAATATATATATATATATATATATATATATATATTTAATGGAAAATTACCTCGTAGAATAAAGTAATTGAGCTGTTCAATAGTGAAACAATGAATAATATAGAATTGTCTAAGGAACTAAAGAGTTCTTTAAATGGAAGAAGTAATTTGTGCAAGTGCACTAGAGAGAAAATGCTGTACTAGCTTTAGGTTTACTTAGAGCAGGAAATTGACTCACGCGACAACTCAGATATTAAAGTAAATACGGCTTTGGCAGACGAGGTTTTCGTTGTGCTCCACAGACTTGATAAACGATTTCCAGCCACGCCTTAGTAAAGTTTAAGATAAATCCCTTAACTGCCTCAAAGTGAGAGAGAGAGAGCGAAGTTTGTCAGGGATCGTAACTGCCATTCCAGTTGCAAATTACGGAGGGAGGAGTAGAGAGCGAGCGGGCAAAGAACCATGAAAGCAAAGGAAGAAGAGGAAGAGATAAAGCAATTAATCAAAGGAGGCGCGACCAGATGGCACGACTTCCAAGGAGAAGCCATTATATCTCGTAGGTAGAGATATAACTCAGTCAGTAGCTCCATTAGTGTTCCTCGCTGCATTGATAAGCGAAATCGGCGATATTCAGGCATATAAATATATACACCCTGAAAGTTTCCCTCGGTTGTGCAAGTACAGTCAGATTCGTCTCGTAGAGACACCTTCGCAAGCAGTTATCGACGTGTCCACATACACGCTGGGTCACTATTAAAAGAAACGTTATTATTTTCGTAACAAGTCCCTGTAACCGTGAGAGGAAGACATTTGAAAAAACTAAACTCTGTTCAGTCAGTTACTGACAGAATTATGACTGAAGCATGCAACACAATGCTAAAAAATGTAAATATATATATTTTTCTATACATTACAACAACATTCATTCGTTAATTTTGTATAAACGACCATTCATGAAAATATTTATTATTATTCGTAAATACAAATATTTTACTATACATTACAACAATAATAATTGGTTAATTTTGTATAAACGACCATTCATGAAAATATTTATTATTACTTGTCCGTCGCGTCTTTTACTTGGACAACCGACGTATAAATTCTTTTAATATCCTGTGTGTCAGAACTTGTAAAAGCTGTCCGTGAAACTTGTATATTCGCGTAATAAGAATAAGAGGAACTGTTGATGTGCATCGCTGGGAGCAAAGAGCGTTAGAAGCTGGGAGTAATCTCTCTGGCGAGGAGGACTGACGGCCGTCTGTGTAAATGATTTGTGTCTATTAAGTTTTGGAAATTCTTTCAATAATCATGAGATGTTCAGCACTAATAAAGTAATGATTTATATTATATATATAAAGTTACAAATTTTCATTGGTTAAATAATAATTATAATTCGAATACTCTCCATTGTTGGTGGTTATGTTAGGTCAGGTCACCAAAAAGACGAGTTTGATACCTCTCTGCCACGTAGATATCTATTCCGGGCATACACACACAATTTTAGCTCGACATGTTGGAGGAGGACTGTTACACCTGAGATTACAAATATTATAACTATAACATTTGTAGCGATAAACAATAATAGTTATATTAAACGGGGACTAGGAGTTTAGACGCTATTTAACAAAAATGTTGTATTATGTTTCTTTTTTCCCTCTAGCAGTGTTAAAGGTGGTAACCGTAATACAGACTTTTGCAGCACGTGGCCGCCTCTGGAAACTGAACGGCCCAGGATCCACGTAATGTTACAGCTAATTAGGTACACTAGAGGACCATGACGTCAATTATTATTCACATCCATATACGAGGTTTATGAAAATTAAGAAATGAAACCATTCATGAGAATATAATACAACCGTTTTCAAACAATAATGAAAGAGCAATTAAAATAATTTTGTATAAAACACAAAAAATTAAGCAATCACGTGTATAACGCACTTTATTTACCGTGGCAACGTTTTACTGTCTCCTTCCTACACAAACCAAACGTTGTATACTTATCCACCTACTTCACCCTGTGTTTATTTTCTCCGAATAAATTATCTATAAATAACCACATGCAATATAGTATTAAAATTCGCTTATGAAATTCCACTCTGTTCGATGGACGATCTTTGTTTCCTTCCCTAATATTTATAACATTACATGATCTACGTCTCTGTCTTGCACCTCTAATTTTGACTACTACGACATTAACAAAATTTTGAGAAACATTCCATCTCCATTATTGGCTCTAAACATGATTATCTACTACCACAACCTTTTTAAAGCTTTGTTATACGAATCATTCCTTTTGGCTAACCGAAGATTAACTTTTTAACTAGTTCTTATTTCACTTAGTAAAAGATTATCTTTTGCACGACGTGATTTGGAACAATATTTATCTGACACCCAGACAAAAAAAAGCAAAGTAACTCAAAGTTATAACTAGAAATATCTTCTTTCCTGCACGGCACTACAACCCTGTGTGGGTCTTCACCTCCTTCATATTTTCCCTCCATTCTCTCACTTTCATAATCTTCTATCACATCCTGCACCCATCTCGTTCTTCGCCTTCCTTTCTTCCTTGTCGAATATAGTCTAGCTCTGAATACTTTTGACGGTGTAAGATGTAGATGGCCCATCCATTGCAGCCTTAAAGATTTTATGTATCGTCTTATATCTTTTTCCCTTTATGATTTGGTTAGTCTCTTCATTGTATCGAATTCTCCATGTTCCACAACAGGTCCGCCTATTCTTCCTATTATCTTTCGTTACCTAAAAAATATGTAATTTCACAAGTATGGGGCCATTTGGAACGTCATAAGTACAAAAAACGATTCCTATGGAGACCGTAACCTTGAAGATATTAAACTACGAATTATTTGATAATTAAATATTTTAAAGATCGAAGGCTTTCCCGGTGAAGTTGTTGCAGAAACAGTCCTCTGGTTTCCACACGGGTCAGAAGGCCCGTGTGGAAACCCGAGAACTGTTTCTGCAATTAAATATTCGTTTTTTTCTTACTTCGACTGGATACTACAGTTCGTTAAGTGTAAACAATAATTTCCTCATGTGGCGCTACGCTCACGCGTCTGCTTAGCTATAAAATTTAAGGATTTATTTTTGAGATTTTACCACAGCTACTATACTGCATACAACACACCCGGGTGAAATAACAACACACAGATAAGTAAGCGAAAGATGTTTTTTTAAAAAAAATTATTAAGATATTTACAATCTGTTCAAAAGAACATTTAGAAAATTGGATGGATGATTGGCACATGAGGGGAGAAGTGGTCCAGTGATCACGCTCCGTGATACATGAATACAATCAAATTAATCTTCACAGATCTGTTGTACGCTTCCTCTTCAATCTGCGACGTGATGTTAGTTCATTTGCTAGATGATTGACCTGTCCTTGGGAGATTTTGACTATAGTTAGTGCTGATTCTGTGTATTTCCTCTCCTATAGTAGGTATGGCTAGGTCTTCATGTATTGATTTGTTGCTGACGAATCAGGCTGCGTTTAAGATGGTACGAAGGATTTTTGACTGAAGACGTTGAATAATTTTTGAATTTGAAGGCTTGGTGCACCCCCATAGTCGGATACCATATGTCCATATGGGTTTAAGAATACATTTGTATATGAGGATTTTATTTTCTGTTTTTAATTTGGAGTTTCTGCAAAGTAGCCAATGCATTTGTCGAAGCTTACTTTTGATGTGATCTTTTTAAGATGTTAAATGCGGTTTCCACGTAAGTTTAGAGACCAATAGTAAACCCAGGTATTTGAATTCATTGGTGATGGGTAATGGTGTATTATTTATTGAGACATTTGGACAGTTTGCTTTCCTGGTGGTAAAATTTACTTGCACTGATTTATTAGGATTTCCATTTATACGCCAAAAGTCTAGGCATTCTTCAAGGTTGTTAAATGATTTGTAGAGCAGCAGCAGCTGTAAGGTGGTCATTATCTGCAGATAAAATTGCATATGTTGCAAGTATTGTGTTGTTTCAGGTATGTCCGCTGTAAATATAAGATATGAGTGGTTCCAGGACACTACCCTGTGGTACTCCAGAGGCAATTGCATGAATTGTGGAAATGTCTTTGTTAAACTTAGTTTGAAAAAAGCGATCACTTGAATATTATTTTAAGATGAGATAATAGTTGGTGGGAATGTTAAGGAGAAAAATTTGGATCCAAGCGTGCGCCTTCCAGTCTACACACAGCTGTATGTGCAACACGGCTGCGGTACGCGGGACAGCAACACGAGGTTCAATAAGGCGCACACAAATCTATAGGCGACATTCAAAATATACCGTGGAAAAAAAAACAGGGAAATTAAAAGAGTAAATTTAACCAGTTAAGACGCATATTTGCTCAATAATTGTTGCTTTATGTTGCAGTATTCAGTCCTGAGACAACTCTCCACGATAACCTATTCTATGCAAGTATTTTTATTTTTACATACCTACCACATCCCACTTCCCTTATAATCTGCTCAACCTTTTGCCTCCTTCACCTCCCTTTTCTTTTCTTACTCCGCACACTTCCCTCTAATGCTAATTTTACAAGGCCAAAATATCCCAAATCGTGGCCTATTAATGTATTCCTTCTCATAGCAAAAGTCCGCCATATTGTTCTCTCTTCTCCAATTCTGTTTATAACTTCCTGGTTAGTGATTCTGTTCACCAATCCGATTTTCAATCTTCTCCTATGTCACCAAGTTTCAAATGCTTCTATTATTTTCCTTTCTGCAACTCCTATCGTCCACGTTTCGCACGCCATGCACCATACGAACATTATCAGCAATGATTTAATAATATTCACACTTACATTTCCCGTAAGTAAATTTCTCTTTCTTGCGCAAGTCTCTCTTTATGTCTACTATACTCATACCATCTCTAGTTATTACGCTGCCCAAGCAGCACAATTCTTTAAGTTCCTTCAAAATACCCCTTTCCAATCTAACACCCTTTTTTATTCCATTGTTTCCCATACTACACTCCATTACCTTGGTTTTCTATCTATTAATCCTCATATTGAACTCTTCCTCCAGGACCACGTTAATGGCATATTGTGGTAGTATCCAAGTCTTCTTGTAACTCCCCTAATACTACAATATCATCGGCAAACCGCAGGGTTTTTATTTCTTCTCCTTGCAGTAGATTCCTTTTCTATATTCCGTTTTAACTTTCATCACCACCCGCTCTACATATTAGTTTCACAGAATGGACGAAAAAGAGTTTTTTTATTAGAAAGACACAGCACGTTGACAGAAGAACTTAACAAAGTATAAAGACACGATGTGAAAATAATTTGTGAACTTAAATTCGAAAGTTGGGGAAGAAGAAGTGTACAGGGAGATAATAAAGGAACAAAGACTGCAAGAAGAGAGTAATGTCGAAGGAATGAGATTTTTCCAGCGGCAAAGATATGGCAGTAAAAAGTGCATGGCTCCCTATAAAAGACATTCTTTTTGCGGACACTCAAGTGGCGTTTTTGGTAAGAGAGCGTGTGATAATAGATAAAGATATGCATCAGACATTATGGAAGTAAGTGGCTTTGGAGGAGCGGACTGAGATACAGACCATTATTTAGTAAGAATCAAATATAGGCAAAAAGTAGATACAGAGTGATACGAAGATAAAGGATAAAATTGAAACTCTATTGAACAGTGTTGAAACACAAAAGAAGTATAAAAATAAGTTAGGAGAAAATATGAGAAATAACAATGGGAAGAAGTGCCACGTGAGAAGTGGGGGAAGAAGTAATTGAAGAAATAGTTTTAAAGAAAATGGCAGAGTGGTATTATGACGAATGCTAGGAAACTATAAAAGAAAGAAATGAAGCACGGAAAAGAACGTTACAACTGTGGTGTTCGTTGATTACACCATCAAAAATATTGTTGTACAATCAAACGAACAATAATAATAATAATGTATTTAATTTGAATAGAAATATAACTCAAATTAAGTTATAGTGGAAAACATATAAATTTACGATATCAATTTAATCATTAGCTCAGTCAGTAAAAGCAAAAATAATAATCTACGCAGCTTCTTAAATGACTGCTCCCCGGAATGCGGGTGACGAACGATATAGTTGAAAATTAAATTCGCGAATCAGACGAGAATGATTTGTGTGGAAAAACCGAGGTAAATTGCCGTTACCAGATGACGTCGTTCTTCGTTTTTGTTCGTATGCCGGTTGTTCCTTTGCTGGGTCACGTCTTCTTCATATTAAGATTCTCTAGTGCCTCTCCTTCAGATCAAATGTTGTCTTTTTATTTTCTGTACTCCCACCAAATGAATCTCCTTTCTCGAAACTAAATTTTATACATGTCGCCTTGTTCTGCCACTGCTTCGTCTCTCCCTAGCGTCTCTCTCCGGCAGCCTCTCTGCAACAACTGTCCAATCTAATCTCTCCAGGCCATCAACAATGTTGCAGCCAACAATGTTGCAGACGGTGACGTTTTCCCGCCGACATTTCCCGCCTACTCGGCCCCACCAAGCCATTCTCGTCTTCCGTCATGTATACGTAAATAACAAAAACTAAATTATTTTTGCTTTACCCGACTGTAAGGGTCATGAATCACCACACAACGTATACTAAGACAGATAGTAGGGGAGCTTAAGGAGAATATTAAGAAATTGAAGAAGCTCAGTAGAACCATGAAAAGACAGTTCAAAAGATAAAATATAAAACCATTTGATAAAACGAAGTAGAGAGGTGAGATGTGGAGATTTTACGAAAGAGCATATGAACTGAGGAAATGGTTGAAATTTAGAGCCGTGTTTTATAGAGACAAAGAAGGAAAGCTTTAAGCATTAGAAAGGTTACAGTAATATTTTACTGAACTATTAAACGGACAAGGACAGGAAACTGAGGAGGAAAAGAAGAAGGAAATTGGGAGTGGAAGGACAAGATGAAGTCGAGCCACCGACCGTACAGGAAATAACGGATTTAGTTGAAAAACTAACCAGTGGGAGAGATGTAACTGAAAATTTTCCTCAATTCCATATTTATTGTATAAATTCCTCTCGAGTTTCCAACCGGGTCAAAGATTTTATCAGTGACGTTTCGATGACTTGCTCAGCCATCATCTTCAGACTGAAGTGTCAAATTCGGTGAGTGTAGGCATTTATATATCTGAGGCCTAGTCTTGCAAGCCACAAACCTGCCTGTGATTGGCTAGAAGTGGACGCGGGAGCGAAGGCGTCCTCCCATTGGTCCACTTGCTTTAGTCATGCTCTAGTCCCCCCGTAGTCTGCGGTCACGAGGCCGATCTGCCACTTGCATCGGGGTCCCTGTGACTCAGCTCCCGCGTTTCCTCTTCCGAAGAAACAATTGGGGTTCAAGCCAGGCTCATTGGATCCAGAATCTCTATTCCGTAAATTCTCACTGGACCTGATGTTTATTGCCAATCCAAAATAAAAAACGGCTATCCCCAATAGCAATTTAGCTCGGTCCAAAAACGCGTCCTTATCGAAAGCTATTTTATTGCCGTGAACAAGGCATCTTTCGGTAATAGCTGACTTATTGGGTTTGATTTAATCTTAGATTCTATTATGCTCTTTATTCTATCATCCTTACGGTTCAGATTGTTTGTCAGTATTTACATAGCCACGAAGTCGCCTAGGTAATACACATATACCAGGGTCTTTATGCCTACATCGTCTTTTACTTCCTGAGCAATATCTTTGAATTTACGTTGTGTTAGAAACACCGTTTATATCATGCTTGCCATATGCAACTAACTATGGTTTATCATTTCCGGCATATGGGATATACGCTCTTTTTTTTTTCCCGGTCGACTCCTCTTTTTTCTTCTTCCGGTTCCGTGTATTGCCCGTGATTTTTCACCAACGGTGTAACCTTTCTTAATAAGGTACTTGGAAGATTTCAAGTGGTCCCTTATCCGATAGCATTCTCGCTCTAATGTGTAAGAGTGGAAAGCACAAAGCCACTTTTTGTGAGCCGGTGAATGGAAAATGTTAGCGTGTAGGTAAAGGTCCGTACGAGTCGCTGTGTCCAGGCGTCCATCCGGTCTTCATGTATCAGATGTCCAATGACATTCCCTCCTTCACAATCTTATCTCCCTCGTGAAATTTAATGTTCGGGTGGATACCGTTGAGGTGCAGTAAAAACTCTAATTTTTCTTTTCCGTGTGGCCAGATGACGAAAGTGTCGTCACATATCTGTAGAAGCACTTATGTTTGAAAGGTGAATCACGCAATGCTCTTTCCTCAAATTCTTCCATATAGAAATTAGCTATGGCGGGCGAAAGGGGGGAGCCCATGGCCGCTCTGTCTACCTGCTCATAGTATTCACCGTCGTATTGAAAATATGTGGTTGTTAGTACATGTTTGTACAGGTTGACCACATTCAAAGGAAATAATTTTTTCAATAAGACGAGAGTATCGGCCACTGGTACCCTCGTGAAAAGTGATACGACAATTTGACACTTCAGTCTGAAGATGATGGCAGAGCAAGCCATCGAAACGTCACTGATAAAATCTTTGACCCGGTTGGAAACTCGAGAGGCATTTATACATGCCATTCACCGGGAAAGACCTCGTACTCCATATTTATTATTCTCCAAACATCCATATATTGCGGTGAAAATTAAGCAGGGGAAGATAATATGGCAGGGCATGTACAGAGAATGCCAGAAACACACCCGGTCCAAAAAAGTTTTCACGCAAAGACCAGACGGGGAAAGGAAAAGAACTAGATTGAGGAGACGTGGAGGATGATCTCAGGAGTTTAGAAGGCAGAAGATAGAAACGAATGGAGGCAACCGATAAAAGAGACCCAGGTTCTACAAGGAGAATAGTACCGACCAGCAATTTGACTTTAAATTTGTCTTTAAGTCAATACAAATTTATTTTTCTGCGTTATGTAACATGAATCGATTTTAATAGTTGGTATTTACCTCATTTGGATGTTTGGTTGCTCCGTATGCTGTAAGATATTGGCTGAACACGGGGCGTGTAGAGGCGCTGGCATCGCAGGCCTGCCATGTGGCTTGCCTACAGGCCAGTGGCGCAAAGATGTTATCTCGTCCACGGCGCTTTCATTAAAATTCCGCTGACGTCAAAGACCGGCCCGGCATCGATTACCCCGACACGGGGAAAAGAAAAGTGCATCCCCCATCAAACATCGAAATAACCAACTACGGGGCACGTCACGTGAGTCGCAACGGACAAGGACCTCATGCGGTGTCACAAGAGTTTACCTTGAGACGGCGTTATGGAATTACGAATTTGTAAAATCTTGTTACCGCAAAGGTAGAAGAGATGGCACTGACAGAAATTGGAACTTCTTAGCTTTCATATGGACTGAAATAATTTTTTAGAACATTTGGATGTCATTTGTTAGCGTTTATAATTTGTATACTTTTTTTACAAATAAATGCTTATAACCTTTCATATCTGAGCGGAAACCTCTCGTGATGGTTTTGAGAGAAAATAATATCTTTGTGTTGTTTTTTATCTTCACGTGTTTAATAATCATTTAACGAGCGTTGATAATGCTGACGTGAATGTCGGTTGGAATGCAAAGTAATTAGCTGATATTTTAGTGAAAATGGTAGAGCGTGCGTTTCAATTACTTTAGTCTTATAATCTCTATCCAATTGAAAGTAATAATCACCAATTTTGTTTCTTAGTTTGATTATATTCAAACAAAATCTATTAAATAATTTTAGAAGAAAGAAAAAACCGTAAATATCTTGACTAGACCAAGAATCGAACCCTGGTCCTGCCGTTTCCCGATCGGGCACTCTACCACTGAGCTAATCTGAGTAAACGTCCCAGGATCGATTCCCGTAACCTTATCCAGGCTTACGCACAATTTACTAATCACATTCTTCACAACCAAATTCAAGTAATTTGTGAAGAATGGGCATTGCGTAAATTCATCGAAGCTGCATGTAATTCAAGTCAAAGGGAGTAGAAATGCATCAATGCATCAATTGATAGCTAAATGTCACCTTCCATCTTGTACTCTTCATTACTATTTTTATTAAGATGATTATTCAAATAACTAGTCGTAACTCTCTGCTCAAATTGTGTAACTAAATATGAGTTACGGGAAAATTACATTCTCAATAAATTAATCTTAATTTATATAAAATTAGGATTGGAGAAATTTGTTATCATTATACTTTCGTTAATAGGCCTATAAAGATTTCCATTTTGCGGTTTCGGTCAGATCAAGCTATTAGAATAAATTTTTCTGCTACTATATGGCAAATATTTGCGTATGTACTTGTTTTTACTTCATTTGGTCCTTAACTCATCTTTTGCCATTTTAGATTTAACAGGGAATTATTTGAGTTTCCATTGAAGCATTTCTACTTTCTTCGGCGTTAATACTTTTTTCAATTGAGACTTGTGACCGTCGCCGAGTTTGCAGAAAAAGGTATACACTTTTTGTAAGCGAGGAGTGGAGTGTAGAGTCTCTGGATGAGTGGCATGGCATTGATCTTAATTGACAAGCAATATAAGGAAAGGTTCATCTCTTATTAACAGTCTGAATTTAATGTTCGCGATATATGCAAACGGAAGTTTAATACACTGGATATTTAATAAATGATTGATAATGTAATATACAAAGAGATTCTTCTCCAATACTGATTAATGAATTTAGATCCGAATATTTAAGTTGGCAAATTTGAGTTGATTAAAAAGTATAATAACGAATTAATACGATTCATTGAGTAATGATAATGTTTATACTGAGAGATTTTCTCTACCAACTGAATTGAAATCATACTCATACCTCATTTGTTAGCCGGAAGTTCGTTGAGGTGATATATTTAGATTAAGCAACTATATTTAACCTTGGCGCCCAGTAATAACTTAAGGAATTTGTACTCAATTCTCTGATTAAATTTTATTAAGATTGGGAATTGCCGAATATTGTTTACGAAGCGCTTGATGACGCAAGCGATGAATGGCGTACATGGTGCTATCAAACGCGTCTCAAACTGCGCATGCGTCATAATCGTATCAGAATTAATGCATTTCTATCGATGGTGGTTACAGACGGCTGTTGGATATATATATAATTTTTCCATCCCGTACACGTCTTCCGGTCGAATATTATACAATAAATAACTAGATAAATTAATTTAATTTTAGTTGTTTAATTAACAATATTTCAATTACTTGTTTCAGAAATTGATTTAAGTAATGCCAGTAATATATTAAAATATGCAATGGTAGTTCGTCACCTAACGGGGAAAGTTTTCCTTGTCGTCACTAGGGAGACGGGGAAGCTGTTTGACCTTTGACTGTTGACAGGAAGTCGACCCTCGGCGCCTTTGAATCGAAACCTTTAGTCGGCCAATGGCTCCAAGGAAAACGAAATGTAATTATAGCTTGAAATTTTTGGAATCACCATTGAAATAGACTCTAAATCGTTTTAAATCTTAAAAAGAAAACACAAATAACCAAATTACAACAGAAAAAAACGTCAAAAGTTAACAGACTGTGTGTTACCTTTTACGGTGTTTTCGAATAGAACAATAAAGGTTTGAGGACTTGTAATTTGGTTATTTGTGTTTTATTAAGAGTAATACTCTAGTTCAGTGAACGTTTTAAATTTAATCAATACAGTTTTTCCTCAAATTTGCGAAGTGATTTGTTATATAATAAGAAGAGTCCGAAAGCCCTATCTTGACTAAATTAAAATTGATACCTTTTCCTCGAAATCCATTTAACTTACAGTAACACAAATTTCACCGCTTATTTTTAATCAGTATGTGTGTTGAAGCAGAATAAATTACTTGAATTATTAGTTACTGATTAAAAGTATCTTTAATTTTTCATGAAACAGATGTTTATAAATAAATTACTAATTACTACTCTACTTACAATCGATCATTCGTTCTGTTTCCACATACAATATCATAAAGACTTTGGTACGAAAAACTTGAAAAATCTCACATATTGCCCTAAAGATAACTTTTTTCTGCGTGAAATGTTGTAATTAAAACAAAAATTTGCTATTACATTACATTAACATCTCGTTGCTAACTAAAACAAACAGTTCGTTGCTAGGGAAAAGATAATAGTCGCGCAACAGCGATCTCTTCGTGCATTAATATATGCGGAACATTAAATTTAAGAGATTTCAGTACAGATTATTCGATGAATGGTTCATTGGCGTAACTTTTTCGGTAGTTTTCTATATTTTATTTAACTTTAAGATACTGACACATTTTCGTGAATATTTAAATACAAATTTTCCGCTATTCTTGTGTATATCTAACGTTTTTAATAAACGAGGCTACGACTCAGTTAATGTAAACGCACAAAAACCTTACTGGATGAAGTTTAAGGAAACGCACGTGATATAAACGTTGAAGATTTCGTTTTGGTGCGATATTTGGAAGACAATTGTCTTAATGTATTATCATATGAGGAAGGAAAATAAAAGCAAAAGAAGTAGTCACAATTCGACAAAAGACTTTTTCCGTATACAGTACTAACAACGTTACTGAAACATCCTTTGTGTCCATTCATCCATCCTCAGTTGCTTGGAAATATAGTAATATATGACTATAAAAAAAATAAAATATTTTGTCCATGTACGAGGAAGAAGCATCTTTGGCGGAGATGCGTGTCGTCTTTGGACTTCTGACGGAGGAATAAAGGCGAAGTTTTCTGATTCTGAAATGATGACTTAATGATTGATGAAAATTTATTGTGAAGCACATAAATTATGAACTCTTCGTAAATATCATTTCACTAAGAGTAAAAAATTTATTTTGTTAAAAATTTTCATTTAGCAGCATAGTAGTTTAATTTGGTTTCAAGAAAAACCACGTATTAACCCCGAGAAAAGGAATACAATTTTTATTTACGCGACTCATTACGACGTCATCAGCGTTTAGTTTCTCATAACAACGAGACGGACACATTTAAAGTTAAAGTTTTTTAGAATTTGGGGTAGGATTATTACGAGTGATTATACTGCGAATGTATACTCAACAACAATCGTCCACTATTACGAACATTTCACGAATTAACCTTCATCTGTTTTTTTTCAAAGATTGGTCCTCACGTACCGTTCACAGCATTTTTATTTTTATCTCCAAGTGTCTCCAACTGCAGGACAAAACATTGTTCAGCGTTAAAATAGATCGAGTCAATAATATTTCAGAGTATAGAAGTAGAATTTCACGAACTTCTCAAACGCGACTAGAAAGAGTTCCTCGAGGAAAATGGCCCGAATAATTTAGATTTTCTTAGGCATTTCATTCCTCATCGAGAACACATGCACACAAAATTTGGGCTGTACATTGTCTTTAACATTTATCAATTGATTTCTGGGTATTCTATAGCTATTATTTCTAAAATTACCTTCGATTCTTTCTATCGCGGCAGAAACTTTCCGAAAATCGCAAATGTGGGAATTTGCAAACAGTCGAAAATTTGTGTAAATGAGACTGAAAAATAGATTTTAATTTTTAAAACTATAATTTTCTAGCCCTATACTACGAATTTTTATAGATCGTTGAGGGGCCAGAAAATTAGGCTAAGTTTATATTTTCGGTATTTTTTAAATTGATTTATTTATTTTCATCTAATTAATTTTTACGGGGCAAATCACGTCTTTCTAAATCACCTTATTCGTCCGCCCTTGATAAATTTGGCAACTTCATTCAGTGGGAAGGGCTATGAAAGGGGGTTCAACGGCCTAACGTATCTGTTAAATAATTCAAAAGAAAATAAAAGAATTATAAAATGCAGTAAAATAATAAATCTGGCTGTTTATTTCATTATAAATATAGGGGCTAGTGAACTCCCCCGCACTCTTCTCGAGACCGCTCAACATTTTAGCAGTAAGAATGCATAGTCTAAGCTAAAATTTAAATAAACTATGAAGGGAACAATCTAAATCTATATTGAAGTATTTTTTCGACTTTTTACAAATTTGCGATTCTTAAAAAGTTGTGACGTCATAGGAAAAAATATCATTTCAGAATTGAAAAGTATACAAGAGTAAATTATAAAGAATTAGAAACGACCACTATCAGAGGCTTTTCCTATCAACAAAAAGTCAACTACGACGAAATTGGTGAAAGCGAACGCATATAGGAGTGGCGATCAATGTATTCGTTGGTGGTATAAAACTGTACTAATTAAACTATGTAGTCTACGGAACGTTATGATGAGAGAACAGAAATTCCTCCCTTCTCGATCGATGGATGACCCAGATACCGGGAGCGGAAACTAATATGAGTCTGTTGTACTCACCCATCTCGTCGATGATGGGCGCCATCCGCAGCGTGACTCCGACGAGCAGAATGGACATGAGCAGCAGCAAGCAGGCCGTGGCGATGATGGTCCAGCGCGCCCTGGCCGGCAGGTCCTCCGCCTCCAGCAGCTTCTGCTTCTTGCCGCCCCCGGCCGGCCCCGCGCCGCCCTGCCCCCGTCGTCGGCGCTTCTTCCGCCGGCCTCGACGCCGCCCTTCCTCCTCCTCCTCCATGGTGAGAGACACGTAGTCGGGGGGCAGCATCTTCCTGTAGGGGGGGACAGGGTACACGGGGGACTTTACTTCCAGGAACCCTCCACGTTATGCCTCGGAAGTCACTGAACGAGCCACGTAAGGTGATTGTTGGTGAACCGCACAAGAAGGCGCTGTGGGAGATTTCTCGCAGGCGCTTCACCCCAGAGTGACTGCGGGGTTCACCTGATTTTGTAGGGAATGCCTCGCACTCTCTGTTTTTTTTATCAAAGTTCTCACATGCCGAGACACCGTCACCTATTTACGAGGTATATGTACTGGGGCGAGGCCTTGGCATATGGCAAGAGTTGTCCTCTGATCCCATTGGATCAGTCAGCCAACTGCCTCCGAAAATTCGTGGAGACATGGAGAAGGGAATGCTGCGATCCCACAGCAAACTCGTCGCCCGTCATTGGGAAGGGCGTGAGAATAATACCCAATGCCCGACCTACCTGATGCAGGTTTTCTAGGGTTTTCGCTGCATCTCTTTAAGTGAAACGCCGGGTAAGATCCTTAAACCATAGTCTGGGGGCCCATAGGCAAGCCTTGGCTACCTTGTTCTACCTTCCGCATTCCCCCTTTTCAATTCCCTTCCTATGCTATTTAAGGGGAGTTGCCTGTTTCAGGATCACCCTCATGTAGCCTGTTAACCCAAAAAAATATTGTTAGCGATGAGCTGTGTTTTCAGATTTTTGTTCCCGAAAGATTCGAGTTCAAATAAAAAAAATAATAATACTTATTTCTTTCATATTTGTTCCTTATCACAAAAATATTATTTTATGATATCTAAAATGTATTTATCCCATAAAATTAGTTTAAAAAATCAATATTTTTGTTGTTTTTAAAACTAAAGAATTTAATCTCAGGAATTTTGTTATGCTTTGAGAAAAATTTACACGCTCGAACCGACGAATTAGCTTGGGCAATATCCCTATTTATTTCGCTCCACCAATAGAGGCTGGTATCGGAAAATAGGGTTAGTCACTTCCGCAGTTTCACGGTTGGTGTAATATGCGAGTGTAAGAGTGACAATATAGAGTAAATTAATTTTTTATTCTTATATTATATTATTTAATTATAAAACAAACTATTGCCGCCCCTTTTAACCTTTACAAAATTTCTTTGGTACATAAAATTATGAAACGGACGATGACATGTAGACTGCATTTAGGTGGAAAATAGCATTTAGAATACGACACAGAGATACCGTATAGTAAATACCTTACTTGTGGTATTTTGGGGGAAGAGTGCCGGAGCTATATTCGATAATAGAACATTCGCAAAGGTGGATATTTATTGCAATGTTGAGTAAATAGAATTCTTTTGGTAGTGATGTGTCGAGGTTGATGGCGTAGGGTTGCGTTGTTTATAAAGGGAGGCGTGCTTACTCTTCCGTGGAGTCCATCAGGCTGGAAGATTGGTCAGTCAGCTGGTTACTACGGACTCCGCAATCGTGAACGCCGAAATCACTCTGGAAAATCATCGCCAACTTCCGCAACAAACTAATTACTTTCCCGATAATTTCATCGGGAAGTTTCGTGGCAAAAGTTGATTCGGAGAGGATTAAGAAAGAAATTGAAGAAGTTGTGCTTCAAGGTGAAGAAAATTTTGAAACAAGCATTTCTATTGGTCCAACACGAAGGAGGTTCCTTTTCTTTTACTCCCTTTAACCATCACTCTTTTAATTGCTTTATTCAGTTGACGTAATTGATGACGTCAGATCTTTCTGAATAATAGGGCACATCTACAACTTTAAAATAATTAATAGTGAAAGATCTTTGCGTCGTTGTAAGTTAAGTGAATTGAAGGTTTTTGCTTTTGCAGGTGAGGAAATAAATCATGAGTATTGGTAAACCTAGTAAATTGATTTATGGTAACATGTTTTTCGTATATGAAGTAGCAAAGGCCTTGGAGATGAAGTCGTAAAATATTTTCCAATCTAAACGTATTATCATGATCTTCTGACGGGCGTATTACTACAAATTGTTAAAAAATCCATCATATTTTGATTTTTCGAAGAGTTATTTGTTTCACTGCTTTATTCAGACATACGCAGACTTATTGAGACAGAGATGAGGAATTTGAATTCGGTCTGTACTTGTAAATAGTCAGCCCGTATACTTTCGGATTAATTTTTAATGCCAATCAAATAAATCACTTCCAACACTCCATCCAGCCTCGTTTCATTTTCTCCTATTAAAATTAATTATTTTCTTTACCTCATTTCACATTTGTATCTCTAGGAACTAAACTGAACCATCATCGTCAACATAATTTAAAACCAAAACGTGACTTACAGACAGCAAATTTTCTGATCGAAGTCTTGTAAAAAACGCAGGACAGATAATTATTCCAATAACGATTACTATTTATATTTACAGTAACAAATTGTGAAAAAGTATTAAGGTTTGTAATGGATATAAAATATATGATTAGAGAAAAATTGGTATTAAAATAATTTACATATGAAGAAATAACGACCCGTGTAACAGAATTAGACTCAAATTTTTGAATATAAAGTAAACGTTTCTACCATCCATTGTCAAAGACAAGGATAAAAACGTCTACTTTATATTTAATTTTTTTTCTCACAAATTTGACTATAAGTCTGTTAAACGGATCATTAATGTTTCATATGATTTTATTCACAGATGTTAATTTTTCCTATAATTATAATATTTTCTTTTTTCATGAGCGCTTCTGATAGAAACCAATTTTAGTTTAACTATAACAAATTCAAGTTCATTAAAAGAAGAATTCTGCAATTTTTCAACGAAAATATATTAATTTTGGAGTTATAATAATTTTCCTGTGGCCTAAATTAGTTATTTATATTTTCCATTGTAAGTTCTTTCCGACCAGTCTTAAAGCTGTTGCTCATTAATGAGATTAACAATTATAAATCAACCATGAGGCTGTCAAAAATTACATTTAACTCCGATCAATTATTTTTTAAAAAAAGTAGAGGAAGAAATATTGTATATAAGGAAGAGGCAAAATTAATACACAGATTTGTTTGTTTAGACGCAAATAATCCTCACTAATAAATTCAGAAATGGTGACGATTAGAATTCATTCATTAAAAATTCCGGAGTCTTTATGTCGGATTTTCACTTTTTGTTTACTTCCAATGGATTCATTTTTATATTCTACTCTACGTGGACTGAAATTTTAAAACTCAGTGTACTTATTTCTTAATGTATAGATCTGTACATACTGTAAAAGTATCACTGTGAAGCGGGACAAATGAACACAGTATTTGTTAGATAACAGAGAAGTATTATTCAATCCAATTTTGACGCTAGTACTGTAAGATAAATCAATTATTTGAGGTGAAATGAAGTGGATTGTTTCAATTGAAGAACATTGATATCTTACTGGTAATTTAGCACCTTTGATGTATTTACATCATGTTCGTTCTTCACTGTGTTCCTAGCATTAGGTTGTGAATAGTGTGATTATTAAATTGTAGGTGAGCCTGGCATAGGTTACAGGAGTGGAGGGATGTCGAATCAGTTCTTGGACGTCGACTCGGATTAGCGTTGTGGTAGAGTGCCCACACAGAAAGCGGAAACTCCGAGGTTCTAGTCCTGGGTCCGGTCGACATTTTTCCATTCCTGTCTTTTTTCTCAATTATTTTATTTATTTGTCGCTGGCTTGAACAGATTTTCTAGGCAGTTATTTTTTCCCCCTAAAGTTAATTTCCTTCAGAATGAAGTAATATAATACAGGTAAGCTGCGGTTTATAATATTTATTAGATATATTTTTTTTGAAAAGAAGCTGAAAGCAAAATAAGGTCAATAACAAATGTAAAGGAAGATCGTGTAAAAATTTTGATTAAGTTCGGCAGCTTCAGCTGCTATTAGCTTCCATCTACTGCGGATTGTTTACAACGCCACGAATGGGAAGGAAGATTCACGGTGGTGCTGTTCCGTGGGATAGGGGAGGGAGGAGGGTGAGGGGGAAGGATTTCTCGGATTCCATCGCTGCGTTCCTGTGGTTGTTTAGGAAAACGAGAACCGCGAATTTCCTCTCTTTCCCTCTCAGCAATCTCTGCACTGGATCGTCTGTCCCACAACATCAAACATGAGCTTCTATATTCGGGTTGTTTGCAAATGTCCATCAAATTTGTAACATACTTAACATTCTATTTTTCGTTCTGATTTATTTTTTATTTCAGTACAGTCTGTAATGAGTAGGTTTCTTCTTTAATCCAGCAAACCTTTTATCTAGTGTGCAGAGTTTTCATTCGTTAAATCCGCAGAACATTTCACTTAAAGTCATTCTCGGCAGCTGTGATAATGAGCCGCAAACATCTTCCTCATTGGGCCTTGTTATAATAAATATTACGTGTGTGTGTGTTCATGCCTTCCATATGTCTCGAAGGCAATTATTTCTGAAACAATAACCTCAAGGCAGCGGCAACAAAATAGTAGTTTCGGGAAAAGGTAAGAGCAATGCCTATAATAACATAATTATTCTGACAATTAAATACATAATGCATTATATAATTAGCCTTTTTGTCAGTATTTTTATAATTTATATGTGAAATATTCCGACGTTTCGTCTCTCATTTGAGACTTCTTCAGTTAAAAAATTAGCTGTACATGGAACCACACTCCATGGCTCCCTCGGCCGATTTGCAAGCAAGTGTGGCATACTACATAAAACTTAAATACCCATAATAAAGCAAATATCTTCGGTTCAGAGTTTTAAATTTATGAATCTCTTTCTAAAGCGATTGTAGCTTCTTTTTGTTATTGATTAACTCAACATATCCTAATAAAGTGTCATTACTGATATGTTACCCCTGTTGCCTGCAAGTTTTCCTGGAGTCAGAGTGGTGATCTATTTTCATTTTAGTAGGGAATGAATTTTTTTTCTCGGATTTATCACTTCCCGAAATAATGAATAAAACTAAAGTAGCCAAAAATTATTTCAGGATTTTTTTTTCCTGGCAGAAATGACAACAGTTTGAAGTTATCAGTATAACACCACATTCCCCTATTAAGATAACTCGCATAAATCCTAACCCCGTGATGTATAGATTACCGAACCAAATGTCATCGGCTATAATGTTCACTGTAACTTTAAGCTCTTGCTCTTTATGACATCACTGCGATTTTTGAATCACCTGACAAAATAAATGCCACATATTTCCGAAATTCTCTCGTCAATTTTGACTGTTAATTGGCTACATCTTTATCTGAATGTAATTTTTTTGGTTCAATGCGCTAATGATCTTTGGCATATGTGAAAGTGACTAAATCATTATTAATGGAAGCTTTATTGCCTTTTTAAGCAATGTTCCTAACTTGTGTCATGAGCTCATAAAGAAATTTTCTCTTTTGATTCAATTGTTATTTACTTTTATTATTTTAATTGACATTGGATGAAAATTACTGCGGTAAATGTACGTCCGTTAAAAGTGTCGCAAGGCACAGGTGAGGAATTTCCTGATTAAGCTTCCAGCTAAGAATAGTACAGAGGGGGAAAACGTCTCCAACAACCAATCAGGAAATTCGTAGCACATTTGGATTGTGGTGCTAAGATAAATTAGATGAACTGTAAGAAAAAATTAGAGGGGAGTCCAGCGAAGCCAAAAAAAAGGGCAGAATGTGGCAGGTTAACACTTATTGGTCAGAATTGATGGAGTAAGGATATTGGAAGACGGAGAGAGAGAGGAGCAGATGGATGGACACATGGCAGAATGAAACCGACTTTGCTTTCAGCTCTGTGGCAGAAATACTGTTTTGATAAGCCGTCAGAAGTTTGTTTCCTGGAGTTTCTGCGACGCTAAAATTATGAAATTTACATCTAAAATCCTTTAATGTTTCCATTCTGCAATAAGATAACCTGGGGGTAGTCTTATTTTGGTGCAGTCAACAATATATTTTTAACTTCATTTTCTTTTTCATATATATATACTCATTCATATATTATTTGTTTGAAGGAGTGTAGAATTTTCAAATATTAATTTGTATTTAATTTCTTTCTTCAATTCGTACTACCACGTGGCGCCCATAAATTAATCTCAGTAAATAGCTTCGCATTTATTTACTATATTTTCCTCATATATGAATTGCGTGATACAATATTTTTCGATTTTAAGCATTCGTTTCCACCTTTTCCTCTGCTCACATTCGAGACACCGTTCATCAGACTTTTTCTGTATTTTATCGAGCTGGTAGTTTGGACTCGTGTCTCGCTTTAAACCCGCCTTTCTTCAGCTGGGATTATGCGGGTATTGCAGACCCCGTGGTGAGTGTTCCAGATGCGAATTTGCTACGGCGATAGATCCCTTCCCGCCGAGGTAATTTTCTGGCCGCAGTGAGGTTGGCTGTGAATTTGTGCCGGATTTGCGGCTTAATTACTTAGGCTCCCCGTCACAATGGCCGGCCGTCCTTAACTACATCATTATGCTCCTTTCAACGCGAAGCTTCATTGTTATTCCATTTAAGGTCCATGTAGTCAGTCAGGGAAAATTCGTGACGTAACACGCCATAGGAAGAAGAGAAGGGGGCGATGTAAAATGCCATAGTTCATCCTCGGTGAATATTTTTGTCGATTTTGAGCCACTTATGTGGGTGGCATTTGGTTCAATTAACTTTATATCCCGTGATTAATTTGAGATAGTTTCAGATATTAGTTGTATTGTGAGAGGAGCCTGTGGTCGCAGGGAGACACATAACACAACAAATTGTTTCTTTCCGGTATGGGAAAATAACCTGAAATATATTGTAATAAAGATGGAAGTTTTTGGGGAGTCACCCAATTTACGTTTTAGAATCGTCAGAGGCATTTTAAACTCTTTACATCTAAATGGGGTAATGAGAGACGATTAGTAATGGACAACAAGAGTGACAAAGTTTTGAAAAGCTTCACTTGAACTTGAACTAGTGGCATTCACTTTAAAATGTTGATCTTATTTTTTAAAAAGTTCTGTATCATAAGAATAAGTTACTAAAATTTATATTATTAATAGAAATTTAATTTAATACAAGCAGCAACGTTTCAACACATTTGCTCCGTCTTCAGGTCAGCGGTGTAGCATGGAATTAAGCCGCCCGGGCCTAGGCCAAATTTTCCGCCTCCTTATTAAGGCATTTAAATATGAAAGGCTCCAAAATGTACAGTAATTATAAACCATTTTTAGACCAAAAACATTGTTATTGTATATTGGACAGAGTTCAAATAAAAATAATTATTATTTTTGTGGAAATTTTCTGGTGAGACGTCCCCCCCCCCTCTGCCCCTGCCACGCTACACCCCTGCTTTAGGTTTATATAGGGATGTTTATGTCAAACGTACCAAACCTGATGACACTCTTCCTCCAATATGAAGAGGGTACAAAAATGTAAGGAACCGTTATTGCTGATATTAAATGATAAATAAAATATTTTTTTGAATTTTAATGACTATGATCACGGTTGTTGTTGAGGTATTCCGTCCTTAGAGTGGTCTTATGCAGCTCTCCATACTAACCTACCTTACGCAAGTCTTCATTTCCATATCCCACTTCCTCCCTAAACTACTCATCGTATTATATCCTTTGCTTCCCTCTTTAGTTCTTACCCCACACACTTCCTTCTAATGCTCATTTTACAAGACGCTCGTGTCTCAAAGCGTGACCTATTAATCTATTCCGTCTCTTGGTCAACGTCCTCCAAATTCTACTCTCTTCCCCTACTCTGCTTAGAGCTTCATGGTTACTCTATCCACCTATTTGATTTTCTATACGCTGATCTATAGCATCACATTTCGAAAGCTTCTCTTTTTTGATAATAATATTTATAGTGGTAAATAAATTTAGTTCATTATTAAAATTTCATTTTTATGCATTACAGGAATATATTTTACTCCTGTTAGCTCTTATTACCTTTGGTGTCACAGTAATACCTCGCCGAAAGTCATTCTCAATCTAAATTTGAACGCAGTGGCTGCACGAAGCAAAGAACAGCTGAGAACCAGAGAAGCTGAAAGAGAAAGCCAGATAGAGGTTTACGTGCTTTGGCGGCAAGAAACATTCGTTAGGGGCAACGGATGTACTCACGAAGTCTCTAAAGAAAAAAGTAATGTATCAATTATTGATTAATAAAAATTTAATTAAACAAAGATCGTCTATTAATGAAGTAAGTAAAGTTTTTGTAACCAGGTATTAATTTAATTAAATTCTTGATAATCGGAATACGAGTGGCTTTAAGTTGAAAAATTCAGCAGTTACCACTAAGAGAGAGAATTACCATCTGTATAGATTGTGCAATATGACGTTATCTACGATTATGGTTTTGGTCGAATTTACAGTCACCGGCGCCTGGCATAAATATAAAACAAAATTATTACGAAAGTGACTTCCAACTGAGGGGGTGAAGTGGTTTAAATTATTATAAAATTCTCGGCGAAACATAAAATGACGATAGAACTATTACAAAAATTGGCGCCCGAACGCGGAAAGTCATATAAATTACTGGTTTATTAATTTTTTAATGAAAATTAGTTATAATTCAGTTACTTTCATTCACTATGTGAGAGGAAACTGGACTCTATGTAATAACTGTAATTAATTTGGCGTTTTTCTAACAAAGGCGCGCAAGTACGTATATTAACATCCTTGAGATGGTCTCGCGTTTGTTTGGACATGGAGACGGTCTTACAGTTACGATTGAGCGGATCAAAGAAGCTGCCTTTCCTTTCATACGAGTCTGTTCGCTATTGAAGTGTCACGATGGATCTGGAGTTCGCCATTGTGCGATATTCATCCCTGGGCTATTACTTTCTATCTATCTATCTATCTCTCTCTCTCTCCCCACCATATTAGTGGCGCACAGTTTCTCTGCCTTTCAGGGAAAAAAGAGGACTACGGGTTTCTTCACTTGATTTGCTCCGAGGCGTTCTTCAGTCCATTAAATACACATTACATGCTGTTTCAACAGGGTTATATTATTCGCCAAATACGATCATTACTTTGTCAGAATGACGGCAAAACTTCTCTATCTATTACTATACTTCAATTATATTTTAATCTAACGAGTGGGAAATCGCCAAGGATCTTAAGAGGTCATAGATCCTGTTTAATGCATTTACATCACTTTATACAAGTAGAGTAATATTAACAAGTCTAATATTAATCATTTCAGAAATCGTTCTGTACTTAAAAGTTTGATTCAATCTCAAACATTCTGTAAAAATTATCTTAAGACAGAATGTTTTTTTTCCCATTAGAAGTTAATAATTGGACTTTTAATCCATGCTCCTATATAGAGTTACGGTCCATGCATTCGAGTATTATAGCACATAATTGATGTTATCAAGTTCTAAAGAATCTTTACCAATCTTAATGAAGCGAGAGAATGTATTCAAAATTTTGTAAATAATAGCTATGTTAATATGAAGACGTAGATTTGAGAGTTTGTCAGTCCATCAGTATGTATGTCCCAGCTATAGGCATACAAAATACCGATCCAAATTTAACCTAATTTGGCACACTCGTTCCTCAGGGGACGGAAGCTGCCCATGTTATTTGAGTTTTTAAATATAGTGAAGTTATATTTTAGAAAAAAACGTGAAAAAGAGCCTTAAGGAAGATTTCGTGTCCCATATACGTATCGAGATCCACTAAAGCGATCGCAGATTGATCACATTATTAATCTATAACACTATATATTTTTAAATTTTTACATTTTGCGTCGTAACTAACCTATCGTTGGCAGAGAGCTAACTCCCTGAGAAGTAATAAACTTCTTTGGATCATCGATACGATGTATACGTAAATTAGTTTTATTTTTCACGGCATGTAAATTTGAATTTTTAATAATTCATTACAGGTAAAAGTATTAAATTATATAAACTTTAATTACAATATTACATGTGAAAATAGTGAAAATGTCAACAAAAATCCGTTTTTCCACTTTTTTTTTATGGTTTGCCTCTAGCAAAGTCCATAGTTAAGTTGAAGAGTAAGGGCTTATTCTCTTTGTCTCACCGATTCCTAACAGCAGATGTCTTTTATTTCCATGGTGGAACAACACCCCTATCCCCAATCCCTGAGCCACAACACAATAAAAAAAATTAAATTTTGGAACACCTCCTACTTATGCCCCTTGTAATTCAAAAACTATGGATTTTAGAAAAAAGTCTGAGGAATGTCGATTGGAAATACAATTGTGGTGTCCTCAGTTGAAAGGAAATGGGTCAAAATGACATCTCTCGATGTAAAACCTACGATTTTGACGCCATTTACACAGCCTAGGATTAAAAATAAAATAGATTTAGGCTGTTGGAAAATATATAAAGCGATTGTTTACACGCCTCTCTAGCTTAAAAAGATTCCTATGGAATAGCACCATGAATGTAGTGAAGCCTCAGGTACTGTAACTATTCTTTAATTGCATCCTGCCTTATTATCTACATGAACCCAAGCAACGCCGGGTACTTCAGCTAATACATCTGTATTGTATAGGACAACCTTATTTTGGAAATATTTCACGAGCTTGCACAGAGTTCAAAAGAATGAGTTTATTGAACAATTTTTGATATGAAATTTAATAAAGAAGAGGGGGGGAGAAGAAATAAACCAAACAAAGTCACATCACTTAAATCCTGAGATTGAGAAACAGGATCAGAGAGAGGAATATGGTTTTGTCTACTAAACTATAAATCACAGCGATATTCTGATTACTAGGATGAATTATTAATCGATACGCTGACCACTTATCATTCCGAATTCATAATGTGTAATGCAAGATGACAGTCCGCAGTCGCTCCGGTAGGCCCAGGCCCTAAATGAGTTATAGAGCCAAAAGAAGAAGAAGGAATAATTCATGACATTCAAACAAACAGAATCATCTCTACAATGATGGGTGATTTAGAGTAAAGTTATCAGCTCTAATATTAAAGTAATTCAAATGTGTTAAGTAGAATCAACGACTCCTTACTTTACACTTAAGATCCTTGGATTCCTGTATTTGGATTCCACAACCTTTACCAATCTGTATCTTGTTTAATGGACTCGTAATATAATTCCATAGAAATAATTAAATAAATTTTGCTATTGCTGGTAAAAGTAAAAGACTTACGATTGCAAAAGAAAATGGCAGTATGCTCTTTCTTTTGTCTCATGGTGTCGCTAATTTTTATTATTGGAGCACAGAACTGAACTGAACAGTACGGTACTGAAACCACATGCTGATGGTGAATTAGAAAAATAATAATACTAAACTGGAAGAACTGGAGATTTAACAAGTATACTCCATCAGTAAGTTTATATTATCCTGGTAGATTAAACAAGGACCATGATAGAACATGTGTTTAGAGATGCTCTGGAAAATGTAACAGATGAAGGAAAGGAAATAATTCAAATAGTAGGTAGTCAACTAATTAGTTTTATAGAAAGTGAGCACTTGTTCTGATAATCGTAAATAAGCAGTAATACCAACGTGGTAAGGATTAGAAGATAAATGTAAACATGAGGCAAATAGTAATAATATTGTACAATACAAATAATTATGTTTTAAAATACACGTTTATGTCTGGATCATAATGTAAAAAGACTAGGAAAGAAAACTATGTAATAAAACTAATGTAAATAATAAGAAAATAAAATGTTAGTAAGTAAATATATAAAAAATGTTCAAGTAATGTACGGCGTATTTTAAAATTAACTACGAAAACAATGTAATATTATTCAGGATGTGAAATTTATAGGTTTAAGTATTTTAAGAAAGTTAAAAAGTAAGGAAAACAAAATAAGGGAAGCTTTATACAGACTCTTTGAAATTTATGGGAATAAATAGGTTAACAAACGAGATTACTAATTTATAAAATGTTAAATATTAAATAATGTACATATGTAAATGAGAGTTATATAAGTTGAAGATAATAATTTAAACAATTAATTTTAGAATACACCATGTGTATACTAAAGGGACTCAATGTGATCAAACTAGTGTAAATAAGTTATTAAAAAACGCTTAAGGTAGTATATATACAGCGCAATATGTTTAAATATGAAATTCTACTTTTAAACTGAAAATAGGAAAATAATATGAAACTATCTGAAAATAAGGAATAAAAAATTGGAATGTGTATTAAGAAAAATAGATCATTGAAGCTTATGTTAATAGGGGAAATAAGATGAAGGTAGCATGGGAGTATAAAGAAGTATGTATTTTTAAATTAACCATATTACTGTCCTAATTCTGTTTTAAGTCGTATGTATTTATGAAGAATATAAATTTATTGAAATGTTAATTGTGACGCTAAAAATGTGCAAGATAATAACGATATAAGTAAAAAAATTATATAGTAAAATTATAAAATCCATTTTATCGATAAATATAAGGCCTAACGTCTGGTTAGATGGTGTTGGACTGAACACTCGAGAAGTGTTTACTACTAAGACAGTTACCTAGACGAATTATATTTATTTAAGGACGTAACAACAGGTAAACTATCATTTGACCAAGGTGAATTTTAAATGTCATGAAAATGGTAAATACTTATGTTGTTTTAATATTTCCATAAGGAATATGGCTATGCAACCCGAAAGTTTATTGTTCTTTTGCAAAAATAAATAAAATGATTAAAAATTGAAGACTTTAAAAATGGTTTATATTACATCAAAAAATTAATTAATCAATAGCGCACAGAGACTCAAATTTCTGCATAAAATTTTACGGGATCAATAGAGAAATTTTTGTTATTATTTGTATGTTCATTTTTACTTGTTTATTATGTCAATGCTTGTTGAAAAATGAAATCCAATTGTTTGATGTCTAGCGTTGTGTTTAAGGGAGCAGAAGCGAGTAGAAAACTAAACCCGTCCTAAAAATAGTGAGTGGATTGGGAAGTTGTCTCTCCAGAAGGAATGATAAACGTATTAACCGGTGGTTTGGAAGAAAGTCTGTTTTTCAGCGTTTAATGAGGGTTATTAATATCCATTGTAATTTTTATCTCTTTGTTATGGATCCGAGTTTCCCTTTTTATCTCTATGTAACAGCCTCATAAAAGCAAGGGAGAATTTGAAGGAAGGTCCAAGGAGAGCCCGAGGCATTGTGGCTGAGGCGCTTATCTTTATCCTCAGGCTATTATTCTCTACCAACTTCCAAGTCCTGCTCGTGCTCATCTGCCTGCCTACCCGTCCGACATAACACACTTTATAATCCTTAACATTAGTGTTAGAGTTCCAGAAACGATGACTGCTAGTTGGAAATATATTTTCTGAAATATTGAATATTTTTAGCCGTTATATGTAGTGTACTTAGTGCTTTACAGAAGACTAATCCTTCACAGTAAAATACAGCATATCGTCTTTGATCAAAATTATAGAAATAAAATCCCATTGTAAAGTCTTTATAGTACTCACTCAAGGGATTCTATAGATCTTACAACTTCAATTGACTCCCCTCGTTTTCTTTTTTCACATTGCATTTTAATAAAATAATAATAATGGTAAATATAATCATTAACAGACAAACATTGAGAAGAGAACTTTACTGAAACAACTGAAACAGGTCTTAATTAAACAACCTGAATTATGTTAAATATATTTTTCTGTCTAGCCATTATCCTCTTGGTATTATTTCTAAGTACATACGTCACGTGTATGCCTGATATTATAGATCGCCATGGAGCCATTAACAAGAAACGAAGGGATCCTCTGCAGCTTCTCGGTGTTATGGAATCTGATCTTGACTCTTGGCATCGATACTTTTTCGGAACGTTGAACGGAAATGAGATGTGAGGATTATTTCGAAGGGTTGTAAAGAGACAAGAAATGTCAGGAAAGCTTGTTAAGTACGCCTGAGTCTGATCAGGTAAGAATCGAAAGGTTAAAGTTTTTACCAGATCTGACACAGAAGTACAATTTAAGAATATGTGTATAATTACAGTAAATATAACACACTGTAAGAAGTGGGAAAGGAAGGGAAGATTGCTAGGATCAAGCTGTACGTTATTCTCGTAGAATGGACGGGGTATTTAACAGAAATTATGTAGACGTCATTACCCTAGTAAGTAGGCCCAACATTCCAGCCACACGGCCGGGTTGTTAACCTGTATTTACACACCTCCTGGAAATACTGTATTGTTCCTAAGAAATGTACTCTACATAAAGTCCTGACTGATTAAATTAATGCAGTTAGTCTTTTATTTTCTGTGTTTGTTAATGGTTGTGTTTAACATTACTACTCTAACAGAAATTAATAATTTTAATAAGGACCTAATACGTATTTTAAAATAACATTTTATCTACGTTTATAATGTATATACAATGTAGTGATGATTTTGACTTTCTGAAATCGAAAAAATTCTTAAGGATATTAAAAAGTAACTGTAAACCTGCAGTAAAACTTATCTAAAGGTTCCGTTCACTTAAATTACTGTTTTGTTATTACGAGAAAATCAGGTTATGTTTATTAATAGACCGCTTCGTGAGTTAAGGATCGAATTTAGACTAGAAATAGATTATAGTCACGCAAATGAGACATTCTCTTAAATTAACATAAACTATATTCATGTGATTTCGGTTCCGGACGCTAGCAATATGAAATTTTGTAATATTTTAATTAAAATCTAAGGACGTATCTCAAGTTGGACGACGAAACGTATTCAAATTAAGTAACTTCATTTCTGACTTTTGGCCATTATTTATGTTTTATTTATATTCAAGTGCGTTCGAGAACAAATATTTTTCACTCGATTTTTCTTGTCATTCTAACATCTCTCTTCGTTGTTGAGTAATGACGCACCTACCTGTTGGAAAAGTATATGTAAATTTTTAAATGATCCCAGACACTTCTTTCATTTTTACCAAGATTCCTCCACCTGTTAAACTATTCACCATACCTACGTTTATTATGTTTGGAAGTAACAGTTCTTTCTTCTCTTATTTTCCTATTTGTGTTTTCTTCTCCGCAATCACTTTCTTTTTACTTATTTTTCTTATTTACTTATTTATCCACAGACTCTGAACTAATTTAAATATTCGTAAGATAAATAGTTTCATTTCCACTGCAGACTGAAAGCTTTGTAGCTATCTTTTTTTGTATCATAATAAGGTGGATAGGATTTTAGAATTATTCTTATGCACGTTTTACTCGTATTATTTTTTTGTGTCATGGAAGATACAGATCAATTCAATTAAAATAATTTATACACTCCGCATAAAAGCAACAGCAAAAATTATTTAATCACAATTATAATTGAGGAACCATAAATTTCGTTTTTTTTACTATTTGTTTCACGAAGTTAGTTTCTCACTAAGTTATTATTTCATTTCTTATATTATTACGGTATATTATTTTTCATGTTTGAAAATCTTCCATATTTGAAGAATAATCAAACTAAATTACCTTCACATCTTTTTTTTAAAAACTGCGTCTAGAGCAGATGCATACCTGAAATCTATATTAAATAATTTGAGACTAATGAAATAATTTATTACCTGTAATACTACGATAAAGTTTGAAATAGTAAACCGCTAGACATCTGTTTTCACAATAGTTAAATGGTTTCATTGAAATACTTCCGAGTTTTTGAAATTTTGATGCTGAAATAGAAGCCGAGATGTATAAACATTACAAAAATTACCATTTGAAGACGTTATCCGAGGAAGTCCCAAATATAACGAAACGGCGGTTTAATTAGTAAAAAAATTGAGTGGATTTGGCTGTAAAATTATTAAATTAAATTTGATGTTTCATTGTCTCTCTGTTATATGCTTTTCTGATTTATACTCATATAAAGTAACTTATTTCTCTAAGTCTGATATTAAGGAATGCCTGTGGGAGTTTTCTCTCGCAGGTATTTCTCAAAAGATTTATTGTTGGGCTCACCCTTGGGGATGTTCGTGCTCTGTATTTTTTTCAAGGTTCTCACATGCCTACGAAACTACATCTATATTAGGGGGTGTAAGTACTAGGGTCGAAGACCTTGGGAATGCGACGAGAGTTGTCCGCTGATAACAGTCAGCCAATTGTCTCCTAAAACTGGTGGAGACACGAAGAAGGGAATGCTGCGACGCCACAGAAATCTTATTTCCCGTCATTCGGAAGGGCGTGAGAATAGTTCCCAAAAGCTCGATGTACCTGATGCTGGTTTTCTAGAATTTTTCCCTGCATCTCTTTTAGGTGTAACACCGGGTATGATCCTTAAACTACAGCCGAGAACCCTAGTCAACCCTTGCTCCTTTTTCAATTCCCTTCCTATGCTATTAAAGTGGAGTTGCCTGTTTGAGGATCAACGTCATCTAGTCTGTTACTCAAAAAAAGTCTGAAGGGAATTTAAAATATGATTTATTTCCTTCTAAAAAATCGAAAAAAACTTAAGTACGATGCTGTATCCTTAATGCATCTTGGAAAATGTATTAAATCATTATTAATAGTTTTTTAATTATCAAGATACTTCTCTGAAATGAATAAAATGGTTGATAAATGGAAATCGTTTGAATTTTTTAAGAACGTGAATGGCGCTGTCATATTTTTTAAATGTTACACACATCTTGACGTCTAATTTTTTCATTAAGATGAATGTGCAGGTGTCGGGTTACTTGTTTAACTTAATGAATTCGTATTTAAATTTATCTAAAGTTAGATGAACTAATGCATAAATAAAGAAGGAAATAGTCAGAAACATTTAATTTATAATTTCGGGGATGTTTCGTTCCTTTTGTGAGACATCATCATTTGCACAAAACTAACAGAAATGTTTGTATTTCTGAATTTTAAAAGTACGGAATAAAGTTACGATATGAAATTGGTAATTATAGCCGAGGTTATTAATAAATACGTTGAAAGTCTAATTTTAAAATTTCACGGTTTCACTTCTAATTGGGATGGTCATCGGGAGTATAAAGTAATAAATTTGGTATTGAAGAACTTTATTTGCTATTGACAATACGTTTACATTGTGCGATAAGCGAATTAGGAATTTATTAGAAGATTGTAATATTTGCTGTGGATAAATATAATTTATACCAGATAATATTCAAATCTAATAAATTCCTAAACGCGTGAGGTGATGAACTTCCAAAGCAGAAGGGGAAACTTCGTGTAATTTTAAGTGAAAAGTGACGTGTATTTATTAATTAATTTAATTACCAGTTTTATATTGTAATTTTATCCTTTTTAGTTTACGAAATACTTATTTCTATTGATTGTGCCAGACGAAATTTCTATAGCGTTTGCAAGGTCTCGTGAGATCTGCAGCAAGTGTGCATTCTTCCCCACGTGCATTTACATGCGTGTAACGTGCACACCACGCACTTTGTCCCGTTACTCCTATTGGCAAGAATAATTAAGCCCAGCTAATGGAATCTAATTGTCTCTTAGCACCTCACTTTCTCTCCTTCTTGCCATAATCCCTACAATCTTTGTTTCCTTTCTCCTATTACTCACACGTACAGTGCGTACATGTTTCTAATTGCAAAACTACCTCAGTTCATCTTTAAAATCTGCTTCTCGACTGTTAAAACCACAAAGGTTCTAATCCGTCCTGCTGATCCCCAGGCAAATATAACCCTCACACTACTCACTTCTTTTCCTAAACTTTTCCAATAATTTGTTGTTGTGGTTAATGAACGTAGACTTTCCCGGTGAATAATTCGGATGAATTATTTTCTGCCGCCCTCATCAGGCTATGTAAGCCTGATGACGGCGGCAGAAAATGGCCGCAGAAAAGCTTGACCCGGTTCTTTAACCGTGAAGATTTCATCCTGTTGCTGTGGTATTCCATCCTAAGACTGGTTTGATACAATCCTCCGTGCTAACCTATCCTGCGCAAGCCTTTTCATTTTACATAGCAGAAGACCAACACATCATCTCTAACCTGCTTAGCGTATTGCATCCCTGGCCTTCCTCTTCTGTTCTCTTCGTTCTAAAGCTGATTTTACAAGACCCTCATCTCACAAAACGTGGCCTATTAATCTATCCCATCGCTTGGTAAACGTCCTCCAAATTGTTCTCCCTTCTCCTATTTTTCTTAGAACTTCCTTGTTAGTTTCTCTATCCACCCGTCTGATTTTCAACATTCTACTGCAGCACCACATTTCGAAAGCTTTTATTATTTTCCTTTCTGCATATTTAAATCTTCGAATTCGCTTCCCATTTCCTATCCGTTCTACGTTACTAATTAGCTTTCAACGCCAAAGGTCAGATCAAAAGGCAACGATCGGTTTTCTTCGTTTCTTCGATCTAAATCGATGTAACGTATTCCAAAATATTGTTCGTAGTTTGGATTGTGGATAGAGTGGCTCGTTCAGTTTTTCCGTGGCAGATAGTTTCATTAACAAATGATAGACGGGGCATGAGAAATTCATCAGTTTCCACAAACAAAAGAATATGTTGAAATAAGGGTGAATTGTTGGAACCATTTTCGTCGGGAAGAAATTGACAAAAACAGTTTATGGTAACTCTGTAATACCTTTTCCCATACAGTGAATGAATCCTTAGAGTTCGGTAACCGCGGTTTTCCGAACGGTATGTTTTGTTGTCATCTGATTGTGGAAACTAAATTTAAATAAAAATTGTAAATCATGTATGTAATTACTTATCCATGCACAACAACTACTTTTCAGTCAATTCTACTCATTACACATGCAATTATTATTACTCTACTCCTACTACAGAGATCTACAGATGTCAATTAAAATATGTTAAATTGCATCGTCCAGAATTGATTATCTGTGGTGAGGGAGGAAGGCGCGTCGAGCAGCGGAGATGTGTTTACCTCACACCTTTGTGTAAATGTCACAAGGTATTGTCTAGGACTGCACGTGTTAATGTAGGATGGATAAAGCGACAGGGAGTAGGGTTGGTGGGATACGATACTCGCAACGACCAGTGAAGCTCATACTTTGTTAGAAATGGTAAGGCCAAATAAATCATTGCCAAAAATTACTTACCGTAACACACCCAATGTTAAATTAGGAAGGTCGAAAACGCCATTTTTGCTCAACTATACACTGAGTGGCCAAATTTTTATGACCACAGTTTTGCCGCTAGAGGGCGAGATAGATATAAAATTGAAGAAGTGATTCATCAGTTGTACTGTGCTTTTTTTGCGAATATTTGGGTATAATGCGAGATATAACCGAGTTTGAAAGCGGGATGATCGTAGGCGTACGAAGCGTCGGAACCAGTATCAGCAAAACGGCTGCACTTGTAAAGTCTTCGAGAACGGAAGTTATTAATTCTTACAGAGAGCTGAAGGGAGACTAGCCAGAAGTGTCTAGCACAGTGATGGACAAACTTTTTAAAGAGGGGTACAAGTCACTCGAAATTCGATGACAGTCCGCAGTCGACCCGGTAGGCCTAGGACCTCAATGGGCTGCAGAGCCGAAGAAGACGAAATAACAATGATACATTTTTCAAAATTCTTGTATTTTAGTGATACTAAACCCCATTAACTACTGAAAGATTATGAAGGAGAATGTAACGAATGTGTTTTCTGAAACGAAAGAGACGAAAAGAGAAAAATGTTTATTTTTCTTATAGCTTATATATTTTTATTCGTCAGATTAGGAATAGTGTCGCGCGGGCCGTAGTTTTCCCATCTCTGGTCTAGTGCAATAGAAGAGCAAATGTGAGTCAAATAGCGGAGAATCTCAATCGAGGACTAACTGCGAACGCTCTGAACGAACTGTTTGCCGAACATTACATTGTATGGGCTATGGAAGCCTCTACTGTTTGCCTTGAACAAGAGCAGATGTCTTCAGTTCGCAAAGCAGCACAAGGATTGGACGGTATAGTCATGTGGTCTGATATACCGCGATTTCAAATGCACCAAGCAGATAGTAGGGTTCGAATATAAAAGAAACGAAACGAAAGCATGGACCCCACCCTAAACACTTCAAGCTGATGGCGGTAATATTATGTTTTCTTGGCATTGAATGGTTTCTGTGATTACAGTGAAAAAATGTCTGAACGGCCATGGTTATTTAAGTATTATCGTAGATCAAGTACATCATGTTATGTTAAAGGTGTACTCTGTCAGGGAAGGACACTTCCAGCAGGATAACACTCCTGACATTGTCCTCAGATGGCTCGAAGAACATGACGGAGACTTTACCTTGCACAATCACCAGTTGAGAATTTGTGGGATGAGAAGGAACGGATCATCAGTCAGCTGGATCCATCAGCATCAAATCTTAAGGAATCAGATATGGTCTGGAATTCCTCCTACCACTTACCAACATCTCAAAAAATCCACGCCCAAAACAATTCAAGCAGTATGAAGAACAAAAGGTGGCCCAACATTGTATTAGTCATAATAATTTGACCACTCATTGTATATTGTACGTATAACGTATCTATGAGAAAATATACACATTTAGAAAAACCAAAGCATGTTAACTATTATAGTACTGTAGTAACTTTTTACATTTCTACTAACTGGTTAGCTACAAATTCAAACCAATAACGGGTGAATAACAACACAGCCTGCCAAATCAAGATATTACATTTGTGTGAAAGGAAGACGAAGAAGAAGAGACACGGGTACCGGAGTATAGTTGGTGGTGATAACTTAGTCTTTGGAGTGAGTAGGATCTTTATTCAGATGATGATTCTAAATTAATATAAAAATTGTTAATAATTTATTAGCTGAAAGTGTTGTTTTGGGTCTGCAGTATTTACAAAAAAAGATTTGTATACACGCTGAATTGCCGTGATGTAACACCTATTAATAAAAATGAAACTATATCAATACTGTAATTGTAAAAATAAAGTAATATATTTAATTATAAGACCAAATTTATGCTGATATTCAGATAAAATAATTAATAATTTTGAAATCCCTAAGTACGACTAACAGTGATATTTTTTCTGGCATCAATTGAATTAAAAAAATAAACTAATATGTCGAAAACAAATAGCAACACGTTTTCTCCCTTCTTTGGAACCTCCTCAGGTCCACAAGTGTAAAATAACAAATTTGCTATAGACGAAGTCTAGAAATACAAATATCTAAAAATTTAAAGCAATAAATTTACAAATGAACAACAAATCAAATTTTAATATTTATTGTAATTACATAATATTACAGGAAATATCTTGTAAGAATTTTTTTATTTAATACGCTCCCTATTGTATGAAAAATTGTCGTTCTAATAAAAGCAATGTTTACTATTTTAGGGGAAATAAACCACACACCCTATCCTCGAATAACAATAATTTTAATAGGAAGATGATTCAAACCTACGTGGTAATTGTCAAACCTGTTTGAGCAGTAAAACGAAATGATGATGTCTCAATTTAAAAAAATATGGGGGGAAATATAATATTGCTGTGCATAACAAAGCGATCATGGTTTCCAAAAGAAAATCTTTAGGGAAGTGTACCATTATGCTTAACCGACCACAGTGTCTACATCAAAGATATGTTTACAATTTTTAATGAAATATATTAGTTCACAGATATTAATTATTTAACTTACAAAGCGAGCATAGTTTCAACAAAAATATCCTAAGAAAACTCCTCCATTGTTCCTGCTTGCCTGCAGTTTATCAAGATATAAAAAGCTATATAATTTAGAGTTTTTAATAAAAATTGAAAGTCTAGTGGCAGTTATGGACTATATAATCAGCTATTAAATATACATATTTTAGGATATTGACATTTATTAATATATATATAATGATAAAATTTTATTAAAAATTGTAAATAATATATATTTGTTATAGACACTCTAGTCAATTAGGAATCATGGCACACTTGACTAAAGATATTCCTTTTTAACCATGATTTCTTAGTGACGTAGAACTTTAGTATAATGGTCATATATTTGTTAACTGGTTCATAATCATGCCTTTATTCTGATCCCATAGGTTTTAAATGTCCAGCTAGGTCAGAAACTTTTTATTATTAAAATTATTAACATTTAAGGAGACAGTTATGGTTTATTTTCCTTGGTATTGAGCTGATAACGATGTATATTAACCAATTAAACGGTTTTACTTAAAATTTTTAGATATTCATACTTGATATTTTATACTTGTACATCTGTGTAGTTATTAAATCGTTTCTGTCATGCTGAATGGTTTATTTACAAACTCCATGAAAATTAACTGTTTATTCAGGGTTTTGTTTTATATATGTTACAACTATTCAGGTAATTCCTATATTCGAGTTTGTTGAGTAATTTTTGGGTGGTCCATGACAACCGATTACAAGAGAAACTCTTGTACATAATTTCGTAATTCATGCATTAATTTTAGCAGTGTTCTGTATTATTCAACAAGAACCGTTGACTAATGTTCATGTTACTCCTGATCTTTGGGGGATGATTTTTTAATTGAGTTTCATGTATTAAGATCGTGACAGTATGTGAATACAGATTTTCTTTTCTCAAATACAGAACCGTAGCCTAATTGGAGAAATGCAATGAAACAGTGTATGGAACACTTCCGATGTGAATCAGCCAATAGAGAAACCTGTCAGGCTCTTGTAAAATATTGTAGGTGTTAAAATGAGTTTCCTCCTATCTTATTGAGAGTATCGATATTAAATTTTCTCTCTCCGACACGACTTGTCTCGTAAGTTTCGGTATTGGCATTCGTCCCTCGTATCTGTCAGTGTTTCAGAATTTCCGATTTCCCTGGTAATATTTTCCCATTTAATAAACAAGAAGACGGCCAATAAGTCAGCATATAAATTTATCACTATTTATTCAAAAACGACGTTTCGTCTCCTTTTTGAGACTTTCTCGGCCGTAAAATTTGGCAGTTCATATTTACTCACTGACTCCCTCAGCCTCAAGGAGTAAATATGATGGATTGCTAAATTTACGCCTGAGGAAGTCTAAAATATGAGACGAAACAGCATTTTCCCATATAGTTCCGGTTCTTTCATTCCCTCGCCCTATCCTCTAAATATTGATTAATGAACTGAATGGGTCAATTCAAATTGAATACTTCTAATTCTGATTTTTGGCCATTATTTCTATTTTATTTATAACATATACCGGTTAAATTATACGTTCAGGAATCTTTTCTAAAAGTGCTTCAGAAAACCGGCGAATTTCCCTATTCCCCCAGCCTTTTATAACTGAAAACGTTTGGGAGGCTTAGTAGAACTGATCCACTCCTGCAATTGTTGATTTTGTGTGATTGATTTGGTGTATTACTGTCAGTTAATTTTAGTGCTTCATTACGACCCTAGTCGAGGGTAGTGGTGTATTTAAAGGGACAGATCTTAAATAATGAAAACTGGATGGGAGCTAAGCTACTCTACTCTACTCTACTGTACAGTATGGCAGGAGTGATACTTGCGAGTGGGACTGCGTGGGACTTCCCCCGCAGCACGCGGCGGCGCCGTTGACGCTGTAGCTGTAGTTGTGGTAGCCCTGCCTGCAGAAGGCCGTCTCCTGGCTGGACTTATGCTGCTTGCGGGGCGGCGGCGGCAACGAGCAGCTGTCGTCGTCGTCGCTGTGCTCGTGGTGGTGGTGGTGGTGATGGTGGTGGTGGCGGTAGCGTTTGCGGGGGAAGAGCCCCGACGCGAGGAGGCCCACTGTCGCCTCCGAGTGGCGCTTGCCGCAGTGGCTGTGACTGTGGCTGTGGCTGTGGCGGTGGCCCTGGGGGTGGCGGCCGTGTCGGCGCCTTCGGTCCGAGGACGACGTCGACGACGACGCCAGCCGCTGGTCGCGCGCCGCCCCCGCCCCCGCCTTGATGGCCACCACCTTGCTGCGGACCAGCGCCGACAGCACGGCCTCCAGGCGCGCCAGCTCCGCCCCCGCGCCGGCCCCGGCGCCGCCCCCGGGGGTGAAGTCCTCGGTCGACACCGCCTTGTCGGCGACGTCGCCGTTGTGCGACATGGCTACGTCGTCGTCGCCCCCCGCCGGTGTCGGCGTCGTCGCCCGCCGCCCCCCATCGTCACGGGCGTCCTCTATCACGATGCTGCGAGGGTCGACGGGTCCTTGCAGACAACCCAGGGCCTAGCGTCGACCCACGACCGCCCGCCCTCGCGCGTCCCCGCCCCCGCAGCGCGACTCCCCCATCGTCACTCACAGAGAAATACAAATACGATAACCCCCTCTCGCGAGCGACGGTCCAAGAAAACGGGCGTATCAATAGATTATTCAAAATATATAGACGATCTGAAAAGAGTAAAAGGTTTGATTGCTGAATATTGCTGTAGGTTTCATCGAAGTCAGGTGATCATGACAGCAGCATCGCTCGCGCTGATCCCATTTCCCCAACCACAAGGTATTTCGAAAAAATTGAGCAATTGTGTTATATATCCGTATGTACGGGAGTGCGAGTGTAAAATTTGTAGTTTTAGAATTTGGGTGAGAATCACAAGGATTGCATCGTCCTCGCAAACCGCGGCGCAGGGCTGGTTGAGCGACGTCCGCAACTGCCAAACCAGAAAAAGAAAACACAAAAATAACACTCACGCAACAGACAGATAAAGAAGAGGGACAAAGGAGAAATATTAAGTTAAGAATAGCGCACAATGTGCATATATATATATTTTTTTGGTGTCCTATTTACAGATTTCTGTCATGGATATTGTCCTGTTTTTACACCACATGAGATGATATCTGTCGCATGTTTTACCGCAGATCTTGCGCCTGGATTTTTCTTCTGGGTCGTGAAACGTCTCTCTCTGGCATATACGGTGGTGGAACCCGTGCACCGCGAATCTCGTCACTGTGTGTCGTAGGCTGTATCCGGCTTTCGTCCAGTCTCTGCATATCATTGCATCGGTGGAGTAGGAGTCTATTTGTATCTGTCGTTTCTTCTTGTTTAGTTCTTGCATTAGTTCTTTATATGCTTCGGTATTCGGTAGGAGCAGGTCTTGACGGAGTTCTTCCACGAAGAATTGTTCCTTAGTGAGTTCATACGTGAGTCTCGAGGGAGTATACTTAGATACGCTTAGAGCCTTTTTTAGGAAGTTCGATTTCGTTTTTTCTATGTCTTCTAAATTTTTCATTTTTAGTTGCTCCCATATTATCTCTATGCAGGAGAAATAAGCTGACGCAAAACATCCATTAATATGTTACATAATCACCAGTCTCTCTTTTCAAACGGGAGCTGGTTTGACCATGAATATCATCCCTACGCAGCCACCTTGTTATTCTACTATCGTCGGAAGTGAGACGATGTGGGAATATTTGTCGGTATCTCTCCTCTTATTCGCTGAAAGTCAGAACAGCTCCCATTTGAGAATCATTAACACAATTTAATTACATTGAAAGGAAGCTGTGCATGCAGATATGACCGGTGATGAATCATTTTTCTCTTTGTTGATGTTTTTATAATGTTTTGCTCAGAAAGTTTTATTTTTTAAACTAGTATGCATGCTTTCTGTAGTTAGGAATCGACATGACCATAAGATAAAACATCTGATCTATGATCGGATATTATCTGCGACAAAATATAATTTGTGTGTGCTGCGATGGTAACACTAAATTTTTTACTCTCCTGCTAAGCGTTTCGAGTTGTACTTTAATTTAATTCATTATTATTCCAACAGTTTTTCTGCAAACCTTTACCATGCATTATATGTAATTTATTAATTTTTGGTTGTATAACTCATTCTAGTAAAGATAGAACTCGAAGAGTTCATGATAAACCACACAAATCCTATTACAGTAATCCTATTTAATTCGTCTCATATACTCTTTTGCTGCTTAAATTTTTGTTAACTTTATTATCATTGTGCTTGCTGATTTTTTATGAAACCTTTACAGTTGCGTCTTGTATAGCAGCCTGTCATCTTTAAAAGAAATCTACCAATTTCGCATTTTGTCGGGGCATCGTATGCATCCTCACGCTTTTGCATTTCCCCCACTCACGCAATTCGCAGGATCCGCACGTACAAGTTAAGAGGCAATCCCACGCACACTATGTTTTGCTGTATTCGTGTGCAGTTGAAGTATTGGCTCGCTGAGCGAGGCCAATCGATAAGTTATCTAGCGGAACGACCAGCCTCTATTAAAAATTCAGCGAGGGAAATGTTTCCTCTGATCACATCTCCATAGCTGCCGTGATCGTCCTTCTCCATCCCTCTCTAAATACTCGGCTCAGCTCTGCTCGGGTCAAATAAAAACACAAGAAATGAAAAGGTACTCACTGCTGAACGTATTTTAGTAATTAGAAAATGTTCAATCCGGCCAATGTTATTAGCACTAGAAGGATTTTTATAAGGTAAAGCAAGTTGGGAAGAGTAAATATGATTCCGATAGATATCTTTTAATAAAATACGAGATAATCCATTCAGTGATCAGCAGAAACATCAAAAATTATTATTATTAATTGTGTTAATAATTGATACTGTAACGCTTATTCGCTCCCTCTCATCAATTTTCTGACGAATGCCGCCATAGACAATTAATTTATTAATAAATACGAAAACGATCTTTAAATATTTGAATTACGCGATCCGCGAGATCCAAACTAGGGAGCTGATAAACACCTTACCGAGAATCAGAAATAATTGAGCTGATAGTCAGGCAGTCATTAGCCTTGGCTCTGGTGAATTATGGAAGCTATTTATTAATGAGAAACGTTAATATTTAAAATACATATAATTAACAAAAATATATACACGATTTCCGAGCATTGCTCGGCCTTAATACTCTTCAATCGTTGAGTCTTGCTCCCATGTCACATTCATACCAATTTAAAAATTATATTATTCCAAGGTAAACTAACTACAAAATTTCCCGGAATGTAATATCTGGCCACAATATTTTGCCCTTGAACAAGATCATAGGACTACATGTTTCACAAACACGCCATTTAAGGAGAGGATTTAACCTCGAGCTCCGACGATCTTGGTGAGAACGCAGCTCACAGGTTCAATCCCCTGAAACATTTGCAAAGGTACTATTAACCTCCAAACGCATCTATTCTCAAAACTCCACACTTCGCAGCCTTCAAAATCTATCGTCACCTCGGGAATTTTCTCTAAAATGTTTGATAAAACTTGGTCCGTTTCATCTGTGACTGGTGTCCCCTACGTCCACTATTCCTCCTTAATATGTTTCTCATTAGGACGTTGGCCTGTTAAATGTATGACACAAAATTGACCTTCTGAGGTCTTCCCTAAGCGACAACACACAGGGCCATATTTCGAACGCAACTTTCCGTCTCAAATTAAAGTAATTGTCATATTGATCGGCGTGCTAGCAATTTACGTAATACAATACTTAGAAAAGACAGGTCAAAAGAAAAGTCACGTAATGCGTAACTATCTATCTAGACCAGCTGTGGGTCGAAGCGGTCACGTGCGGTTTCCATTAAAAATTCCCTGAACCATGGCTGAATAAAAATATCCGAACTTAAAAAAAGCTGCTTGTCGCGTATTTTCAACTTTTGTTACAGCATATTGCTGTGAATATTTAGTCTCCATAATGATTTTCGTGAAGTTGAAACTAGAATTCCCGGTTGGCCCATCAACATCTTACAGATTATATGTAGATTTCTTTAACCAACTTTACACTAAATATTTAAAAAATGTTCCTCAGATTGTCGCTAGACGTAAAACTTTTTGTAAATAAATATATTTTTATTTTAGTTAATATTTTTATAATTGGTTTTTTATTATATTTCCATTTTACAACTGTACTTTTAATGTGTTCTTGTATGCGACTTGTGCAAATATGAAATTATATTAAACAAAAATACTGAATTTGTGTATGAGTGGCTCTTTATAAAATATAAAAAATTGAATTTATTTTGCTTTGGTGTGGCCGCCTCTGATCTACACCTCCCAACTGAAATAGAATACTGTTTATATTCATAATATAATATTCATTTAATATACAAATTGATGATGTTTGTAATCGGTTGTGATTTTTTGTTAATTCAGTTATATAAAACGGAACTAGTATGATTTTTATTATATTGAACTTGTAATTACTAATCGATTTCTTCTTATTATTCATTGTCCATTGGATGGTGCTTTGTCTGTTACCTCCGTATCTATCTTGCTCTGGCATTAGATTGGTCCTTTATCAACCCAATATATATTTTTATCTCTACTTAAATCGCGTAGAAGCTGCATTCTTTTTCTGCCACCATTATCCGGAACATCATCAAGATTTTGTGCAGAAAACAATTTCTACTTATAACGTGTCTGATCCGGTTTACAAGTCCCTTAAAAAGCTGTAGTGAAGATGGATCACTTCTCATCTAATAGGCTTAATATTTTACCATATGTGTTAGCTTTACTTTTTAAATTATTCTCAATAAACACATTTGAAAAGATTCAACGTTTAATTATTATTATTAACCGTTATCTATTTAGTATTTTTTTGCTTTGCGAACCTAATAGATTCTTGCAAACATGATATTTTCCAACATTGTCTTGTTATACCAAGCGGATTAACAAGCAAGCGTTTCTTCTATGATAGTAGAACTCTTCCTATTTACGAATTACCGTTGGACTCACTAAATAAACCAAATTTATTTATTGCTGTCCGCTACAGCTGAAATGAACGTACAGATAGTTACTAATAATTAAAAAAATATGGTGTGTTGAGAATCTTTATTTTCCAAAGAGTATGAAACCAATTAAACATCTGCGGTAATTGGACAAGTCATGTATCAACATGAGGTAACGCTGGAATATGAGTCTATAGTTAAGAAGTGGTTAGGAGAGGAGAGAAAAACAACAGGGGTTCTGGAAAATCCGTAAGGGGCCGACTTCCTCCTACTTGATTTGTCCTCCCCAAGCAAAGTATTTTAAATTGAATCTCTCATAAGCAGAGACGACTTCAGGGTAGTTTTGAGGGGTGTCGCAAACGTCGAGCAAACGGTAAGAATTCTTCACTGATCCAATTGGACCAGTCAGTCGGCCAGCTGGCCCCCATATTTAATCGAGGCATAGAGTCGGGTTTGTCGCGTCCCCATAATAATTCAGTCCCCTGTTGTCTTCAGAAGAGCGTGGGAGTAGTACCAAATTCCCGAATTACGTGTTGTATGTTTGTCTAAAGTTTTAATAGCATCAGTTTTTGGAGAATCACAAGATAGGATCCTTAAACTACAGCCCGAAGACCCTAGTCAATCCTTTGCTACTTTGCACATCCTTCCTCATTCACCCTTTTTCTGTCCCTTCGTATCATATGAAAGGGGAGGGCCACCAAAGTGGATAAAAGTCACGTAGACTGTCTTGAAAAACGAGAGAAAATCATTTGTAAGTAGGAGTACTCCTATTATTTTCTGGAGAAACTGTCCGCTAGTTCATTTTCTTATAATAGACAAGACGGAAAAGTGATTAAATGTTTTAAGATTTGTACCGTTAAAACGGTCAGCATTTTAGAACTAAACCGTGGATGCGAAGCCACAATTGAAAGGTGGTGAGACAACGAGTGGAAAAGCTTTAATATAACTATAGGCTTCATAGAAATTAATCCACCACAATGAGGACTTTCAAAGACATCAGCATTATAAGAGGACCAAATTAGGCTCAAAGAGATAGAAGTACATGAATGTCACATTGTAACAATCAGGCAAAGGGCACTAAGATCAGTTATCACAGAAACAGTATAGAATTTAAGACCTTTACGACATCCCCGACACAAAAATCGATGTTTAAGACGCCAACGACCGCAGACGCCACAGGAATCACCTTGCCAGTATCATAAATATGGTATAACGGGAATGATTCTTTACTTTGACTCGACGTTTATGTCTTGCAATCATTATATATTTATATTTTATTTCTGCTTTTTTTAAATTTAGCTCCCTCAAAAGTATCCTGCGATATGTATTTAATATTATACAATGTATTGCTGACGTAAAATATTAACAATGAGTAAAAACACGAATTTTTATTTCAATTCCAAAATATTTAATTCATGCAAGTAACAAACTATTCTGATTTGATTTAATTTAAATATACAAATTTCGAAATGAGTCATAATAAAATAATTAAGTACTGACATATTCTTGAAACACCAAGTCAGTCATTCGTCGTTATATGGGGACGACCTCTTCAGGTATTAATTAAGAAATCTTTGGGCTGTATGCATTATAACGAGAATACTCAATGTTATGCAGCCCAGAAGTATCTCTTAATTTAGACCTGTCCATCAGGGAAGGACGAAACGTCATTTTTGTCCTCGAATAAATTTGGAATGATAAAACACATCTACTTGGAATTTGGTGGTTCGTGAGGATTACAGACAGGCGTAATGAAACAGACACAATGGCGCGACTGTGGGTTTTTCCCACGTCCCGTGAAATTTGACGACATTGGGTGGTAATGAGGATGGTGTTTTCCCCCAAAATCGTTGGTGAGACGAGGGGGGACAAACAGCTCCTTACAGAGAGGACAGACAATAATTTTGATTGGATAATATCGAGCCCCGCCACCGACGGAATACAAAATAAGGCAGTGGGGAAAATCGCAGCAGAAACGAATATTTGAACGTTAAGGAGATGATGATTTAGACATTAAGGACGTGGAGGATATTATGTTTTGATGATTAAGGACGACAAGAGGGACAAATAGGAAACTTAGATTGCCCTGGCTGTGGACATCTAAATAAAGGAAGAAGATATTCAGACGGGATCTCCAAAGAGCATATTCGATCAACGTGGAATTCCCGAGGGGTCAGCTACAAGGTCCAGAGAAGCTGAAACGACACGGTAAATACTACTGTTTGTAACCTTTTGCCGATTTCCTGCTACTGACAGTTCCGAGAAGGATTAGTGTTAGTTATTCTGCTCTATGAGTAGAACCATTTAAACAACACTTATTGTAGAGCTCTTGATTTAGTTGTAAGAAATTTAATTTACAATTTAATTATTATTGTAAATATATAGTGTTCATCATTAAAAATTGCCGGCTCATAAATTAAAATTGAGCAAGTTGTATCATATATGTAAGTTTGATAAATATAGAGTAAACGGTTTTTCATTATAAATAAACATTTTTATAATATTTTTTCTTATTAAATAATACAGCCAGCCTCTATTCGTTATAAGTTGCTGGTTCTTTATTAAATATTTTATTCTGACTTCAGTGCTAATTTATATATTTATAATTTCAACAATATCAGGTATTTTTCAATTCATATTCTGATATGATATATTTCCTCAGGTTTCCCTAAATCAATTTACCTAACCCGACGAATCTAATTAAATTCCCGTCGTTCATAATTTCGTCGGCCATCTTATTTTCTATGGGAATTATAGCGTAGCCCATATGACTGAATACAAGGCAAATATGAAGAACTATTTTTCGTACACATTTGGTTTCCGTCACTCCGACCAGAAACCCGATTGAAGTTAACATGGAATTACACTCCACGTGCTGAATGAATTGTAAAATGTGGCCTGAGCCGCGTGTAAGCAAAGGCTAACCCCGCTTTAAAGTTGTTCCCTAATGTGTGTGGGCAGAGTGAGTACTTCATCCTCTTGAAGCGGTTCAATATTGCACGCCTCCGAGTCAGCTCTCTCTGCACTGGCGTAATCACCATATCATCTATAATTCACACATTTATACCAAGCAAAATGGGAAATTAAACTATATCCTAGGTTTCCTGTGCACTGTCAACGCTTGCCAACGCCCAACCCCAGCCCCTGCCCCAGCCTTCCATCTCATCGTTACACGCTAAACTCTTGCTCAACTCCGACGCGAACATGACGAAAACTTTTCACCCTAACTAACAGACTTTACATGAGTACGGTGTTTTTAAGTTTCGTAAAAGTTTCACGTGAAATTGGGAACGTAGTGCCAATTTTCTTTGTAACAGACTTCTCCATAAGTACGACGGAAAATTGGAAAACTCAAAATGCACTTTATAGAATAAAATATGGGGATTGTCCTGACTGTTCTATTTTTAAAACCATACGTGGTTTAAAAAATCAGGATTGAACAACATATATATACATAAAATAATTAAACTTTTAAAATAAATATTGTACACGTTTTGACCTTAAGTTTAGTATTATATCATTATTGAAACATCAAACGGGACCCTTAATATAAAGTACAAAATTAATGCATATAAATGGCAGGCAGAATTATATATATCTGTTCTTAAACAATTTTTCTGCCTGCCATTTATATGCATTAATTTTGTACTTTATATTAAGGGTCCCGTTTGATGTTTCAATAATGATAAAATACTAAACTTAAGGTCAAAACGTGTACAGTATTTATTTTAAAAATTTAATTATTTTATTAAGTTTCTAATCTCAGTTGGACTTCTTTTCACAAACAGACTATAAGTTTTGCGCTCTTAAAGCCAAGAGTTGAAGCTCATCCATATCAGAATATAAATGAAACCCTTTATAAATTTTGCAGTTTATTTATTATCAAAATCAAATTTCTGTCAGTGAATTTTATAACCTTCCGTCTTCTTCACCCGTATTCATCTATAAAATTATCATAATAACTGTTATGCATACATTCAGCTTACATGCCATAAGTCTTCATCACTATTTATGTACTCTCATTTATCTTACCTCAAATTTACATCCATTTTTTAGTTTTATTTTAAATCGCATCAACAGCTAAGGTCATTGGAGACTACTTTGCCATTTTGAGGATCTTATTTTCATTGTAAAGGTTACTCGATTTGGGAACACTAAGATATTACCAACACCAAAGCCCATGCCAGGAATCGAACCCGGGACCTGTGGTACGAGGTATTGAGACTAGCCACTAGATCACAGAGGCCAGCATCAATATCTTACATATTTTATTTGTACACCTTTTTAAATACTGATTACATTAATCATTATCCACTGCTGTTTCCATCTACCGGATTTTCTTAAAGCTACTTTATTTACTACATTCTTAAGATTTTACATATTTTTATTTTTTTATCTAATAATTTAAAATAAATATAAAATTTTCATTCTAATTTTCTATAATATTAATTATGAGATGAATACATTGATGATACGCATAGATTTTGAGCGTATAAAAATGTAAAATATGTAACTTATTGATGTAACTTTAAGATATGATAAAAATGAGTACATAAATAGTGATGAAGACTTATGGCAACGAAGCCGAATTTATGTCTAAAATATATTGTAATATTTTATAGATGAATATAGGTTAATAAGTCGAAAGCTTCTAAAATTGACTGAATGAAGAATCATTTTATCACTAACCAAAGACTACGATTAAAAAAAAGATTCTATTTCAATTTTAATATGGATGAATAATTATGTATACAGCCGTTTTTGTAATACAGAGTTAATTATAGCTTTGTTTATGAACACCTTTGGCGGTGGTATCTCTGAGACTCTCACTGGTTGAGCCTTACATAGAGGTGAATAATTCAGAGACGTAGATATAGAACATACGGCATCAAACCTGTTCGAGCCTATGAGACGTAAATGAAACACCCCTCGTGTTCGGAAAGACGTGGGACAAATACCGAAAGCTCAGGTTTAGTTGAATTTCCAAGTATGACCTTTAATATATAGCTCGTATCCTAGTTATCTCATAGCTACCTTGCTTTTCTTTCCATATCCCCAGTTTCAAGTAATTTTCTATATTATTAATGGAATGAAGACAACATCATGTAGTGTATTTTAGGGAAAATCACTTAAAATACAGTAGCAAAAGACTGGTATAGTGATAGTATACTGTTTCTGATAAATTACAAGTTATTATACAGTCGTTTACGTAGCGTAATATATTAAAATTACGGGAGAGAATATGAAGGGCTGCAAAATATTTTTTTTGTGTGCGTGCTTAGTATCGTTTGTGACGGCCAACGCTTGATCTCAGATAATAGGAACAGATCTTATTTCACCCAATAAGTAGAAGACAATGGCATGTCGTGTCAAATTCTACAAAAATTGACTTATGTCAAGTAGGAAGATACGCATAGCTAACTGGAAACAGCTAATGCGGAACAAACGTAAAACATTTTCGAAGACATTTGTTAATATCCGGACCGCTAAAATTTTCATATTGGCTGCTATTTAAAATTGCAGCTGATTTGTCATTAGAAAATGCATTGGAGAATTCGGAGCTATACGACGCGCAATGGAATAAGTTTGGTGCAGAGAGGCATCAAATTTGGGCACATTACCGAGAGAGCAGAGTTGACCTCTTGAGTCCTGAGTCGAGATCAAAGAGATGTTAAATATTTTGTAATGTCTCGACTATTTTGGCCAAAGACGTAACTCGTGCAGCACGCTCATCCAGAAGTAGAACGCCTCAACCGGCGCCTCTCCAATTATCAACCAGAAGCAGACCGTCACAGCCGACACGAAAGAAGACAGCTGCAGTCTTCTGTCGGCATCGTTGACTTCACATTTCAAAGGTTCACAGTGCCAGTCCTATTTGCCAAGCAAACTTTGCCTCATTTTGGTGATCTAATATTAAATAGTTTCAATATATATTCATAAACGCTTTACCGTTTCTTAATTTGTAATTCATTTTATTCAGTTTTCTTGTTGTTTGTATATAAAATTTAATTTTCATAGCCATTAAATTCAAAATCATTAACTAATTATTTTCTTTTGAATCCTTAATACGTTTATTCCTTTTGACCAATAAAAGTAAAATAATTAACTTTCTTTGCTATTCTAAAAGATTTAGTTGAAGATATCTAATGTGTCCTTTGGAGGGAAAAAGATTGAAAAAAGAAAATAAGTGAATTCACTTTAAGAAACGAGCACATAACAATAAATGTCTGTATCGTCTTAAATTTTATTTGGTATATTATTAATGTCAATAATTCAGGAAGTTGATTAAAATCTTTCTGTAAATACATTATGTAGCAAGTTAGTGATTTATTTATGTGACATAGTCCTGTAAAGTTGAAGTAAATAATATGTTGTAAATTACACAAATTGTGCAATACATATTATTAATAATGGCCGAGGAAACTGACTCCACACAAATAGAGACCTTAGATCAATTTGTGTCAACAGAGGGAGCTAGAACCAACATTGATTATTAGTTATCTCATTACGTCTTTTTCAATAACAGGCGAACACTTGTAACTGCGCATATCTCTTATGCGACGAGTTTGAAAGTATATGTTTTTTACACAAAAATTAATTGTCTCAGTTAGTCATGAATGTATATAATAACCAAACATTTAAAAAGATACCAACGTAGAACAATACATCATTACTTTCGTCTGTACGTTGGGACATTATAATGGGAGAATTAATAATAAGATGAGATCTTAATATTATATTACTATAATTATTGTTATTGTAATCTAACTTAATATTATAAATAATATGCAAAGAATGTTCAAAAGTCAGAACTAGAAAATAAAATCGAAACGTTTCGTCCCAACTTTCGGGACCTCCTCAGTTCATACTACAAAATTATATAATTACATATACATAATTGAATATAAATAAACTTTTATGTTGAAAGTATTTGTATTTAATGTATTATAAAATTCCGCAGCGCATGGTTAACACATACACGGTTGATTATAATTACATATTCATAGTCAATGGCGTTTTTCCTAATTTAGGCCCCAACATTGCGGAAGCAGCACAAAATTTAGAATATTTTAATACTAAGTACTTACAAAATTTTCAGTTTATTCATTTTCAGCTATGTATATGTTGTTGAACTCAGTCTTAAGACTGGTCTTATGTAATACTCAATGCTAACCTATCCTGCGCAAGCCTTTCCATTTCTACATAACTATCACATCCTACATACTACCTAATCCGCTTAGCGTATTTCATTCTTGGCCTCCCTCTTCTGTTCTTACTCCACACACTTTCTTCTAATGCTAATTTTCCAAGACCTTCATGTCTCAAAACGTGGTCTATTATTTACCCCTTCCCTTGGTCTAAGTCCTCCATATATTTCTTTCTTCCCCTATTCTGCTTAGAACTTCGTCTTCTATCCACTCATTGGACTTTCAGTATTCTTCTATAGCACCACATTTCAAAAATTCCTATTCTTTTCCTTTCTGCAACTTCTATCATCCACTTTTCGCACCCTATAACGGCACACTACATACGAACATTTTTAGACATGATTTCCTGAAATTTATACATATATTATCCGTAAGTAAAATCGTCTTTTCAACGAAAGCCTTCCTTGCCTGTACTCTGCTATTCTAGTTATGCTGACAAATTAACTTCCGTGAATATATCCCTACCCAAAAAGTTTCTATTATTATTTTACTGTTTCCCACACTACATTCCCTCACCTTGGTTTCCCTTTATTAATCCACATGTTGTATTCTTCCTCCATGTCCACTTTCATGCCATTTGTTATGATTTCCAAGTCTTATTCTTACTCCACAATACCACAATACCATCTGCAAACCTTAGGGTTTTTATTTCTTCTCTTTTCTTGCCCGTCAATTCTAATTACTGCTAACTGCGTTCTGTAGAAGTTATGGATAACTTTCCTAGGTATATGTAATTGTATATATTTTTTGTTTAATGAACTGAGGTGGTAATGAAATTTACAGACGAAATTATTGTTTCTTACTTTTGGCCAATCTTTGCACATTATTCGAAATATTATAATATAAAATTTGCCAACCGCCTGTAGTGTAGAGCTAACGTCACTGCCTCACAACCAAGAGGTCCAGGGTTCGAATCCTGGCATCGGTTTGGATGTTTGTGACGTCACGGTCACGGAGACTGAGAATAAGAACTACTGAGAATCGATACGCAGACAAGGTATCACTCCAAATTCTGAATGTGTCATGTAAGATGATAGTCCGCCGTTGACCCTGACCCGGTAGGCCAAGGGCCTCAATCGGCTGCAGAGCCAAGCAAGAAGAAGAATCTAATATTTATGCAAAAAATCTCGAACAATCCGTTAAATTTGATTGTATACACTTCGAGCGACTTGAGGGCCTTGGCCTACCGTAACGACTGCGGGCTGTCTTCTCACAGGACACAATCCAAAGTTGGAGTGATACGTAGTAAGCGTCTCCAGGAGTCTTAATCTCAGTCTCCGTGACCATGACGTTGAAAAAATCGGAGCATATGCCAGGGTGACTACAAATGATTAGATTTAAAAATATTGAAGTATTTTGCACAATAATTTTTTGAACCAGCATGTTTAAACTTCTACACCTATTGTAATTGTAAGATGATTTTTCATATATTTCTCCCACATGGGAGCCCAAACTAGTGGACGAAACGCATCTATATATAATATCATTGCATTAAATACATCATTTAAAACACTGTGACCATTATATAAATTTATTTGTCGCGTTTTCATTATCAGATTTAACGTCAGTGCTAAATTTAGAATTTAACTATATCTGTAACGACAGGAGACGGCAGATGAATGTAGACAGTTATATTCCTGAACTCACGACGTAATAACTCGCAAAGTGGATTTTTTCTTGATGAATGAGGCAGGGGAAAAAGTGGCTTAAAGAAAGCAGGAGGAGAAAATTTAGTCACGGTAGATATTATTGAGAAACTGCAGATGAAAGTAGTGTGTTCTTGAGACGTGAAATTTTTTTCGTCCCCCCGTGGAACAAATGTGTGATGTCTGTGGGTGTGTGTTTGCGGAGTCGGGCAGCCAATACCCGATAATCAATAGGAAAAACAGACTTGGGGATCGGCCGAGGTAATTACAACACACTCCAGCTCCAGTCTTCCCTCCTCTTCCAGGTCACAGTACTCTACTCTGAGACGTCCTACGCGAAACTCATACTTACATACATACATAAAGCCTCAATAAAAAATGCAATTATAATAAACTCTAAAATAAATTAAACACAACTGTTTCTTTCTTCACATCTTGTGCCTTTGTCAGGAATAAAAAAATTGTGAGAGCTTTAAAGCCGACACGCAGCATACATCAGGCTACATACTGTTAAACTTGTCAGTGGAAAATACTATATTTAGTTTTTATCTTGCGTACAGTCAATGCCACAAAAATATCAGCAAACGTTTTAATCACCAAAAGTTAATGAAGGTCAATTTCGTAAAACAAAAGCCATTACATTTCAATGCGGAATTCCCAACTTCCATTATCAAAACATTCGGCGTCAAAGTCTATTTTATTACGTATCACTGTGCAGAGAGCTTGCTGGAATGTATAATTAATTTATGGGGAAACTATTAAGGTTTTACCATCAACTGAACAAGGGCACGTTTAGAGTTTTTCAATAATGGCGGTTCGACGTTGAAGTGGAATAAATAAAGGTGTTTGTGAGGTATTAACGCTATCCCACCTGATGTTTGTTCCGCCAATCCTCATTATCCCTTCGACCAGCGCGGGAAAGTTTCCATGACAAAGGGAAGAGTGTCCTTCGGAAATTTTGAAGGGTGAATGTTCTTTCAGCAAAACAAGCTTAACACTACAAACCCGCAGACAGGCTTGACTCAACGCCTTGAACAACTCTCCATCTCTACCTCTTCGCCATTTCAATTTTATCCGAATGGCTCATGTATGTCCTTTCAAATAAACGATGAATTTTGTTAATACATCACACACAGCTTGTTTTATTCCATTTCAACATTGAACAGTTCCTATTCAAAAACCCTATATAACAGAAATAATTAACGAATTATAACTTTGTCTTTCAACAATGTTCAATTCAAATTGCTTATAATATGAAACGCCACTCAACAACTCAGTTTCATAGTAACAACTATTACATAAAAGATGTCTTATCTTTGATGAGTTCCTATAACTATTAAAATACTAATGATTATATATATATATATATGGAAAGTCAGGGCGGAACGGGACGCTTTTTGTTGAACAAATTTTCTACAATTATGGAAAAAGAAAAATGATTTCTTAAAAGTATAAAACAATATTTTATTCAATTCTTTACTTAATATAACAACAATATAATTTAAAACATCGAATTTAGATTTTTATGAATTTTAAAAAAGAAACATACAACGTTCTGTTTCCCCCTCACCCCCCCTTTCCAGGTGCAGAACAGCGTTTTGTATTTACAATCAGTGCAATAAAATTAAATTAAATTTAAAAAATCATAAAACCTTTTGTGTTTTATTTATTATACTTATTTAGCGTACGGTTGCTCCCTTATTAATTTTTCGTTTCGCAAAACGATTTTTAAGCAACTGTACACTCTCACTCTTTGCTAACATTTTCACCTTTTTCGTTCCTTTTCTTTATTAATCATTTCCCTTTTGGTGCAGCATCCTGTAACTCCTCATAATGTGAGTCTTCCAGTTTTTCAGATTTTCTTGAGGAAAACATTACATTTTGCTTTATTCAGTAGAATCCCGTTCCGCCCCGCAGTATAAGGTTTTTCACTGAGCCTTAATAGAAGTAAATTAAACGTTATACGTAACTTATGTGCAGCTAAAGACACCGAGTTTACGAATATATACCATTAAAAAGTTAAAAGCGAGTTCTGTCGAAATGCTGTAAAAATTAAGTCACAGATGTGAGACGCAAAAACAACAGTTCATTCATAAGATGGAGTCAGAACTTGGTCAAGTAGCTGTCAGGAAATATTCCTTGACTAGTTACAATGTTCCACTCCTATTTACTAACCTCCAGCACTATCAAGTAATATTAATAGGGTATCCTGTTCTACCCCACTATCCCGTTCCGCCCCGACTTCCTCTACATTGATGATGAATGTTGGATTCATTTTAAATTCCATCAAAAAAGTGAATTATTTCATTAATATTATATAATTAAATTTAGCACTAAAGATTTCCCCTGTTTAGTTGACAGAAGTAACTGTTTCGTAATTTATTTTGCATATACTCCAAAAGTGTCTTTCCACTGAAACTTTTTCAATCTCTATTAGTCTCCTTATTAATCCCTCAAGTCGAGGTATGTCTTCCGATTAGCTGACTACGTCATATATATCTGAATTAATAGGAATATTGTGTTCTTAGACAGGGCAAAATGCATTGGAAATTAAAACTAATTCAATTAATTTAATGACATTGTAGAGCAGTAGGATCCCTAACCAAATTTGTTCATACTTTTAGAATTTTATAGGAACTAAATGTTCAGCGAGAACATTCTAAATGGCGACAGACAGGTAGACGTGGTATTTCCCGGTTGCCAGGCTGCCGGATGGGAGACATGTCTGTCTGCGGATTTGTAGTGTTAAGCTTGTTTTGCTGATGGATTTTTCATCCTTAAAAATTTCCGAAGAACACTCTTCCCTTTGTCATGGAAACTTTATCGCGTTGGACGAAGGACTAATGAGGATTGGCGGAACAAACATCAGGTGGGATAGCGTTTTCCTTTGGAGAAGGGTATACGTGTTTATCTGCGAGGAGATAAGATGGGAAAATAGGTAAATAAGTTCTAGACGTTGGAAGGGCGAGGAGGTAGAGATGGAGAGTTGATCAAGGTGTTGAGAAAGCGAGGTGGAAGGGAGGAGGAAGCCGAAGAGTGAAACAAGAGTTGAAAGTGAGGTGTGAATTGTTGCTCTTTAGTGAGAAGGTATTGAGAACAAGAAAAACTAGGGTTTTCTCAAACACCGGCAATACTAGGTTCATCCCACTTTCCGCCGGGAGAGGTAAAATTTACAATTCAGCCCGAAAGAAGAATGAAGTTCTGATCGCCTAGTAACTGTATCGAGAGACGAATGAAGATAAAACAGGTTCGTCAAGTTTACGAAAATCTGCGGATCGTAGTTACCCTGATATTAAAAATTGTCCCCTTGAATTAATTAATTTGTTTGTTTTAGCACGCAGGAACCCTTAAAGTGATTTATTTTTTATGAATAAAATTATTATATTATATCCTGAAGCACAAGTAATTTAAATAAATAACTTAAATAAAAACTTATAATCATTTGCAACACGTTTCAATGTTAGTGATATAATCTTTGGCTATCGTCTAGTGTCTTTTCACAATTATGTTTGTTGTTCTATTCAGTCCTAAGACTGGTGTGATACAACCGTCCATGCTAACCTATCCTGTGCAAGATTTTTCAATGCTACATAACTACCACATTCTCCCTAAACTGCTTAGCATATTCCATCCTTGGCTTCCCCCTTCACTTATTACCCCACACCTGTAAAATTCATCCATAGTAAGTTTTTAGTATATTTTGTTTGTATTGTGTCAGTGAATACTTAATTCTACTGTCGTTTACTCATTTTAATTCCATATTCGGCTGTTCCTTTCATATTTATTGTCCCATATTGCGAAATAATTGTTGGACCTCTTTGTAGAATCGTTTTTATTTTCAGATCGTTAATTTTCATGCTATTTATTCATTTAAAAAAAAATTATATCTACTTATCATTTCTGTTTGGTCTTAAACCGGTTTATATCGTATAAAAGATTTATTACAAGTATTTCACTCCCATCGCGACGTTTAATTGCTTACTCTCGTAGTTGGGCCATCTGCTTCAAATTTTCACCTTTTTATACCCCAGGATTGAGTGGTATTTGGCGACAGAGTGGATTTACTAGATCGTTTGATATGAAGTGTGGTAACACGAGATCCCAAAGTAGACCGTCTATATTTACAGTCGGAGCAGCTGTCCGCTGACATGTCACTCGACGGACACGAGAATCCTAAACTATTTACCTCTTTTATTGGTCAGTGGCGAATTATTGATCATGGTTTAGTAAGAGTCACGCATGGAAGAAAATTACTGTACAAATTAAATTTTATGGGGGAAAATAAAAGTAAAAGATATCATCTTTGTTGGGGAGGAGTTTCGTATGTGGAGATAAGGAGGCTGATATTGGAACGTAGGAGCGAGACGATTACTTAATACAAGATATTGATGAAAATACTATTATTGTGAAGCATAGAACATTATCACTTCACCACGAGTAAATACTTGTGAGTGGTAAATTTTGTCTATTATGTTGGACAATTCACAGTTATTTAATATACTTGTTAAACCTTACTCAATGTGTCGTACAGATATTTATTTATTTGCTAATGAAACGAGGCGTTAACCATAAAGGAAAGAAATTTCATTAAATTTTCATCGGCGCAACGTGATGACGTCATCATCTCATCATAACGTGCCGGACATATTTAAAGGTAGGATGTTACAGTTCGCGGTTTTTTATTGAATATGGTTTGGTAAGAGTCTCACATAGAAGCAAATCCGAGTCTTAACCGAGTGACCCTTTAAAACATTAATGAAAAATATATTAATTATTTATATATATATACATTATTACCAAGAAGTCAGTTAATATTTAATTCAAATAAAAATTAGTTGTACATTATTATTGTAACATGTATTTGCATCTCCGTCCCTTAAAACAGACAAAGTTGGTTGCGACTTCCTTTGTTGTCGGTTAGTTTGAGACTCTGACAGAAGAAGCCGGCAATTGTATTTGCCGCGCTCTGAACCCGGGACTACGTAAGCGCGCAGAAATATTAGTCAGTCGTCGAGGAAACATAAAGGAGTAAAGAAGTTGGTGGCTTCACGAGGAATCACGTCCGTGAATATAAGTGAAGGGTCTCGAACACGCTACGGAAACAAAGAAGTGAGACGCCAATACGAATTTGTGTTTGATTATGATTTTTAATTGAGACCACGACTAGACGCTTAGTAAATTATATTGAATTATGACCACCTCCTGTGGATATCTTTTATCTGTGCTCGAAAAAATGAACTATTGTTGTTTTAAAAAAACCTTTTGGTACTTTTCATTTGTTAAATTACCTGGCGCCCTAATGATATAAGGAATAAGTGATCAAAGTTGGATCGAAGTCGAGGTAGAAAGTGGGAACTCAGCGTAATACATTATATAAGAACTATTTCTCATAGACCACGTTCCTTACACAACCCGTGAACCTTATCAAGAAGGAGTTAAGTGACAATATGTATGATCAGTTTTTATTACATGCATTTTTACGATTAAATCGATATATTAAATTTATTATATTTGAAATTAGTGTCACATTTACAATAATAATTTACAACGATAACTCAGCAACTGCAAAGTTATTGCGAACAGTGATGGTGAGCAGCTAAAAGAACTTTCAAAATCTCTTCTGCGTCCCAGGATACAGTATTTGCGTTTTATAGTCAGGTTACCATGTCGTGGCGTCTGCTAGTTTGGCGGAGAGGATGACGCAGGTTCTGGCTAGACGGAGAATGTTTCTCGTGGAAGCTTCGTACAAAACATTTGAAAGAACCCAGTTAATAAAAAGAAAATTCATAATGCAGTTTTTCAGTTAAATTGTAATGACTGTCCATGTGTTAAGATAGACCAAACTAATCGAGCCATGTGCACTAGAATTAGGAGCACAGAGCGAATATCAAGCTTACACAGGACAAATTATCCGTCATTTCAAAACATATATTAGAATATAAGCATACAGTTGACTGGGATAATCTCAAAATTATAAAAAAGACGGGAACTTAAATCAAGTTTAGTTTCTGAAATGTTTCACATTAAACGCAACACTAATATACTGAATGTGAAAACGGACACGGATTTTCTCAGTAGTTTATATAATGTCTTAATTCATGAAATATAATTTTTTCAGAGCATATTTATATTTTTGTTTCCTTCTTTGGTTAATAATTATTACATACTTTGGTTGTAATTTTTTATCTCTGCAATTCAATAATTTTGTGTGTTTTTAACTTAAGTTCAACCTCAAGAGGTTCCAGATCAAGACCGAAACACGTAGTTGTATTAGAATATTGTTTTTCGTCTCATTTAAACATTATTTTACATTTTATTCCGATGAAGGGCGCTGATCTATAATTATGAAGCCCAACCTCACGAGATGTTCTTCTGGCATATCACTCAGGAATTATCTATATTATTTAAAATGAAATATTCACAAAGCGAGTACGAAAAGGTTGTCTGTCTTCTGGTTCTCTACCTTTTCTCTTCCTCTCACCGGGTAAAGATGTTATACACGAGCCAGTATCGGAAAAGAGGCTCTTAAAAAACCAATGGAATGCAACAAATAAATGTCAACATATTTTTTCTTTGCCTCCGTTTCATTTGCAGGGCAGAAATTCATTGTCCACTATTTTTGTTCCCACAAAATTTGTTCCAGTTTGGATAGTTTGTGAGCACTTGTCACAACCGCGTGCCCATTCTTTGTCATTCTTCGTCAAAATCCCGGTTTCACGAGTTTGTTTATTGAAATTGTGTCCCCTTTGTGACCGTTTAATCGATAACGCGCCGTTTTAATGCGGACCTTTGTTACGAAAGTAATTCAGTTATTAATTGAGTACTCGCTGCCACTTACACATCAAGCGTTTTGAACTGAAGTTCCGCCAATAAATTAGGTAATAATTATCACAAGCCTGTGTTGCCGCTTCTATATCAGTCGAATTATGCTACATTAAATCGTTAAATGTAACATAACGATTTTATGATAAATTCATTGGTATTATATAATAATCAGTTAATGTCACTCCATCAATTTACTATTCATAAAAATAACGTGAAACAAATAAGCAAACTTGAATTCAGTTTCATAAAATTTGAATCGACACAATTAATGTATTCTTTACGAACTGTCAGGATAGTTTGATCTATGTTAATTTTGAAGGACTCTGAGGCTTAAAACATAATTTCTTGAAAAAATTTAAAGCCAAAAACTGAGAGTAAAATGAGAGGGCTCGTAGAAATATTACAAAATTTAAATACGAATCAATTAAAACCAAAAGTATTAGAATAAGGAATATAAGAGGATAATATGAGCCAGAAAATATTTGTCAGAATAAATTAATTCACGGAGAAGTAATAGAATGAACAGATTTCGTGCTTCTTAGCGTATGACTGTTGTAGAGCTAACAGCCGAAATGTTATGAATTTATTTTAAATAATTACCCGGATTGTAAATTGTTGAGGGGAGAAATATTTTCCAGAGAAGAGTAATGAAAATACTGCAACATAAAAACGATAGTAACAATTAAATTTCACGAAGAAAAGACGTCGAAAACCGAAGATACTATAGAAATATATTAAATAAAATTTAATCTGAACATGACAGTCTTTAGAAAGTGATTGCTTCTATTTAAATTCCAAAGGGTAACATAATTGCTCGAAATTCACGAAGCGGTGAAGTGTTATATAAACTGTGTAGTGCAAAAATAATTTAGTAAGGAGACCAAAACGGAACTAAAAAGTTAACTATTGTTTAAAAAAATTAATTTACTAGTAAATTAACCGTAACCTGCAAGTGCAATTTATTGTTCAAATAAAGGGCAACATGAAAAATGGAAGACAATCGTACGAAATACAGGGTGAGGACGGTAACTGTTTAAAACTGTAGACAGTGACGTAATCCATGCTTACAGGATATCCCCTAAAATTAAGCCACAAACTTCCATGACGCCAAATCCGCAACGCACCACTTGTCCCTGTGGTGGGTCCATACCAGAGTCACATGATTACGAATAATCAAGGGACAGTGATCTTATAAACTGGAATATTTATAACAACGGATCGACTTTGATGTTCCTTGAGAACTTGCACAGTTCTATGCACCCCTACGAAGGGCAATCATTGTGTTTACTTTATCATTCCTGAGTAAGCAATTGTAAGTAGTTGTTTCTCATGCATAGCCATAGCCTACTCTAAAGATAAGTGCTGTTTTATGGATCTATATTCATAATTTTACACAACTTTCATTAAATTTAAATAACATAACTATTAACGACCCATGTAACAATAAATACAATAAAGGATTGAGTAAAATAATATTTTTTTAAAAAGTTACACGTTTCGACCAGGCCTTATGAACCTTTGTCGAAATTTAAACCAGGCTGAAATAATATAGACAAAGGAAAACAAAGAACAACTCAAAGACGTGACTAACAAAGACTATTTAATAAACCATATGAGAGGAGTCCTGTTTTAGATTTACAGAAAAATTATAGGATTTGATATAAAACATTTCAGAAATGAATTTCATTTATAAAATTATCAAAAATGACGATATAATTAAAATTAATTTGACAATACTGTTTTAGATGAGAAAATAAAGGATAAAAAATAATTTTGATAATACTGTTACTTTAGACAGGGAAGAAAATTATAAAAAAGATTAATTTATGAAATGCTTGATATCAAAACCTATAAATTCTCTGTAAATGTAAAATATACCGGCTCTGAATTAAATTCAATTGAAGTTGATTTATTGAATAGTCTTTGTAGGGTCACATCTGTTGGTTATTATTTGTTTTGTTCATAATATTTCAGTGTGGGTTTAATATTGACCAGAACCACAAGGGTTAGCCGAACGGTGTAATTTTTTAATTTTTTTTGTTTTACGGATCGTTAATTCTTACTTTATTTGAAGTTTTATACAGACAATAATTATATTTTATTAAATTTCTAGTTTTGTTTTATATATGTATTTGTTATAACTATTAAATGGCATGCACAGTGGTATTTTGCATATACTTTACTTAAATGCATTTTTAGATATTTTTAGTACGGATCTCAAAAATGGTACAAAAATTTTATGCCTAAGAATATACCTAATAATATAAAAATCGTAAACAACAAAAGTAGTATTTAAGGAGAAGAATATTGCTCTGTAAACACAAATCTGAGATCCTGAATGGAAAATATTTATTTGATGGTTACCATTTTAAAAAGTCACTTAATGGACAGTAGTATGAGGAGGTTAACATATAAGCATTTAATTAAAAAATAAACGCTGAATTTATTATTTGTTTATATCACGAATGTCACCATGTATAGAATTTAGACGAGACTGATAAAAGACTTCATCCAAGACGTACTATGGTTAGAAACAATCGGACATATTAAAACAATAAATTATCCTTATATTCTTGTTTCTCTCAAGTAAATTAAGCGTTATACGCAAACCACTCAAAAATAATCAAGAGTTGTAAAAATTGATCCAACTATTTAGCGCAGTAACCCCTCGGGGTCTATTTATAAAACCTCCAGCTTGGTTTATGGCGCTTTTCTATCTCCTGTCTTGGAAAGTGACGAAATGTCTCCTTTGAACGACGCCGAGGGCCTTCGAAATGAGAAATATTTACTGTGTATCTCATAGACTCCAAACAGAGTGAAGGATAAGTTTGGAAACAAATCTGTTTGCAGTTTTTTTTTGTGTGGCGCAGCCCGACAGTTGGCTACTAGACGGAGGAGAAGGGGAGGGAGACATCTGGACTGAATTATTCATAAGGCTCAGAGGCTCTTTCAGGCCCTGAATATTTCTACGACATGTCAGAGGGACAGGGAAAGTACATAGGATATATTTCAAGTCTACTACGTCTAGCTTTTCCCTCTCAGCATCACTGCAATGATTATCATTGCCCACGCTGGGAGACTTTACCTTTCTCAAAATTTTCGCAGATTGAAAAATGTATGAATTCATTTCGGTTGATATATTAAATATAACCTCCGCTATTCACGACTTGGGCTTCGAATAAAACGGAACATGTAAAGGGAAACGTATTGAATGTGAAACTTTCATTTATCTCTATTTTTGACATTTGTTACGAACAACACACTTTCAAATGTGAAACGTAAATACCATTTAAAAAATCAATTTTATAAGATATTGAAAAATGTAAGGTAAATAACAAAAGAATAAAAATAGAGGGTTCATTCAGTGTCTAGTGGCCTAGGGACCATTTTCGGTTTTGAAGAATTTTTTACAGTTGTGCCATAAAGTCGTTGATGGACATCTGAAAAAGAATCAGTTCAAAATATGCATTTATAGCTAAAATTCGGGTTTTTTCATAGAAGTCAGTCGTTGGTCAAAAATGCCATTTTTGAGCCATAATATTCAGGCAGTTATTAAAGAATAGACTCTGAAAATTCTATTATGAAGGTAACATTATGCGTGAGAATAAAAACGAAAAGTTACATAAATATTATGCCAAACCATCAGGAGTCTCCAAATTTGCAAAAAACATTTAGCCTAATATTTCTTTTCGTATTTTCAAGGATTTCTGCTGCTGGGATAAATACAGTAGGTACGGCGTCCATATTTTGTACTTCATATGGCTACATAAATGTCAAGTCAGAGGATTTACAATTTTGCGGACAAGAAAGTGAAATACGATTTAAGAACACTGTTTTGAAAGCAATTATTACACAATGAAACACGATATTTGTCAACAGAACGGTACAGCGGATTTTTACTCAAAATTTTAGACCAAAAAGAACATTACTTTTCTTTTACAGAAGATCCTGATCTTTCTCATAATTTCAAATATAAAGCGATGTCTGGTGTCCCTATAAACGATTTGTAATGAGTTTATGTGGTAAATGATTAAATAAATCAGTGTGTAACGGACAAACACATTTGCTCGGTTTTGGTGTAACAAAAGAAAGACAACAGCAGTTTGAGCCAGGGACCATAAATCCATGACCGCGTCGCCATTTCGGAATTTCCCAATCTTTGTGAAATTTAGCGACGTCGGGTGGTGTATTTCTCCAATTATCACAATGAATGTTATTGGCGGATATCCATCCCTGCCACTTCAGTGAAATAAACTAAAGAAGTGGGGAGGAAGTTTTAAAAAGGGACAGATTGGTGATGAAGAATTTTGGAGATTTCCTGAGATTTTCGAGAGGAGTGAGACGGGAGTGCTGGAGCAAAACGTCTCACTCATGACTGTGGTTGGAATTGCGTCAAGGGAACATTTTGAAACTCTTCCTGAAACGGGAAGAATAAGTGGTCGGTAGCTTTGATCTGGAGGGAGGAAGAAGTTGGAACCTGCATTAAGCCGACACGGTAATTACATCTGTAACCCTTTTTACTGATTTTCTGTGCTGCCAGGTCCGAGTAGATTGGTGTAAAATATTTCTGTTCTATGAGAATGTGACCCTGAGATTAGAGTTAAAATTTTTAGTTTTAAGAATTTAATGTAAATAATTTTTGTAAATATGTATGTAGTTGTAATTGACGAAAGAAGTACCAGCATAAATATCTAAACATTAACAAATTGTAATTCTTAATTTGAATATGTTTTTTGTTAAAGTAAATTGTTTTTCTTATTTTATATAAAAATCTCATAATTATTATATAAATATCCCACTTAATAAATAATAGACCCTACTATAGTTATTATAAGTGGCCCTACACTGGCGTCAACACGCTAGCAGGCTCCAAGCTGGCGCTGAGGAGAGATCCAAAGCGTGCTAAATTCACAGTTTTTGCGGATTAAGATCCAGGTCATTCACACCGGGGATTTAGAAGGACGTATCTCCCTCCACTGCGTATATAGAAAAACAACGGGGCAAACTGGATTTTTGATTGTGGCTGGCGGTCATGTGATTCGCCATCACATCGGAAATGGACCTTGGAAGTAGGAAGTGAAAGAGAGGCTCAGTTGAGAAATAATTTTGGAAGAAGCGGCTTGAGAGGAAAGACTGTGGTAGTTGAACCAAGCCGGCTAAGAGTCTGGTCATAGGATTAAAGAAGTCAGCCGCAGGGTGAAGTCCATTCACTTAATTCCCTGGAATCGAGGAAGGAAGACAGACGGAAGGGTGCAGCAAGGTTTACGTAGTCCCGGCATGAGAATTCTCGGGAAGGGGCTCCAGGTATGGGAGCAGCCTAATTACCTGTGCTGATGGAGGAAGCAGCCGCCTCACAATCGACCAGGTGTGTTAGTGCCAATATCAACAAATACGTAATAACGATTTTACTGCTGCTCAAAATGCCCACATACATGACCCTTATTAAATCGAGATTCATGCTAGGCTAAATAGTGGCATTTTAACTGTCCTCAAATTTAGTTTTACGTATATTTGCCTTAATAAATTAAAATGTTATTATACTGACTTTAAAAAATTATACTTGTTTAAAAATATAAAATTAACGCCCCCCTCTCCATTATAGATTTATTCCCCTGATAAAACCTCATTTTGAAGCAAAGTTTGCAGCACCAAATCCATGAAAGTATGTTCTTTACAAAGCTGTAAATCCTATCACGCTTAGACACTCATGTAGCCATAAGCAGGGAAAAATATGACTACCGTACTTACTTTATTTATCTCAGCATGATTCATTAAATATACGGGAAACATTGGATGAATTTTTTTCGATAACTTTGATGGACCCTATTTTCGTAATTTCCTTGTTAAATTTACTTCATACATGTATTTTATGGATTTTTCTCTAATAACTGCAGACATATTAAAATTCAAAAATGGCATTTTTGAGACGACGCTGACTCTGACGAAAGACAGGCTTCTATGAAATAGCCCGTATCTCGAAAAAGTAGGCCACTTGACTAGAATGACCATAGTGAATGTTTAAAAGCGTGTATATTTTCATAATATAGGATTCATTATGAAGAACTGTTTCTGTATAATTATAAGTTAATTAGTATAAAACCGCTGAAGTTGTTCCGTTCAAGTATCTGCAAAACTGCCGTTTAATTTCTATGAGGCATTGAAATGAAAATGTAAATCATTATATAGTACATACTTCAGAAAAAATTAGGGCAATTTCATCATTCTTCTACTTTACTAACTACGTCACATTTATCTTCAATTGTATATCTACACGTGGTATGACTTCGTTTCCATTAATTAATTTATTATTCCCTGAACGTGTGTCTTCTTTAGCATTTCATGGGTTATGTTATTTATTTATTTTGCAACGGATGCCTCCATCATTTATTTTGTGTTTTATGTTCTCTGCAGAAACATTTATAGTTCAAACAGGGGACGAGTAGGTGGGACAATGAACAATGTATATATATATCAATTAATAATATAAAATTAAATTTCCTAATTGGTTAAAGTACACCGAAATGAGTTGGGTGTTGAAATCTCGAAAAACGTATTTACAACAGATTGTCCAACATGAAAACCAGAAGTAATAGAATATGAGTATTATGTTGACTTTTGATTTTGAATCACCTGACGAAACCAAAAAGGGTTGCAGAAACATTGGGTGGTTTTTATTTTATCACTTAGTTTTTATAGGTTATTGATTGTTTCGTAATATAATTTTTAATTAAAAATAATAAACAGTAGAAAATTATTGGGTCGCTACTGAAAATTACGATTGCACAATAATTAGTTCAGGTAATTCTGTGTCAGTTGAGGATCATCAAATTATTTTAAATCCTCTACCGAATTATTTAATCACTTACTCATTTGGCTCCCATGTATATTACCTAATTGTCAATTTTGGAGACACGATATGATTTCATATTATGCATTATCTTTATCTTCTTTCATATAATCTTCTCTCTATTCAATTATTTTTAACAATTCCATTGTTAATAAATGAGAGACTATTCAAATTTTTATTTCACTTTATCTTTTCCCTTGTGGTATGAGCGTGCTGGTGTTCCAGCGACTGGAGTGAGAGCAAAGTTGGTGAGTTCGATACGTTACGATGACAGAGCACAGCCAGTTATGCGGGCATTTCACCAAGATAACCTCTCTAAAACATGGGGGGGATGATTATCATCCCCAAATTAATCCTTCAGTATTAAAGTGCAGCGTGTCTGGTTGGCTATAGAAGATGAACGTGGTGTTAGCAAAGGTCGTAGATAAAAAACAAAATGTATATTAAAACAAGGGTTTAGACTAAAATAAGTATATTTTGTTATAACACTCATGCTCTGAAAAACTGAGAAATGTTTCTTTATATGAAGAAAACGGTCCTAATATTATTCACCTTCAGTACATATTTCGTTGTTAATCTCTTCCGTTTACTTAGCTTTACGTAGAACGGATTTCGAATGCACGGGATAGCGGAGGTACCTTCAAAATTATTGCATTGTTTTTATTTACATTACTTTTTGGTTTACATATATGCAATTATAGAGTTCATAGGTACTTCCCCGTCACCTAGTGATTTATTTCAATGCTTTTCCGTCAGTGGCGGCTGACATAGCAATTCTTCAAGATGGCTACTGCACTTGACATTCGTCAAAAGTAACGCGCTGTTATATAATTTCTCTGCTGTGAGAACGAGATAGTCGGAAATATCCACATGAGGTTGTAGACGATCGTAGTCGGTGGTCAAGTAGATTAAACGTCGAAAGCGGAGACGCCAATATTCGGGATATTCCTCGCAGCGGCAGACCCTACACTACACTGACTTCTCACAAAAAGCAGAGAGTTAACAACATTTTTTTTTCTCTTAACAAACACTTAAATTCCAAGTCTGAATAGGAGAGGTAAGAATTTGCAGAATAGTGACTGTGTAGCGGTTGGAGATAGGTCTGTGACAGATGACTCAAACTTGCTATTGGGCAATTCAGGAAAGTGCCCCGCTTGACCATCATGGATTTTGATGAAATTTTGTATGAGCATTTATACATATCCCCAATGTACATTGGTAAACTTCCACATTCTAAAATTTAATATTTGTGGAGATATTGGAGTTTTTTTAACTCTATGTAGGAACCTTATACGCAATGACTGAAGTTTCAGTAACTTTGAGATGTAAGATCTCTGGCATTATATTATTATAAAAAACGAAACTTGACTCTATTACACAACTTAATGTGTACTTTTAAACGTAAATATAAAAAATACTGTGATGATTAATTTTGATTTTAATAAATTGAAGAATATTCGGCCAAAAAACTTGAAGTGTGAAAAAAAGGAAACTTTGGCTTTCTATATCTCTGGAAATACGAAAACTATGAAACTTTCCGCTCTTTAAACTAGCATCACAAGGTCTCTGAATGTAAAATTTCATTTATCTGCTCCTCTTCAGTGTTTTACAAATTGAGTGTTAATTTGACGATTTTTATAAAAACGCCAAAAACTAGTTATGTATAACCTACTTTTCTGAAAAAACAATCTTATAGAATAATAATAAATTTTATTTGTAAGAGCAGGTTTTAAACTTCTTAAAAATTAGACGTGATCTTTCATCGCAGTCGTGTAAGGGTTTGAAATTGGGGACAAATTTGATAATTTTGCATTACGATACTTCAATGTGCATTCAGATAGTTTTTTTTAAAATTTTTGTTTTAAATTATTAAAACAGAAGGATTCAAGTTTCATCGAAGGTATATAGAATCTCGGAAATATGACGAATTGTTAATTTTTATTGCTTGCAATACTTAATTTTGCCTTCGCGTACTATTTTTTTATTGCTGTTGGAGTTTAAGTTGTTCTGATTCATTTTTCACTAGCTTTAAGAATGTGCTTCTACTCCAATGGTATAACCGTAGTATTCAGTATATGCAATTGAAACTTATTTTTCTCCAATTTTTCAGTGCCTTTATTCCGTGAAATGGATGCCATTAAGTCAATTAGTATTATTCCTACATTGCCAAATTGCATTGTTGGAGAAAATTTATCATCAATTTGCCATGTTCGTTTCTATTCCAAGAAAATTGGGCTGCGTTATGTGTGAAGTTTGTCAGCCAGTGAAAAAATACTTTTCATTCGACGATCAGAGGTTCTCAGCTCACAGACTATGACTTTCAAAACAAAATAATTTTCTGAAACTATATGAAATGATGCGAAAGACATCTCATTTAATAAAAAAAATGCACACAGCTAGGCACGGGCTGTTGAAAGTCAACCTAGACCTCCATGTCTGTTGAGAAAAACAAATGTGAAACCAGGTCAAAAAATTTGTTCCAAGTGAGAATCTGAATTCTTTTCCATGGTCCAAGGCACATCAGAGACTTAACCATCAGAGAATTATATGGACATTTCGGACACTGTCAATCGAAGTTTGACTGACCATTAAAATTTCAAAGGTTGAGCAGTGGCCATAAAACTGACTACATTAAACAAAAAATTGAACGAGTGCAGAAAGTGGTAGCTAAAATAAACAACAGCTGCTGGAGTAGCAGCTCAGAATATTGGAAAAACTAGCAAAATTTGTGATGTTTTCATGTCAATTTTATCTGCCAAATGTCGTACTTTTGTCCTCAATTTTAAGGCCTTAAACGACCGCGATGGAAGAACTTGCCCACTTTATAAAAGGGTGTAAAACATGCTCCTTTTAACAAAAATAATTTGAAAAAGATTATATATGATAGTTTTTCATAAAAGTAGATTAAAAATACCCTATTTTTGGCGTTTTTTTTAAATCGTCAACTTTAGGCTCAATTTCTTAATTACTGGAGAGAGTCAAGGAAATGAAATTTTAAAGTCAAAAACACTGTAAAGGAAAGTTATTTAGTGCAAAATTTAATAAATTTCATATATTTATCTCCAGATATATAAGAAGCCAAAATTGTAATTTTTTTAAAAAATCCTATTTTTTCGGTTGACTTTGTTTCTAATTATGTATTTCAAATTTCTTCATACATTTTTTTTTGTTTTTGGGGTTCAAAGAGCACAAAAGTTTGTACAAGACAGCCTCTTCTCATGTCTTATAATAAAATATTGCCAGAGATATTACCTCTCAAAATTTCTGAAATTTCCGAGTCGTATGGTAAAAGTTTACTGTACGAGATCATAAAAATGACTATATTTCTGTAAGTACTGCAATAGAGAACGTAAAACTTTAGCAATGTTCATTGGTGATATTTCTAAACATTCACACAAAATATAATTGAAACTGGAGATGGTCGAGCGGGGACTCCCCACACCATTTCACATGGAATGACCCTATGGGGGAATACAGACCATACTTTCAAGGTGGCGTTAGACAGTTGACATTGGTGGAAATTATATGGGAAATTGGAAATTTGTTCCTAAACAATGTAAAGACTGTAGAATGGAGAATAAATAAAAAGGGAATGTAATAATTTTGGAGCAATGAAAGAATAGAGATAATGCAACCGTTATACAATTGAAATAAATTTTCTTCAATGCCCTACTGTCAAATAATCTGTCGTGTAAATTACATGACCCTAATACTGTTGCAAAGAGTTGTGTAGTTATAAAAGCAACCGAAATTCTGTCTGTGATGAACACGTCCATAAAGAAATCAAAACGTTTGCAGAAGTCATATGTAGTTAATGTTACATTCTTACCAGCGTTTAAAAGTTGTTGTTTACTTAAAAATGATTATTTTATTTCTTTTAATTTAATAATATTCTATTTCAACAGTCGAAATTATTAAATACTTGTACTAAAATTTTTCATATTTAAGTAATTCTATGGGACAATTTTTTTTCAATTTCGTCTAGAATTTGAATATGGCGTAGATTTATTGACGGTCCAGATTTGGTGGTTTTAGTTTTTGAAGGAGAACTGTTTGTCAAAAAGTAACCTCGTTTGCAGAACTCAACCGTGAGACCGATTCAGATGTCATTTAACAATTTTTCTTTGAAATCTTAACTAGTTTCCGCTTCGAAAATTGGGTCTCATGGGACATTCTTTCTATTTACCATCTCGTAAATATTCCTGTCTGGAAAGAAATTTACGTCAAATTCAAAGCGGTTTGTATGCAAAACGAATGCAATGAATTTTAATAGGCAGTTTTTGGGAACGGAACAGAGAAACAAATTCAATCAGATTAACGTCATAGAAGGCGTCATAATCAGGTAAGAAATAATTAGAAAAACGATAGAACTTTAAGGCCCGTAATAAGAGACGAAAAATGTTTCAAGGTTCCTCGAAAATATTATGAGTATATGACTCTGCTTACACATAACATTGACTTGTCATTTAAAATTAGAAAATTTAATATAAAAATTTATACGTCTAATTTTTTATTAACAGATAGTTAATCTTAAATGTATTCTTAAAAAGAAAAGTTTGAGAAATGCTGAACTATTAGAATCGAGCGAAAGGAGAAATAAAATTGTAACGACACAAAACTAATTGTTCTCTATTGTTTTTTAAGTATTTAGTGACAAACCCAGGAAAAATTTCCCTCGCCGTTTTGCCATCAAGATTCGTTCAATTCGCGATTGATTAAACAGTGACAAAGTACGGCTCGTAATTCCGTGATGAAACAATGGCGATAGACTGATAGGATCCTTATTACAGTGGAGTGGAAGCGAGGAGATTTCATATCGACGAGATCGCCATATTGACTTCTCCGCCTACGCAAAGCCTAAGCTCTGATTTCTTTCATTCACACCCCCGCCATCCCGTACATACGAAAACCAATATTAAGCATATTGCATTCAATTTATTTTGTGTTGTAATTTCTCAAATATATTTCGTGTATTATTTTTTTACGACAGACAAACCATTTGAAGCCCATACCTTAACATCAGCTGGCAAACTACTGTAACTGATGTTCATAGCAACGATTTTCATTTAAGTATCTCCAGTTAATAATTTATAAGATATAAATTAGGTCAGCTCAGTGTTGTTCCCCGTTGAATAAATAAAGTAACTAAAATTTTAAAATTATAATTAATTAATCAAGCTACTTGATATGGACCCTCATCAGACTAATAATATCAAAGATTGTAGATAACATTGTGCAAGAATATTTAATTACAGTTGAATATTAAGGTAACAAAGTAAATTAGCAAATAAATTGACGAAATTTTAGTCATTTATTTACTATAGTGTTTTTTGTTCTTGTAATCAGTCCTAAGGCTGGTCTGATGCAACCCTCAATGCTAACTTATCCTGCGCAAGCCTTTTCTACATAGCTGCCACATCCTCCCTAATCTCCATAGCCCATTCCATCTTTGGCCTATCTCTTCTGTTCTCACCCCCACACACTTTCCTAATTTTACAAAACACTCATGTCTCAAAACGTGGTAGATTAATATATCCTTTCTCTTGGTCAAAGTCCTCCATATTTCTCTCTCTTCCTCTATTCTGATTACAGCTTCCTGGTTAGTTACCCTTTCCACCCTTCTGATTTTCAGCATTCTCCTATAATTTCACATTTAGAAAAAAATTGTTAAGTAAATTTTGAGGTTTAATTGGGTTATTAAAAGTATTCTTATCTAATCAAAGTAATATAGAGGTTTATAATTCGACATGTAATTATTTTACAATTTTAATTTGTGTCAACAGTGTGTCTTACATTATCACGAAATTTGGAACAGAAAAAAAATAATTTTAATAGTTTATTTCAAGCAGTATTAAAGACTTTTCCTTCAAGTTAAAAATTGATTACCCAAAGCAGTTCTAAATAAATATATGAATGTGAGATAATTAGCAGAAATTTTTCTGGAATATTAATATTCTGAAAACTGAAAAAGTGATGCCTAGATAAAATGTTGCTGGTTATAAATCATAAATGGGAACTGGAAGACATGAATTGTCTGTATTTTAATGAACTGAATTTTATTTAACTATCCACTTTAAGCAGTAAGTGGCATGAATTTGCCTTCTACAACAGTCTCTACAGTTTTGTAGAGATTGACGTCTATAAAACGTAATCAGGAAAGATAAAATAGCAATTCGCAGTTAGGTTTATTGCAGTAGCTTTAAGGAAGCTAATTCAAGTATAAATGAAGTAGCCGTATTTCTTTAATATGAACGAAGGCGAATCACAAATTCAAAGCGGACGCATGCAAAATGAATAAATTTTTCAGTGAATTTAGTATACAGTTTTTGGAAACGGAACCGATAAACAAATTCAATCAGACTAACGTCATAGAAGTAGCGCTTATCACATAAAAGTTAACTAGAAAAACGATTGAAGCTTGAGACCTGTAATAGACGAAAAATGTATCAAAGTTCCTCGAAAAGATTATGAGTATATGACACTGCTTACACATAATATTGACTTGCCATTTAAAATTAGAAAATTTAGTATAAAAATTTATAAGTCTAATTTTTTATTAACAGATAATTAATCTTGAATTTCAAATTTTGGAAATAGTCTGTAAACTGAATTTTGAGATTTAATACAGTTCTAAAATGCATTCTTGCCAAGGCAAATCTAAGAGCTAACAGACTTTAAACATTTTTCTGCAAGAAACTATTAGCATTTCCTCCATACAATTACCGTAAAATTATTTAGGTAATTGATGAGTTAAGTACTACAGGTGATCAAGTATTGATTTTTTAAATCGACTTATTGTTGTTGTAGCAATTTATCCATCTGTTCGATATTAAATTCCAAGCGCAATACTGAAAACACAACGTTATTTAATCTGAAGAGTTAACAGCGGATCTTCTTTTGTTACCAAACTCAAAGATTATATATCTCGAAACACTTCATAACAAACATCCGCAGATATTGTTACAACAGCCCGCCTATTCCAAATATTTATTCACGTATTGGTTATAATTTGTCAAAATATAACAATTTAAAATGCAGGAGACTGCGATCTTTTTTTAAAAAAATTTAATTCATGGTTTATTTTACAATGAAATAATTAAATGAATTGAAACAGTCTTCTTTATCTGTGGTTTTATTTCAAAGTTGCAATATACTGAGTTCTCTTTTGTGACTTCTTCACGTACAACAATGTACACACGAGCTGCTAAATTGTTATACCTGAAGAAATCTCATAAGAGATACGAAAGGTAGTAAATTGACAATAAAATAAAACGCAGACAAATACTGCTGTTATAAATCATTTAATTGGAAAATATTTTTTTGTAGTGTGTGATGTCATCACATAGAATCAATATTAAGATATCATGAGTCTAACTATATTTAAATCTTTCTTCACTTCTTCATGAAGCTATGTCTGTATTCAAATATTTATTTAATATAATTAATCTATATACCAGATAACATTTAGATTACTCTATAATAAACGCGTATTTAAATATAATAGTTAACTAAAATTGTCTTCATACGTCAGTGAATGAAACAATGTTTTTGTGATATTCAGTCCTAAGACTGATCTGCTAACCCATCTTGCTTAAGCATTTTCATTTCCGCATAACTACGAATCCCACATTCTCCCTAATCTGCTTAGCGTATTCTGTCCTTTGCAAACCCTCTTCTGTTATTACTCCACACACTTCCGTCTAATGCTAATTTAACCAGACTCTCATGTCTTAAAACGTGGCCCATTAATCTATCCCTTGCCTTAGTCAACGTCCTCCATACTGTTCTATCTTCCCCTATTCTGCTTAGAATCTCCTCGTTAGTGATTCTATCCACCCTTCTAATTTACAGAAAGCACCTATAGTACCACATTTCAAATACTTCTATTCTTTTCATTACCGCAACTCCTACCTTGCATGTTCCGCGGCCATATAACGCCACACTCCATACGAAACATTTTTAGCAATGATTTCCTAATATTCACACTTATATTACCCGTAAGTAAATTCCTCCTTTTGACGAAAACCTTCCTTGCCTGTGCTATCCTACTCTTTACTTCAACTATACTTCTACTGACCCTAGTTATTACGCTTCTTCAAAATATCTCTTCCCAATGTAACTGCCATTGCTATTCCACTTTTTCCTATATTATACTCCATTACCTTGGTTTTCTCTCTATTAATACTCATAGTGAACTCTCTCCAGGACTATGTTCATGCCATTTATTATCGTTTGTAAGTCTTCTTCTAACTCCCATAAATCTACAATACCATCTTAAAACCTTAGCGTTTTAATTTCTTCTCCTTGCTGTATGATTCCTTTTCCACATTCCGTTTTAACTTTCCTTATCAACTGTTCTATAAATAAGTTAAAGGGCATGTGCGACAGACTGCATCCTTACCTACTCCTTTCTTGATTTCTGCTTTCTTTTCTTGGTCTTCAATTCTAATTACTACTGACTGCCTTCTATAGAGGTTTTAGATAAGCCTTCTTTCTTGATATTTTATTCCTGTCCTCTGCAAAATCCTTCATAGTGTTTTCTATTTCATATTATCAAAGGCGTTTTCTAAATCTACAAATGACAAGAACTTAGACTTGATTTTTCTTATCCTTCCTTCTAAAAATTAGTCGTAAAGTCAATATTGTTTCTCTTATCCCTAGATTCCTACTAAAATCCAAACTGATCTTATTCTATCTCGCATTCTAAGTGTTGTTTCATCCACTTATATACTATTCTCGTTAATATTTTGCATACTTTAACTTTTTTGAAATATTTTCCATACACGCTGCACGTCAAATAAAACCCAGAAATTTACAATACGAATGACGTTACTTGCTTCTTTTGAGTATCTGTAATATTAGATACTTCTGAAAACAATTAGCAGTAATTTTATTGTACGTTTCGCAGTTAAAGTAATTAACAATCTGTAATTAAAATAAATATTTGGCATTGTGATGCCCACCATGAAGTGTAATATATAAGTGTCAAATATAATATACTTTTTAATGACTCCGTATTATTTAATTTTTCAGAATAATCAAAATAAACTAAAAACTGTGTTTGTTACACTAAAAGTAATAGGCATAAATCATTACGAAATTTATTATAATGTTATTATCCTACGGATTATTTGGCGAGGAAATTAATTAACAGTTTCTTTCAAACCTTATTAGCCATATATTATTTACGAAAAGGCCCCCAATCAACGGAAATTATAGATTTTAATTTGACTATTCAAATATTCATAAAATTTTCCTTTAACGTTACTATAATGACGAGCATTTACGTATCAGTACATTAATAAAGTAAGAATAGTGAGAAGAACTATATTTTCAGTCTATAATTTAGTAATTACATCGAAATAAAAAGTAAATGTTTGCCTTAAATAATTAAAATCCCAAACTACCTTCACGTGCTGCTGTCCCTAGGTCGACAGTTTCAGGGAAATTGCTACTGTGAAATTAAGAGTTTAGCCAAATGAGCGTCACATCCGATAAACGTCAGAGTAACTTAAATAAATCTGAGTTTCCATATAAATAATCCTAACGTGGAATGGAGCGCGTTAAAGATATTTAAAACAATTGTTTCACGTGAATATATGACGTAATTACTTGGATAATATCTTATTTAATTCTTGCAAGTTTTTTTGAGTTCTGCAATTTAATAACATATTTTGGTATTTCGCTCTTTATTTTAGAAATTTAAACAAAAGTTCGATTTCTTCACACGACGTCAGAAAAGTATAAAACAATAATAAATTATGACCTCTACCAAACGAAAGTGAATTTATTAAATTTCAATAAATACAGTAAATAAACGTATGCAAAACACGAATAAGCTTAATTATAAAATTCACATTTTATATGGGAATCTTAAATATAAAGATAAAAAAAGTAGGAAATGAAGCAACGTTGCTTCGTTTAGATTCATGTTCAAGATAAATAAAAAATAGTTATTAAAATCAATCGCACTGTTTCTACATACTATATATTTACAGAATAGAATTAATAACCAATTAATAGCCGACTCCAATAACATTTAAATTCCAAGGAAAGCCTGATTTTCTTTCTATCGACTTGTTCCTTTGTCCATCCGTTTCATCTCAGTTGACTGATTTTTTCAATTAATACCGAGTGTTTAGAAATATATATATATATATATATATATATATAGATGAGAAGAACTACATTCTGAGACTATAACTCAGTTATTATATCAAAATAAAAAGTAATTGTTTAATTTACATAATTAAAATCCAAAACTACCTCCACGTTCTGCTGTCCACAGGTCCACATTTTCAGGGATATTGCTACTGTGGTGCGGAAGAAAATTGTCTACTTCAAATGTGGACGAGTCGCTGATGTGAGTTACAAACTGGAATAATATATATATATATATATATATATATATATATCTGTGTGTGTGTTGTATGAATGATATAATGGTACTGTAATATTGTAGCATAATGAACACCCTACCCATTAAATTAATAATTTTACAGAAAAATTAATTTAAAAGGTACGTAGCTGAAATGAAGTTAAATTTTGGGGAAAATCCTACTATAAATCAGGCGCCTAGATGGCAACGGCCTTCGCCATTAACTTGTAGGGAATAAGAGAGTTTAACGACAAATTTTGTCCGTAAGATATGGATCCTCCAAAATTTACCGAAGATCAATTGGCTCCAAACCAAGATACGGTCCCTGCGAAAATTTAAGATTACTGGAAATCGGCGGAATCATATTCGATTTCCATCCTTGTGGTGGGGGGAAAAATTGTCTAGTTCAGATGTGGACGAGTCACTTAAAAGTTAGTTCTTGGTCGGGCCCTGATGTGAGTTACAAACTGAGAACTGAATGGTAAAGAAGTCTCGGAGATGAAATTAATAGTTAGTCTCGAACTCCAACTCGAAGGAGAAGGAACTGTCGAAGATAATGGCAAATCCAGAGCAGAATCCAGACAGATTTTCAAGCAACTATGCTATCAGATCATATTTTCGGCCAGTTGATTTTGAGATCTCCGAGAAATAATTCGAGGGTGATGATTTACTCTGTTCGATGACAACCCGAGTTCATTTCCCGAACTACAAGCAACGAGATTGCGTCCTGTCGTGATAGAGAGAGGGGGGGGGGGATTCTTGCGACTTTTCCGACGCCTGAAGCCTTCCGAGAATTCATACAGGTTTTTCCTGGAAGCCAGCGATCTGCAAAAAGCTGCCTGCACCAGATGTATCCAGACGCCAAATACGAGAAAAACAGGTGTGTGTATGTTTTCGCACTGCAACAACTATAACAAAAATTCTGCTATACCATTACACCCACAAATAGAAACCTTTAACATACACTAAATATTTACCTCTTTCTCGTGTTTAATTCACCTATGTTATGTTAATTGCCCTGAGTAACGTAAATTCTTTATGTCCTGAGTACTTTAATTGTTTTCAGTGAAGTAAAGAACTCCGTTTTAATGATTAATTGAAACAATGTACATGTGACCTCTCATGAGTTTAGCATCTTGAATGTTATCAATTGATAAAACGGTTTTAATTAATTTTTCATCCATCACGTAATTATTTACAATATATATTCATTATTGCCTATTTTTTGAATAGAAATTCTTTATCCCATATATTCACTTTAAAAAAATTATTCATTTTTAAACAATAGTGGAGTCTCTTTTTTATATGTAACAACATTGTGAAGAAATTTCCCAGTTCTTCTCCTATAAGTGTAGTACGCTATTTTAAGAGAGTTTTTTTTCATCCTATGTCCTTCAGGGCTGAGTAGTTATTATCTGATGTCTGTATCTGAGTGAAGTTTGGTTGCTTTGTCTTCTGGTAGAAGCAGACAGCTTGGCTCTATCTGTTTCCTGAGGCACGTCAGAAACTCTCTCTGCTTCTCTCTCTCATTCGTCTCTCCCTTCTCTGCAAATTATCCGCCGATTTTACAATGGGACGAATGTGTGACGAGCTTTATCACGATCATATTTGAAAGATATTACAACAAGTTCCGATATGTTGTTTACCAATCAAGTTGTTCAGTCACGTACAGAAGCCAAACTAAAAGTGTCATCATTTCTAAAATCAGGGAACATGGATATAACATGGAACTTTGAAATAGAAAACTGACATCAATTGTCCCAACTTATGGTATGGTTGTTGTCTAAAATATGTTTAGAAATATCTAAGTTTTATATAAAGTTAGCGATTATGAATAAATATTTCGTATTAAATAAATGTTCATTTAGTTAATAACAATCCAACACCGATTTATTATTTAAATTCATGATTCCAAGAATTTATTATTCAATTTACATTATTGAGTCTACAAAATTGTATTTCTTCAGTATTTTAGCTCGTTAATGAAATCTTTGGATTTAGTTTAATATTCTTGTTTAGGATCAAAACATGTAACTTCAGTTATTTGTCTGTTACTTTATTTATTCAAGGACAAAGATTGAACTGACCTGAAACGCCTGAAAAGTTTTGTCAGGAACATTGTTCCAGATATTTGATTCATCGCTATGTCATACCTTCAAGTTTCAGTGTTATTATCCGTCATTTTACTGTAAATGTCACAGGTAAAGCAAGAGTTTCATTATAATTTTATTTTGTTTTCCTTATGTTAAGACCTATTTAGATATGGCGAGTTGGAGTTTCAATGTATTATCATTTGTCAAAAAATTCCATTAAGAATTATTTTATATGCTAAGACCGAATAAAAATTAATCGTTGTTTTGTGAAAGAGAAAGAGGTATTTTAAAGGCATTTTAAACCTCGTCATCGTTCTTGTGATGAGTAGAATTAAAACCACAAATATTATTTTTTTCCCAAACAATTGTGCACACTAATCTTTCCAAGTTATATTACATGCGTAATAATAGTAATATTTTGTTTCAATGCAAGTTTCAGTCGAGGTCAACCACGTCTAAGTAATTTGTGTCACCCGGTTGCAATAAATAATTGTGTTACGAGTCCTGTAGGATACATGCAAGTTAAAGGATATTGGTCACTGTATGTTATATACTAGTTTTGTATTGGGATTAGTATTTCATTGCATTTTCATTTTCAATATTTATTTTTCTTCTAAGAATATGACCTCACTAATACTTGTTTTGACTCTTTCGCTGAAGTTTTCAAATTGTTTTCTATCACACTTAAGGTGTCGGCTGTTAATGTTGATTTTTCCGCACTCAGAGTCTTCTTTCATGTTGAGATACATTCTATTTAAACACAGATCAACGCCCAAATCACTCCTGAAACAGAGTCGTCATATATAAAAAGAATTCAGAAAGATCAGAACAATCTGTCGCTTTCAGAAACATCGCTCAGGTACCTTAGCGAATTTTTTATTATAATTCGTGAACTCCCCATGGAAATTCTATTTCTGGAATAAGGTTTCTTATAAGGCAATTAAAGTGGAGTGTGTAACCTGATAAAATTACAGAGAGAAATTTATTTTCGTAGATTAACTGAACAAAGTCGGATATCTCCAGATAAAATCTTAAAATTGAAATGTTTTTTTAAAAAAAATACCATAATTCGAATTAATTATACCGTTATGTAAATTAAATATATCAAAGTAGTTGACTTATGGTAACCAGCTTTAAAGCCAAAATTTTTTATTTTTTTGTCTATGGTAGTGATTAATTTTGAGCCTCTTTGCTTCACTTTCACAGCTTGAGCACATTTTAAATAATTGAAAATTAAATCACAAATTAACAGAAATTTTAAAACATTTTATTCAACTCAACTACATTTCAGTGCATGTTCTTACTCTCGTCAGGTTTCTTATGTCATGTTTCTAGGGTAACATAAAATTCACAAGATGATATTACATATTTAGGAACGAAACGTTATAGACAAACAAAGTTTGTGCTAACTTGTTGGCTGATTTATTATTTATTATGAATTTAGTCTACCACAAATTTTCCTTCATAAAAGCCAACTAATATGAGTTATTTTTATTACCATACCGTGTAATAAAAATATAATATAAAAAAAATCAAAAATAAATGCCAATGGTCAGAAATAGAAAAAATTAATTTTAAAACGTTTTGTCTCGAACTTCTGTAACTTCCTCAGTTTAATATAATACAAAATTAACTACATTGACACTAAGGGTGGTCAATAGTGTAACTGAAAATTGTATTATATAATCTACAAAATTTGACACAAAAAAAATAACGAAATATTCGATGCTAAATTAAGCCAGGCATCAAATAATTGTAATTAAAGTATTAAATTTCACTGGAATTTAGTTATACTTTGATCGACTTTAGTATCAATGACTTAATTTTTAAATTTATATTAAAGCGAGGACGCCCTGAATGCTGGGGACGAAACGTTCTCAAATTAAATTCTTCTAATTCAGACTTTTGGCCATTATTTGTAATTTATTAATAATATTAAGTCAGGTTAATTTAATAGTTTAATTATAAAATATAAGAAACTGAAAAAATCGGCCTATGGCATGAGTGGTGTAAAAACAAGAAAAAAATATGTTCGAATTTTTAAAATAATTTTCTTTATAAAAACCAAAAATATTGTTCTGTTTTAAATTTTTTAAGGAACAATAATGTTTAAACCAATATATTTCAAATTAAATCAGAAAATTTCCATAATTATTTCATTTTGAGAACGAATGTTATCAATTATATAACGATTATGGGAGATAATTTTTTTGTAAAAATTAAATTTACAGATTTGTACCAAACTTTTATAAATATTTCAAAATAAGGAATTATAAATATTACTTAATTTTCGTGGTATCGTCATGTGAATTGACGGTGTGCTTACAGTTATTTCAATAAATATAATTTAATTAAACTATAATGTTAACATATTTTTATGTTTTAGAAATTAATTTATCTTTAAATTTTTTTCGCTGAAGAAGTCCACAAATTTGGATGAAACGTAGTATTTTTTTAATTATTGAAATGTAATAAAATTATTTTCTGCCTTGTTGGTCTACTTTTTACGTAGTTATTTCGGATAACTTTCGTTTCTAATTTAAATTTTATGGTGATACAAACAATATTATATATATATATATTTATATACGCATGTATAAGCAAACTGATAAAAGTAGCATAATGGTACTGAACGTCGTTGAGTTGAATAAAATATTTTAAATTGGCTGGTTAATTTTCGTAATATACAAAAATAACGTGATGTATAGTAATAATCTGTTAACTGTGTGGAATAACGAAATGAAGCACATATTGCTTGCATTTGTACTATTCAAATGTGAGTAATTTCGTTAACTTATTGTCCCTATTGTTAAAATTTTCTCTAATCATCAGTTTACATATTTAATAGTAACGTTTTGTTGACACTTTTCATGGTACTGAGAAAAGAATTTCTTTAACGTGGTTAATGGTTAATTATCAAGCGGTTGTCTCCTCGTAACTGTGACAGTTTCACTACAATTCTTTTATAACTCGGGCAAATATATTCTTTTCTTAATTAAAATAATAGTGATAAACTCTAAATAACGTAAAACTGGTTACAATTTCTCTGCTATTGATTATTACGGTCTAGTGTTCCTACAGTGAAACAAAGAATGAGTCGTCAGCATTGGCGGTTTTCCTGTGTAACAGACCAGTTTATAATCAAGGATAAATTATGAATCACTTATAATTAGCTACAATTTTTTCGGTTATCAACGTTACGTTAGCGTAGTGTTTATATTCACTTGTCGTGATAAGATTAAATTGTTTAAAATTCACCTCAGTGTCACCAGTTATCAATTTGATTTTACATACTTCTTACAGTAACATGTTTTTAACTGCAGTGCATATAATTAATTTATGTGGCAATCGCGTCTTACTGTACGAGTTGCGTGAAGTTGTCCCCCCTTCAGTCGGTTGTATTTATAACTAACGGGCAAATGTCCCTCGGTACATACATTGGACGAGGTCGGAACGCGAGTGCAGATAAATCAGACGTGGTGTTCTTTATGGTATGACATGGTATGGTATCGCCCCACACAGTTGGCTTTAATTGAGATCGTTGTCAGCTTTATTTGCGCACTCACACGTACACATTGACGAGAGCACAGAGTAGAGGATCGTCCGCACACGGAAATAGCGTTAGCGTAGTGAGGAGTTGGTTCAGATGTGAGCTAGAGTAATGTTAGAGTAAGTGTTTTACCGTGTGCAGACGCGTGTATGGGCGGCGCCTCCCCCTCGCGATGCGGACCTCAGGCCCTCTCGCCACAGACTACTCTCCTCTCCTCTCTCCGCGCCCTCTCCCTCTCCCTCTCCCTCAGCCTCTGCTTCGGCCTGGTCCCGCGCAGCCTCCTTCGATCCACACGCCATGACCCGGGACACACAACAACTACTCTCCATCCCTTCGCCTAAAACGTACTCAGTCCGGATTAGGTTCGACAACTTTCTTCAAACGCTCCCACTCTTCTCCCTCGGCTTTCTAACCCTTTACCTCTCACCTCACTGTGTACCGCGTTCCTCCTCCCTCACACAGATGCATTTCTTTTTCGTGCACTTGGCCGACCCGACCTTTACACCTCCAACTTTACGCTCCCTCATTTAAAAATTTATATACAGATTAATTAAATGACCACTTTTAAAGAAAAAAGAAATTATAACTTGACCAGATACAAAGGAGATATAAAAAATTACCTCTGATTTGGAGTGTAGTCTAATATGGGTGCGAAACGTGGACGGTAGGAATTGCAGAAATCAAAAGAATAAAATCTATTGAAATGTGGTGCTATAGGAGAAAATCAGATGGGTGGATACAATTACTAACGAGAATGTGATAACTGGAATAGGGGAAGAATGTGGAGGGCTTTGAGCAACAGAAGGGAAACATTAATAGGCTACGTTTTGAGGCATGAGGGTCTTGTAAGAACAGAAGATGGAGGCGAAGGATGGAAACGCTAATTACATTAGGGACGATGTGGGATGTGGTAATTATAACGGAAATGAAAAGGCTTTCACAAGGATGGTTAGAATGGAGGGTTGCATCAGACCAGTCTTAGGACTGAATACCACAACAACAACATTAATTACAAACAAAAATTTCTACAAAAAATAAAAATTTTAAATGACTATAATTTTTAAAAATATTACTCAGATTCGTGCTTTTAATTAAATTAATAACTATATAAAAATAATAAAAACATCCTTTTGAATTCTTCTGTACGGAATTTGGTGGTATAAAGTCAAAGGTTGTCGGCTCGAGAGAAATTGAAGAAGGCTACAATCAAGGGTAATAAAACCTAGACAGTATGGCGCCGGTCTTGGTTTTCGAAAATCGATGAGACTCCGTGACACCTGGCTCTGACGAGACATGTTTTATTTTACAAATATTGATCTTAAGTGGGGTGAATGGCTCCTCCAGAAACTAGAGATAAAATACTTTTGATTAGAGTGGATAAAAGGTATTAAAACGGATCAAACTATATTTTCGGACATTAAGATATTCGAATTGGAGATGGGCAATTGGCAATGGGCTCTCTGATAATGGTGGGGGATGGAGAGTGTGATTGATGGAGAGAGAATGTGTGTGTGTGGTAACTAAGTGCAGGACTGAGAGACTCTTTCAGTCTGTTTCGTAGTCTTAAGATTGGCTGATTCAGGTCTCCTCATCCGAACACATCAGAACGCTCTTCTCTGCGTGTCATCAGATTGATCTGTGTCTCCTTCAACTGGCGAGACCGGAATGACTGTTCCTCACGAACTTTTCGGTAAATTCGTTGGTTGAAGAACTCACGTCGTTTTCAAAAATATCAGATGTTTCCCATGTTCCTAGTTTCCCACGTGAGTGTAGTGCGGGAAACTACGTGTCAGAGACCATTCCTGGAAATTAGACGCGACTTCAGGCATTCACATCCTAGCTCTCAATCTTCGCTAAATTTTACAACGAAACTCAAGAAATACTTATAACAAATAATATCACGATTCAACACGTATTTATTTTAAGACTTTATGTCGGAATAACTGAAGACGAACAGAAAGTTATTTTGTATTATAATTATTCTATTTATGATTTTTTGCCATTTATTTTATTTTATAGAAAATAAATTATGCTCATAATTATTTCGTGACTGGTAATATTTATTTACAAATTGGAAAGTATTACTTGAAAAATTTATTGTTACAATAGTTTTCTTTCATATAACATTACCTTAATTTTCTTCAATTCCCACCAATTCAAATTTAACGGTCTAATGGTTTCATTTTATGTACAGCGTAATTACTAAGTCCATGAAATATTTCAGAAAACCTTTATAGGTAGCCGGGTAAACATGACGTTGGAAATAATGCAGAACGAGAGAGACAACTCTGAACTTTCTCTCAATGGACATAAACGTTCTTTGTGTGCACCCTTCGGCACACGGCGCAAATCAAGTTTGAAATTCCAATTCTATTCGTGCCCGAAACAGCAGATTGAGAGCTACTGTAAAAAAAAACAGCTGCTGCGTTGCGGTGTCTCAAGTCTTAGAGGTTGTGTGCTAGAGGTGGAACATAAACACCATCATCCTTTATGAACCGCGTAAGAAGAAATCTCAAAGCGGCGAGACCGGCAATAATGCTGGCACTAGAGTAGCGCCGAGTCAGTGCCACAACACAAATTATCCAGTGACGTTGCAACGCAAAATTCAGGTAATCCCGCACACAGTTGTGGATATGTGAGGGACGCTATTTTTTTGAAATATTATATACCTACTAACAGATTCAAGTTGATACTTGAGCTATAATTGCGGTATTATCAGCAATCGCATTCAGTGGCGCTTCTGTCAGCTGCCGCAACGTTCACGTACCGTATCATGTGATTCGTTACGTTTAGGCATTTAACTACACCTTTTTTAAATGTTTCACGGACTTTATAATGATTCTGCTATTTATTTTTAATTCCCAAAAATTCATGTTGTGAAGTCTAATGGTCAAGTACACAAATTGTTCTTCTGTATTCTTAAATCACAATTCGGTTGTGATTCTCAACCGATACAGCGCATAACACTAAATTTTATTTCTCAAGCAAGCTCCTTTTTTGGTCCTTAATCCAGACAATAAATCACTATTATCATTCAAACTTTCTTTATTATAATTTAGGATCTTTCGGCCATAATCACCCTCAATACATTAAAACAGTCTCTAAAAAAATCGACTTACATTAAGATTTATTAATTACCAGTTATTAACCTGATCATTTAAAAATTAAGGATTGGTTTTTCATGATAACTAAACTTTACTTTTGGACCTCTATTTTCATCATAATTTACATACATTCAAAAAATTTAAACTTGTAGTATTTATATAGTTCGACTAAACTGGAAATTTAAATAATTTATTTTTTAACGTAACTATTGCAGCTTAAATTTTTTAATGTTTTGTACAATTTTTTTTCTGCAGTTAAGAACCTGAAGTAATTTGTTAAATCTCTTTTACACCAAATATGTAAATGAGGCGTCGTAGTTGAAAAATTTATTATTTTATGTTTACAGCATTTCTAGAGAATAGAGAATAGAGATGAAATAGAACATTATTCGTTAAAAACAAATCCAATCATGAGTTTGTATAATTACATTTGCAGTATTTTTCTGCCATAAAGGCACCGATGTTCTTTGATGTGATCATCAATCTCCCTCATTTGCTCTAATCTAATGAATGAAAACGTCTCTAATTTTTGTGATTCAAATCTATCAACTAAGTTAATCTGTATTTGTAATTATTGTTTATATATATTAGTTGAAAACTGGTAATTAAAATGTGTTCCGGAGCCACAGAAAACTTTAACACGTCGAAAAGCTGAATGCTATGCCTATGTTCCCTAATTCTGATGCGGAAGGTTTTTCTGGTTTGGTCTATGTATAAGGATGTACAACCATAGCATTTTAATTTGTAAAATACTTTATGAATTTTTCACTTATCAACATTGCCTGTCAATTTTTAGCGATGCCAGAGAGACGGGGAAAAAGGGACCCGAGCCGTGTGAATTCCTAGCTGTGAGGGATTAGCGACGTTCCTTAGAGAACATATCTGACCGGGTTTTCAGCCAGGGGAACTCCGGGGGAGTCACTAACCACAAAAAAATATTTTAATTTTATTGGTTGATGATTTTTGAAGCCCCCACCCTATGGTATGGATACGGAAGGTAAAACTGAGACAAATTCAACTATGGATCTGATCTCAGACAAAGTCTTTGGATATAGTTGTCGTGGATGAGTTCTCAGTTGTAAGTCAGACCATAAGGGCAGCTTTAATACGTCGAGAAGAAGATCTGTGAACATCATCCAAGGTCTTTGCCCACCCAGTAATCCCGTAAGGAAGAAGGAAAAGACATCAGAGGTAAATTCCTGAAAGCTGCAAACCGCGAAAAGGTGATGTAATTTTTGTTTCATTTTTAATAGGTGCTATTTACTCTGTACAGGAGTTTCTTGATGTTTGCGCTAATAGTTGTAAAAGTTTGAATATTTTTCTTTTAAACTTTCTGTTTAGCTTTTTTCTGCTCTTTTGCTTGATTGTTTCATATATTACCTGTATCTACTACGTAAGATGAGATTCCTCGTCGTGCAGCTCGAAGAAGTGAATTCTCCATTACTTATGCGCGTTTTTGCGTTACTCAGTGTGTTTTTTCGCTCTCTATTGTGCGTGTTGTGTTTAAAATAAACAAGGTATAGTCTAAAATCATTTTAGTTATTAATTTAAAGATAATTTGCAGTTAATTACGTACTTTATTATTTTTATATATATGGCGTATCTTATTTCTTCACTTCACGTTATTTTCAAGGTACCAATTTCACTGCAGTAAAATCCTACGCTATACATCATTAAATTGAAAAATTTCACCCAGAATTCCCGTATTTAAATTACAAAATGGGTGAGACAACTCGACAAAAAACAGATTAATCTCAAAAGTAAGTGGAACATGAACTGCGTTTCTAAATTTTAAATAAATTTTTACGTAAAAGTAAATAAGGTTAAACGTAAAGAATTGGGTGAAATGTTCTTATTATCATTTTCAATCCTCCGACGAGTAGAATTGTAGGAAGGAACTGTGTAGAAATATAGGGATAAGGAAAGTAAAGAATCGAAATACAATCTATAAAGTGGTAGCCGATATTTATTTATTGGGTGAGCATTTTAGTTAACTCAAAACATTAATGAATGAATATCTGTTGTAAAACAGGAATTATGACCCCGTTGATAAACCGGGAATCATTTATTGAATCAAATTCATTAGTAAATTACAAACTATCTTGGGTAAATGATTAAAAATATATATTTATAACCTTTTTCTAAAATTATTAACACTCCAGTTATTTTTCCATGCTGAATTTTGATTTATTTATATGTAGACAAACAATAACTAAAATTATTCAATGTTTTTCTTGCTTCATAATACTTTACTTGTATGGTTTCTGTTCCATATGTATTCGTAATTATTAATTATGTTATTAGTAACGGCCTCGTTAATTAGTTTTTGTTTGTATTTATTTATTCAGCTAGTATCCAGCATTTTCCTGGCGGCTACAACTGTACGCACAAAGTTACTATAACATAATAAATTTACAAGTATGATATTGCCGACGATATGCAGTATTAGGGGAGTCAGAAGAAGACTTGGAAACCATAATAAATGGGATGAACAGAGTCCTAGAGAAAGAGTTCAATATGAGGATTAATAGAGGGAAAACCAAGGTAATGGAGTGTAGTTTGGGAAACAGTGGAATAACAAATGCTGTTTGGGAAGGGAAATTTTGACGGAAGTTAAGGAAATCTTCTATTTGGGAAGCGTAATAACTAGGGATGGTAGAATAAAGTAGACATAAAGAATAGAATAGCACAGGCAAGGAAGGATTTCGCAAAGAAGAGGGATTTACTTACGGGTAATATAAGTGTTAATATTAGGAAATCGTTGCTAAAAATGTTCCTATGGAGCGTGGCGTTATATGGGTGCGAAACGTGGACGATAGGAGTTGCATAAAGGAAAAGAATATAAGCCTTTGAAATGTGGTGCTATAGGCGAATGCTGAAAATCAGATGGGTGGATAGAATCACAAACGAGAAAGTTATAAACAGAATAGAGGAAAAACGAACAATATAGAGGACGTTGACTAAGAGAAGGGATAGATTAATAAGGCCACGTCTTAAGACACGAGGGTCTTGTAAAATTAGCATTAGGGGGAAGAGTGTGGGGGAAGAACACAAGATGGAGGCCAAGGATAGAATACGCTAAGCATATAGGGATAATGTTGTTTGTACTAGTTATTATGAAATGAAAAGGCTTGCGCAAGATAAGATAGCATGGAGGGTTTCATCAGACCAGTCTTAGGACTGAATACCACAACAAAATGACACTAAGGTATATTTATAAGCTGTATTTATACCGTATTTTGAAAGTTAGTAACCGGAAAAACGAAAATAAGTCAGATATAATGCGGTTTTCACTTCAGATTGGACAAATTGATATTACTATTAACTGAAGCTAATCAGAGAACGAAGTACAGTCGACGGTCGTTTATGCAAACGTCAGCTATGCCAAACCTTGAACTTATATTTTCTCTACTTTATATTGAAGGGCATTTCTTTATTTATTTTTCATTCTAAAGCAGTAAAATGATTTTTTAGTAGAACAAAATGAAAAACTCTCGACCAAACCGGGACCTCAAGCATTCCTACATTTTTTAAATAAAAAACTGTATCACAAATGATGAATGAGATACGAGAACTGTTTTTAAATTAAGTGCCGCGCGATTTCGTTAGTAACTTCTGAACTAGTCCGAGTTGACGGCGGGATCCAATATGAGGTCCTTCCACTTTTATATAACTGAAGATCACTGATCAGAATCTTCAAAGGTTCATGAATATCAGTTCAATGAAAGGAGAATTGCTTCAATTGAAGTTCAGCCGAAGACCATAAAAATAAAAGTAAAAGTGTGGTTCTGATTTTTCCATTCCGATCTTCCAAATTGAGTTTCATGGCTTTCGTCTGAACTTCAATTGAAGTAATTCTTCTCTCTTTGAATAATATAATAACGAAAAGTGCCGAAGAATAAATACGGTAACTGCAAGATTTCCTTAGATCCTACGAGGAGATTTTCCTAACTGCACGGAAGAATACGAAGCTGACAGTGACGAAAGTAAGGACCGATCCGATGGCAAGAAGAAACAGCTGCAATTTTGTATGAACGGCAAAGTGAATGTTACTCCATTCAGCTTCTTTTACTAAAAAGGACATTGAGGTGACGCTGCTAAAAAGAGAAAGGGGATAACCAGGGAGTGTTTCACTAAATATGGTACAGTGCAAATTTTATTAAGTATTAACTGTATTCTATAATGTTATATTATTCTAACATTTGGTACATTTTGCTATCCGAAAAATAAAATTCATTCTGATTATTTACATTCTACTGTAATAGGAAAAAAATAACGTTCAATACCAATATGGTTAGATTTTATAAATATCTCATGTTCTTAAAAAAACCATCGACATTATTACTATGACTTCTTAGAGGTAACAGGCTGCATGAGGGAGATCCAGAAAATGACAACTACCCTTTAATATAATAGGAAGGAAATTGAAAAGTGTGGGTGTGGGAGGGAGAGGAAGACAGTCAAGTGTTGACTAGGGCACCCGTGATTATAGTTTAAGGTGTCACGTGTTCGCCTGAGATTGGAGTTCCCCACGGAAGAAATGAAGGGATCCTCTGCAGCTTCTCGGTATTGTAAAATCTGTCCTTGAGAGTGGATATCGATGCTGTTCGGAACGTGAAAGGAAATGAGATGTGGGGATTATCTCGAAGGATTGTAAAGTGGCAGTAAAAGTCATGAAAGTTGAATACTGAGGGGAAGGTACACCTGAGTCTAAGAAGGCACGAATCGAAAGGTTGGGGATCTTACCAAGTAAAATACAGATGTGTAGTTTTAGATATTTGTGTAATGTACCGTCAATATTATACACAGTAAGAACTGGGAAAGGAAATGAAGACTGTTAGGGTGAAAGCTAACAGGGAAGCGAACGAGGGCCTGCGGTCAAGCTGGACGTTAATCTTCTTCCTTGAAGTTGTGGTGGGGCAGGGTTTTTAAAGGACGCTCTGTGGACGTTTTGCCCTAGTAAGAAGGCCCGCTGATATTCCGATTTAATCGTCAGGATTCCTGCAACATGACAGGGGTTTTTAACATGTATTGCAATCGTCTTAAGGAACACGTCCATACACCATCCAAGCGAAGGACCTGAAAAAGGTGCAGGGCAAACCGTAGAAAACCTACATCGGGTAGGTCGGATTCTTGAGTAGTTGTATCACGCCCTTCTGAATAACGGGCAATGGGCTATCTGTGGGGTCGCAGCATTCACCTCTCCGTTCCTCGAAAAGTATAGAACGTATCCAATAATACAAGTGGACAACTCTTAACGTATGGCCACAGTCTGCGACTCCGGAACATACCCCTCATACGTGAGATCTAGGTGCCTCGGTATGTGAATTACCTTGAAGAATCAGCCCGGAAGGTAAAACTAGTTCTCACTATGAGACGAAAATACACGTGAGAGCTAAGATAAACTCCACAGGTGTTTCCTCTTTTTATTACAAAGACTATCTTTAGAGCTGTAATGTTTCTTTTATTTATCTCTTACGCGGTTCTGGTTTGATAACACAGAATTCTATTATCCTCCACATGTTATCGCTCTTTACTGAGAAAATAGTCATCAAATGATAGATTAATATAAACCTGCAAGTAAAGTTGAAAGCAATTTCCACTCAGTATACCTTTTATTTTTCAAGCTTCCCGACGATTACGGATTTAACAGAAGTAGGCTTTTATGAATATAGACACTAATACATTCTTCACGATCCTATTCAGTTATTTTGATTCATTACCACACACAACTTTAACTATAAAGTGTCCCACATGGCTTCGACGAAGTTTTACCCCATGGATGGACTAATCTGAATTCAACTGTTTTATTGATTTCCAAGGTAAAACACGTGGATTTTTCTCGCCGGTCAGCGTGATGTTGTCAATGACGTCCATTACGTTCAAAACGTATTAAGAGAAAAATTGGGTCGATATTCTCCTAATCCATCATTCTATTTCCTAGTAAAATAAACGAATCTAGGTTTCTCTATTAAAAATTATTTGTAAGTGCCGTCATGATATATAATGACTGGAACTTACGTAAAATCAATACCAATTGATTTGGCAGGGAAAGACTGCCACAATATTACCTTATTTCTATTATTTATTATCTTTCTTGGACCATGGAATCTACTTCGGAAATTTCTAATTGTATTTCATCCAACTCCGATCCAACCACAACTTTGTCGTTTTTATTACAAAGATTTGAGAAATTGACGTCTGATTATATTCTATATTAATGCTTTAATGCTTCGATAAACTTATTAAGACTAAAAATATTTCAAACAATTTGAAAGGAATGTCGTCTTTATATTTATTCTAATACCAATACTATATTATTTAGCGACCAGAAACGGACATTTTCAATATATACATATATTTAAAAAAAGATATAAAATTTTTATTCAACTGAGCGACCATTTTATATACATTTGATATACGTTGTCTGTAGTCTGAATATAAAAGAGTTCTTTCGTGTTCTTATAATTACAAAATTGTATTTCTTTAGTCTGGCGATGAATAGACTTGTGAAATTTTCAATTAATTATTATTCAGATATTTAGCAAATAAGTGATATAACAAATATAAATAAATAGTTTATCTGACAGTTAAATATACATTAAATGAGTTAAAAACAATATCTTTGTCAGTATTTCTTTTATTTAAATATTGAACTGTACTGCGTTTCGTCTCTCATTTGAGACTTCTTCAGGTATAAAAACTTGGCTGTTCATGGGTCTTTACACTATGACTCCTGCGGCAGAAAAAGAAATAGAACAGCGAAATTATTTAGGACGATGAAACCAATTTAATGAGTTTCAATCCTTTATTCCTTATTACATTATTCATTTTCGTCGTGAAGCAATAGCGGGAATGCTCTCTGAAAGATCTGTGGGGTCAAATATATTATGGAAATTACAGTTTCAAATTCGTACCAGTGAAAACAATGTAAGAAAGATGACTTAAGCAATTTTACACCTGAATAGTAAATCAGCAATACACAACAATTAAATCCGACAAATTTAAGAGTAAATACAAAGTTTGTATTTGTTTGAACTGACGTTTCGTCACCATATTTGGGACATCCTCAGATAACGTTAAATTTTTCAGCAGACAGAAAGTCAGAAAATGTATAAAATTCTAAACATGACTGCCTAAAAGGGCAGTTTTAATATGAGGATGTCCAAAAATGGTGACGAAAGTTCGGTTCAACTAAATAAAAACTTTATTTGAAAACGTTTTGGCGCCTTAACTTTCGGGACCCCCTCAGTTCTTTCGAAAAATTATATAATTAAAAATACATAATTGAATATAAATTACTAAATAAATAAACTTGGTGTGTTGTAGGGACTTACAATTAAAATATTTAAAAAATTTAAATTACGAAAATTAAAGTAACAATTTATACAATGCTGTCTGTTTCATTGCCGTTGTTTTCACTCATTCCGGCTACTGGACGATGCGTAATTATTTATATTCAGGTGTGTACAATTAATTATATAATTTCCGTAGATATAACTTAGGAAGTCCCATAAGTTGGGGGATAAAATGTATTCAATTAAAATCATTTCATGTCCGACTTTTGGCCATTCTTTAAGTTTTATTTGCAAGAATAACAGAATAAATTTACTACCAAAGACATAAATTTTTGTATTGAATTATACAAAACTTTGTCTGTCTTTGGTTGTAAATTTATTCTAGTTAGTTTCCCACTTATATTTCAAAAAATAGTTCTTGTTTTCCCTAGTAACGAACTTGTCCTCACAACAATAATTCATTAGTTAATCATATTACAATTTAATCGTGTGTTAAGCTTCTTACGGGAAGAAAATAGGAATCATAATATGAGAAAATATTTGGTCATACAATAGGTACTATATTGTGTTCGTAACATAAATATTTCGATTCCAAGCAACCTAGAAGAAACCTTCAGTTGAACACAGGTTTCGTCACGCAACGTGACCCCTTTTTTTATCGGATTGAAATGACAATAACATTACGTCAATACGACGGCCGGACAGTGTTAATAACTGCAGATTCTTCACGAGCCTTACCAGAGATTTTTTTTATGACGGACGGCACGGGGAAGACATGGGAAATCCTCCCACGGTGAAGAGTTGCCGGATTATTGGGGTTCCTTTCCGCGACGTGTCCCCGCTAGGTTGGCACCCCTGATATCGATCCTACGACTGCTGACGTCACGACCTGTTGCCAACCGAACGCTCTAACAGGTGTGCACGTCCCTTCCAAGTAATCCTCTCCCTCTCTCTCCCTAAATACACCGTATCACCTACACTATGGACAGCAACGCCAGGGCAAGAGGCGATTAAACGGATACATTCAACACTGTGGATTCATAAGTGACGTCAGCTCCTTAATAATTCTGTAGCTTCAATAAAACTGTTTAATGTTGCAGAAGGAATACTTTAATTTTAAAGACTGAAGCTGCACAATTAATTTGTGTACATACTTATCCGGCCGATCACCATACTTCAGGGTAATCACATTTGGTAACCGCCCACAGATTGAAAACTAACGGTGATTTATACAGCAGTTTTTTGGATTAATAGCCTAAAACAGGCAATTCCCCTTTAATAGTATAGGATGAGAATCAACAGGGGGCATCTGGAAAGAAGAGAAAGGTAGCCAAGGGTTGACTAGGGCCCCCGGGCTATGGTTTAAGGATCCTACCCGGTGTTTCACCTAAAGAGATGCAGGGAAAACCCTAGAAAACCTGCATCAGGTAGGTCGGGCATTGGGTACTATTCTCACGCCCTTCCGAATGACTGGAGACGAGTCTGCTGTGGGGTCGCAGCATTCCCTTCTCCGTGTCTTCACCATTTTCAGGAGGCAGTTGGCCGACTGATCCAATGGGATCAGCGGACAACTCTTGCCATATGCCCAAGGTCTTTGACCCCAGTACATATACCTCCTAAAATAGGTGAAGGTGTCTCGGCATATGAGAACTTTGATAAAAAGTACCCAGAGAGAGTGCGAGGCATCCCCGACATGATCAGGTGAGCCCCGCAGTCACTCTGGGCTGAAGCGCCTGCGAGAGAAACTCCCGCAGCGCCCTTCGTGCCCATGAGCCCAGGCTACATGAGGGTGATCCTGAAACAGGCAACTCCCCTTTAATAGCATAGGAAGGGAATTGAAAAGGGGGGATGCGGAAGGTAGAGCAAGGTAGCCAAGGGTTAACTAGGGCCCCCGGGCTATGGTTTAAGGATCCTACCCGGTGTTTCACCTAAAGAGATGCAGGGAAAACCCTAGAAAACCTGCATCAGGTAGGTCGGGCATTACTTTAACTGCAAGTTAAAGTTTATAATAATATTTACAACATAATTTTCTGACTTTTTTATAATAAATAAAAATTAAAAAGACCGCCAAAAAGTCAGCATTAAATATATCACTATTTATTCACAATAAATGATTATTTATAATAATATAAAGTTTTTTACAATAATATTTACTTACTAAATACTTTGTCAAATTTTCGGCAAGTTGGACTGATGAAATTGACTTTTAATGGCGAGGGGGAGAGAGTGAGGGGGGGAAAGATACGCGGGCTATTCTGGTATCACGCTCTTTTGCTTGACGTCAACCATTGAATTTCAGTTTTTTAAAAAATAATAAAATTTGTATTGCGTTTACTATATATCTGACCGTTTTGAAAAACTTAATTGTAAATAGGCCTATGAGTCAGAATAATTTTTATATTTATTGTCATCATACAATTTTAAATAAGGTCAAAAACAGACAAAACATTGTGAAACCTGAATTGTAATTTAGGTTTTTTTTCAGTTTAGGCCTCATTTAAGCTTATATTAAACGTACAGACATTAATAACTATTATTTTATTGTTATCCGTTCATTACACGACGTTTCGTCCCTTAGTTTGGGACCTCATCTGAAATTTAAACTTAAATTTTGGCGTGCAAGTCGTGTAATGAACTGCTGTCAATAAATATGAAAATTCTTTTGAGTTATAGACCTCTTTACCATTTCTTCTACGGGTGTTTCGAAGAATAATTGTAACCAGGATTTGTTGAAATTTGCTTCACGCGGGCAAATTGGTATCAATAATATATAAACATATACCCTGTTATTATCACAGACACTATCTGGGTGCCCGGAGTTGCCCTGGTGTTTATCTATATTATATTTCAGTAAAATTGGATGGGTTTGTATTATTGCCGTCAATCCCTTCCTCCTCCGACACTCTGTGACTGCAGTACAGGATAACTTGCATGTTGGACGTCAGAAGTAAACGCAGTAACCTCTATATGCCCGAACTAGACACCATTATCGTTTGATTTTTACTCACTCCACCTACGCGCTGAAGGAAAAGTTTCCACCCGTCCCTAAGAGTCTAACCCCCAACAGCGTTTCTTTCCGTGTTGCAAAGAAAAGGAGTATAAAATTGGTCAAAATTTCTTCAGTAAGGTTGAACACCATTTAAAGGTTGAATTGCAAGTTAATCGGCACATACGAAGGTAATAACAAGTACTTAAGAAATATACAAGTAGTTGTGTTTTATCTTTAAGAAATGTTACTCAACGCCAGTTTCATGTGCGATTAGTTTATAAGATTGACTCTGTAGTCTATACCGAGGTCTCAGATTTTATAATATCAATAAAATAAAAAAACTTCTATTTTAAGTGACTTGTCAATTTAAGTCAACCAAAATCTTTGTCCAAAGTATAAGGAGAATCAAGATACGCGTTTTTGAAAAATAATAACATCCTGACGTATGATGCCAGATATTTGTAGTTATAGATTTCTTCGTCACTTCACGCAGCTGTTAGATAGACTAGTGTGTGGAATACGAAATCTCTTAGCATTAAACCAACTAGCGCAAACAGTTGTATGTGCTTTGGGCGACGCTTCGAGTAGCTAAAACTTTTAGTTGCCATCCGCGGTAATTAGTTTGTTCGTTCAAACAACATTGACAGACGCACGGGAACCACCGATTTATTAGCGCGTGTTGTGATGCCGTGTTTAACGTAAAAGTACGAGTAGATAACATCCGCACAGCAGCAAAACCATTCTCCCAGATTATGCACGTGTTTTACGTTCTGGCAGACGACTGTCAACAATGACCGCCGTTGACAAACCCGAAAAACGTCGCTCCCAGGTTAAAAAAAACTTTAATAATACTGTTTATTAAATAAATTTAAACATCTGTTAACCAGGAAAAATACTTAATTGGCAATAAAACTAATAGAAAACAAATTTATGAGCTAATGACTGGTTACAAATTACTGGAACCTACCATTTCAGAGACATTTCAATAGCAGTGGCGGATCCAGTAGGGGGAGGTAACAGAGGGAATGATCCCTCCCCCATAATCCCCAAGAGAACCAATGTAATTAAAAAATAATAATTTCTCTTCTGTGGAACATTTGATATTATTAAAATAAAACTAACTAGTTTCCTGATATCGCGATGAGTTTTTCCATTATTAGTCATAATTGAATATTGAGGAATTAAGGTATTTGTATCAATTTCTGACACAGAGAAAGACAGTCAATGGACGCACAATATATTGTGATACTCTAAATTAAACTCAAAAGTAGCATTCAAAAGAGGAGGAGGGGAATGCCGAAGAGAGGAGTGTGCTTGTTGCATGACAATGCCCGTCCTCACACATCCTTAGCCACCTAGGCGCTCTTGGACTCACTTAGCTGGGATGTTTAGAACCAACCCAACCCAGCCAAGCCTTTAGCTTATCATCTTTTAACCTCACTGAAGGTACACATGGGTCGAATTAAATTTAAAGTTGCAAAAGGAGGTTCTAAAGTGGGGGAACAATATAGCATATAGTTTTTTCGTTGAAGACACATTTTTTTAAAAATATGCTGGACAATACTATAATATGTAGCTAGTTGCTATATTGGTATAGTCTCTATGTTATAACTACATGGACAACCTTTCGGTTCTTACTTAATCCAATTTATAAATCGTTCATATACGAATCCTCTAACGAAGCCAAAGAATTACCATCTCCTTAGCAATAGAAATTTGTATTTTCGGATTGTTATATCATTTAGAGCGGTGGGAGCAACATTCAGAGTTTCGAATATGAGATTTTTTCTGTTACGCATCATTAACTCTACATTTGTCCAACCTTAATCAGTTACACAAGAACTATAAGTGAATTTTAGTCCATTATTTATAATTTCTTGATTTTACGTATTATTTAGGTTCGGTTAAAATTATATATATTTTTTCTTTTGTGAATCCTACTTGAAATAATAACTGAACAATTTAATTTATATTTAGTAGACACTTTATCCAGAAACCCCAAATAAAAAGCAATTTATAATCAAACGTTACAAGAAGAATTTACATTTATAAAGAGGAAAAACGGACAGTGGCGATTTACCTTCTTCTTATTTCTCTACAGCCCATTTAGGGCCTCGGCATACCGGGGCAACTGCGGACGTTCATCTAGCATGATACATTACGAATTTGGAGTGATATGTGGTCAGCGTATCAATTCCCCTACGGCCTGAGTCCTGGTCTTCGCGACCATGACAGCACAAACATCCAAGCCCATGCCATGATTCGAACCCGGGACCCCTGGGTTGTGAGGAAGCAACACGAGCCACTACACCACAGGAGGTCGGCGTAGTGACGATATGGAGGAATGAAAAAATAAACAGTTAAAAGTTAAAACATTAGAAGCGTGTATTTCCGTCCAATACATCATTAAAATTAACTGTATGGAATCATATCACTTTTTAAAGAATTAAAAACATAATTCTTCTGAAAAATATTAAAATTAATGTTATTTTAATTTTTAAAAGGTGTTTGTATGATTATTGTTTAAATTTTTAGAGCCTGCTAGTACTTTTGTAATAAATATATGAATTTTATAAGGTATTATTTTATTACTTTCTTCAATATGCCCTTTGTTTTCCTAAAAATAAATATTCTGACCATATTCATAAATGAAAAATGGCAGGTAACGTATTTTATATTGGAGAATTTGAAAATAAATATTAATATAATTACTTTTATGTTTTAAAATTTAATTTTGGTTGATAAATCTTTGTTTCTCTACGCACCTAATCTCCTTTTTAATCCATAATATTTCCACTTTTCCACTTTCAATTTTAATTTTTTTTCTGAAAATAGTTGTCTTAAAAGATTTTGATCACTTTATTTATTTTTGTTTAGGAAATTTTCACTTTCAAACTGTTAAAAGTGTCCTCTCGTGTATTGTTAGGCCAATATGGACGCATTTTATTTGTTTCTTATCCCGAAATGTTCAATTGTAAAGTAAAAATGACTGCATTCACTCTTATATTTCTTGGTAATAGACAACCTATGGGTGATCCACAAACTCTACTATTATAGCATTGGAAGGGAGTTGAACGTAGAGCAATGTAGCCAGGGTTCACTAGGCTTGGGAGGTAACAGGCTACTGGGAGTTGACTATGTTTTTGGGGAGGGTAAAAAGCTACGTGAGGGTGATCCTGAATCAGGCGGCTCCCCTCTGATTCACCTGGAAGAGATTCAAGGCAAACCGTAGAGTACCGGCATCAGGTAGGACGGCCTATTGGGTATTTGTCTCACGCTCTTAATAATTTGGTGTGGGTTTGCAACGTTTACTTCTCCGTGTCTCCACCAGTTCAAGAAAGCAGATGGCCGATCATCGGACAACTCTTATAGTATCCCCAAGGTATGCAACTCCGGAACATGCACCTCCTAAATAATACCTAATAGGCCTTGACAGGTTAGAACCTTAAAATCTGTATAGAGAAAGTAAGCCTCATTCCCTCTGAGGAGAAATACCTGCGAGAGCTTCGGTTTCACGGGCATTCGTCCTGCTGGCTGCCTTTATCTTTCGTACTTTTTCTTAGCAGTCACGTGTGTGTTGAAAAGCCGTGGTCGTCGCTGGTCCTCTAGAGGATCCGTGTGTCATCAACAGTTATCTAACGTCAGGGTGACGACCAGAGAACCACTAAAAAAATTACATAATTGCGAGGAAACGCGGCGTTCGTCTTACATTTAATCTTTTAAGATTCTACTTTTATGGTGACCTTTAACCACTTAGCCATAGAACATGATGCGGTATATTGAAAGAAGGAGCCTTATTTGAAACCATCAGAACAATCTCTTATTATTTGTAAGTTCTTATTGACATACTGTAATTTATTGCAGGGAAACGATACAGGTTTATGGATCATTCATACATGAATCATAGAAAAAAAACCATTGATTCAAAGATGTTATGTCATTGATGAGAACGTTGATCCTTTAAATTATTACAGTGGACCGTGTTACAAGATCCAACACGTGTTGATTCATCCACCATTTTCCTTTTAGTCCCCCCCCCTCTCTCTCTCTCTCTCTCTCTCTACATTACACCCGATATTTACAGACATGGCTGAACGATATTCTTTATTCCGAGGAGAATAGCTAGAACAATTGAAAAGCCAAAACAAAGGCTTATTACAGTGGCCTTTTGTTTCAGATCGATTTTTCCAGAATATGTTTCCGATTTACAGCATTTACTACTAAGAGAACGAGACAGAGGCTTTCTTCGAAAATTACACGTCTCCAAGACGCGTCGTACAAAACGACGTCCGAAACCTTCAAATAAAATGGCGCGGCATTGGCAGGTATTCCTCGAGCCAGATGGCCGCTTTTAATGTGTTTGAACAGATGGAGGAAGAGGACAAAAATACTTTCAGAAAGCAGCACGTTAGCGAACGACATTTTTTCCTGTGAATGAAGCTAAATAGATCTAGGACGTGGAGATATTTACGTGTATACAATTATCAAAAAAATAAATATGGCTCACTAAAACTTCACAACAGCGAATCTGAGGTAAACACATCTGTCTCATTCGTCGCTTATTTTATTATGATTCATTAATAGCACCACTTATTAATTTGCGGTTGTATTTACATTCAAAATATTGCCATACGTGAGAGTCTGCAGCCATAGTCCAGGGGTTGAGAGCTGGACGGCAGAAGAATTGTACCCGGCTTCGAGTTCCACTCAACGCAACCATTTTTTATTTCGTTATTTTATTTATTTTGTTTACAATTAGTTTATAGTATTTCCTGTTTCGAGAACTTTCTGTTTCTGGAATATTCCATGAATTTATAAATAGTACTGGATCTCGAAGCGTAGGCAGTCATTCGCAGTACGAACCTTTGTGCAGCAGTTCCTGTTAAAAAAAACGTCTATAACCTCTAGCATTGTGTGTTACTGTATCTCACGCTCCTTCAAAAACGTAACAATGTCGTTCTTGTTGTTGTGGTAATCATTTCCGCATAACTACCACAACCCACATCCTCCCTAATCTGATTAGCGTATTCCAACCTTGGCCTCCCTCTTCCGTTCTTACCCCACACATTTTCCTCTAATGAAAATTTTACAAGCCCCTCATGTTTTAAAACGTGACCTATTAATCTTTTCCTTCTCTTGGTCAATGTCCTCCATATTGTCCACTCTTTACCTATTCTATTTAAAACTTCCTCATTAGTGATTCTAACCACCCATCTGATTTTCAGCATTCTCCTATAGCACCACATTTCAAAGGCTTCTATTCTTTTCCTTTCTGCAACTCCTACCAACCACGTTTCGTAATCATATAACGCCACACTTCATACGAACATTTTTAACAACGATTTCCTAATATTAATAGTTATATTACCCGTAAGTAAATTCCTCTTTTTTGCGAAAGCCTTCCTTGCCTGTGCTATCCATCTCTTTATGTCCCTAGTTATTATGCTGCTCAAGTACCACAATTCATTAATTTCCTTCAAAATATCCCTTCCCACTCTAACCCCTTTGTTATTCCACTGTTTTCTATACTACACTCCATTGCCTTGGTTTTCGCTGTATTAAAAACTCTTTCTCCAGGACCACGTTCATGCCATTTATTATGTTTTCCAAGTATTCTTTTGACTCCCCTATTTTTAAAATATCATCGGCAAAGCATAGAGTTTTTATGTCTTCTTTTTGCATAATTTGTCCTTTTCCATATTCGCTTTAAGTTTCTTCATCGCCACAATATAAATATATATTTTTAAATAACAATTTTTCACTATTTATTGATATATATATAATTATAATATGATTTAAAGCAATTTAATGCGACGGTTATGCTTAATTCGTTTCCAGAATACATTCTATAGTAGGATTAAATTAATTAATAATAATAATCTTGAATTAATGAGTTATATTACACTTAATTAATTAAATTCTTAAAGTAACAAAATCCGAATCTAAACAAGTGAGTACTGTGAAAAGAAAAGAGCACAGGGTTTTGTCTTAATATGAATTCATTTTGTGGTATTTATCTTTAGATGGAAGTATTACACATCCGTATACAAATCTATATTCCACAGTGTGTAATTGAAAAGGGGGGATGTGGAAGGCAGAGCAAGGATGCCATACACAAGAATTAAATACTTCCAAAAAAGTACAACAGAACGTATTACAATTCTTTAAATATATTTAGCTGTTAATGATAATATAAACAATTAGTGTAAACGTCTAGTTGATATTTTATAAGGAAAACCAAATGTACCATTAAGTTAAATATAGGTGATATCTAATTATCCTGGCACTAGATTCGACTCAAATAAAGATTATAAAAAATACACTTCATTTTACTTCAAAGAGGCCACATTACAATACAAATATATGTTACATATCGTTTTATTCCAAAGAACTTATTCTAAGTTGTGTCTTTAATTTCAGGAACTTCAAAACTTTACTTTTGTGTGTGTTATAAATAGGTTAATTTAACTTCTACAAATTACGAAAGATTAAATGAAGTTAATGAAAATTTTACTTTAAAAACGAGCGTGTTAACATAATATATATATACATACAAATCAATTACCTATATATTTTTATGGATGATGTATTTTCCAATTTTTAAATGTTTTATATTTCTCTGTCCCATACATGACATTTGTTTGTGCACGTGACGTATCGCATTCCTCAGAAAAGGCCTAGAATAACCGAAAAATCAATCAGACACAAACGTAGAGAGAGATAGAGAGGGAGAGAAAGCGAAACGAAGAGAGACGGAGTGGGAGGGAGAGAGAGAGTAATCTGATGAATTCCAACGGAGATGACAGAAGACCCAGGTTCAACGCAATTTGTCGCCGTGTTTAGCTCGGTCATGTTTAAAATTAGGTGCCAGGAATTGCGAGGCCTGCTGGATTCTCTCCAAACAAAATCTTTACCCCTCTGTTTACACCATTTCCAGGTAATGCGCCTCACAAACACAAATAATCGTAAACGTCAAAAATATAAACTGGAAAAATCTGGATCACAGTAATTATACTTCGCTCAGGGTAATTTATCACACGAACTTAAATAAAATGCAACACATATGACAGAACTATAGCAGGAAAGACGACATGGGCTTGTATCAAGTGAAACATCGTAAATTAGAGTTCTTCCATACGAGGCGGTCTATTACATTCTCCTAGTTTCATAAAATAAAATTGTTAATACTAATTTTACAACACAAATGTAGTATTTACCAACTAAAATTCATTAAATCAAATATTGGAGGAATTAAATAATAAGTGGTAACAACAAGAATTATTTTAAGGTTCTGACTGTGTAGATCACAAGAAACAATAATATTATATGAAATTACATTTTGTGGTTTAGTTCTTAATCATCAGACAGTAAGAAAAGGCCCGAAATGAATAATTTATTCTAACAATTCAGTTAATTTCTGCTTGGGAAGATATACAGGTTGGCTTCCTCAAGGTTCTACCTATAGACATATATATATATATATATATTGACTTCGATAAATTAATGTATTTAAACAATATAACTATTAGTTTTGCAAATACTACATATTTATATATAAAAGAAAACAATAGAGATATTCTACAAATAAAAAATTTCTTTCCATAAATGTGTTTACTCTGCGTTATAATAAAACACACTTCCATTGAACGCAACTAATTACACATTAATGTAAAACATGAAGACGTCTTTAGTTATAAAAATAAAATATTCACTAATTATTTTCTAAAACAGATCTACTCAGGTAAAATATTAAATTTCTGTTCAAATCGCCCTCTCCAACATAAAACAGCTACGATTTTCAACTTATAAACAAATAAATAAAAATACAGCTAAATATGTCAGCAAACAAATGTAATTAGCATTATATATATATATAATTTCAAATTAATTTTGAATGTATTTGCTTGACCCAATAATTTGCATCTAACTCTGTTAGCATTTATTAATTTTGCGTATAATTTTCGTGTCTACTTACCTGAAGAAATCCTCAAAGTTGTATGACACGTTGATTTTAAATGCATACATTTTCTTTTTATTTCTAACTAACCATTGGTCACTTTTGTCTAAATCACTCTGCAGAATCTGTGCATCCTCAACGTTTACGATTTCCCTATAAACCATACAATCATCGGAAAAAAGTTTTATCTGTAATTTTCTACCGATATCATGGAATGTACATACTTTTCTTTACAGTTGGACGAATCCACCGATATGACAGGCGCTGCTCAGCTGTATGTTTTCATTCGAATGGTATTTAATACCATGTAGGCTAAGCAACCGTTTTTGAGATTGATTCCTCTGAAAGGAAAGACCAACGGCGAAGATGTATATGACGTTTTCTTCAATTTTGTAACAAGCTACGAGCTGCCAATATATAAACTAGTGTGCGTTACAACCGATGGAGCACCAGCAATGACTGCAAACAAAAATGGTTTTGTGACATTGTGTCGAGAGAATGACGATTTCCCTTCGTTTTTCTCATTCCATTGCATTGCATTATCCATCAACATTGCATTGAATTCCATCCGTGCCCGTAGATTGCAACAAAGGCTCTTCAAATTGCAGGTAGAAGATAGTGAATCTGCTGAACACAGATTTAATTCTTCACACGGACGTCAGGTGGTTGAGTCGCGGCAGATTCCTAGAAAGGTTTCAAGAATTATTGCCCGAAATAATAGCTTTTCTGGACGACAGAGGTGATGACACTCAGATGCTGAAAAACGGAAAATGGTTGACTGATTTAGCATTTTTGACAGACATCACAACGCATTTAAACACCATCAACTTGGAGCTTCAAGGTAAAGGAAAATCCATTATTGAGATGATTAACGCAATAAACGCATTCAAAAGTTATGATAGATCAACTGAAAAGAAACGATCTGGAACATTTTCCGTACTTGAAAGCAAGGATTCCTCAGTTGAATTTTGATATTTGCGAGGGCGAATTCGAAAGACGTTTTTATGATTTCAGTAAGTGGGCAAATATAGCATCTTTTATGAGTTATCCTTTTTTGCGAAAAACATTGAGGAATGTGTTACTGAAATAGCAAGTCAGTTTAACATGCACTCACCTTCTGTTGAAAATGAGGACGTGCAGATTATATCAGATATACATCTCAAAGCCACAGCATCTGATACAAAATTCTGGTCTTTTATATCTGCAGATAAATATCCCAATCTAAGGCAAATTGCCCTTCAGTTGACGGCAATATTTGTGTCAACTTACCTGTGCGAGTCTGCATTTTCTGAAATGAAGATAATTAAGTCAAAATAACGCAATCGACTAAGTGACGAACATATATCTTCATGCTTGCGATTAGTACTCGGTAATTACGCGCCATCTTATAATAAGTATGCTGAAGACATGCAGTGCCACGCTTCATCATCCAAAGTCATTCTTTAGTTTTAGAAACTAGAACTCGCCTGTTTTATAAGAACCAATAAACTCGAATTTTGAATAAGTACGAGTTTTTTATTGACTTTTTCGTTGACTATTGCGGAAAACTAATTTCAGTCGTTCTTACTAATTCTACGTGGATTCATGGCCATGAAATTCTGCAACGTCAGTATATATAATATACTTATACCTGCTCCACTATATACCCTTCCTACCTGCATCACATATACTTGTAACCTTTCAGAGTTGATCGATCGGAGTCTAAAAATACTGAGGTAGATCGCCAGCTGTTCAAGTCTGAACAAGCCTTACGCCGTTTAAAAAACCTTCGCTGCGAGAGAAATAGGTAGGCGCAGCCTCCTTTACGAGTTATCTAGTGAAACTCTGACCATCGACACGGCGTGTCTTCAGTTCGGATTTCTTCCCGAGAAACATTACAGGGAATTCCAGAACCTGTATCGGGCCAGACCACGAGGTAGCAAAAGCGAGATCTTAACAGGGAGCCGAGGCTCGCCTTCCAGAGTCGTCAGCAGCGCTGAATTCGCCATCACAGGCGCGGGGCGGACGGCGACGCCTCTTCCTGATACCATTGGACGCTGCGACTATCAAAATAAAGTGATATCCAGCTCTATCATTCACGTGTGTTAATATATATATATATATTGTAAAGAAGTAAAGGCTTTAAAAATAATAATAAGTATTAATTTTAATTTAATATCTAATTCAAACGGTGGGATTAATTAAGTAAATAAATCCAATTTCCAGATAAAAAACATTAAAATTTAATAACACATTTCAGACTAATCACTTTCCGGTTACATCTGTACTTCTTTTCTTAGGGGATTTTGGGCCAAGTAGCAGAGAACTCTTAATTGAAATATTGGGTCCGACAATGCATGGTAAAATTGTTTTAACGATGGGTGGATCTCACCAGTGTCGCGATATTTTTTATGTCTCTCGAAGATTCCGCGCGGCCAGCAATGAGAGGCGTCGACGTCGGTCACGTGCCAGTGGTGATGATGAAGGTCGGCGTCTCTCCACTCACACCTATAGGAATCCCAAAACAATTCCAATTCGTCGCCTTTTTGCTACGTCCTACAAGTCAACGTGTCGCCGCCATCTCTCTCCAAGGACTGCCTCAAATCCTCGTGTCCTTTCGTATTTACTTAGTAGCCCCTTTTTTTTGTGCTGGCTGACCAGGCCGCTTTTGCCACCCCCACCTCTCACATCTGGCCGCCAGCCCCTGAAAACAAAGGGATGCGTCCCCCAGCATACGCTGTCTTGCCAAATATTTAAAAAGATGATTTTGTAAATGGGATAATGCACACTACAATATATATATATCCCGATTGAGACTCTCATTTACCAAATTCTACGTACTTTTTTTCAAGCATGCACTAACCGAACATTATTTCGGTGATATTTACATTCGCAGTGATTTCCATGTAATTCAACTTACTTTGCATGTGTTGATTTTACTAATTGAATTTTGTTACATGTATGTTTTCATCCAGATATTAATTTATTTATGCTATATTTGAACATTTGTTATGGTGTTTATGTGACAATCATTTAATTTAGGTTAAGTAAATTATGGGTTTAATGCCGGATAAGGGAAAATAATCCCGCATTCGGTTTATCTTTCAATCCGAAGGTTTGAACCAACGAACAGCTATTTGACGAAGCCAAGCATAAATTTACTTCTCTGCATTGCGGATGCATACGTAGTAATTTGCCGACATCATATTAAATCCAAAATCATTATGCAATCAGTATAATCGCAACCAATAAATAAAATTGAAGACTGAAGTACCCTCCCTTGGTCACAGAAGGGTCATCCTTTGTGTTAAATACGCATTGAAAGCATTACTCTCTCTCAACCCAATAATTAGAAATGTAATCCTCTCCAGGCATCAATCATGCAACAAGTATTCATCTGGATACATTCCTTTTTGTACAAGACTCAGGAAAACTTGCGATCAAATAGAGTATGCTCTGACAGAGATTAAACCAATACAAAACTGTAAAGACCCTCCGTGGAAAACGTTCCCAAAAAACATACCACAGATACCAAAAATGCATTTAATGAATTATGGACAAAAGCAAAAAAACCTACACAAATATGGAATATAATATGGAAGTAATATAAAATCAGCAAAATACATCATGAAACAATCGGCTTCTACGCAATAAAACACACAAAAAAGTCAAAAGAATAAATCAAATGATTCTATCGAGAGTAAGAACCGGACACACAAAGTTTACACATCTCTACATCATAACAAAAGATCCCCCACCGATTTGTGATCAGTGCAATATACAGATCACAGTTGAACACCTGTTGAAGTACTGTCCAAAATTTGAAGAAGAGAGGAAAGAAATTTTAAAAGAAAATGATCTTAACCAGTTTACAAAAGGAAAAAAGGCACAGGAAAACTTAATAAAATTCTTTTAAAAAAAAGATTTATAACTTCAATGAAAATTTTAAGTTTTAAAACCAGGAGATTGACTTAAATATTCTATATATTGAAGACTATATTAATATGAAATAATAAGGTATAAATATAAATATTAATTTTGCGAGAATATTTCTGTACATACATGCATTGGAGTCTGCAATGAAGTGCGGGTTGCCTATACTGTTGTTCTGCTTATGCTCCGAAACTGCCTAACGGATTTCAATGAAAATTTCAGGGATTAAAACAGGAATTTCATCTTCAATTTCCATGTGTGTTTCATATATTCCAGAGTTTAGAAGATATTAATGTAAATATTTATAAATTCATTGAATTGCCACGTGAAAGCCGGCGTGAAAAGCAACTGCGAGTTTAAAGTCGTACTAGTGTTCCTTTACCATTCATCCCACTTAATTTGTTATTATAATCGTAATTTTGGCAGCATGAGAGAGAGAGAGGGAAGGTAAGTATTCTCACTCCATCTATTGTTGCAATAGTATTCCCGCCGTAATTAACCTATTGTTGTCATAGTGCTAACTCGCTCAGAAATAATAAACTTCTTTGGATACTCTATACGATGTATACGTAATTTGTTTTCATTTGTCGAGTGAGGTCAATTTTAATATCTAGTAATTGTTTAATTTTATTGGCTCCGAAACGTATGAAAGCGGGACCTGTTCAAAACCAACTACGAGTTATAAGGTTTGCCCTGAAGTGATCATAAATAAGTGATACTGTACTTTTTATATATTCAAGGAATTCAACTTTATCAAAATTCTGTACCTGTTGTTTCGTGTTTAGGGCAAAATAATAAGAACTATTTCCGCGGGAACGATGTCGAGGGCATAGCTAGTCAAAAATAAAATAATTTACACGATCTATATAACAAGTAAAATCTCTATCGAGAACGTACTGTTAGTGTCAAAAACATTTTTGAAAGACAGTGAACTATGGTTCATATTTTATAATAATTAATAGTAAAAAGACATGATGATGTTTATATTAAAATAAAATTCAGTATTGGACGTAAATAGAATTTGCTATACATGCAGCAGCGTTATTTCTAGGCTTGTAGTGGAGGGCGTGCGCCTCAGGTGCGCAGTATTTTCGGTTAATAATAGCTCTGTTTAATCCCTAAAAGATGATTGGGTTTACAAACACGTCGTCGCGTTTCCGAGGAAGCGGTGAGCAACAAATGCCTTAACTCATGAGATAATAATTCGCAGAGTTCTCTTAGGATCTAATAAGGTTGTTTGTTTTAGCGCATAACTTTGATAGACGAGTTGAACAAATATTTACAGTAATATCAGACGGTAAATTATTCCTCTTACCTGAGCTGTGTTTTCGTCGCGAAACGCGCAACCAGAAACTGTTTGCCGGGGCCAACTTCTGCTACTCCTCCATCACGCACAACAGTTATAAAAGATTTATTTAATATCTAAATGTTGAAATGAAAAAATTAAAATTCCACTTTTAAATCAAATACTCAGCCATGCTTAAAATAAAAGGAACCATCGAAATGATCTGATCCACATATTATTATATTTATAATAAAGTATGACAGTGACGTAAAATAAATTTCAGACAAGTTTACAGAACCTCTATTGTAATGAAAACGAAATTAATTATTTGAATTGATGGACGGAAGTGGGTCCAGTGAGACGGTGGAGTCTCCCAGGAAAAGATGCGGTGCCAGCGAGACCGGGAGAAGGATTCCGAGCCGTGAGAAGTCCTAGACGTGACGGATAAGCGCCGCCTCTTGGAAGAGATATCTAACCGGGCGTTCACCCCGGGGAAAGTTTCAAGGACAGTCATCTCTCCGGTTGAATTACTAACCACCGCGAACTAACATTTGAGTTTAATTGGAGTTGCAAGGGGTCACGAAGTCTCCGTCAAATATTTTTTTAAAAATTGATAATGTATTGAAAACTATTGTTGTTTGAATATAATATTTTCCCCGTGTATTACTTCATTAAATTATACTTAATTGGCATCCTCGATGGAGGGCTTCGCAGAGAGGATTGGGACTTGTACTCACTGACTGCGTCGATATCTGGAGCGAGGTGCAGCGTGATGCCGACGAGCAGCAAGGCGACGATCAAGATGGCCGTGGCGAAGAGGCGCACCACGACGCTCATGATCTGCCGCCGTCGCTCGTCCCTGAGGCTGCAGGCGTCGCGACGCGCCCTCGCCCTCCGAGCCTCCAGGACCATGTGCCGACGCTTCCTGCGAGACTTCCTTCCCATCCAGAGCCTGGACTCCCAGCGGTCAGGACCAGTCAGGACAACCTCAACACCTGCGCGACCCGTCTCCTCCATCCTGACACCAAGCACGCACGTCAGTCACCACAAAAACAAATTCATAGCTGATTACAATTTTGAATTACACTAAAAACGGAATAGCGTAATATATAATGTCATTTTGAGGTTATTCACTGTAAAACTACAATATACAATGTCTGATTATCAAAAATATAGTTTAGTTATGATCAAATAAGTTTTATTTTAAAAGTAATTTTGCCCTTCTGTCCCTATCAATGGAGGCTGAACTTTGACTTACAGGTATCAGAGTTGACACTACTCTTCTCAGAAACTTCTAAGCCAATCACCTTATTTATAAACAGAATCTCGATTGCCCCTTTATCGCTTTAGGGGGTGAGTATTCGAATTAAGCTCCACTGAAAGTCAGAATAGATAATCTATTCTTTCAACATTTATATAATACGCTTTGACTTTATTTATACACTCACTCCAAGGGTTCTACGGGTATTTCGCACGTGTTTTCCTCGTTACGTTGAAATTGCTCCATACAATTCATTGGCTAAGTCTCTAAGTTCTTGTCGAAACTGTATTGGGAAGGCATTATTTTCGTTACTCAAATAGATTTCTTCTGTTTAGAGTTTCATTGTTGCAGACGTGAGCTTTTATGTTTTTAGCGGCTCGTTTTGTCCACTTTCAAGTCTAATGAGAATGGAGTGTCAAGTAGAGAGAAATGAACATCTGAAACTCAATTGGAGGAGTATGGACTACAAAGACCTGGAACCAGCGTGCGACTTCTTGGCAGCACTACCTGAACAATCGCTATATCCGTACCATCTCAAGCCAGTCCAGGCAGTGAGATCAGAAGATTACTGTAGCTTATTGTAGATGTCAATGGAGCTTTTAATCTGCAAAACCACTGTTTTCATCAAAGACTTTATTTACTAACAAGGCAAACGTTCGCTAGAGATGGTGTTGTGAACTTTCAGCATCTGAGGGCTGATGCTGTTGCGGAAAGAAGGTAGCAACATCATTTCTCCATCTACGGGTTTCGTCCTCCCATTGTTTACCTTATGTGCTACAGAACCTGTGTCCTGAAGACATTCACAACCAAACGTCATGAGCCAATACGGACAAGACTACACACCTCAGAAACTATGCGTGACGGTATCCATGTTTATTGAGCTTTTTTCTTTTTCATTTGATGGCTCTTACCAAGTCTCAACTTATTAAATACCCTGTATATACACATCCTATTTAAATGTAAATTAGCCATCTACCACACGAGACTTTGTTCTTGTTGTGTAATCAGTCCCTTGACTGGTCTCATACAACCATCTATGCTAACATTCTGCTCAGGCGTTTTCATTCCTACATAGTTAACACACCCCACATCCGGCCTAATCTGCGTAGCGTATTCCGTCCTTGGTCTCCCTCACACACTTCCCTCTAATGCTAATTTTGCAAGCCCCTCATTTCTTAAAACGTGGCCTATTAGTCTATCCTACCTCTTAGTCAACGTCCTCCATATTGTTCTCTCTTCCGCTATTCTGCTTAAAACTTCCTCGTTAATTACCCTATCCGCCCATTTGATTTTCATCATTTCTTTTATAACACCACATTTCGAAATCTATTATTTTCCTTCCTGCAACTTCTCAAATTGTGTTCTGTTGATGCAATCAACGTTAATAATGTATGATATAAAATTTATTTTTCTTTTGTGTTAACTGTCAATAACAATAACGTGGCCTGTTTACCAACGAATGGTTCGCAAAAATCCTAAGTATTATGAGATTTTATTACAATTTATATAATAAATAACCACATATTTTTCTCGCTCATATATTTTCCAATTGTTATTAATTTTCTTTTTGTAGACCCAATATTAACTTCTATTGACCCTCAATGGGTCCACCTGTGCCCAGTTGGTAATCCCTAATCTAAGTAGTTACAATAACTGGGGACCATAAAGTTTACTTATACTTTTTACTGCTTTAATAGCTGTTCATAAAAATTAAAGTTATCTTAAATTAACAAATTAAAATTGCTTCGATTTTTTCCGTTTTAAGTGAGATAATATATAGTATTCACATATCATAAATGATTCTATATAAAAATGAGTATTCTAAATTAATTCTTTTATGGAAGCGGACAGCTACATGAAATCCACACAGATGAAGAGATAAAGTGGGCGATAAGGAGAACCGGAAGGAGGGGAAGATCAAATCATGAAGATCAGTAACAAGTTTGACTTGAGGTTGAGGTTGAGGGAAAAGTTGCCTTCTACTCGTCCTGTCCCGTGCAGCTTCACGCTTCCTTCTAGAACGTGTACTTTTAATTAGACACACAATTAAAGTTCCTAGATTAACTTGCGACCAACTTTAATGAGCGTGAGATGCAAAAAGAACGTTTTCTATACCCAGATGTACAGTGGTGAGAAGTTTGAGGAAACTGTGGCTGTTAATATCCCCCTGGAAATGATTCACTCACGAATCGACCGAACTGACGAGAGTTAACCAACGTTCAGTCAGTTCTGCTTCTCTCTCCATATGCGATTATCAACGAATATTTGATCACAAAAGAAAGTATATTTTGTAAGTAACACGATAGTCTTGATAATACAACTATTATTTAATTATTATCCAACTAATACCGGAGAACCATAACTTTAGAGGGCTTTCTAGAGAGTCAGTGTAGGGTCAGATCGATTGCAGATGAGCCTTTCCGAGATATTTTTAGATAATTGATTCTCCATTAAGAATATCAATCATGAGGTAAGTCGGTCTCTAGCTCGGCGTTCGACGTTCCGATAAAATCACAAAAATTTGAGTGAATTTTAAAAAACTGATAACAGTGACTTTTGTGTGTCATTTAAACAGTACAATAATTAAATGACAATCTCTTGAGAAGACTATAAATCAATTAAATGTGGCCACTAAATTTTGCACACCCCCATCGAAATTATCTGGAGCTGGTTAAGTAAGAACATTTTGCAACCGAAAAAAACGTATTTTGTGCTATATGCTATTTTGTGCATATTTTTAGCTGTATCTACCCAATTTGTAGAAACATTTCTTCTATTTCCCACTTTCCGTTCGTATATAATCCAGTTTTTTATGAATCCATAAAATTAAAAGAGTTCTTACAAAACGTTATTTTTTTATATAAAAAACTTTTCATTCAGCATACTTCTCTCGACTATGGACTGCGTTTCGTTTCCTGCCTCATTGGTTAAAAATAACACTTAATTAATAGACTTATAGAAAGTAATCATCGATAGGCATCCGTTAATTTATTTACATTTGATAAACAATTTGACACTGCGTCTAATTTTAGAAGACAAAATAATAAGCAATAAGAATTTGTAGGTTAAGAAAAAAGCCTGTCGTTGATAACGATTCTGAAGACGAAAGGAATTAATTATCTAGAAACAAGAGTTATCCAAAACCTCTATAGACAACAGTTATCAGTAATTACAATTGAAGGGCAAGAAAATCAAGCAAAATTCAATAAAGGAGTAAAGAGGATGTAGTCTATCGCCCATGCTTTTTAACTTATATAAAGAACAAACGATGAGGAAAGTTAAAAGTAATATCGACAAGTGATCAAACTGCAAGGAGAAGAAATAAAAACCTAAAGTTTACTGAAGATATTGTAGTATTAGGGACGTCAGAAGAAGACTTGGAAATGATAATAAGTGACATGAACGTGATGTCTCGGGAAAGAATTCAATATGAGGATTACGTAGATGAGAAAACTAAGGTAATGGACTGTAGTGTGGACGGAAGTTACGAAATTTTGCTACTTGACCGGCATAATAACTAGAACAGGACAACACAGGCAGGGAAAGTTTTCGCAGAAAAGAGGAATTTACTTACGGCCAATATTAGTATGAATATTAGAAAACATTCCAAAAAATTGATCGTATGCAGTGTGACGAAACGTGGACGATACGAGTGGCAGAAAGGAAAATAATAGAGGCTTTTGAAATAAATTGGCTGAATAAAGTAACTAACCAGGAAGATCTAAGCAGAATAAGAGAAGAGAGAACAATAAAGGGGACGTTGACCAAGAAAAGGGATAGATTAACAGGCTACGTTTTGAGACATGAAGGTCTTGGGATTACAGGGAAATCTGTTGGGTGCAAACAGAAGAAGGACGCCAAGGATGGAATACGGTAAGTACGTTAGTGAGGATGTGGTAGTTATGTCTAAATTAAAGGCTTGCACTGAATAAGGTATCATGGAGGATTGCATAAGACCACTCTAAGGACTGAATACCTCAACAACAACAAACATACTTAACGTGGGGGATACTTGATAATAATTATTGTTGGATATGAATTTTATAAACAATTAAGTTAAAGAGAAAGGGTAAAGCCAATCTCGCGTGACTACTTTCTATGGAGAAAATCCTTCTGGTTAAATAGAGATCGAATGCGTATCTTCAAAGAAACACGTTTCTCTTGTTGGAGAGAATGAATTGCTCAGTCCATGCCATGTGTTTGTGGTTTACATCCTCCAGTGTTTGAGATACTTAGAAGACACTATCAGGTAAATCAACCTCTGGGGGAGAAAGTGTTTTAAGATCGATCCCGCTCATCAAATAAACAACGGAACGCCGCAAAAATAACTTTCGGATAAAATTTCTAAATTAGAGTGAACGTGTACATGAGCTTGCTTTACCTTATTACAACTGTCACTATAATAATTTCTTATACTAATTATACCCAGTAATTTCATAAGAAATTCAGTTATTAATATAATGACACACGTCAAAAACAGCAATTTAATTTTAAACAGAGGATAAATGCTTCAATTGGAGCTCAGCCTATAGGCAAAAAAACAGAATTTAGAATGGAAAAATCTCGACCCGAGACACAGTGTCTATTCTTCACTAATTCCTAGAGTAGGAAGTGAGACTATAATTAGTAAATTGTAGGTGAACCTGCATACGAGGCGGTAAGGTCCCGGTTCCATTTCCGAGTCCCATTTAGATTATTCCATTCTGTTCCTCAAAATATCGTATAATATAAGTCTAAAACTTTTAATTCTTTAATTAAGAAAGGTTAAGTAGAATCTTGTTTTGTTCCTTTTTAAATCTTTTCCTTAACGAATTAATTATCAATCGAGTAAATTTACGACCACATTTCGGTTGGTTCAAGCTGCCCTTGTAGGAAGTCAAGTTAACATTTCCGTACATTTCACTTCCTTTTTTCCATCAAAATTGTAAGTTTTATTATGATTAAAAATGTTAAATGAATTAGCACAGATATTGTTGTCAGTAGATTTATTTCCAATTTAAAATATACGACGTTTCGGTTCCCTTTTAAGACTTCACCAGGCATAAAATTTATCGATTCATGGTCTTCACACCATGACCTACTAAAGTTTATGCCAAACTGTAACGAATATAATTGTAATTAATTATTTTAAGGTGGGATATTAATAATAAAATTTTGTAATAAAATAAGAAAACAATTTACTTTAAAAAAACTCACATTTTACATTAATCTTACAATTTTGATATTTCTATCTTTATGCCGGCAGTTATTTCTCAATTAAAACTACAAAGATATTTACACAAAAAAATGATACAAATTAAATTCTTTAAACTAACAACTTTCTAACTCTATTATGGGCCTTCTCATAGATCAGAATGTTAAACAAAAAATCTACTGGGACCTGGAAGTATAGGAAATCAGCAAAAAGGGTTACAGGTGTAATTTACCGTGTCACCTTTGTGAATATTCCAGCTTTATCCTCGTAGCGATATCCTCCTCAGAGTTGCCGCTGCTATTTGTTCCTGGTTCAGAACAAATTCCGGTTATCCTCCTTTTCTTGAACTACAAAATCTCTCTTGCCGTCTCTTTCGGAGTCTGTCTCCGTTTCACCGCTCTCCCGCTCCCCAAAATTCTGTCTCAACACTCTCGATACATCTGTCCAAAATCTGTCCTCCAAAAATCCGTGTCCTAAAATCTCCTTGTCAGCTTTTTAAAATCTCCTCCCCACTTCTTTAGTTTATATCTTCAAAATGACAGGGATTGATATCCACCAATAACATTTATGGTTCAAATTGGGGAAATACACCACCCTATGCCACCAAGTCTCACCAAAATTGGGAAACCCCCAAGGCGCGACGCAGAGTCTCAGTTTTATTGCCCCTGGCTCAAATACTGTCTCCTTTATTTTGACCTCCATGCCGCCAAAAGTCCGAGCACATGTGTTTGACCGTTACAAGACGAAATCTCAAAAGATAGACGAACCGTCGTATATTTTAAATCGGAAATAAAAATTATGACAACAAAGGCTGTTCTATTTCAGTTACTTATTTAATTTCCAGATAAACCATTATTTTATTAATAATATTATTAAGATTCTGAAATTTTAATAAATAGTCTGCATCATTTTATAAACATTTTTTGTACATTTTTAAAGTAAGGTTTACCTGATGAGACCCCTAAGCGCCTTCTTCATGCTTTCTGTATGAGTAGCCATGGTTCAAGTCCGAGTTTCGTCAATTTTTTATTTGTTACAGCGTTTATATTTGTTTTGTTCACGTTAATTTATTCTTGTTTGTTGAATAATACTTTGTCCCTTGATCATTTGTGCTCATGCGACTGATATGGACCCACCACAGGGACAGGGGATGTGACTTCATGGAAACACGTAGTTTAATTTTAGGACATTTCCTGTCTGTTTGAACATTAAGTGTCGAATTACTTTTCTTAGTGTTCCCCACGTCACTACGTACAGTTTTATTACTTATTATTATCATACAGTTACCAATTTAAAAATAAATTTTGGAACCATTCACGTTGTATAAGTTTAAGGAAACACGTTCAAATTCACTCCAAACAACATAAATATCAAATGGCCATCAAGGTTACATATAATGTATCATTTACACATTCAAATCCCGTGGCTGAAAAATATTTTTCTTTATTTCTTGGTAACTTTTTTATTATTATCTGATTATTTTTCAGCTGGAGGAAGAAAGGCAACGCTGAGTATCTTTTTCACGGGTTCTGTGGTGCTTGAAAACCGTTTCCACAGGTTTCTGAAAGTTTCATTACGTCCAAAATGAAGCATTCTTTACCTCCACTATTCATCTTTTCATGATGAAAACTTTCCCTCATCTCTCCTTCATCGTTCTTCATATTTTCTTTTTGTATATCTTACACGATGAATGGAAACAACACGACTATGAATATTTAACTTTACTTTTCCACCAAGATCGTTCCTACATTCTGAAGGCAGCTAACATCAAAGATAATATGAGAATTGCGTCACGACCGTCCTTAAAAATATGGATATCAATTATATACACTTACAGAGATAATAGAGAAAGAAGTACAGTAAAACAGGTAATTGTTCAATGTATTATTGCGACTGTAAAAATGATTATAATAGAAGCCTTTGAAGTGTGGTGTAATAGAAGAATGCAGAAAATCAAATGGGTGGACAAAACCACTAACGAGGAAATTCTAAACAAAATAATAGAAAAGGGAGCAATATGTAGGACGTTGACCAATATAGAATAATAGGCCACGTTTTGAGAAATGAGGGTCTTGTAAAATCAGCATTAGAGGGAAGTGTGTGGTTGGTAACAACAGAAGAGGAAGGCCATATATTGAATACGCTAAGCAGATAGGGAGTCTGTGGGACGCCCTAGTTATGTAGAAACGAAAAGGGTTGTGCAATACAAATTTTAAAAAATGAATGGCACTATTTTAAAGTTCTCAGGGTGAAATTGTTATTTGGGTAACCACGTGAAGCAGTTTCCTTTCACTGAACGAACCTGTTTTGTTTGTCTGTGTGTCTCGGCGCGGATTAACAGGCTACTGAATTCCTTCTTCTCTCGTTCAGGTTGAACCTAACGCTGCCAGAATTTAAGAAAACTCAATTTTTCCAACTTCTTCCTCGTTGTTTGCTTCGTCGTTAACACCTTACTCCTTCGCCGCCTAGCCTTCTAGTTGAACCTGCTACTCAACTTCTAATTACACTGCATTCAACTTCCTACTTCTCAACTTCTTACACCACACATCTCTGCCTCATCGACTGTCAATCTCACACTATACTCTTCTGCTGCTTACTCGACTTCAATATCTCACACTATACTGCCCACCGCTTCCTCGGCTGATCAAAACATACTATCATACTCCACTGCTTACTCGATTTCTCCGACGGTTTGCCATACTTTATACTGTCCCGCAGCTTCCTCCACTTGTACGACGGTTTATTCATACTGACTGTTTTTCCACCCATCACCTTCACAAGTCACCTCCTTATAGTCCCCCTCCAAGGGACAAAACTATCTCACGTGACGATTGTCTACCAATCCTCGTCAGTTCTCCACCCAGCGGGGGAAATTTAGATGACACAGGTAACAAAGTCCCTAGGAAATTGCGAAAATTGAACACTTCCTCAGCCAAAAAAAGTCTACCGTTATAATCACGTAGACAGCCGCCATTTCGGCGCCAGGAGAAACCCCTTTTACGTGTCTCGCGACATTCTCTTGTAGAAATTTTATTTAATCTAAAATTCCATAACTTGAAATTAAAATTGGGGAGGGTTCTACTGCGCTACAATGTTTGCTGTCATTTTATTCCATAAATCATATTCAAGCAGCTGTGAAACAAAAATATTCAGATATATTCTTTATCTACGTGATATTTTTGCCATATTCAGTAAACTTGTAAAGAACCTACGATCCAGAAATCACAATATTACATAAAAAATAATAAAGTAATTACATATATATATAATACAAAACAGCCTTGATGACAGTAATTAACAGTAAACATAAATGCATTTTATGCTCATAAAATACGCAATGCAACATATTCCTGTATTGCAAATTGTTCCATACATTAGAAAACAATATAAAATTTAAACTAAAAACACGAATAATGAAAGTAAGAACATTAAATGAGTTAAATCAGCCTATGTCAGTTTTTAAAATTTAAATTTCATTTCTTCCGAAGAAGTCATGGAGGTAGGTTTCATGTGCACCTAAATTTTTACTCGAAGAAATCTCAAATTAGAGACGAAACGTCGTAATGTTTAAATTAAATATTAAAATTTTAAAAACTTACAAAGAGGTTGATTTAACTCCTTTATTGTATATTTAATTGTCAGATAAACTATTTAATTATAAGTACGAATATTTTGTTATTTTTTTCTTATTATTAAATTATTTTAATAACTACTGAATAATTTAGTATCGTGCTTAAACTCTTTAAAAATACTGATGATATGGTTGTATTAAAAATTTAGGAAAGGAAGACAAAATCTACTTTAGAAACACTCATTATAATTATGATAGATTCTTACTTTTTGAACCATTTATTAGCAACACAATTATTATTATCAATGTTTTCCCTGTTTTATTTAAATAGAATATATAACATTAATTTGTAACACTGTATTCATTAACATAAATGGTAACATAGAATATATGTTATTAAACGTTTCAGTTGACTAATATTTTGCGACTATTATATAAGTTCTTCGTCAATGTTTTAAGGCATTAAAAAATTTCTATAATCAGTTAATGTGTTTCATCCTGAAGGAAGATTCAGGTCGAAACTAATATATATCCTCCGCTATGACATTTTTATTTCTCTTTATTTTTGTAGAGAGAAAAGTAGGAGTATTTATATTAATCCTTCAGAGAAACATAATCCTTTCAGAAAAATTTTGTTTAACGTGTAAATATTTACCGTTTTCTCATTTCCGAGAATATCTGCCTTTCCCCTCGCTACGCAAACATTTTGCACCATAAAAAACCTGGAAATGTTTTAATATTTCTTAGCGATCACGCCGATTAATTAAATAACAACTGCACGATTTAGTTATCCTTCAGTTTCCTTCCTTATTTCTTCAGCACATAATTAATATAATGCATATTATGTATATATATATATATATATATAAATTTTTATTGAAAACCATTCTAAAATATTTAATCTAAATAGAGATCAAACCAAAAGCATATAAGACCGAAACCAACTATCCACTATCCTACGAAAGTACGTTTCGTCAACAATTTTGGAACTTCTACAGGTAAAACCAAAAATAATCAAATATCTTCTGTTGTTAGGTACAGACTAAATTTCTTACAATAAATTTGAAATTAACGATAAAATATAAATCACTCACTTTTGAATTAATTTACATGCATTTTTAGTGGATACAAATATTGATACAATATGTCTTAATTATAAAAATAGAGATAAAAATTGAAAGTTTTGCATAATGGATTGCGTTTAATTAAGCTTACAGCCGAATTGAATTTGGGGAAACTGAGTAAAATTTGTATTGTAAACCATGAAACTTAACCACAATAATTTTAGGGATTTGAAATAAATAATGACATGAAACATTGCATCATTAATTAAATTTTAATAACCTCTTTCGCATTTTTTTAAAAGTTAAATTATACTACGTTTCGTTTTTACCATTTGAGACTTCTTCAGGCATACTTAAATTAATACTACAATGGATTACATTGGGTAATGTTACAATAAAAATTTCTGTGTTTCGGCCGAAGGAGTCATGGAGTGAGAACCATCAGCAGATAAATTTTTGTAAGTATATAACTATGCGTTGTATTTTATAAAGTTTTAACATATTACCCAAAGTAATCCATTGCAATTTTCATTTTAGTATACCTGAAGAAGTCTCAAATGAGAGACGAAACCTAGCATAATTTATCTTTTAAATAAAATTAAAAGTGGACAAAAAGATTGTTATAATTAATTTAATTATTTATTTAAATGTCATTAAAACTACTTATTCATAAAATTACGTCATTTTAAAACCATAGTACCAAATTATTGGTAAATTAATGTAATAGGGTTATATGAAATGTGGAGTATTTAGCTTATTAGACTTATGAAATAATTGCATTATTCATCCAAAATGTATACATTTTGCCGATCTAAATTATGTCTATCGAGATAAATGTGCTTGAACACTACTGCATAGTTTTGAACACCTCATTTTATGTGTTATGATCTCTTATCCGTTTTTATAGTGCTTGCTTGGATTGACCAATATATTAACCTTTAATTTTATATTTCACACGTTTGCCTACATTGTTAATGTAAGCTTTCAATTTTCTTTACAAAAGTTAATTTATTTATTTATTTAAAAATCAACACCGTCATTCGCAAATAAGTCAAATAACTTACTAAACGAATTATAGCATTTTCTTTGCCAGAGTTTTATTTTGTTTCAAAGATGAAATTTACTACATTTCATCTCTATTTTGAGACTTCTTCAGGTATACTAAAATGACAATTTCAATTCATTATATTACGTAAAATGTTACAAAAAAGAATTAAAATTCAAAATTTTGTACGTTTAAAAACATTAATTATATTTTGAAAAACGTTTTTTATATATTACCTATTTCAATCCATTGTAATTTTCATTGTAGTACACTTGAAGAAGTCTTAAATTAGAGACGAAACGTAGTACATTTCATCTTTTAAATAAAATTTAAAAACTGACAAGGAGGCTGTTACAATTCATTTAATTATATATTTAAATGTCAGATAAACTAATTATCAATTAATTTATATTTTATAAATGTTTAAAATATGAGATAAAACTATAAAACTCATTTTTCTGTCACTAACCTTCTTAACAGGTAAATTGGTACTTCAATACTTGATTTATTCAATTTAATATTGACATTTTTAATATAAAACTTATTGGGTAAAAATTTAGTGAAGGAAAGGTTTTAACGTTAATTATAAACTAAAATTTCCGAGTTATGAAACCAATAAAATATATCAGTATTTCAAACATAATTTTTTTAGTAATAAGTAAATTATGTACTTCCAAATTGCAATTAGACATAGCCTGGTGGCAATTAATCAAATATACAGTCTTAAGACGTAAAATAGAGTAATAACACTAGTATAAAAGTAATTATTTCTAAGGATACTACTAATTAAAACGTAATTTACTCATATTACTATGAGGATGGAAATAATAAAAAGGACATCTCGATTAAATTAAATTTAACTAACACTGCACTTCACTATAACTGTATTTAAAGAAAAAAGGCCAAATTATGATAAAAACTCCACTTTACAGTCTGATGAAGGTTTAAGGCATAATGGAATTAATAGAAGGAATAAAAGGAACTGATAAAATGTTTGGGAGAAGTAACAATAAAGTTCATTAAAGTATCTTATTTACGCTGGATTCCATGTGAGAATTTTTCACAATAAAAATACGGCCAAATAAGTCTGTTATTTATTTTTATTTATTGAAAGTTACACTTCATATTGTAACAAAATTTTTATGAAGAAAAGTTTGTCGAGTTTCCACTCGGGTAATATCAAAAAACAGCGACGTTTCGACGACTTTCACTGCCATTCAGCCTGGAAGACGATGGCACTGAAAGCTGTCGAAACGTGGCTGTTTTTCATATTACCCAGGTGGAAACCCGAGAAGCTTTTCTTCATTCAATTCAAGGGGAAATTCTTCGATCTTTTGTAAAAAAATTTTTGATTCAAAATTAATATTGATTTTATAATATTTGTGTATAGTTACCTGAAGAAATCAAAAAAGCTGGATAAAACGTATTTCTAGTAAGAAAATACTAAATAAATTTGTTTTCTGACTTATTTGGCCATATATTTTATTTACAACAGTATTTACTTAAAGTACCTCATGCATCATAATGGAGCCATACCTCCGGACAGCATTTTCAAAACTTCCCAATGGCGATTGAGTGTAATGACATACCTGAAGATGTCATTACAAAGTTTTGTATCCCAAATGTTGGAGCAGCAGGAAAAGAATTCCGTACTGCTTTCTATTCTATAGGAGTAATTACTAAACGGTAGTGTTACCTGGACGAAGGTTCCCCACCTTTGCAGAAAGCTTCCTCTGGTCCAACTGAACCCAGGGCCAGAGCAAACACAGGAAGAGACGCGTTCTCACCTCAGAGTTTTACAGCCTGACAGCCGAGGTAAACTGTTTGTCCGATCTATCTCCCTCCGAAGCACTCCTCCGAAGTACAGGACAGCCAAAACAACAAAGTGCTGGCTCATATTAATGAGACCTATTACGAGTTTTCCATCACTGTGTATTAAATCATGTTCTCTGTGTCTCAGCTACTATTTTATTACTCGGTTGGTATAGCCTGTACTAATATTGACTGCCATAATCGCAGGTGACTCACCATCATAGTTCATCCTTTTCTGCAGCAGGAGAAAAGCTGCTTACTCCAACATTTGCTTTAAATTGATTTAATAATAGTTGACCGTTACTATCCCAGGTAATTACGACGAATACACGTGATAGTAGAAAATTCAGGAAAATCTATAGATGTAAAGGAATTTAAGGCGGAAAAGTATAGCGGGGTCGAACTTGATACTGTTGGAGGTTCATAAATAGGGCAGAAAAATTGTAAATGGTCAGCTGACTGGACAAGTTCTGACTCCATCTTATGAAATAAATCTTATTTCGGCTTCTCACGTCTGTGACTTAATTTTTGCTGCATTTCGATATAAGCTAATTCACAAAACTTCTCGCTTTTAACTCTTAAAGGCAATATATATTCGTAAACAAGGTGCCTTTAGCTGCATATAAGTTACGTATAAGGTTTAAATCTACTTGCATTAATGCTCGGTGAAAAACCTTAAACTGCGACTAGCGTCCGTGGCGGAACGGGATACTAGAATGTTACTAAAATGTTTAGTGTTCCTCAAAAAAAAGGAAAAAAATTGGCAGACTGAACGAGTTACAGAATGTTGTATTGAAAAATAATAGATTAAGAAGTAAAACGGAACGGAAAAAGAGGAAAATTATAGCAAAGACTACAATTACAAAAAAAAACTTTTTGCTAAATAAAAAATCGATAAAGCAATCAACCGTACGCTAAATAAGTATAGGAAAGAAAACGCCAAAGGTGTTATGATTTCTATTAAATTGCATTAAAGTTTATTGCACTTTGTAAACACAAAACATATCCGGAGGTTGGGCAAAAAAATGAATATTTTTTAAACAACTAACAAACTTCCATCAAAAATCTAAATTCCTTATTTTACGTTATATTGATATTAAATTGAGTAGGTAGTAAGAAAAAATAATGTTTCACGCGTAGATTAAAAACGGACTTTGTTATATATTAAAATAATTAAGAAGCCACTCTAAAGTTCTCAAAGTTTATTGTCAAATATTATAGTTATATATATTGTAGATTGAGCATTACTGTTCCTGTTTTTGTCGTTTCACAGCCTGATGATGACCATTGTGATAAAACTCACTTCATGCAGTTTCAGACAAAGAATGCCAATTTGAACTCAATAAAACTAGCAACAAATAATTGTGAAATAACTGAAGTTGAATGTACAAAATTTTTAGGTATATCCATGGACAATAAATTAAACTGGAAGGATCATATTAATATTCTCCTACGAAAACTAGGCTCGGAAACCTTTGCTCTTAGAATTATGTCAAGTTGTAGTGATCCTAACATAAGAAAATTAGTTTATTTTGCATATTTCCACTCTATAATGACATATGGTATAATATTCTGGGGCAATGCATCAGGGAAAGATAAAATATTTCAACTTCAAAAAAAGGCTGTCAGAATATTATGTCAGGTCTCACCGAAAACATCTTGTAGGGGACTTTTCAAGAAAACTGCCAGCATATTCAATCATTCATGTTATTTGTTATTAATAACAGTAACCGCTTCACACTAAACTCAGATATACATGACTTTGATACCAGAAGTAAAAACAATTTACACAAGGAAGGGAAGTCTCTAACCGTAATACAAAAGGGTGTACATTAAAATGCAATTATCATATTTAATAAACTTCCCACCTCCATTAAACAATTAAAAATAAATCCAAACAAGTTCAAATATGAACCAACCAACTTCTTACTAAGTCACTCCTACTCTGTTGAAGAATTTATGGAGCTGAATGTATCAGGGTTGATATTTATAATTATGAAAGAACATTTTAGAACACTAATATGTTAGTATAGGATGTAAAAATATTTATCAATTTTATATATAAGGTACAAATTGTATGTCTTCTGTATAGAACTTAATAAAATCTTATTATATGTTAAAAATTAATGAATAGTTACAGTATATCTTAATATTAATAAAGCAACCTATGTAAAATCTCTGACTCGTTCCACATCCTTGAAGCTTGTGCTTCTCTATAGGATTTATGGAATATGATTTTATACTCATACTTATAATGGTCGCAAGATAGCCTAATTTTATTTGACAATAAAATTTGTGGACTAGTTTCTTAGTTATTTAAATGTTTTATACTTTTATGAAACAATTTTTCTTTTTACATTATATTACAAAAATTGTTAAAGAAAAGTATCTTGTTCCGCCCCGACATTCCCCAGCTAGTTAAAAAACTGGGGTACCGTAGGCATTGGAGATGGACCGACCAGATTTTATCTCATCCATAAGACATGAATTAAATTACTAGATATGAGGGAGCTGCGGAAGGGGTGGAGGTAATTCCTCTATGGCGACTCACTGTTCCATGAAAAAATAATATTAAATAAACAAATAAAAATACAGCCAAATGTATCAGCAAACAAATTTAATTGACATTTAGTTAACACAAATACAACGTTTCGCTCTTCTTTGTGGACTTCTTCAGTTAAATTTTTAAATGGTTAAAACTAATTTCATTGTGAGTAATGTGGTGCCGTGGAAGAACTCCGTGACACGGCCGTAGCCGTAGCCGTCGCTGGAGTTAAATTACCAAAAATGAATCATCCTTTTATTTATGTTAACTAAATGTTAATTCAATATGTTTATTTATTTCACTTAATGTCAGAAATTTGTTTTTATTTTAAAAAATAGTATTAACTGATCCCGTTATCCTTAAACACGATGGCTGTTTTTAAATTAAGTAGCGTGTTAATTGTTCGCCGCTGCATCACTTTAGTTGCTACTTTGAGCTTCCGGGTCACATCTTCCAATCATTAGAAAGCCCAGAAGCTGTTGTGAAGCATCGCCTGTTTTTGTTTTCCTTTGTTAGAGCGTTTCTAAGTGATCAAAACAAATTGACTGGGAATTGAGATCGGTGATTCGTTTCTTGAGTTCTAGGAACGTTACGTAAGCAAAGATGCATCGGCAATTGTGAGAGGTGTATGGGAAAGCAATAACGAATGATGGAATGGTGAGGATTGTGGATTGGACAGTTTAACGAAGGTCGTGAATATGTGCAAGATGAGCCGCGGTTCGTTAGACCGTCTGTCGAGATCCTTTATGTGCATAGTCTCCCATAACAGCGGAGACTTGCAATAAAAATGTCGAGAAAATAATATTCTCTTATTTCTTAGATAAATATCGTTACTTACTTAGAAAACAACATTCAAGGAATATGAATTTATTATGACTGACTATTTATTTTGTATCGTCTTCTTCCTTGGTTCTGCTGCCCATTGAGGGTCTTGATTTATCGGGTCAACTGCGGATTGTCATCTTGCTTGACACATTCCGAATTTGGAGTGGTACGTGGTCAGCGTATCGATTCTCCAGCAGTCTTAATCTGAGTTTCAATGACCATGTTCGCAACAAGCCAGGATTCGAACCCCGGACCTCTGGGTTGTGGGGCAGTGACACTAACCACTAGACCACAGAAGTTCGGCATTAATTTTGATACTAATATGATATACACTCGTGGTAATAACAAAATCCCATTAGTAAATATTTACTTATTGATTTCGTTAATTGTTTTACAAAGAAAATTGAAATAGAGTAAGTTTATTTTCTATTTAAATTTTATCCAATTTAGAAATAAAATAAATTTCCTAAAGTCAGAAATAGAAGAATTTGAATTAAAACGTTTCGTCCCAAATTTGCGGGAAATCTTCAGTTCAATAGTTAAAAATCATATAAAATTTCGTAATGCTACCGCAACATCCAGGGCAGAAAATAAAATACTTCTATTTCTGACTTTTGGCCATTATTTGTATTTCATTTATAATATTAAGTCAGATTTTATTTATTGAATTTATAATTATTTGAAAAAAGTTTTAGTGTTGACAAAAATAATACAAAAATTTTTAATTGAAAATATTTTTTCTTAATTTTGTAGACGTAGTTGTAGCAAAATTATTGACCTAAGCTAACATGTGAAAAAATTTTCTTGAAATGATCTATTTTTTAGATGACTATGAAGCATCTGTTTCGATAGCTTTTATAAAGATGTTTATAAATGTCATTGAGAAAAAAGTTTTAATTATATTATATATACATTGACGATGGCTCTCTCGTTTCAAATGAGCGAGTTACTCCGAGGAGCTCCGGACTAGGGAACGAATCACTATTTTTTCAGCTCTCCCTCGAAAGGGCCTGTCATGGCCCAAAGACTGTATCGCATTCGTTTCTTAAATCCTTTATATGAAGTTAACGACGATTGGGAACTAGAATTGGCATCAGCATGTCGACACTAATCTCCAGGGACGGCATTTCGGCACGTACGGATATAACCTACGGACTTTCTGTTACAACGCTAGCGTGGGAAACACCGAAATATTGGTTGCCTCAACCAATGGGATTTCGTGGTCTAAAGAAAATCGCTATTAAAAGTAGACTTTTCGACACTTCTGCACTCGGCGGCCGGGCTGTGTGAATTCACATTCTTCTCTTAGAACTTGGGGGGGCCGGAACACCGCGCCACTGATGAGAGCGACCAAGCAGGAAGGTACGCTGTCAAGTTTCCCACTCCTTGACGTCAGGGGAGGTATCGTCCACGGTTTACATTGACATTATAAAGATATTTGATTGCTTCTCCGTACCTCCGAATTTTGTAAATATTTCCTTCAATAATATATTTTTTAAAATAAAAATTCCCAATCATGTTATAAATTACCCTTTAAGTTTATCCCAACACACACCTCACCCCATAAAACATTACAGAGAATTGAATGAAAAAGTTACCCGGGACAAACTTTTTTGTAGAGGATATAAAGAAATATCAATGACATGAAGAAAAATTGTAATTCAGCTGAGATGGAGAATAAATGAAAATTTTAATAATTTTGACGTGTGGAGAGAAAACAAAAAAGAATTTTTGGAAGTAGTGTGGGTGAAATTTCTGAAAATCATCTGTAAATTAAACAAGGTAGCTAGGGCTGTGATTGTATGTCGTTATTCGTGAAGTTCTCCACGTCGTTTATCTTTACGATCACATCACTGGAATTACTTCTAAGTCAGTTCATCCTGGAGTAATGGCGTTACAAACTCCGATGTAAGCACTACAAACGCGTTAATGATCAGGGCTTCAGTTTTCCGTGTGAGGGGTGGTTCTGTCGCTGGGGAATGGAAAATGGCCGCTAGGCTCCGTTGCATCCTAGACTCGGGCGGGGAAATGTTTGTCTGAGGATGAGGTGAATTATTCACTGGCGATGCAGCATCCGCTACCTGATTTATTCAGCCCTGCTCTGACTTGCAATCTCGTCCTTCCTAGCGCATTCTAGGTCAAAATAGATCAAGGCAGGTCCTTTAATTGCGACCGAACAACGTTTAATATCGTATTTTCTTTTCTTATTATATTATTATTTTAACTTTCATATACACATTGGCCGAGCAATCCGAAAGGTTATTTGAATTTAAGCATTCTTTGGTATCATATACATAATAAATAAGCAGTTTTTCAGCAAATTTTGTCATCAAATTGGCTCTATTGTTTATTTTTTATTATTTAATGGCAGATTATTTATGTATTGAATAATCATATTTTACATATATATTCTGCGTATCATAAACACATAAAGAAACATCTTCACACTTACTCAATACACATTAAATCTTTTAAAAATAATTTGTAATAAATTAAATCGGCGTTGCATTAATAAAACAAATAGTAAATCTAATAATGACTGATATTCAAATAATGAAATGAAATAATTTACAATCCAGTTTAACAAACATTATTTTTTTAATCTACATTAAAAAACTTTTTGTCAGCACAATTCGGACTTTTTCAGGCGTTTCTACAAAAACGTGCTCTTGGAGCTAGATTGAAAGGACATGACAGTAATCACGAAACCTTGAGCCATAATGTTGTGGCTATACATACAGGAGTGGGACAAAATAATATGAACACCATACAATAGGGTACGGCTTGTTGGTTGGCACCACTGTGTACGTTAAATTCTGCGATGCGGCTGCAGTGCTCAGTTGATGTGCCACGTTTTGAGGTTATCTTGCATTATATTATATGCTGGTTAACACCAGTGATAGGTGTAATGCGTGATATAGTAGACTTCAAAAGAGGGAAAATCGTTGGTGAGCGGTTAGTGGGAGCATCTGTCACGAAAACGGCTCAACTGTTTAACGTTTCATGTGCGACAGTATTCATAGTAATTACAGAATTCACAAAATATGGCAAAACATCATCAACGTAGAGGAAGAGGAATAGCCGAAGTTAACTGACAGAGACAGACGAACTTTAAAGAGGATTGTGATCAGACAACATAAAACTGCCGCGCTAAACGTGACTACAGAACTCAACACTCACTTCAGCAATACTGTTTCGGGAGCTTCACAATGCTAACATTCATGCAAGGGCTGCAATTTCGGTACCCTTCATAACGAAAGCCAACGCAAAGCTGCGATCATAAAACCTGGACACTGGATGATTGGAAGAATGTGGTATGGTCCGATGAATCATCGTTTAGATTGTTTATGTAAGAATAAAACCAAAAGAAGCCTACGATCCGGCCTGCCTGCTTCCAACAGTCAATCATGCCTGATTACTGCGAATGAATATCTCGACATCCTCAACAGAGAACTGCTTACTATGGCTATCATATTTCTGCCACATTCCAATATGATAATGCACACACACACAGTCTAAAATCTTCAGGAATTGTTTTTAGAGCCTCAGAATGTCATCAAACATCATCACTGGCCACCATAATCGCCGGACGTCAACATCATTCAACCATTATAAGGAGTTTTAGAGCAGAGAGTGAGGAGCAGATTTTCCACCTCCTACATCGGATGTTTTGCTATAATAGTGGGAGGACATTTCGTTTGAAAATATTCTGACGCTCTACGAATCTATTCCGCGACGAATTGCAGATGTTCTCAAAGCAAATGGTCCACCTCTATATTAACCAATAAATATTGTGTAAATGCAGGTAATCATATTGTTTTGTCCAACTCCTGTAAATTAGAAGACTGAATTTGATTGCTACAATGCTGAAAGTTTAGATTTTGAGCAAAATTTATTTAAACGAAATATAGATGAAATATTATTTATTAATAGAACTGTTAACACACTAAACTCTCGTGTTATCTTAAAACAGAGTAATATCTATAGTACTTTAATTTTCATTATTGTTTTTAATTTCTTTTGTATAAATTTAAAAAATATATTATTTTAAGTTTAATCATTTTCTGATTAGTTACATTTATTGTTAAATTGAGAGGTTGGTATATGTTACATAGTATTTTTTGTTTACATAAATCTATTTATCTTTAGTGCCTTCTTTTCTTTCCGACCCACCTCACAATATCCTCAACGCTACTTGAGTTTATAATGAAAAATGATGTCGTCTAGTTCTTTGAAAAATGGGTTTTACTACAAACGGATGCATGGAATTGTAAGAAGAATATAATATTAAAGGTAAATGAACATTAACAGACACAGACCTCCAATAGTTAATTCTTCCATTTATAAATTATCCGAAGTTGCTCATATTACTTCCGCAAAGGGTTTATTATAATCGTCAACTAAAAGAAATAGATATTACGATTTATTTTGGTCAAAATATGACAAGTTGAACACACAAACTACGAAATAATAAACTGTACAGAAAACAAATATCACATAAACACTTTAAGGGGTAGAAAATATAATACAAAAGTTATTAACCACAAAGTGGTCAATAAAGAGGAAAATAAAATTATATACACACGAATCAGTGATGATTGAACGTTCGTAAGCTAATATATCTGTTTTGGCATCAGTTTAGATTTTTTTTCTTATGAAAGCGCTTCGTCACAACTACGAGGCGAATCGGGATGCGGAAAACTTTCCTAGACACTTTCCATAAACTGCTCGGGTTGCGCCAGGGGTGCCAACTTCTCCGTCTCTTCGGACTTGATCGGCTGCTGGCCAAGAATGCGGTTTCTCTATAATAAAACAAACAATGTATAGAAATTACCTATTTGTGACAGTAAAACAATAATTCCGACTAGTGTCAATTTTATAGTTTCTCAGATTAAGAACAAATGATTGAGATACTTTCGCTAATCTCATTATTTGGAGAGTACTCGCGTCCTTTTATAGAAGAGACTAGAAATAGGGAAAGCGGATGTTTTCAGGACTTGTCTTTAATAACTCGCCAAAATAAGTTATAGTTAGAGATTACAAAAAAAATCGCAAAGAAGACAAATTAAAGTAAGGTAAAATTCAGGCACATACTACTTTTTTCCTAAATAAAAATGTAAGGAACATTCTTTACAAATTATTTTCAATTGAACTGAACGTAAGTAACACTACTTTTTTTGAGGGGGGGGGTTAACAGGCTCCATGAGGATGATCCTGAAACAGGTAACTTCCCTTTAATAGCATAGAAGGGAATTGAAAAGGGAGAATGGGGAAGGTAGAGCAAGGTAGCCAAGGGTTGACAAGGGCCCCGGACTATATTTTAGGATCCTACCCTGTGTTTCACCTAAAGAGATGCAGGGAAAATCCTAGAAAACCTGCATCAGGAAGGTCGGACATGGGATGATATTCTCACGCCCTTCCGAATGAAGGGAGACGAGTTTGCTGTGGGGTCGCAGCATTCCCTTCCCTGTGTCTCCACCGGTTTTAGGAAACAGTGGGCCGACTGATACAATGGGATCAGCGGACAACTCTAGCCGTATGCCCAAAGTCTTCGACCCCAATACGTAAATCTCCCAAAATAAGTGAAGGTGTCTCTTTTTTCTACATAAATTTGTCTTCTTTGAATATCAAACTGTAGTATATGAAGAAAATTGTGTACTCATACATTATTTCGACTCTAGTTTACCGAATATTTCATGAAAAAAAATGCATACACAAAATCCCATAACACTTGCGAGAACTTAAGAAATATTATTTTTGTTGTTATGTTTATAGCTTTACTTCAAATTCCTTAATCTACAAGATTTTACAGCGTTAAGTTTATATTATTTGAATATCAACAATATTTAAATACAAATCTAATCATTTTTGTTTTATATATATAATTAAAATTCCTTCTTGGATACTGTACTATATAAAGACAACAATATGAAATTAGGGGAAAATTAAATGTTGAACTGGCAACTACTTATGCGATACTTATTAGGATTCATTACACAACAATGGGTATATGAGATCTCCTTTCACCTTCTACGTGGTTAAAACGCCACACCACTTGACGTGTCTTCACAAATCGTAATTAATTTTCGAAGACCGTGGGATCCGCACTTTCGGAGGAAACGGCTGACCTTATCGAAAATTTCAGGGGCCATCGTCCCTTGGTGGTCAAACATCTTTAATACCCGGACCCTGCTTGCAAGCGACTGAACGGAGCCTCTCTAATCCCGGAATTTAGTGGCTGGAGTGTGATTGTACTTTTCACACAACTTTTCAAATTACAACTCTATAGTCCTATTACATTTCCAGCACGTTTGTTTCTATATTTTGCATCGAATCGCCATATGCTCAGAATTGAAAGGATTATTTTGTTTTTGTTTATTTTAGTGTGGTGATTAATTTGTAATCAATTCATTTATTACCTAATAAATACTATTCTACTGGCGTGAGAGCTTTTTATTATTTTTAAAAATTTTAATTTGCCTCGCGGAACCCCGAAGAACATTTATTTAATGTTTTAATAACTATTTTGTAATGCGATGATTAAAAATTAATATAAATTAGTATTTTGGAAATGGTTGTATTTTGTCTGCGGAGAACATTTTAGCAACTATTTCCATATATATATTGTAACATGAAAAGTTACACTTAACAGTGCAGGCCAGCTTGCGAGTTGCAATTGTTGAGGAACTGAGGCAACTTGGGCCAACAATGTAGTCTGGCGATACTTGAGTGAGTCGTCATGGGGTAGTGGAAGGAGTAGGTTGTGTCGGCGGGACGACGAGAGAATGACAACGCCCTGCAGATATAATTATTTCTCATGCTCTGATAGGAATTAAAACTACTAAAATCAATTTTTGGTATTTTTGTGAAAAATACCTGGCGCCCTAAAAAGAATTATAAATCCTCGAATACGGAGGAACGCGGAATCAGCTACAATATATATATATATGACTGAACCAACAATAAATGGCCAAAGTTAGTCACAGGATTCGTAATGCGAGGGTTTAATCTCTCCTGGTATTTATCATCATTACGATTTTCCCGTATTTTGCGCATTAATTTCTAGCGATATTAAATAGTATCGTCCCTCAAGTTGCGTTTTTTTACTGCCTTATAACCTGAGATTATTTACTAAATTCCAACGTGTGCGTTTCTGATAGAGAAAGATGTTTATAGTTTCGTTGCATGTAGCATTATTTGATTTTGTTTACCTGTCTCCTGGTTCTCCTTAGTTGCCTGTAGTTCTCTTCTGGGTATGTCGGGTTTTCAGGACGCACCAGGGCGTCGGTGTTCCCTGGAGTGACCACGCACAGCAGCAGCAGAGTTGCAATATTGAAAGGGATGCTCATGAACGGCATCGGAACCTGCACCAAGTGGCATAAGTGGTTGTAATGAGCAAGTACGGCGTTATTTATTTAACAGTTATTTTTCTTTTTATTCTTACTTGAACACATTTAATATTATAAAAATTCTTATTCCAATCATGACAATTTAGGCGCAATTTACAGGGACAGTTTTATTAAAGATGTCTTGTCATCTATCTCAAATATAGGGATGCGTGTTATAGACAGTTCGTCCTACTGCGAGACAGGCACATTTTTATTGGTGTAGTTGTTCGAAATCTTTGATGAAAGCAAATAGCTAAGTGGATCAAAGGAGACTTTCACGATACATGCGAGAAGGGAGCTTCTCTTACCACGCTCACTACAAAATTAAATGTTAAATCCAAACTTCTTAAACATTTGGACAGTCTATTACTCTTAGAGCTCAGTAATAAGTCAATTTAATGTGTATAATCAAAAAGTGATTTTTGGAGAAACATTTTCTAAATTACGGAGGTTCGAGAATCACCCTGGTTCCGGTAGCAGGAGACGCAGCTCAGGTTGACCTCGGGAGACCTGATATATGAAGTGTCGTATGTCAATACACAACAAACTAAAAATCCATTGCTTTTTCCAACTTCATTCTATTTCTTATTAAGATAAGCTATTATACTTTCTATTTTTAAATTTCTCTCATTAAAAAAAATCGAACAGAACCTTAATTGTAATGTCTATTATCATCAAATTAATCAATGTGATTAACAACATTACGCATTTTGTTATTTCTCTTGAATTTTTATCTTCCATCATTTTCAAACAGAAAACCTACAGTAAAACATTTTCCTGGCTTAGGAAGACAACGGATTCATTATTCATAAAAATGAAATGGAACGAATGTGAAAATGAAATTTGTTGTTGTGTTGTTCAGTTCTAAGACTGGACTGACGCAACCCTCCATTTTGACCTATCTTGCGCAAACCTTTCCATTTCCTCATAACTGGCACAACTCACATCCTCCCTAATCTACTTAACATATTCTATCCTTAGCTTTCCATCTTCTGTTCTTACCCCACACACTTCCCTCTAATTTTACTAGACCATCGTGTCTTAAAACGTGACCTATTAATATATCCCTTCTCTTAGTCAACGTACTCCATATTGTTCGCTTTTCCCCTATTCTGTTTAGAACTTCCTCCTCAGTAATTCTATCCACCCATCTGATTTTCAGCATTCACCTATAGCACAACATTTCAAAGGCTTCTATTCTTTTTACTTTCCGGAGCTCCTATCGTCCACGTTTTGCACCCATCTAACGAAACGCTCCATATTAACATTTTAGCAACTATTTCCTTATATTCACACTTATATTACCTGTAAGTAAATTCCTCTTTTTCGGAAAGCCTTCCATGCCTGTGCTATCCTACTCTTTATATCTACTATACTTCTACAAAACCTAGTTATTATGCTTCCCAAGGTTTCTAATTATTCTCCTTGCAGTATGATTCCTTTTCCATATTCCATTTTAACGTTCTTCATCGCCTGTTCTATATATAAGTTAAACATCATGGGTGACAGACTGCATCCTTGTCTTACTCCTATCTTGATTACGGCTTTATTTTCTTGATGTTCTTTTCTAGTTACTGCTGCCTGTATTCTGTAGATTATCGATATTTTATTCCAAAGCTAATATTGCTTCTCTTGTCCCTACATTCTTCCTAAAACCAAATTGTTCGTCTCCTAACTCGCATTCTATTTGACTTTCCATTCTGCTATATACTATTTAATTAATATTTTGCATGCATGGCATACTAAAGTAATTGTCCTCTGCTAATCGCATCTATCAACACATGTTTTCTTCGGTATGGGTTTAATTATGCTTTTACTAAAATATTCTGGGATTCTTCCTGTTTCGTAGATTTCGCAAACTATCCTGAATAGCTGAAATATTGCTTCTTCGCCCGATGATCTTATCAGCTCTTCTGGATTGTTATCAAATCCTGGCGCATTACAGTTGCTCAGATGTCAGCGCCCTATCAAACTCTGACCTTATAATTTTGTCCCCCAACTCTTCATCAACCACCTCCTCTTCGTCTTCTATTAATGAGTGATCTAGATTTCCACACTGTGATACAGCTCTTCTAGATATTCCTTCCATCTTACTGCTTTTTCTTCTTTATCCAGAATTGGCTTCCCATCAGCTCTCCTGATGTTCTTGCTAATATTTTTCTTCTCGCCAAATATTTCTTTGATTTTCCTATAAGCTGCGTCTATTTTCCCTTCAACCGCTTTGCATTTCTCTTGCAGCCAAGCCTCTTTGGCTGATTTGCACTTCCTATCTATCTCATTCTTCAAGCGTCTGTACTGCTTTTTACGTTTTTATTTTTACGCATTTCATCAGTCATTTTTATTATTTCTTATGTTATCCATGCTTTCCTATTGGTTTGAGCTATTCTTCCTATTTTTTCTTCTGCTGCTCTAGTCATTTCAAGAGTGCCCATTTCTCTTCTATATTGTTTCTTTCTCCTTTCTCCATTAATCTACTCTATATATCTTCTTTGGACCTCTGAAGCACCGCCTGCTGTTGCAGTTTTTCTATTTCCCAGCTTTTTGTTCTAATTCCTTTCTTGAGTTTCTTCATTTTCAGTCTGCATTTCATAACCAGCTTATTATGGTCAGAGTTTACATCTGCTCTTGGGTACGTCTTAATTAGTCTATAATTGCTATGTTTTACGTTCTGTGTCAAGCAAGGCGCGGATCACACACGTTTGTGTCCCACTTTATCACAATAGTAAAGAAGAGTTTAAGTAAGTGCTGTGTGATTACGTAAAGCTTTCACAATAGCTTACGACACGTGCCTCTGTATTTAGGAGTCCTGGGAATAGATAACAGAGAATGACGGGGTTCATAAACACCTTGTCACATGTGACTGTGGCGAGAAGCGGTGATTTGGTTAATTTACACAATGAAGAAGTTTTCAGGGCCAATAACTGTTAAACCCGTGTATAAAATCTAAACATTGCAAAATTTTACGACGAAAAGTCTATCGGTATAACATTGGCATACTACTAAAAGTACTTCTCAAATTTAAATCACCTAATGTTTTTAAGTGTTTCAAACACTTGAACGGGCAATGAGAAATCAGAGGTCATACATGTCGAAGTACTGTGTAATATTTTGCAGTACTTCATATATCATGTTAAATTAAATGAATGTTATATTGACCTTATAAAATATTTAATTCAACTCAACGATGTTTCAGCACACTTTCGTAGTTTCATTAGGATGATAATGATGTTTATACATTAACAGAATTTAAACTTTTACAAATTTATCATTCATAAGACTCAGTGATACGAGATTTTGTACTTACTATCCAGTTAATTAAGAAAATAAAATATATCCAAAAGACTAACAACCTTTTGTTGTTTGATGTTTGTACGTTTTTGTAATTCATTGGTATTTTGTGTAAGTAGAGGTATAATTGAAAAAATAGAAGTGGTATGGAATAATGGATTAAGGATTATTTTAAATGTCACATGACGCCATTTTGTTTATAAATATTTCGTAGAACTGTGAATGTTTCAATTTGGAAAAGATTAAGGAACTATCTTAATTGGAAAACCCACGCCTCGAGATGTGCTGTTAAGTCACATGGTTGTTAATAAAATTGATACTTAAATCAACTTTGGATAATTTTTTATGAAATCTTCTGCTGTGCAAATGTTTATAATTAATTGATAATTTCATACTAATCTAAAAGTGGCCTGCTAAGTTAACTCGCCATTACGAAATATATATATTTCGTAATGGCGAGTTAACTTAGCAGGCCAATTTTGATGATTAATTGTATACTACTCACGAGGGCTACGATGGGGTTCACGGCGACTATAATGGCGATGCAGAAAATGGCGCCCACGACGCCGACGGCGACGGCAGTTGGTGACGGTACGAACAGCAAGCCCGACAAGACGCCACAGGTAAGTAGAGAGTTGAAGGCCCACGAACCGTCATACAGGGCGTCGTAGGGAGGCGAAACCAAGCCAGCAGCTGGTAACAAAGATCTCAGTGACAGCCACAAACTCAACACAGCAACATTTGGAATATAATACAGTCAATACTCGGTTATATATAGTCGAGAAATATAGCATTGTGCAAAAAAGACAACATATGAGTTTCTTTTAATGGTGTTCAATCGCTGTAAAATATCTTGGCTTTACGGATAATAATTTCATAATGGATGTTCATGCAACTGTGTTATACGTTTCCGTTTAGATTTTGATTGTAGTTACCCAATATTGAGCCGACTGTTCCTCCCAGGGCCATGGCGGCGGCGGTAGCCGGGGAACTGAGCACCACAGCGAAGTACAGGACCGCTCCTCCGGGAGCAGACGAGAGACCGAAGGCACAAGTAGGTGCCTTCAGCACACCCCCGAACAACTGCAACATGTCAAAGTAAAAGTTTTCCCCCGCTTGACTTTTGTGGTTGAGGAGCTCTGCTCAATTCACTTACATCGCCCCAGTTAATGCCGCTCCTCGCTGTGGCCGTGGTCACTTCTACCGTTGTGTTGCTGGAAGCAGAACGCTTTCTTCGGTTGGAAGTAGGCTCCGTCACGCTGCTGCCATCCTCCTCGTCCTCAACAGTGGTCCCCGAATCGTCGAGGAAAGAGTCACCTTGAGCAGAATCCAGTCCAAGAATATCGAAGGGCTTGAATAATTTGTTCCTCAGATCCCCAACACCTTTCAGAGCTTGAGCTCCATCTTCCAGCATCTTGAGCGGATCATCGGAAAACGAGAAACCCAGAAGGGGTTTAGGTGCAGCTGAAGACGAATCCAAATCAACTTGTGGTTTGCGGCTCGAGGTGATGATGTTCTTGTCGGTGTCCTCTGAAAGGCTTGCGTTACCCGGAGATGGTTTGCGGCCTTCGTCAGATGTTGTATTGTCCTTCAACCCCGGAATAACGACGATGGAGAGGTCATCGGAGCTGGCAACTTTGAACGTTTGTGGTTTGTGCAGAAAACCTCTGGTTCCATTGATGTCTGATTCTCCCAATACGTCGTCAGCAACTTTGAAGGCTGTCTCTGGGTACCCCAGATCATCGGAAGCGTTGTGATTCATGCCTTGAATAACTGTATCGTTGACAGCGAGGTCTGGAAGTACTATTGGTTGGTTACCCATGTCAGAGAAGACTGAATCGTTGACCTGAGTGATGTTGGAATTTGGGAGGAGAGCTGAGACGTTGGAGCTGCCTCCGTTAACGATCGGGACCTGGGACACTGCAGGCAGAGTGGTAGCGGCCAACATAGGGTTCAGGGCGGATTGGGCGACGCAGATGAAGATCATGCCCTGGGTCGTGGCGAAGGGCACCGCGAGGCTAGGGAGACCGTTCAGCTGCGAGAAGAGTCTGTTCAACGCAGACGTCAGGAACACGCTAAACACAACAACAATCATCTATATATAGTACATCACACGAGACAGTTAATAAAGTAAATATAGCTCTGATAGATTCATTCAGATGCGCTACTTATAGACTGAACCACAATCAGAACGCAATGGCATGGAAAATTAATCGTTTAAAAATGTCGGCGCAGGAATTGTTAATTTTTTAAGCTATGCTTGTTATATTTTTAATCAAAACAATCAGTTTGGTGAACGTTCTGAAGGTCTATAAAATTTATTGTTACAGTTATTCCAGAGTAAAATCATACTAGTCTCTTAACCGTGAAAGATGGAGTTATGCAACGGTGCCCTAGAAAGGCCTCCGACATCACATGCTCTGATCCTTCAGCCCAACCTAGGATTAAGTAGGATTCCTTGCAAGGCGTCACAAGACTTTGAAATTACGGAGACGGAACAATGATATCGTAAGCAAGAAGAACAAGCGGCAGTAAAAGGAATACGCAATATTCCATTCCCATGTTCTTAGATTACGTAATCTCCAATCGAAATAAGATTGAAAGATTTTCAGTCGCCATTCAATGAGGAAATAACGTCCACGTTTCCTTGGACGCGTTGATGAAGCTTTTACAAAAAAAGATTGTCTGGAAAAAAGTAAAATAGAGGTTTCTATAGACTTTGAAGCTATGTGGCTACAGGTGTCACTGTGTTCCAAGTAAGTGTACCACGTGACAACGAAGCTGTAGAATTGTTCAAAATAATGGGTTTTATTGTTAATGTTGATAATATTTTCTCATGCAAAGACTCGAAAAATAAAAAGTTTAATGTACTATTATTTTTCTGTGTTTAATTGAACCCATATTTTATATTTACCAGTTTATGTTTTGTTAAAATCCTTGGTCAAGCTTTTCATCAATTTTCGATCAAGTATTGAAGATTATTCTCGCGTAGCATTCCAGGTTCAATGACTCTGGAATCTTTCCAGAACAAAATGAAAGATATTTCGTTATAAATTGAGACGGAATTCCGGATTGCTAAAGTAGTAGGTTTTTCAGCGCTAATCATAATGGTCTTGATCCATTGAATTGATAGCGAAGACTTCTATGCTACGAAAAGTTCTCCATAGTAAACGAATTTTTGTTTGCGCGATAGGCTATACGAGGTTCATCCTCGAGGTCGCCTTCCACCTTTAATAGAATGAAAATGGATTTTAAATGTAGCCAAGGGATAAAAATGGGCACGTGGCTGTATTCTCAAGATCCTGCGTGGTATTTGCCTAAATGTGTTGAATAGAAAGCCTGTATCGGGTAGGTCGAACGCTTGGTTCATGGGAACCTCCATTAGAGGGAAGAAGTCATCTTAGAATCTTCATTAAAGTTACATCTGTGTGAGGTAATCAAAATGTAATCACCTTTGATGAATTATATCGTTTCACAGAGTCAATTGACAATATGTTCAAACAAAGAGAAAAAATAAGGTTAATCTTGAAAACCTTTCATTTACTCCAATGAATAATAGAAAATATCTGTAAAGCAACCTCCACATCAAAAGTTAAATTTAATAAAACTCCACGAAAATTGTGTCCAAAGTCGTAAAGAAAAACGTCCCTGAATCCGTAATACTGCAATGTAAGGAATTTTAGTAAAACGTCATTAATGATCATTAGACAAAAGCGAATCAATGGTTGCGTCTCCTTGATATTTCAAGGCTGTAAAAGCCACATATTTATCATGTATACCAATTTTTACTCTTCACTTCAATGTGCTTTGGATTTCCTCGGGAACCATCCAAACTTGCATAACTTTTTAAGATGAACCTAATCTTCGACTGTAAGATGACGAGAGAGATCACCGAAGCCGAAACGTCGCGGTTTAATCACTATGTTACCAATGTGTAAACCTCAGAACTATTTCTTCAACAACTACACCGGAAAAGCCTTTGACCTTTAACCAACGCAAATTTTGAATAAAGTATTTATCAGTTTCCTTTAATAATCCACTAATATTTATATTATTGGGAAGTGACTGGCCTAAACCATTCCAACCAGGATGCAGTTGAAGGTAGTAAGACCAGCCCGGATCTATACTTCCTGCTTCAAGATCTGATAATCAAAAACCAACAACAAATCAGGAGATCCCCTCTGGTGGTGTTCCAAATCTGAACTGAGCTAACGAGTGAACATGTAACCCGGTTGGAAACCCGAGAACGTTTTACTATTAATTTACAACTGAGGTCAGAGTTATTGGCTTCTAGTTTGATCTTGTAACTTTCGTTTCCAAATTTTCTAGAACTATATTTTAAATTCGGTCTTAAAAAAATTATTGTATCCAAAGATATTTCTAATTATAAGTTTAAAACCAACATCCTTCTTAATAAAAATTCATATATAAATGCTATCAGTATTAGAATTCACATACTACAATCTGCCTTAGCACAACCAAAATAAAAAATTATGGAAATATGGATTTATAAAGTACGAGGTCTTTCCCGGTGAACAGCATGTATAAATTGCGCTCGGATTTCCAGCCCGATTGAAGTGATAATAAGTGACGTTTCAATGGCTACCATCGCCATCTTCTTAAGACTGAAGCGATGGCCGTCATTCAAACGTCACTGGTTATCACTTCAACCCACTTGTAAACCCGAGAGCAATTTATACATTTTGGATTTACTTAAAGAATCCAATGGTGAAAGTTTATTGTCCAATGGCTGAAACGTGTGAAGCACTCACAGGGCGTGTAGATGTGTGTGACGACTCACCAGCAGACGGTGCCGATGAGGACCACCACGACGAAGATGGGTTCCTCTGAGAGGTACCTGCCGAACAATATTGGGAAATGACTGGCCGAGACCATTCCAACCAGGATGCAGTTGAAGGTAGTAAGACCAGCCCGGATCTCTCCAACTTCCTGCTTCAAGATCTGGCAAACAAAAACCAACAACAAATCAGCAGATCCCTTCCAAAATTACATAAGTGATTCCCGCAAATACACCTGAAATGATCAGTACTGAAATTTATCACATTTTAATCAGTCACAATGTCATTCTCCCATAAGCTTTCAAAATAGTTGATTATAAATGATGTGACATTTTAAAAACAAGAAATTACTTTACCTAACACTTTTTTACAGTCATTTGATAAACTAAGCGTGCACACAGTAATCTAATAACAAAACCTTCATTCTCAAGAAGAAAACAACTTTAAATTCAACTGATACCCTGTACAGGCTTTCATGAATACAATTTAACTGCATTTCCTTTAAAATTTTAGATAGATAATAATTCATTTACAGTGTTTCTTTTCTATGCTATGTTTAGGTAGATGTTTGGAGACTATGAAAATGACAGGAAACCTATTTATAGGCCCGCTGTTCCCGGGGCCAATATTTTCAAAAATAGTAAAATAAGAAAAGGAATAATTCATAATGTGCCGAAAACAATCGAATTAAGTAACCTCAGGAAAGATATTTGTAAATTATTTGAAATGATAATTATTTATTTTGTAATTTATGTTTCTTTTTTTAAATTTATTGAAGATAACTTTTATCCAAAGATATTACAGTTGATATGACGATAAAATATAGTATTTATACTCTGTCAAAATAATTACCATTGTAATGTGCAGTGACATTAAATTTAAAAGCGAGAGAAAATACATTTATGTAAGTAGGGATGTACATTATATACTTTTACACAGTTATTATTATTATTATTAATATTGTTTCAGTGGCGGTGAATTTTATCACAGAATTTGGCGAATTGGGGATATCATTTAAAAGAGTGGAAAATATAGGAAGAGTTTTTGAGAGAAGTTGCTTGAGACGCCAGCTTTACCAGGGGAGAAATTAACCGTAAGTTATACCGGAATAAGAGAGTGGAAGGTTTTTAGTCTATGGGAAATTTCCTTCTTAGCCTGTGGTTATGTGGAGGAAGAGGTGGATTTCTATGGAAGAGGGTTAATGTAACTTTTGATTAAGAAGGATATTTATATTTATTAAATTTATTTTATTTCAAGTCTCATCATTGCCTGATCATTTGATGGTGTGGATGTTATTGATAACCTGCTGTTTGCTCCAGACATCTCTGTATCAGTATGTTGCTCTTGGTAGTCGTTTCGTGGTAGGTTGTGAGGCAAGCTTGGCCTTCAGGTCTGTTATGTTGTTGCCCTGGTGGGAAAGTATCCATATGACGGTATTTCCGATACTGTGGATTTGGTGGAAAATTTTTCAGACTAGCTGGTATTGTTTCACTTTTAGTGAATGCAACAAGTGAATTATTAAGAATTATGTGTTTGTTTACACTGGATGAGTCAATATGCTCTATTGTCATAAGCATGGTGTAAAGTTCAGCCGCGTAATGGAAGATGTTGACTGAGTTGATTGATGAGTCGGAACACAGGCCTGTACTTCCAGTTCCCATGCCGTTTCTGGAACTGTCGGTGTAAATTTGGTTATACCCAAGGTAATAGTCACATAATTGGAAACATTTGACCTTTCGTTCCTTGAGTGTTGGCTGAAGGTTTTGATTGGGGATAGTGACCCTTTCGACCAACATTAGACGCTAAATGTCTGGTTTTTGATCGAGAAACAAACTGAACTGAGCTGACAATTATTTATTCGAAGTAATCGTAACGACTTATGAGAAAATGGACTATGGGATTTGAACGCTCGTTGATGGGAGGTTATAAAGTAAGTACGTAAGTGAGAATATTCTGACTCACGATGGAGAGTGACAGTCCCAGCGTTGAAGTGCACAGGCCCCAAAGACAGGCCTGCAGATCCACGTAGAGAAGAGCAGCCACGATCACGATCCCGGTAATTGGGTTGTTACATAGTAGCACCTAAAATTTTTTAAAAAAAACATCTCTTCGTATTTCACATTCATCTCATTACAGATGGCAATTGTTAAGTTCATCAAACACTTTTAAACGTGGGTTTTGTTAGATAACTCTTAAAGATATGTTACTTCATAAAAGTACTGATAGATTACACCACCGACCGTAGTTGTTACAGAACCTATAATTGTGGCTTATCCAACAACTTGAAACGTTTACTAGGGTTTTAATCTTTCATCAAGATGGCGTCCCTCAACATTTCCACAACTGTGTACGAGATTGAGTTGTGACGTCACTGGATAGACCCTGTTGCTGCCGCTGACCTGGAGCTACTCCAGTGATCACCACAGTGTCCCGCCTTGAGAGTTTTTACTGTTGCATAAACGATTACGCTTATATTCTACAAAACCTCGAATACTTGTGACCACATTGCAGGAGCTGTTCTTACCGTCACTCCTGACATAGATTCTTCTCAATTTTGATGGACTTCATAATGAAACTGTGCAAACGTGCATCACTCCAGTTGTAAGTGAACAAAAAGTTTTAATAATAAGAAGTTGTAAAGACTCTGTATTAGAAGCTGCTAAAATTAGGTCACTAGGATTGGAGTTCTCTTTAAGGCAAAGATTGTAGATAAGGAAGCTCCGTTTGTAGGTTGTAAGATAAGAGAATTACAGTGCGTGTAGACTGGCAAACAAATCCATTTAGTGCGAGTACTACTTACTATCAGGTGATAAGAACAGCGCCGATCTTTTAATCTCCAACTACATTCATGCGCTCAACAAGCGATGATTTGGATGTACAGAACTAATATAACTGTACATCGCAATATTCCCTCAAAATATCGACGTTAATAGTTTATGTTTAATTGATTATCGCTCCAAGAATGGTCGTTAATATCATCCGCAATAAATTCAGTTTCCTACTGATATGGGCGTTCTGCTGCAGTAAATTTTCCTCATAAATTACCAATCAAGAGTTACTGCAGTGAAAATTTCATCCTCTAGCCATCGAAAGTTTATTATGTTTTAATATTCTTAATACAAATCCGTCGTAGAACTAACCCCCGTCTGGTATTTATTTGTTGATATCAGTTTTTCTTTAGATGAGTTAATTTCTACGCAACTGTAATTTATCTAAGGTTTTTTATGTCTATTCAAGGAAAATTAAATTTATTTATTGATTCCTTTAGCCCTCTAATGAGCGTATAGTATAAATAAGAGATTTAATCCAAGGATAGGTAATAACGAAAGATATGAAGTTGTTATCTGACATGAAATATTATAATTGAAAAACAGTCAAATTTGTGAGAAAAACATTTAATTACCATTTAGTTAATATAATTATAATTACGACTTTTTGACCATCTTTGTGGACTATTCAATCAGGCAAAGATTTAAATGGAGAAAAACATTACACTATGTGAGTAATTTTACGTCGTGGTCGTCTTACGGTGACGGTTGCGACCGAAATTATCCACAGTTTGTTCTTCATTCAAATATTTGCCTGATGAAGTCCATAAAGATTGACGAAACATCGTAATTGTAATAATATTAACTAAATAGTAATTAAATGTTTTGCTTACAAATTTGGCTGTATTTAAATTACTAAAAACTCTTTAATAACACGTATAACGTGAAAAATAACAATAAATTTTTTAAAAAACTCTCTAAAATTATGATTATAGATACGATGAAATAACACCTTATAATCGGATGTGACTGTGCCTGACAACCAACTGGTGACTTGGAAATGGCTTCTTTAAGAATGGAAAAAACGAAATGATTTGTAAGGTATCTGATGTGGTCCAGTGAGACTATTTTACATCAAAATTGCTTCACTGTCCTTAATATTCAGGTTTATATGAGCGATGTCTGTTCACTGTACAGTTCAATCACGCGTTCTCTTAAAATATTAAAATATCAGTTACAAATGGTTAGTTTATTATGTATTGATAATGTATTTCTTCAAATCCTCTAGGAATCTATTTCGCCATTAGGTTAAATAAAGGAACGCCTTAGAGTTCTGGGGGGAAGAAAGGAAGCGATTGAAATCCCTGAGGATCAGATCCAATCCATCATCGGCAAAGACACCTCATCCCTTCGGACACAGAAAAAAATACCAATAACACTCTTCTCAAAGGAAAAACTTGGATATCGATGCTGCTGTTCTTAAAAGAAAAAGAAAATTGTAATTATGAGCGATAAGGTTCTAAGTAAAAACTGAAAGCTTTTATTTTAACCTTAAAATTAGCAATAACGCGAACCAATGTGATATTCGTTATTTTAATAATTGTAAACATATTCATATCTACATATATACCAACTGCATATGCAACGTATAACAACAATACAATGAAAACATTCACACTTAATTTGTCATACTCAAGTTGTACGAACGACATCGACAAAAGAGAGCGATTATTTGATGGCCAGTGAACACAGTCTCTGTCGCCGAAAAGTAATAACATTATATACAATTTTTATCTCATGAAAGTTAGATAAATTCTTTTTTTAATTATGCCAAACAAAACAAATTAGGTTTTAAGACCAGTCCTATTTAAATCGTTTACAATCAAAGAACATGAAACAGTGACTAATACTATTTAATTAATTAAATTAAATCAACAGTTATCTAGTCATCCTCTGACGGAACAAAACATTATGACAAATTGCTTAATAGCATATTGGTCCAGATTTGAAACATAACACAGTATGGATTCCGATGGCAGGATTCCGGTGGTTTTCGTTCAGGGAACTAGCGTCCCAGATGTGTTCCAGCAGGTTCAGATCAGTCGAATTTGATTGTCAAGACAACAAAGAACGCTAAACTGAGGTCTCCGAAGCACATGTGCCATCAACAGTGCTGTGTTCTCAGATCTTAGCCTTTCCTGTATTAAAAGTGGTAAAAGCAGTAAGAGCTTCACGTCCTCCCATGAGGCGTGGACGTCCTACAGCTCGTCATCAAAGCGTGGTTTAATTATTCTTCAAAACTAATTCCCATAGGGTGCTCACGACAGTATCACGTGATCAGCCGACCAGCTTCCTTTGTCAAAGTCACTTATGTCAGTGTATCTTCCCTATACATCATGTATCGTTGCTATATTTATTTCTCATTCGCCTTTGTCTCCTATATATATAGTTTCCTTTCTATCTCACAGCGGGAATTGGTTACCATTTTTTTGGCTTGTGTAATTCTGGTCACTTCTCCGGCTTTAGTGTATCATTCATGAGTGAATATTATTTTCCCTCTGCACAACCGAGTATATTTCGTCAATTTATATAAGAGTTGCCCACCTCCTGTGGTGTAGTGGATAACATTGCTGCCGCACAACCTAGGGGACCCGAGTTAGAATCCTCGCATGGGCTTGGATGTTTGTGTCGTCATGGTCGGGAAGACCGGGATTAAGACTTCTGGAGAATCGATACGCTGACCACGTATCACTCAAAATTCGGAATGTGTCATGCAAGATGACAGTCCGCAGTCGACCCGGTAGACGAAGGCCCTCAATGGGCTTTAGAGCCAAATAAGATGAAGATAGAAGAGTTGACATGTTTTGAGTTTGATGACTTTTTTTCCCTGACACCTGCATTACTCAACCCAGAAGGATAAGTAAAAATTGTATAAAATTCCCGTCGGAAGAGATAAAACATCAGGACTTGTCAGACTGGTTCCTGACCTGAAAAATTAAGACTGCAGTTGTACGATCACTAATGTTATTAATAAACAAGCTGTACCCGAGAATTCGTTAGCGTGGAAATAGTCCTCTTTATTTTGCCCTTAAAAGGAAACAACAGATACAGAATTTTAATAAAGTTGAATAAATTAGATATATAAAAAGTAGGGTTTCATTTATGATCTCTTCAGGGCAAACCTCATAACTCGTAGTTGGTTTTTAACAATAAATATGAGCAATTACTAAATATTTAAATTACCTGATACGATAAATAAAATCAATTTTCGTATACATCGTATCGACAATCCAAAGTTTATTATTTCTCAGGGAGTCAACTGTCTGTCAATAATAGGTTAATAACCGCGGGAATCCTGTTGCAACAATAGATGGAGTGAGAAAAATAGCCCTCCCTTTCTTTCTATCTCTCTTTTTGCTGCCAATATTACGCTTTTAATAACACAGTGAGTGGGATGATGGCATAGAAACACCTAATAGGACTTGTAACTCACAGTTGTTTTTCACGTCGGCTTTCGCGGTGAAATTCAATGGATATATAATTATTTACATCTTCCGATTTCTGCAAGATATAGAAATGAAACATACAGTAAAATTTAATTTTTGTTTCAATCACTTTAATATTCATTGAAATCCATTCAGCCGTTTCGGAGCCTATTCGAGACAAACATACAGACAGAGAGAGACGGACACTTAAAGTTTATTTATTAATATAGACAACACTGAATATATTTAGTATTTTTCATGGTATTCTAAGATAGAATACCTGAAAGGGTCATTTAATTATTTAGTTAAGAGAATCATATTGACGATACGGTATTGCCATCTTGATGATAGATTTAGTTAATACACATTTCTCGTTGAAGTAATGATATTTTATTAAACATTGTAGATCAAAGCGCGAACATCAGTGAGTACTTCTTTATATCCGTTTTAAAAGAACCTTCTTACTAATCTCGTTTAACAGAATGTCAAGTTATTTCAAACATTTTTCCACATCACTTTAGTCAACTTCGAAAAAGATGCACTTGCTCTGTAAAAACGTTCATCTCTATGTAGTGCTTGAACAATTTTGACGACAATTTAAAGTGTCAACTTGTGGAGCACTTTGTTTCTTTACTAGTAGATAGAGCTGTCTCTGGGACAGGAGCGAACTCGACATTCCAGGTCTCCAAATTCCAGCACTCGGGACATTCCGCACGAACAAGGACAACCTAATTTGTGTGACCACAGATCCTTCGTATTTATCTTCTTAAAATATTTCTCATTTATTACGAAGGATGGAACGTCAAATAGAATGCGAGTTAGCAGATCAGTTTCGTTTTAGGAAGAATATAGGTAAAAGAGAAGTAATATTACTTTGCGTCTAAATTTAGAAGATAGGATAAGAAAAACCAGATCTCGTTCATGGTATTTTTAGATTTAGAAAAAGCGTTTGATAATGTGAACTGTAACACACTGTTAAGGATTTTGAACAGGACAGTATAAAATACATAACCTCTACAGAAGACAGTCAACACTAATTAGAAATGAAGATCAAGAAAAGAAAGCAGAAATCAATAAAGGAATAAACAAGGATGCAGTCTGTCGCCCATGTTGTTTAACTTATATATAGAACAGGTGATGAAGAAAGTTAAAACGCAATATGGAAAAGAAATCGTAGTACAAGGAGAAAAAATATAATAAAACTCCGTTTGCTGTTATTGTAGTATTAGGGGAGTCAGAACAACCATAACGTGGTCCTGGAGAAAGAGCTCAATATGAGGATTAATAGAGGGAAAAACCAATGTGATGGAGTGTAATATGGGAAACAGTGTAATAACAAACTGTCTTAGATTGGGAAGGATATTTTGAAGGAAGTTAATGAATTGTGGTACTTGGGCAGCAGAATAACTAGGGATGGTAGAAGTATAGTAGACATAAAGAGTAGGATAGCACAGGCGAGGAAGGCTTTCGCGAAAAAGACGGATGTATTCACGGGAAATGTGTGCGAATATTAGGAAATCGTTGCTAAAAATGTTCGTGTGGCGTTATATCGGTGCGAAACGTGGACGGTAGGAGTTGCTGATAGGAAAAGAATAGAAATATTTGAAATGTGGCGCTAAAAATCAGATGGGTGGATAGAATCTCTAACACGGAAGTTCTTAACAGAATAGGGGAAGAGCGAACAATATGTAGGGATAGGTCAACAGATTACGTTTTAAGACATGAGGGTCTTGGTAAAATTAGTGTGTAAGGTAAGAACAGAAAAGGGAGGCCAATGATGGAATATGCAGATTAGGGAGGATATAGTAGTTATGGGGAAATGAAAGCATGGAGGGTTGCATCAGTCCAGTCGTAGGACCTGAATACCACAACAACAACATAAACTATTTTAATACAGAATATTATATATATTTTTCGTTGCCTCCCGAAAACAACATCCTGCTACGAAGGAAACGCATCTTCTCCCCTTCAACAGCTCACCAACAGTATCTTATTATTCTTATGGAGTATACTAATTTCCACAATATTTCTCAATTTTATATGTGGCACTGTAACTGAATGGCATATGCTTGATGCATTAAATGAGCATTCGTTATTCTTTTCCTTCCTTTAGTACTATATCATCTGAAAATGCTAGTGTAAGTACCTCTGATATACAAATTAGATACACTTTATACTTTCTCTAGGGTAGTATCAAAAGGCAAACTAGGTAGGTTATTGGTGGGTTGTTGAAGGGGAGAGTTGCGTTTCCTTGGAAGCTGGTTTTTGTTTTCTGGAGGCAACGCAAAAGATATAATATTCTGTATTAAAATAGTTTATGTTGTTGTTGTGGTATTCAGTCCTACGACTGGACTGATGCAACCCTCCATGCTTTCATTTCCTTGTCTCGGTCCTTTCTGTGTATTAAAAGCTTCATGTGGACCTACTTATTGCAAACAATACATTTAATGTATTTTTTGTAATATTATAAATATTTATTAAAGGAAGGCCAGCGTAATGTAACATTGCCACTTAAAAATGAAGACAAAAATGTTTGAAAAGCAGCTGTATATTTTTATTTTCGTACCTGTCCGTAGCCCCTGAGCAGAGCGTCGAGGAACCTGAGAGAAGCCCACAGCGAGTGCCGCCCCTTGCGGTCCAGCGCCTCCGTCACGGCGCGGCAGTCGCCTGTCACTGCCTGCCACTTCATCTGCAAGCAAGGAGCACTCGTCAGAAATCGCTGCTAAAACATGGACTACGAGGCAAACGAGAATCAGTGAACTCCTGGAAAACAGCTCACATCAGGCAATGAATTCTATTCGTTATTTACTTTCAGTATCAGTGCAAAAAATGTACATCTGCATAATTTAATGAGGCGTTTTTTAGTTAAGAATGAAACTGGAATATAGGGTAGGATAAAATATTTTTTGTCAACAAATCTGATAAACCCGTAAAATAATTTTCATTACTCTATTTGTATCATGAATTGATTGGACGACTGAAAATTAAGGTTAATAAGCAAAAAATATTTACAGTCAGAAATATATTAATTTTCAATTGATATAGATCTTTTGACCTATAATTTATTTAAATAAATTCAGCAACTGGTGAACCGAAGAGGCCTCAAAGACAACTCCACAAACAGTCAACTAAGAAATATCCTGATGAAAATGCCCTTGTTATAGGCCGAAAGTTTATATATACATAAATATATAAATAAATAAATTAAATACTTTAACTTACAATTAAATATACACTAATAATATATAATTATATATTATAATTAATATAATTATAATATTCCGTAGTTAAATTAAATAAATTAAGGACCAGTTTTACAAACACCCTTTTCAGTTTACATTAAACTACGCACCAAATTTGGAATTTTTTCTGGTGTTGAATATGAAATATTTTATGAAAAGATGCCAAATAAAACTTCAACCGAACGTTTCTGTTGTAGCTGCCGTGGATGCGTTAAAGTTTGGATTCTTACACATTTGGCACCTTTTCATCAAAATTCAACACCTGAAGAAGTCCCATATGCGGTCACGAAACGTCGTTTAATCTATTTTTCTTAAACAAAAAGTCTGCAAAACTTGTCGTTACTGCATTTTATTATTTGAATATCAGACGTTAATTGATTTAGTTTCGCGTGGAATTGAAAATGTTAGTGATATTACATCAAACATTTTTAATTGACTTACAGACTTTTCCGAATTAAACATCAATGAAACTGTTGGGAGGGAGTTACAGGCTACATGAGGATCATGATCCTGAAACAGGAAACTCCCCTTTAATAGCATAGCAAAGAGGGGCGTGGAAGGGAGAACAAGGCGCCAAGGATTGACTAGGGGCCCCGTGCTATGTTTTAAGGATACTGACCGCAGTTTCACCTAAAAGAGATGCAGTTAAAGCACTAGAAAACCTTTATCAGGTAGGTCGCGTTATTGGATACTATTCTCACGCCATTCCGAATGACGGGAGAGGAGTTTGCTGTGGAGATGCAGCATTCCCTTCTCCGTGTCTCCACAAGTTTCAGGGGTCAGTTGGCCGAATGGTCCAATGGGTTCGGCGGAGAACTCTTACCGTACGCCCAAGATCGTCGACCCCAATACATACACCTCTCAAAAGAGATGATGGTGCCTCACCATGTGAGAACCTTGAAAATGGAAAGAGAGCGAGGCCCGATCATCACTCTGTGGAGAAATACCTGCGAGAGAAAACTCCTCCAGGTTTGCAGGGAAAGTGTTTATTTTTTCAGGTCAAAGGCTACGGGAGGGTGTAATTGACTAATTGGAAAATAATAAAAAATTAAACTATAAAGGTTTACGGCCAAAAAATAGTTTGAGATACTGAAAAAAGGAAGGAGCGTGGAAAGAAATTATAAAAAGGGCTTCTTTAGTTAATTTTAAGTCCCACACTGACCGAAAGACCGACGAAAACACTTTTTCTGGAGGTGCCCAAGTTTAAAGAAGAGAAAAAGCTATAACTATCCTGGCTCGGGCAAAATTTGGTCTTTATTCTTTGAGACAGGAGTACCAACAACTAAACTATTGATTATTGCGACAATTGTAAATAAAATATTCAAATCAATCAACTAAAAAAATTCAGTGTTAGAAGAATATTTTCCTTCTAAAACCATAATAATAAAGGATCAGTAAGGTAGAACGGAAGCAAAAAATTGTACGATTTAGTCACTCAATTCATGAGATAAACTCATTTACTTTCCCTGAAAAATTTAACAATAATTAACGTAACAAGTAATATTCATATCGAGGCAACGTTTATAACAGCTTGACAAACCTTCCAGTCGGGCGCAGTCTGAAGAGGAGGCTGTTACAAGCAGGTACAGAAACGTCGTTAAATATTTTATGATTAATAATGTTTGTTAATTATACATAATTATTGAAAGCAAGTAAATTAAAAATATCTATTACTTTGCTTTAGTAGTCTCGGGACTGTAAAATTCTATTTGCACAATTAAAAAGCGTTTCATTGAAATTTGTCCAGCGAAAATATAAATACTATTATGTAATGGATTCCTATAATTACGTTACAACGAGAAATATATCAACTTCAATCGTTTCACTGGCTGAGTGGCTTGCTTAAAACTAACACGCCAGTGGTCAATGAAAGCAATTCTAACTTACCATTGTTTCCAGAAGAAAATCCGAAGGCAACAGTTTCACCAAGCCGTGTCGGTAATGTGACTTGTTATCAATTGCAATTACTCACTCATTTTCTTCTTATATCTCCACTTTTGCTTTACTTTCCGTACGCAAATGAGATAAAGAAACAAACTACTTGTATAACTGATTCCATTATCATCCATTGTATTTAAACTTTATTTCCCCGCATACTTGTCACCGTTAAGTCTTTTCTTATACGAAAATATAGAGAAAAGAGTATTTGTTAGCAATATTTCACTATTATGGAAGGTCTGGCATAAAACCGTTCGCAGAAGTTAATTTTTTTTCTTTCAGTTATTTTTATAAGTAATGAGATTCCAATCTGTTTTCTCAAGTTGCTAACCGAAATTGCGGCAAACTTTCCGTAATTGTTGCTCGGTAATACATTTATATTAGCTCGCTCTAGTATTTAATACGGTAGGAATCTTTTTGTGGTCATACCATCCGATAGATCGTCACATTTTTCTAATTTATCATCTCATGTCCCCTATTATCGAAATGACACAAATTAACGCTGAAAATAAAATTTTACGTTTAGGAGGTTAGATGGAATATTGCCGAATGATCATGTGTTTAAATCGTAATTCAAACAATGCTCCATTCACATTTCGACGCTTCATTTCTTCAATGTGGAATTAGTCGGTAAACAATTCCATCAGTATGCTCGCGATATGCACGGAATATGCAGTAAGGCAAAAATCCGAAATTGAAATGTCAAAACGATGCCAAGCTACGACGCAATGAACTTGCTCATATATTGAAGCCCGAGTCAAATGCCACAGGTTTTTCAAACTGTCAGGCGGAAAATTCGGGACCATGTTTTTTTTATTTAAATTTTTTTTCATGACATATTACCCAATGTAATCCGTAGTAAATTTCTTTTTAGTACCTGAAAAAGTCTCAAATGAGAGACGAAACGTTGTAATGTTTAATATTTAAATTAAAAAACTGACAAAGACGTTGATTTAACTCATTTATTAAAAAGGTATTATTAAAAATTTTGTTATGAAAATTAAAAAACAAATTTCTAGCACTACGAACCGGGTCCAAGGGACCATCCAGAAATACAACAAAAATATTTCATCAAAATCGGACAAGCCGTTTAGTAGGAGAAGAATTAGGAACACAGGCAGACTGGAATTACATATATAAAGATATGTAATCTATCTATACAGGTTGTAATATATAAGTGCACACGTTCAAATTGAGGATAAGGAAGGGTCAATACAAACAGATTTCCCTGGAGGGGAATTTAAGAAAAGAAAACTTAGAAAATGGTATTGTCAATCAGTGATATTTACACATGAAAGGTCTGTGAACAACGACTCAGAGGCTCGTCACCGAATTGTGGCTGCAGCGCAAACAATTTGTGGTGGGCCAAGAACCTCCGACAGAGTCAGGTAATTAGTGATCCATTGTCATGAACTTTGTGTAAGGGCAAGTGGTGGTCATTTTTGAGAAATTGCTCTAATAAATCCAAAAATACGTGTATATCTTTTATTTTAATTTCTAAAACACATTATTATATTTAACTGATGGCAGCGATGAGGCGGGAGGCGCACTTAACCAGGAAACAGTACTTATAAAGACGCCGTGGTGTGTAACATATTATACAATCATTTTTAAGAGAATTTAAGTGCATATTAAAAAAATTGAGGACCAGATACAGACAAATATTTTATTTAGTTCAATCGACGTTTCGTCACCTTGTTTGAGATTTCCTCGAGGTAGTATTAAATTTTTATGAAAAAAATATATGTATCTGCGTGTTAATTTATTTAATTTAATTATTGTAAAAACTAATGTTACTTGATTTACTAAAGTACATGTTCATATAGAACCTAAACGCACGTTTCTTAAATCAAGTGAACTATAGAAGCTAAATAAAGAAGTGTTCAATTTAAGAATTTCCCCAGGACAGATCAGATAGACGGATCATACGCCTCCAGATGTTCATTTCCCTGACGTATATTTTATTTTTATGTACATTATTAAACTGTTTTATTCTCTATGTTCCTAGTTGAACAACTTCATAACATTTTCATATTTTCCTGTAAAGATTTATATTTGATGATATGGTTTTATGGTAGATTTAACCAAAATTAGAATCGTCGCCCGGTTTTAAGCTGTTAGCTATCCTTGCTTCTCTTTGTCTTACTATTTTTAGCACGTCTCTCCAGAAATAGCAAACCTGTATCTTTTTTATAGCTAAAATATAACGTAAACAAGGTTTAAGCTTCAGCTTCGTAGGCTTCCTTTTTAATTCCACGGCTGGCTTTCCTTTAATCCACTTATATCAATGACCTAAATTAAACACTGGAGGTGTTTATAATAATAAAATCCACCATTTGGTTCCTCACTTTTATAAGACTAAAAAAGTCGCACTTCTTGACAGTTCTTTTCAAAACTCATAACTTGTTAATTCCTCAATTTTGTTTTCATATTAAATTGCATATAACTTTTCTTTTCAACCAATTTTTGTAATTTCCAACTTTGAAAGATAACATGAGAAATTTTTGGAACCACTTTTAATTCTGTGTCTGTTACGTACATACTCTCCCGTTAATAATTATAATTACCGACTGTTTGCTTTCGATTATTTACATTATTATACTGTGCTTTCTAGTGAAATAGGTGACGGTGAAAGTTTTAGGCAAGACTATTTAACGTTTAGACGGGATAGAGATGGTAGGGAGGCGGAGAATCCATGTACGTCAAACACAACATTGTAACGTGGGTTTTTCTATTTTTTTTGAATTTATAAATATATTAAAGAACAAAGAGTATATATATTAAATGGGTGGGCGACAATAAACCCAAACTTTGACATTTAAAATAGTTTTATAATTAAGAAATGTAAAACATTCAAACTGAGTAATTTTAGTTAAATTTTATTTGCCCAGCTGAACCCTAAACAAAGAAACAACGTAGCAAGAGACTTTATTAAATTTAATCTATTTTACTCCGGGCTGTATGACGTGTTTATATGCATATCAGAGCATTCATCCTGGTTGACCGGCAGTTTCCGGGTCGGCATTGTGAAGTACGCAGCCCTCTGATGTGGGTCAGGAAACGTGTCTCCACCTTCTTTTCCTCGTCTCTACTCTCTGACTCCTTGAAACCAACCAGTCCGTCTTTCCGTTTCTCTGATCTCTTACCTCCAACTCTCATTTTCGAATGCAATTTTTGAAGCCCTCTTCACCTCTAACTCACCTCTCCTATAAACCTCACTGGTCACCCGCATTTTCTAACTTCCCCAGGTCTCCAAAAATTAAATGACTAGGGAGGGGCCACCCCTAGCCATCTTTTGGTTCAACCACCTTCCTGGCCTTGGCTGACCTAAATTTTTCGCCAAGCCCAAAAAATCCTTTCAGATAAAGGACTGAGGCTCCTAAGGTGCCCATCAGGCTTCAAGTTGTATGCCTTGCGAATATCTCAGGATGTGTTCTCTATGGGACCTTCGTACAGAATGCTTATTATTGTAAATTAATTTAGATAAACAAAATAAATATACGACGAAATTTTATACGCGTCACTATATAGCTATTAGGGATATCACGTTACGTAACGTGCACTCCTCGGGAGATCCACAGATTTTCTTTTTGACAAATTGAAGGCTAGTAAATGTATTTCGAATTGAAAAAAGTTTAATGTTAACAAACCAAATAATTATAATATTTTGTTAATTGTATATGTTTTAAAAATATTATAATATTGTTTTGAGGATAAATATGATAAAATTGCCGGTCTTGCTCTTTGGTTTCAGAATTTTAAAAATTGCTTGTGGAAATTTAAATTATTTATTGGTTTTTATTAACAAAGTTAACTCTTCATGAACATATTTTGACGTAAATTAGAGCCTATAATTATTCAAAGATATTTTCAGTACTTCTAGTCTTCAATGAAAATCCCTTTTTTAACTGAAGTATTGTTTGTCATATTCCCGACTAATTTCATTACGCAGACGAATTTTCCTGAGTGAGTAAAAGGTCTAAATCTCTTGTCTGTTATTTAATAATCCTTATTTATGTCTGTAAGTTTAAATTAATGTTTAAATGAGGCCAAAAACAGACTAAAATTAGTAAAACATGACCAACTATAATTTTAAAATAACAACTACATGTTTCTGTTCTCATCTGGATCCTCTTCGATTGAACTAATTAACAATACAAAAAATTATTACATTACAAAGATATTACAGTAGAGCCAAAGACTAACAAAGATAACAAAAACTTAAAAAATCAAAGATAATAATTATACATTTGATACATTACATTTAATTTATTAAGATATTTTATATACTACTGAGCAAATCCGTGTCCGTTTTTACATTCAGCGTTTAATGTGAAGCATTTATGAAACTAAACAGGATTTGTAATTACTATCTTTGTCTAAAATTTGGAAGTTCAATAGTGTTGTTAGATTCTAAAATATGTTTCGTAATAACAGATCATTTTCTTGTGAAAGTTTGTTATTGGATCTGTGTTCCTTAATTCTGGTGCTGATGGCTCGAATCTCTTAATTCATGAATTATAATAATCAAATTTAATATTATTATCTTTGTTTCTATAAATTTTTGTACTTTGTTTCTTTAATAGATTATTTGGCTCTATTCTAATATCTTTGTAATGTAATAATTTTATGTATTGTTATTTAGTTCAACCTGAAGAGGTTCCATATCAGGACCGAAAATGTATTTGTTGTTTTCAAATTATAGTTGATTATGTTTTACTATTTTTTCTCTGTTTTTGGTCTCATTCAAATATTATTTTATTATTTAATATTTGCTGTACTATACCATAGTTACAGTCCTGTAGCTATTATTTGCGAGCAAATAACCAGAGAAAGAATACAAAAATAATTTGGGCAACATAAGGGACAGGATTGTGAATTGTGAGGATCAAGGAAATTGCGTAACTTTAATATAGTCTGGACGAGTGTTAATAATGTGCGTGCAATTACCGTTGAAATGGAAAACTCATAAGCGAAATCACATTTCCGTGTTCCATAGGGTGATGTTTGAACAAGTCTCTTCAAATATCAACAAGTGGTGAATCCGCCTCGTGGTTCACTGATAAACCCTAGAGGAAAAGTTATTGGTCATTGTGTTCTGGTCTATGGACTAACGATATTCCTCTAAAATTCTTCACTTTTAAACACGTTTTGAAAAAACAAATTTATATTGTTTCCAAATAACTGGACAATTTGGAAAGAAACAATTTCTTGGGGTAAAATATTTTATTGTATTTTTTAGATTGTCATATTATCCCTCAAAAAGATTTCATTCGACACTAATCTTTTGTTGAACGTGTAAAAAGAAATGGAAAAGGCAAAGCAGTACCTAAACAAACAGTCACCATATTGAGCGTCATTAAACATGGCGTGGTCTTCAATTCTTTATTGTTACCAAGATAACCACAGTTACATCTATCTGTTTATAAATAAAACACGGCCAAAAGTCAGAAATGGAATAATTTATTTGAAAACGTTACACCGCCCAACTTTCGGAATATCCTCAGTTCTCTAATTAAAATATTACAAAAATTTCATGTTGCTGCTGCAACGTCCGGTAGTTTAACATATTTGTCCAAAACTTGTGGATTATACGTTTATGTCGCTTCAACAACGTATGCTGGAAGTAATGAAGAACGTTGGGAAAGTAAAGCTTCGCAGACAATGTATCCCGCGTGCAAGTTTAAAATGCAGTAACTAAATTCTTGAAAAATTCGAAACTTTCGGAATACTCAAAAATAAAAATTATTTATTAATCAATTAATTTCTGTTTATCACAACCGTAAAATGAAATAAGTTAACAAACAGACATAAGCAAAGTTTTTATCGACGATTCGTCGCCATATATTAGATATTTTCGGGTTAAGTTAAAAATTAAAATTTGATGAAGAAAATATGCCAAATATATAAAATTCTAAACTTTATTACCTACAGGTGCAGCTTCAACTGAGAATTTCAAAATTTATCTTTACTTGAGGATATCCTAAATACGGTGATGAAACGTCGATTCAACTAAATAAAAACTTTGTATTTGGTTGTTAACCTATATTATTTAAAAATTATTTATTGTTTGATTTAATCTCGGTTTTAAATAATAAATATTACTCTCTATATTTATTTCCTTTTCGGACAAATTAAATTCATCAACTACAACTATTCTTATGAGACTTTTATACCGTGGCGTAATATTTTGTAGAAACTAGAGCCAGGCCAGAATCAGTTGTTGCTACTATAATAAATAAAGAATTAATTTCTGATACGTTATTGTAATACAGTGTTCTATATATATTATAAATCATATTCCTGATTAAAGAAAGTAATATCTGGCTATTTATAACTTAAAATAGTAAATATGACGTCGGTTAGTGTGTATTGTCTAATTTAATTTATTTATGCATTCTATTAGAGCACGATGTTTATTACAATATATGATAAAATGATAGGATCTTCATGAAATATTTCACAGAAGAAGCTAGCGCCTCTGACGGCAATTTTGGTCTCTGCGTTAGTATGGTCTTTTAAGAACCCATGCCACTAGTGTTTATTGTTTATTTTCAATTACTCGTATTTTGTAACTATATTCTCCCGGTAATATTTCGCGATTTCAGGATATATTAAGCAGTTGCTTGCGCCATTTGCATATTCAGGAATAAGTACTCCATGCCACGTCATGCCTGGTGTTATAAATTTAATTTTCTATACAATTACACCTGAAATTCATAAATTGAGTGGAAAACGGAGAGTTTCATTATGTTTTATTATCGTCGCTGACTGGTCTTAAAGGGGAAAAAAATTTCTTTCCATTTTTCGTGTCTGATGAGCTCCATTACAGGCTGAAGGAGTTCCTCGAGTTCTTATCTCTTATTCCACGCCATTACCTTCCGCTGACCCATCCAAGCAAGTAATTCTCCAGAAAAGGAGAAGAAGCACTCGCGTTTAATATACACATAAACAAGTTTAGTCATTTATTATAATTTCTTTTTCTTACTCAAGACAAAAGGTTCGTATGCAATTCAACTGTTGATGAAGATGAGACATCTCTTGAAATGAATGATATTTGAAAGTTAAGGGACTGAGATCCATGAATGGACTGGCAGATGTTATGAACCAAATAAAATACACAGACAAGCGTAACTATTATAAATAATGTAAGGTATTAATGGAATACAGTGAACAACAAATTTGAAGATTAATTATGCTATTGTGGTCTCGTACCACGATTCGTCCAAAATTTTGGGACATCCTCAGATAAAAAGAAGTTAACTGCAGACAAATAATTTGCAACGGATTATATATTTACATTTACAATATTACCTTCAAATATACTGTGTCAATTTTTAAATTAAATTACTGAAATATAAATAATGCTGACATGAATTGATGCAAATACATACGATATAAAAATGAGAAGGTCCTAAAATTTTTAACTCGTATGTATTTACATTAAATCAAAATCGACGAAATGTCATATTGAATAATATAAAAAAACATGGTTTTGTTATTAAATCGTCGTTAATTTAATTATATTTATCTGCTTTGAAACATCAGCGGGAATTAAAAGTTTATGTATCCTATAAACTGTACTGAAACCTTGCTCTACCTTCCGCATCCCCCCTTTTCAATTCCCTTCCTATGCTATTAAAGGGGAGTTGCCTGTTTCGGATCACCCTCATGTAGCCTGTTAACCCCCCCTCCAAAAAAAAGAACAGAAACGTAGTGTGTATCTAAAAAAATTGTGTCGACAGAATGGACTTGGTTGCTACAACATTTTTAATGTCACAAGTTTAAAGAAGAATAAAAATTGGATTGAGACCATTTCAAAGAAAAAAAATTGTACATTTAAGAAAATAAAATAGAAATTCAAAACTTCAAACTTTTAAATAATTTGAAGTCGTCTTGTTGAATCAGAAAACAGTTTCAAATAAAGGGAATTTACACCTTGAAAACTGAGTACGAAAAATGTTGTAAATATAACATACAGAGCTTCATTAGTATAGGCGGTTATCAGTCTTTCTTTTCTGATTTCTCTTTCTTTGATGTTCATGTTCTTGACGGTAGTCATGTCGAGTCCCTACTTTTCTTTTTTTCTCAGTGTTTATATTTGCGATAATAGATTAGATATCTTCGTACCTGCAACTCCTGTATCCACATATCTACGATTTGGAATTCTTTACGCGTTTTATCTTATCTTATTTACCTTTGAAATTAAAGTACAGTTCTTACTACATTAATTATTTCTTAAATAATGTAATCTTCTATTCAGATGTTACTTGCTCCGGCACAATATCGACAGTATCAAAGGACGTTTCTATATCTTGCTCTGAATCATCGAAAGTTAACACGGCAATTTATCGAAATTAAAGGCAGACATTATGCTTTTTTTCGTATAATTTCTCAAAACCCTGATAATTCTTAAATTTTACAGGAATATTCATGTATTATTTATAATCAATTTTCACTCACTATCAAACACCTTTTCTGCGCACTTCTAATAGTTCTAATAATATGTAAAAATTCACATTCACTTCCAATCCATTTTTTTTTTGGTTAATGGGCTACACGAGGGTGATCCTGAAACAGGTAACATAAAAAGGAAATTGAAAAGTGGGGAGGGAGACTTTGAAGGTAGAGCAAGGTAGCCAAGGATTTATGAAGGTCCTCTGGACTATAGTTTAAGGATCCTACCCAATGTTCATATAAAGCGATGCAGGGAAACCCCTAAACCCTGCATCAGGTTCCCTTCTCGGTGTCTCTACCGGTTTTAATGGGCAGTTGGTGGACTGAACCAATGGGATCAGCGGACAACTAATACCGTATGTCCGAGGTCTTCGACCCTAGGATATACACCTCCTAAAATAGGTGCAGGTGCCTCTGTATGTGAGAAGCTTAAAAACCAGAGAGAGTAATAGTTATTCCTAACGTAGTCAGTTGAGCCCGGAAGTCAATCTGGAGAGAAATTCCTGAAATACCAACTCTCAAGGTCATCGTTTCACCTACATGTTAGCTGCCTGCTCCAGGAATTGTATACCCGGCCTGTTCGAGCAGACTGCGTGTTACAAGGTTTACTATGAGGTTTGCCTCTAGGACTTCCAAAAACATTCGTCGGACTGCCGTGAAATGTTTTGTGTTTAGCTCTGTTTACATCAAAAAATAATTCTGTTCATTTTTTTTAAATTTAGGATCCTTTCTTCCCTCCATTCAAGGACAAAACCTTCCCATGTCAGTCATCTGCTCTGCAACATCATGTTTGTCCCCTATGACTTCCTATACAATTTATCCGATTGCCAATTCTGGTATTCTGCCCAGAGAAGGTTTCTATTGATATTCTCAATATTTAGGATCTGTTTCCAGTTTTAGGTCAAAAAAGGTCCCACGTCAATTTATGCTCTTGTGATTTACATTCAATGGTACTACTCTAAACATGGTTTTGATCTTTGTCGACAATGGTTTTTGCGTTTGATGTCCTTCTATTTGAATCGCTTCCCCTCTATATTTTTCTCTTTCTTTACTAGACAACGGAATACCCGAAAAATCTCAATAATGATACTACTCTAAAGATATATAGAACTTACAACAGAGTACGTTATGCTGCGTGCGTGCGGCGCATTCGGCGACGACGACGTTCGCGAAAAACGTTTAAGAAGTGTCATAACTTAAATAAAAGGCTACATCAGGGTAAACACATTACTTCGTGCTAATCAAACCGAACTATAGTCCAGGAGACCTTCATAAATCCTTGGCTACCTTGCTCTACCTTCAAAGTCTCCCTCTCCACTTAAATTTAACCAACAAATGATACTTTTATTTAGTTAATAAGTATGCAAAATGTTTTATGTCACATATGATTGAGGTACGTCATATAAATACCAAGGCCACACACACCTAATTTTATTTTTAGACGGTGTATATCCGTAGACATTAATTCGCGCTTGATAGAGAGAAGGGATGGTTCTCATATCGTCTCCTTATAAATATAATAGACTGTTTCTGTCAATTTTTGTCTGTTTATGTAAGGTACCAGGAGACTCGTTTAAGATGCCGAGTCATCGCGGTGGTTATGACGTCATAAGGTAGGGGGCGTGAATAAGGTACATTTTCAAAAATTTGACGCTCCAGCTGAAGACTTCATCAGATGTTGACAAAGGGATTACCGTGCAATTTCCAGTGCATCGCCGGGCACCCAGCTAGAAAATCGAACTGTAAGATTTTTTCAGAGAAGCGAAGTTGCCAATTGGATATACTGAGGAATATAAATACACATTGGATATTTATAGACGATGCAGGTTTTACGAGAAGTTCCCAACAGCCGGACCAGGGTTCCCTGCATCAGTTTCTGGTGAATACCTGGTATGATCCTTAAACTTCAGCTTAAACTTGATTGACTTCCTTTTTCTTTCAAATTCCCTTCCTATAAGAAGCGTATCTTCCAACTACTGAATTAGCTTCATGTCACCCAAAAGAAGAGCTGTCTAATTCGATTCGTAATTATATCTCCTTCACCAATATTTAGTTCTACTAAAAGAAGCTTAAATATAGTTCGAAAATAATTCGTTAAATTTTGATGAGATTCTTTTTTACTTATCTCTGTTCATTACGAAAGAGATTTCCTCTATAATATCACAACGTCAGAAAAAGTTCCAAGTCCATCACGTGTTGCTGGATAAGATTCTGAAACCTCAATTTTCGGTTTTTATTGCAATGTGTCTTTCGTCACGATTTAAGCCAGTTGACATCATATTTTTATTCGTGGAATCGTGGCGCAAAGATTAATTGGGCAAAACAGGAAGAACCTATCTAATCGCGTTTATTAGGTCTGCAGACTGTTTGAATTCTGATTCCTTCTCTGCTATTTATGGCCATGTATGATAGTGTTCTTAGATACCGACATGATATTTCACACGTTTTTATATGTAGAGAAAGACATTTATATACACACAGAAAGAAACATAATTTCATAATATCGGCAGATAAGAAATAAAATATGTAGAATAAGGTTTAGTTAAACCACAATTTCATGAAATTCTACTATCTAATTACGATTTTTCGTCCGCAATATTCTAAAACCTTCAGATAATAACAATAGTTAGGATACATTGAACCTAAATATTTGAAAAAAACAGAAATAATTAATTTGTTATTTATTATATATTTTTTCTATTTACCCGAATCTTATGAATGAAACGTCGTAATTTATACACTAAAATTGTTTTGGCGCAATTGTAATTCTATTAATACACGTATCAGACGTATAATTATTATATTATATTTGTGAAACATCAGATAAATTTTTATCATGTGGAAAGAACTTATGTGATATCCTCCTCTTTTATTTACTGCTGGTTAAAAGCTGGATAACTATCAATTAAGATCTTTGAGATACAATAATTATTTAGCTACGATTAAGTATATTTGCATTAAACAAGCATTAAACAGCCAGAATTGTTTATTTATTATTCAACACGTGATATACAGCATTTAGTGCGAAAGGTATGGGCTTCTTCGTAAATATACTCGAGTTATATATCTGGAAACAGTTAAAAACATTTTCTTTAAACGTTTTTTGTGTCTCATACGCGCATCTAGATCTCCTAAAGTGAATGCGGGTTGCTTATATTCTTGATCTATAATACTTTTTTTTAATTTTAAACATTTCACGTCGTAATTAATCTATCGTTGGCAGAGAGCTAATTCCCGGAGTAATAATCTGAAATTAAATTTTGATTCAAATGTATACGAAATAAAAATTAGAGGTCCGAAACGGACTGCATCCAGGATGGTTACACCCGAAATGTCCAAAACGTTGAATGAAAAACTGTATATAATGTGTTGAATGATTTCTTTTAATCTGAATGATCAAGTATTTCATGTTTATGTAAAAAAATATATTTTAACTTTTTCGAAAGTTTAAAGATTTTTCAATACGATTGGTACAAATTTACCAGACGACTGAAAAATAATACTGAGAAAAAGGAACATCTGAGCGTGAGTGATAATAAATTAGGAAACAGAATTTAGTAATAATTATTTTTGTTAGAAGGTAAATTCAGAATTCAAGTGACAACATCAATAAATGTAGTCAAATTCTGTAATTCCATGATTAGCTTTCATGTTTAGGGCCGGTGCAGGATTGACTTAGTAACAAGAAAGTAATTTTCCATCCTATTTTAACGAGTTTAATCCCTTCCTAAAACATTTTTCCTGCAAACATACGATAAAATTTACGGTTTCGTTTTCAAGGTAATTTCTTTCCTGGAAAACTAATCGTTACAGAATTCCTACCAACCTCTCATTTCTCAGTATTTTATACGCAGTGTGGCTGTATGGACTCTATTAAAACAATTATACAGCAATCTGAAAAAGAGAAACTAATTCTACTAATTTGAAATTACAGGTTTCAACCTACAAATATTTATTTACGTTTGGGTAACAGAAGATGATTATGGCATGACACTGAAGCTCTTCCGACGACTAATGAACGCATTAAAAAAAGTACAAGTAGTTAATTTCCAACTATTTTAAACCTGGAGTTTGCATAGAGTTAACAGAAACATGGGACTTAAATAAGTATACTAGCAGTATTCGAGAGGAAAAAGAAGGATTTTTAAAGCAATTTAAAATGGATGGATGGAGAGACAGATACAACAGTGAGATTTATGAACTTACAGGAATTAAATTTGGTGATAAATATAGATATTAAACACGGTGGAAATCTAGGTTCGTCAGAAATAGAATACGAAAAGGAGGTGGATGATGAAGAGTTGGGGGACAAAATCTGAGGAATTTAAAGGGACAGGAATTAATAACATTCCAGGAGAGTTGATAAGAGCATCGGGTGAAGAAGCAATATTGTGGCTGCGCAGGAAAGTTTGCGAAATCTACGAAACACGAAGAATACTAGAAGATTTTAGTAAAACATAATTGTACCCATACCGAAGAGGTCTGGGGATGATAGATGCGAACAGCACAGGACAATTAGTTTAGTATCTCATGCGTCCAATATATTAACTAAAATACTATATAGGAGGATGGAATGACAATTAAAATGTCAGTTAAGAGAAAATCAGTTTGGTTTTAGGAAGAATGTAGGGAGGGACAAGAAAAGCAATATTGACTCTGCGTCTAAGTTCCTGGAATTTGTAGATTTAGAAAAAGCCTTTGATAATGTGAAATGGAACACACTGTTAAGGATTTTGAAGAGCACTGTAATAAAAGGTAGAGAAAGAAGGCTGATTTACAAACGCTACAGAAGGCAGTCTTCTGTAATTAGAAAGAAATAAAGCAGAAATAAAATAAAGAATAAGACAATGATGCGGTCCCATGCCGTTTAACTTATATTTAGAATAAGCAATGAAGAAAGTTAAAACGGAATGCCTTGTCTTTGATGACAGTAAAAATGGAATATGGAAAAGGAATCATACTGCAAGGAGAGGAAATAAAAACCCTACAGTTTGCCGATAATATTGTAGTATTAGGGAAGACTTGGAAGACTTGTAAACCATAATAAATAGCATGAACGTGTTCTTGGATAAAGAGGTCAATATGAGGTTTAATTGACGGAAAACCAAGATAATGGAGTATGATATGGGAAAGTGGATAAAAAGGGTGTTAAATTGGAAAGGGATATTTTGAAGGAAGTGAGGAATTCTGGTACTTGGGCTGCGTAATACCTAGAGTACGATAGCACAGGCAAGGAAGGCTTTCGCAAAAAAAAGGAATGAAAGACAAGAACGGAAAAATGTCAACCAGACAGGGAATGGAACCCAGGACCTTGCGATATCCAGCCGCATGCTCTACCAACTGAGCTAATCTTAGTAGATGTCCAAGAACCGACTTAACACTTCTCCATTCCGTAAACCAAAGCTAGGCTCACCTACCAATTCAGATTAGCTCAGTTGGTAGAGCATGCGGCTGGATATCGCAAGGTCCTGGGTTCCATTCCCTTCTTCCGTACTTATCTTTCTTATAAAAATTAACTACATGCCTTACTGGGCTTCAATTGAGCATTCCCACTAACTTAGATTAACAGAGGAATTTTCTTACGGGTAATATAAGTGTGAATATTAGAAAATAATTTACTTGTTCGTATGGAGTGTGGCATTATATGGGAGCTAAACGTGGGCGGTAAGAGTTGCTGAAAGGAAAAGAATAGAAATCTTTGAAATTTGGAGCTAAAAATCATATGGGTGGATAGAATCACTAACGAAGAAGTTCTGAGCAGAAAAGTGAAGCGAGGAAAATATGGAAGAAGTTGACTGTGTGAAGGGATAGATTAATAGGCCACGTTTTGAGAAATAACGGTCTTGTAAAATTAGCATTGCAAGGAAGTGTGTGGGGTAAGAACAGAAGAGGGAGGAGAAGCATGGATTGCCCTAAGCAGATTTGGGTGTATGTGGGATGTTGAAGCTTGAGCTAGATACGTTAACATGGAGAGTTGCAGAGGTCCGTCTTAGAACTGAATAGCACAACAACAACATTAGATGTCAAAGACTGAGATGGTTGAGGCACAATACGAGGATGGATGTTACAAGAAAAGTGAAGGTGGTCCTTAATAAGAATCCAGAAGGAACCAGATTAAAAGATAGATCGAGAATAAGATGGTAGAATTGCGTAGAATGCAGTTGACGATGGATATAGTAGTATGGAGGAGAGCCGTGGAGGAGGTTAGGGTCACTTGAGCTGTAATACCAAATAACAAAAAGAAGAATAGAAGTTGGTAAACATTAACTCAATTAAAATTAAATTTATTCATTTTTGTGCGTATTTTTCAAAAACTCATTTTTATTGTTTAGTTAATTCGATCCTAATAACGCGTATTAGTTTCTCTGTAAACAAGGCTGGCAATTATATTTTCACAAAGTGACGTCAATTCACCAAATATTCCCAATTTTTTCTGATCTGAGCTTTGACCCATTCAAATTGACCTAATTGACGTATTTGTTTCTCGTATCTTTGTAACTGAACGAAGTCACACTTCTCGCTGTCCCATGGAGTTTACAAGCTAGCTTTGATTATAAATTTTATGACAGCACATGATTTAATTGAGAGACAATTTTTAACGTAAGGTCAGTCCAAAAATTTTTGATACGAATTCGGTAATTGCCGGTAAGTTCAGTGAGATTGAGAATTAGGTGAATTTGTAAGAGTAAGAACTCTCTTCTACTTCAGGGAAATAAGATTTAAATTCTGGTGGTACATGATGACCGTCTTACCTCATTTGAGTAGTACCTGGAGGCCGTCATGTTGGTTTGAGACTGATACGCTCTATCCTGCAATCTGTAGGTCCTTATCACCTATCGGATTATCAGAAGTCACCGAGGTGGGGAAATCTCCATACTTCGCACTGATACTTAATTTCTCTTACAGGAAAGGAAATACAAATCACTCAAAATCTGGTCAAAACAACGACCAAATGAAAATTTCATTTATGGGTCTTACCTCCGGGGATGCCGCGTTCTCGGTCGGGATTTTAAGCTTCTCACAAATCGAGGCACCATAGCTTCTTTTTGGACGTGATGTTCTGGGGTCAAAGACCATGGGAATACGGTAAGAGTTGTCGGCTGATCTTATTAGATCAGTCAGCCAAATATCTGCTAAAGCTTGACCCAGCAGCAAACTACTTTCCTCTCGAATAAGATGGTGGAGTTATCCTTCGAAACGTTGTATTTGACAAACGACATAACCCGGGTGAAATCCCGAGAACTTATTATTCAGTCTATCCACCGGGAAAATCTACAGTCTCAATTACTTTCCTCTTATTAAGAAATTCTTCAGCCCGACCAACTTTATTTAGGTTTTCAATGGTTTGCCCTGCATCTCCTTGAGGTGAAGACCGGGTAGGATCCTTTAACTATTGCCCCGGGAATTAGTCAACCCTTGGCTGCCTTCCTCTACCTTCTACATCCCCATCCCTTTTAATTCCCTTCCAATTCTATTAAACGAGAGATTCCTGATTTTGGATCACCTTCACCAAGGTGCTGCATAATGCAGTTTAATCGTAAATAGAATATTCCCGGGTTTCCAACGTGGCTATACGTTTTTGCATCTTCCTCAACCACGTCGTCTTTCCATAGAGTTTTGTAACAAAAAAATGATTGATGGCTGTAACACAAGTAATCATACTTCATATGAAAGACGACGGCAGACAACGGCATGGAAACGTTGAGGAATGATAATTATTTTAACCGTTTAGAAACCACGCATAATTTCACTCGAAAAAATCCTCGCTCTCTTTTAACGTCGTAAAAAATATCTTGCTTAACACCTGTTTTCTTTTAATTATATGAAGTAAATTAACATAACAATATATATGTGTAATTAGACACATTCAAAAATATACGAACCTGAAGAAATTTGTGTATGACTCATTTCTACCTGATGAAGCCCCACACTCGATGGCGAAACGGCTTTGTAGTTGATTAAAAAAAAATTGGTCATTTTATTTAACTTTGAAAAAGCAGTTTATTTTACCTCCGAAATTTTAAAAAATAATGAGTTATTATAGAATACTTGAAAACCATAATAAATGGCATGAACGTAGTCCTGGAGAAAGAGTTTAACATAAGGATTATTAAAGGGAAAACCAAAGTGATGGACTGTAGTACGAGAAATAGTGGAATAACAAAGTGTGTTAGATTGGGAAGATATATTTAAAAAATTTAAGGAATTCTACAACTAGGGCAGCATAATTACTAGGGATGGTAGAAGTATAGTAGACATAAAGAGTAGGATAGCACAGGCAAGGAAGGCAAAAAAGGGGAATTTACTTACAGGTCATTTAAGCGTATTAGAAAAATATAACTAAAAACGGTAGGAATTGCAGAAAAGAAAATAATAGAAGCTTTCGAAGTTATAGTAGAATGCTGAAAATCAGATGGGTGGATAGGCTAACTACCAGGAATTTCTAAGAAGAATAAGGAATGAGCGAAAAAAATGGAGGATGTTGACCAAGAAAGGGGATAGATTAACAGGCCACGTTTTGAGACATGTAAGGGAAGCGTGTGGGGTAAGAACAGAAGAGGGACACCAGGCTGGAATTGGCCGAGCAGATTAGGGTTGATGTGAGATGTGGTCGTTATGTAGAAATGAAAAGGCTTTTGCAGGATAGGCTAGCATGAAGGGTTGCATCAGATCTAAGGACTGAAAACTGCAACACAATCTTAGCGAAAATTACTCCAGCGTAAAGAAAAATAATAGCGAACTAAATGAAATTTTCAATATAATCATGATTGTAAAATAATTGGAAAAACTGAATGACAAGTGTATTGAGTATTATTTAGGGTTAGGAATAGGCACATAATTGATAATCAAGGGATGAATGCGTTCTAAAAGAAAAACTTATTTAGATCTCATTAAAACTCTTGCTCAGACAACGACAATAATTTTGTAACTTCATTTTATTTATACCGATAAATAATATTTGATAACCATAATTGTCTATAAAATTAATCTTAATCTTTTTAATCATGTTAGTCTGTATTCTGCCATTGTGACACTAAGAATGTTTAAGTTGATTATGATCAACTATATTGAAAGCTATAGATGAGATAAAAATAAATGAATAACTTTCCGAATGAAAATTATTGATCTTATTTTTAAAAAATTTCAACAGGAATCTTTAACGTGATGAACCGTTTATAGTTTTTGTCTATTATTATAGCCGCAATCAAAATTGTCGTTAATAAATTCACGTCTCTTCAAAGATTTCTATCTTAACCTACATGTGTTGAAATGAGAAAGCATTAACGAGCAACTTATAGAAAATTTTCGTAATACGACAAAAGAGTTGTTGTGGTATTGTCCTAAGACTGGCCTGATGCAACCCTCCATGCTAACTTATCTTGTGCAACCCACATCCTCCCGAATCTACTTAGCGTACTCATCCTTCTCCTCTCTCTTCTGTTCTTACCCCACACACTTCCCTCTAATGCTAATTTTACAAGACCCTCGTGTCTTAAAACCTGGCCTATTAATCTATCCTTTCTCTTAGTAAACGTCCTCCATATTGTTCGCAAAAGAGTACATATAAGGAAAAATAAAATTCAGAAATACCCTTTTAAGGATTTTCGCTTGGAAATTGCTCGAATTTTGACCAAAATGTTTTTGGTACCATCTTTGAACTTGCATAAAATCGAAACTAAAGTAAATCACGCAAAAATATTTGTAGAGGTTATGTATGTAAGCATTATTAATATCTCTGCGAAATGGCGAATTTCTTTATTAGCTGCAGTGTTTGAAAACTGGTTAAAATTTTCATTTCCAATTTAATATAAATACAAGTTTAGTCCGACAAAATAGTGCTTTTCTTAATCAGTGCTACAATTTCCGCTGGAATAAAAAAATCAGGAGGTTCCCATCTGTAATAATAACGACTCAAAAATTGATTTCGTGCTGTTTCGTCGCGGCCTCGATTCACAGGTTTCCCTACAAAATGCTGTAATTTCCATTGTACTGCATATTAAAACCTAAACATTTTCACAACTTCATAACATTTGTGAATATCCATTTATGCTAAATTTGAAATAAAGCCGTTATGATCGAGCGTGGACCATCAGATCACTTGAGATGGAATGACTTGAATAGAAGTATCCAATGTACAGGCATAATCGAGTAATAAAGTAAACACCAGGGAAGACTGGAGGAGAGACTGCACTGTCACTCTCAGATTAGGTGAACTAATTTCGGGCCGTGAATTGAGACTCACCCCGGCGCAGCCTCCTCGCTGGTCCTCCTCGTCTTCCATCTCTGCCAGATAATTGCTGCTAGAGAGACGGACGCAAGGTTTCTCCACGACTGCGATAATAGCCGCTAATTGAGTTACATCTGCCGCTGCGGCGATTTCACCGTTAAATTGCTAACGACCCTCGGAAACCCTGTCCGTCCGTCACTCTGCGATTACGGGGCGGCCAGCCATTTGCATTATTTCACCCTTCGTATAATCACATCACGGACCTTTCCTTTTAACACACTCGACACTGCACACATTTCCCCGCTTTCCTCACAGACCGTTCTTATCTTGAATCATGACGTAATAACAATAGACACGACCTTATTTAAAATACCAACCATACAAAGTAGAGTGAACTTATTAACAAATTTAGATAGGTCTACCATACAGAAGTTGACAACGCTATTTTATTATCCGATATTGTCCATCACCTTAACTTTGCTAACCTCTAACCTATGGGTCAATCCAAGCCAAGTGGTCCAGAGGTGGTTGCCGCACCATCTCAGAAAAAAATAATATTTTGTTTGTGCATTGCCTCATGTTTTGGCAGTTCAGAACTCATTTTGTTTCATTTAAATTGTGTCCGGTTCAAAAATGGCCGCCGCTTTTGTTGTAGCGCGCACGCTGTTTTTCGCGTTTGCAGGTATCTACTAATTTCTAAATTATCCACGATTGTGTTGACGTATCCTTTTCAAATAGACTGCAGCGTGTTCAGTACATTCAGGCCTTCAATTTAAATTCATAGTTACTAATCTAATATATATTTTTTCATGTACTCTATGTACCACGAAGTTGTCGATTCCAAATGAAGAAAATCCCGTTTTCGTAGGCTTATTTCCCCAAGAAGAAACAGTTTTAGAACCTCAATAATTTTAATGCTTTTACATATGATTTAGTTACTCTACATAAATTATCAATGGAAACTGACGTTGCCTTTACAAATTACACCCATTTAAAAATGGGATTTTTCAAATTTTTTCAATTTTTGAGACGCTATATCTCTGTTGGGCATATAGATAAAAATATGAAACTTGTTCGCGTAATAGTTCTTTATATTATCTTGCTACTATATAAATTATAACTATGAGATTTAACTCAAAGATAGTATAAAAAATTGTTAAACATAGTAAGAAATGCTCTATTTCTACGTGGGTATATCAATATAATACTTCAAATATTTAGACATTTTAAACTAAGAAAACTATTTCGAGAACAACATTATATTATACAATAATATTGATACATATTCTTCCACTATTATGTAATATAAATTTCAAAATAAGTAATGAAATACAAAAATATTAAAATGTATAACTACAAAATAAATTAGCTGTGAATTAATAACTGTAAAATTCTTTTTAACCTACAATTAGTTTTTAGTCTGGATTTAACTGAAGTGATTATATCTTATAATGTTTGATTTTGTTATTAAAAGTGCTTCCGGTCACCGAGCTGAATTTCAGGCAAATCTTAAACGTGATTCTTTTCATTCTTCATTAAACTCTTGTAATTTAATAAAGTTCACTTTGTGTTGATGATGACGTATACTGACATTTAAACACAGTTTCTGATTGTGGTACAAAGCAATGAAATGATCTGGTTCCTTTAATTTCGAGACAAGAGTTGTAACTTTCCTCTAATATCCTGTAACTGATTTCCTGGATGTGCTGAGAACTCGTTAAGAAATATGTAATTCTATTTACGTTTTATTTACAAATATAACTCTAGATCATCTAAAATTAATTCATATAAAAACCATTTAATTTCATTCTAAATAGTTTATTTTCATTTTTTTACCTTTCTGTGGTGCAATTTATACAATATTACCAAAAATTAAATTACAAACTAACACTTAGACACGTGAGATCTAATCTCGGGTTCTATTTAAGAGCATTGTCATAACAGCATATTTAGAAACAAAAACTACAACCCGGAATTGTCAGCACGAGGAAATTCGCAAGAAAGGTTTGCAAACAGATTAATTTCCGTCTTCTGCTTTGCCTGTAACTCGCAGCTCGTCCTCAGATCTCGTACCGGTTATTGTGTTGTCAAATGCAGCTACAGATCAATTATTTCAATTTAAAATAGCAGAAAATGAACTGTCCTGATGTAATTCATGTAGAACACGTTAATTTTAACTAATTTTATCGGGCCATTTGAAAAATAAATAAGTAAAACCTAGGGAATTTTTAGATTTTAATACTTCTGATACTAGATAAGTCAAATGACCATTTTTACAGGCAATGCAATGGATGCAGTGAAGAAACTTTTTACATTTAAACCTCTAAGTTGATAAAGATATATGTGACATTCATTACATTCAAAAATATTAAAACTTGAAGCTTATTTATACTTGAATTCCAAAAAATGTAAAAGTAGTTATTGGATTTATTTTTAAAAGCAGACGTAAGTTAAAATATTATGTGAATTTAACACTATGAAATTAAAGATATACATCTCGTGAAAATGCAAAAAAAAAGAAGAAATACAAAGATTTAACATAACTTTATGACCAACCATACAAAATACAATGAACTGATAAACAAATTTAGATAGAGCTACCAAACAGAGTTGACAAAAATATTTTATTATCCGATCCGGTCCATTATCCTGATAACCTTAACTTTGTTAAAAATATATTTTACTGGCCAACCATTATCCTATCGAATATATTATTAAACATATGAACTCTTGATCATCTAAAATTTATTCATGTAAAAACGATTGTATGGCTTAGCATGTGCGCTGTTTCCAGACATAAACACTTTTGTATATTTTTTAAGTTCTTAAAACATGTTCTTACTTGAATAAAACTTTTATAACATTTACAAGTTATTTCGCGCTAAACAGACCAAACAAATGGATTAACTACCTTATTATTATAAATGTAATTCGTTGTTTATGTGTAAAAAGAGCTCAAATTTCATACGTGTCTGTGTGTTTGTGTGTTTGGCATAGAAATCTAAACACGTGGAGCAATTTCAACGAAATTATGCACACATGTTCTTTGCGACTCGGATATCAGCGGTTTTGGGATAAGACTGAGCTACCACCCATAGAGGCGGGGGTGGAGGCGGCGGAAATTTTTCAATATGTAAAGTCGGCCCATATTTCGCACGAATAAATACTTTTACGGTGTTGCCCGCGACACTATTTGTATCCGTCCTACCCTTACGAAATACAGAACACAATACATTACGCCTTTAAGTAGCCTACGAGTGGCGGTGGCAACAACGACGTTCGCGAGAAACAAAAAGTATCCTAACTTAAGTAAAATATTTGTTACATTTAAACAGTAATATCCCCGTATCCCCGGGCACCCAGCTATTATAGAATAAAAAGGAGATCAATATTAAATGTGTTCATGACTTTGTTGAAACCTAATTTTGATTTTTGACTTTGAAAGAAATTCTATTATCAAACGTATTATGAAATTATAAAATGCATGGACTTACGCAAGTTCAGTTCCTAATTACTTCTAGTTTCAACTTATAAATAAATGGTCTGAAGAAATTAACCTTTTATTCTTTGTATAAAAGAAATATGGGGCTCTATATGCTCAGTAAAGTGCTATGAATATCTTTCTATCTCTATGATTAATGTTTGATAATCAGTCCTTAGACTGGTCTGATACAACCCCACATGCTAACCTATCCTGCGCAAGCCTTTTTATTTCTATAGTGCCCTCATCCTCCCTAATCTGCTTGGCGTGTTCCATCCTTCGCCTCCATCGTTTGTTTTTCCCCCACACACTTCCCTCTAATGATAATTTTACAAGACCTTCATGTCTCAAAACGTGGTCTATTAATCTATCCCTTCTCTTGGTCAACTTCCCCCTTTTTTTATGTCTTACTGATGACATCCTCCCGAGTAGGCCACCCGGGTATCCAAATAGGATACTACTTTACCTCCGAGTATTTTACCCGATTGGCTGCCATCATATTGCTTGATTGAGCGTTGCATGTACGCTGTATTTTCGCCTTGCTTTCAGCCGTGCAATAGTGACACGACCATTAAAGCTATATGATTAATATTATAAAATTCAAAAATGAATTGTCTGACATTAAGTATATTAAATAAAATGTACTACTAATTACGTCAGTTGATCAATATTTATTATAATTACGACGTTTCGTCGTCTATCTCTGTGAATTTCATCATTCTATTTTTTAAATGGTTTTGGATAATTTCTTGTCGTGAACTGATTCCAGTGAAGGGTTGTGGCCAATAACTTTTTACCGAAATAATTGGTTGTAATTTATGATTTATATTTGCTGCTGTATCGCGTTTCTCTGTAAGATGATTTACCAAACATTAATGACCATTGCTATTTCAGCGCAGCAATGCTGCTAAGTTCTGACACTCTGCATTGGAAGATCGTTTGATTTGGAATTATAATCGCCTCTGCTGTAGTAATTTGTTCATCCGATTTTTCATTTCATTTCTGCCCAACATTTACAAATAAAATACCAATTACTTATGTATTTCTGGTCAGTGTCAGGAGGCTCGTGATAGGTACACCGGAGAAACTTAAGTCGACAAACAGATTAACATAACCACTTAAGAGTTCGAGTGCTAAGTGTAAACAGGTTCATCTCCATGTCACTGAAAGCTATACTTCATTTCCCTCCATAATTAGTCCAGTGTATTATTAGACAATCACAGCATTACACCTTTTTTTGGAAATATCTGTAGTTATGTCATCGAAATTGATTCTCTATAAATATTTCAAATATTTTAGAAACGGGTAAGCCACAGAAAAGATAAAAGAAAACAACAAACGTTGGTTGACCGATAGAATCTTTTCTATCGTTCAATGACTGTACCCTTCGAACTGAAATATTGGTCAACTAGGGTCAAGAGGTGTCATACTCCAAAAAGCATCTGTAAAATAATTATTTTGGCGAATATAAATAAACTATATGACGACAAAATTTCTGGAGAAGACATCGAATAGTCAGAGAGAATATTGAGGGTTTCTGTAAAAGTACGCAGCATAGACACAAAAATTCATAGTGAAGAGAAGAGAGAGAAACGCGGTCAGCCCTGTAAACAGTTAAATGTGGGTCCGAGTCCGGATTCAAACACTGGCGGAAGCTGACTCCATATGGTCATGTTCATTAGAGAGGCAGCAGGAGACGTACCAATGGTACCACGTACCATGCAGTTGACGCCTGCAAGCTTAAGTCACCATGTAAATAAGTTATATATAATATAAAGCCGCATCACCAAGGTTAAAGAATTGTTTCCTGATTTAAAAATTGTATTGTTCATTTCTTCTCACATTCGTTGGTATATTTGTCCCTTTACTGCCACCGGGATGTACAGAAAATTATATACATATAAAATAGCTGATGTTGTATACAGTAAGTAACCCTATGACAATATTATTATATTTTTTACAATTTAAATTAACTATTTTCCGGGAAACTTTTTGATAATTCACATCTTAATATACTCTATGATTATAATCTCAGAAATGTTTTAAAAATTACTGATAATAAAAGTTTATTGTAATAGTAAAACACTATTACGTGTGGAATTTGGTGGTACAGAATCAAAGGCAAGCGGCGCGAGGGAAGTTGAAGGTTACAGGCAAGGGTAACAAAACATCGGCACTTTGGCCACCGTGGGGTTTTTCTCAAGTCTTTGAGATTCGGCGGCATAGAGTTGTTTACCACAAAATTCTCTCCCAGAGAGGACAGATAATAACTTTTATTGGACTGGATCAGCCCCGCCAATATTGAACTAGGGGCATGGCATTAAAATCCCACGAAAAATATATTTTTGATCGTTATGATTGGAACTTAAAAAGTGGAGATAAGACTGAATATTAAGAATGAACTTTAAGAGAAATTAAAATTTAATTTGAAGAGGAAGCTGTAAAAATGAGCATTTAGAGTGGAAAATAAGAAATTGAAGATTTTCTTGGCCGTGGACATTTATATAAAGGGAAGAGGGCGTGCTCGAGCCGGGGCACCAAGGTGCTCCTTATTGTTCAACGCGGAATTTCGTATGCATCCAGCGACAAGTTCCAGGCCAACTGAGAAGAAAGGGTAATTACACTGTTTTTTAACCTTTTGCCGATTTCCAGGTACTGTCAATTTCAAGTACAATTTGTGTTTGTGTTCTGCTACACTATATAACTCATGTCTCTTGTCAGAAATTTAATGTGTATAAATAGTGTAAAATATATATAATTAATTGTTTAAAAAAAGGTTTTATAATGTTCTTAAATAATGTTAAATTTAATATTATTCACATTTTCATAATAATTCTTCGTTTTAAAATAGGTAATTTAGTCGGATAACATGTACAATAATAACTTTCGGAATTGATTTGATTTTTCCTTTTCCTACAACTGTTTTGTTATTCTATTGTGGATGTAAAGGTTGTGTTAGGTTAAGATAAACACTGTTTTTCACCTTTTAATCGTTCACCAAACCTCTCTCACATGAAAACACGAGAAACGCCAACTAAAAAACTCGAAGATTATTCAAATCTCAACAAAGGTTTAAGAAGTTTTTAATTCAGCTCATCTTTGCCAATGATTATTTCCAGCGTATTTATCAGTCAGCATTTATAACAAGAAAACTTTCTAAAATTTTCTAAAATATTTGAATTTTGAATTTTTTTGAATTGGTTTCCTTGTTATAAATGATGACTCATAAGAGCGTTGGTAATACATACACAATAGAACATATTTCATTACCTAGTTATTCTTTGTCTATTTTTAAGGAAAATACCATTAATGACCAAATCAGACGGGAACTAAATTAAAAATCTGACACTGAATTTAGATGATTTAGATTGATTTCTGAAATTTTCGATGTGTAACCAAACGATTGATGTGCAAAGTGACAGTGGCATCTGTAATAGAATACACTGTTTGAAAGTTATTTTTATTCGCATTTGGACTGTTGAAATGTATGTTTTTGACCTGATGAGGCCTAAAACATGTTGGAAGAAAATAGAAATATATCTCTTTAACTTCTTTATTTTGTTCCTGTCTGAATGGACCCTTTATTCAAATAGAAAATGTATCAGAATAAATTTAAAATTACTTAAAAAGAGGATCTAATTTCTCCAGAGGTAAAAGATTTGGCATTGAAATTGTTTGAAGAGAGTCTCCTACTTCTTTACAATAAAAATCTTTGGAGATGGAATTAAAGTCGTTTTAAGATTATAAAACCCAGCGTGTAAAGTTAAGGAAAGACATTTAAATAAAGGAAAATAAATAGGGGTACGCATAATCACGAGAGTAATTTTTCTTTTGTATGTTGTAAAGTCTCTTTCCAGATCAAAGCTTAGAAGTGCGGCGTCCGTGGGCTCAAAGGCAACTTCTTTGAATGAAGTACTTAACTCCACTGAGTTCTTTACCAAATAAGTCAGCATTTTGTAATTTTCTTCTGAAGAATCTTTCTGGAAAAGAAATCCCTTCTACTTAAATACAGCGTAATACTGAGGCATAAGACTACGAGTAAAGAAGTAGAAGCGTGTCTCAGGTCGGTCATCAATGCAGCTATTTCCGCAATGGCGTTGTTTGTATTGATTGCGTGACCAGTCTGACGCCTTCAATGCCGTATCACGAATATTAGCCAAAGCGGATATCGCGGAAATGGAAGGGCAATAGCAATTGCTGGACGGTTAATCAGGAAATTAGGGAGCATCTCCGAATTGAGCTCACAACATCCAGGTTTCCTCACAATGATCTCGATACCTAAATACTTCCCCTCTCGACGAAGTCCACACGCGAGTCATTAAAACCTTATCAGTCTTATTGCGTTCGTTGGAAAGCCCTTAAAATGAGTCCAGACTGTTCTGGGTTGAATTAAAGGTAAAAAAATAGAAACTGTGAAGATGTCTCGATCGAGTAGTGCAACTCACAGGACGCATAGTTCATTAAATATAATTTAATACGTCAAAATGTCGTAAATGTATAACTTCTAGGAAGAGGAGTGCACTGAAGTGAAAGTGTTTTCTGCACGTAGGGGTGGAAGCGGTTAATAAAATCGGTCAAAGATCAACAAAACATCAGTGTTTACAATCAGTGAACGGCGTTAAAATTTATAGAGAAGTTGACACCAGATATTTGCTTGGAAAAAACAAACGACCTAATATGCTAAACCTTATAAAGCCATCCATATCTGAAGACGGTACACTGTTTTTCGTTTGTTTGAAAAACAAAGTATCAATTCAAATTTTCAAACCACAGGGGAAGTCAGGACGAGACACTTGCTGTATAACAATTTACATAAAATTATGGGAAAAGAAAAATCACTTCATAAAAGTATATAACGTTATTTAATTCAATTACCTACTTTAAACAATATCAAAATAACTTAAAACAACGAATTTTGATTTTTTATCAATTTGTAAAAATAGACTTTCCAATTTCCCGTTCTACTCCCCCCTCTAGGCGTGTTCGTATTTACAATTAGTCTAATAAAGTTTAATTTAATTTCAGAAGAATCTTACCACTTTTTCTGTTTTCTTTCTTATATTTATTTAGCGTATGGTTGATCGCTTTATTGATTTTTTTCCTTTCGGAACTAGATTTTTTTGCAACTGCACAGTCTTTGCTAACATTCTCCCCTTTTTTTCTGTTCCTTTTCTTTATTAATCTATTCTTTTGTAGTACATCATTCTGTAACTCAGTCTTATAAGGAGAGTCTGCCAGTTGTTTCTTTTTTTGAGTAACGTGTAATATTTTGCCTTATAAAGTAGTCTAGACTCAGTTTAAGGTTTTTCACCCAGCCTTAATACAAGCAGATTTAAACCTTATACCAAAGTTATATGCAGCTAAAGACAGATAGTTAATGAATATATACCTTAAAGCGTTAAAATGACGAAATTCTGCAAAAATTATAGTCACTGATATAAGACGCCAACAAAATTGGTTATCTTACACTTGTGGTTTTCATTACTGCCTAAGAACTAGGATAGAAACATTATCTTATTTTTACTAATTTTTTCTGACTTGTTTTCCGTTTTACTTATTTATGGATAATAAAAATAAATTTGTGCCTGCGCAGTTAAAGAGCAGTTTATGGTGTACAATACTGGATAATTAGTGAAGCTATAAAATTACTGTGAAATAAAAAAACCTTGACAGTTTGAAACTCGTACGGAACGAGTTTTATTTGAATCAGATCTGCCACTTAAATTTTTTAAGTTTATTGTTGTAGTGCCCGAATGTGAAAATTATGAGGATACGAAACAGCTAATAAGACCAACTATGAGACTAATTAATATAAACCTAAACTTTTTGTTCAAGTCGTGCTTGAGCATTTCAAAGGTTATTTATAGATCAGTTAAAGCTTAAATAATAAAGAACCACTGAATAAAAATAATGCCGTAAAATATTTTAAAAAAGCAATACAAATAAACTAACTTCTGAAAATTAATAATAATAATACGTAAGGAATTAACACGCAGATCAATACAGAAAATGAGTAAAAAAATACTATAACGTATAACGTGTTAATATTTTCAATGACATATTTAAAATTGTCATTCTTTGGTTGATTTTTAATGTATATCGTTTCATAAACCACTCTTTTACAATAATAAGATTCCTTAAAGTTTAAAGTTAGTACTTGTATTCAAAGTCCGTTTGATTTGGAAAATGTAACTAAAACTTCAATCAAAAAATTTTCAATCGAAAGAGAGATAAAATAATTACTTCAACTGAAGCTCTGCCAATGGCCTGAAATTAATTATAAAATAAAAGAATGGAAAATTTTTAATCGTACCCGGGAATGGAACCTGGCACCTCCCGCTTTCCTAGTGGTTGTTTTACCGCTGAACTAGTCTAGGTCGACCGTCAGTTTAATTAAAAAGATGTGAGCAGCATAGTGGAAATTATTGGGAGGTATAAAAATTAAATGTTTACTCGGAGCGAAAATGTATGAAACTTTCCATCGGTTTTCAACTTCACTATCCTGAAATATAAGCTCTTTATATCGCCTGCGGAACCTTATAAGTACAAACAACTTGTGACGCGGACTTAGGGATTTTTCACCAGAGTGAAAATATTGACTAGTGAGCGCACTTCCCTACTTGGACTTGGTTAAGTGAGAAAGGCGAGCTTAAAGCTCCCTTACCATGAAGTTGTTTTTCCCTTCCGTCGGCATCGCAAGCAGATTTCCTAGTGTCGCTGAGACTAGAAGCTCTTGCTGGCTGCTGATAACAAACAAGTCAAGCTTATCTTCCCACAGAATCCAACACCTCCCACACAAATGTAAAGAAGCCAAACAGCGTCTCCAGAAAACAAATACAGGAAAGTGGAGGGAGGGAGGGAAAGGACAAGAGTCCATCTCGCTCGCAAATATCACAAATTTAGCAATGAAAGAGATTTTCACTTTTATATAAATAAAATTTAATATACATTCGAGGGGCTCCAGTCCTTATATATTTCATATGTCCAGACTTATAAGGTTTACCCTTAGGCCGTACCTATACCATTCAACCGAATGCCGTCAAATATTTTTGATTTTATCGCTGTTAACACCAAAAAAATTTATGTCGATTTTTTGAAGATTTATGACATATAGAACTTACAACAGGATTCATAATGCCCACACGAAGCCTCCCACGCGAGATTTTTATCCGCTGCGTGCGACGACGTATAAGATTAGTCTGCTAGTTCTTTGCTTTTTTTCATCAGGAACACATTTCCTTTTGCCTTATGCAGTAGTATCCCGTTCCACCCCTCGCGCTAGTCTCGATTTAAATCTTATACGTAACTTGCATACAGGTAAAGAAACCAAGTTTACGAATATATAACATTACAGAATTAAAAGAGAGGAGTTTTGCGAATCACCTTCTGTCGAAATACTGAAAAAATTATAAAGCCACAGATGGAAGACGCCAAAACAAGAGTTCATTCACAAGGTGGAGTCAGAACTCGGTCAAGTCGGCTGTAGGAACTTCTTCCTTGACCACCCCTATTTTTCAAACCTGCAGCACTATCCAATTCTTTTTTTAAAAAAAGGGTATACCCTTTTACCCAGTTATCTCATTCCACCCTGAGTTCCCCTATATCTGTATTTACACAAAATACTTTTTAGTGGATAATACAGACGCGTAGTTAAATTATAAATAAAATTCACCTGTTTCTTGGCTTTTTTCTGTGTGTGGGTGGCGAAACTCTAAAAAAACACCAAACCCTTTCCGTTTTGAAAGTGGGAGGTCTCAGGGCGCATTCGACGGACAATAGACTGACACTGAACGAGAGCAGCTCATTGATAAAAGTTGAGTTGCTACCGGGAGTGGGCGTAGCTAATTTGGAGGACCGGCCAGGAAAAACGGAAGGTCCATGAAGAATCTGGAATGCTACGGCTAAATGCGTAACATATGCAGCATTTAGGCACTCCAAGACAAAGAATTTTCTATTGGCTGCAATTGTCAAACTGCAAGCCAATAGGAGACTTTGGTGGACAGCGTCTGATTGGTGATTGAAGATGGTGTGGCGTCTGACCGAGGTGACGACGGAGGAAAGTTTGGGAGATAGGAGAATTATTAGATTGGGAGAGCAGAGAAGAAGTTGTCGGGAGAGCGGAGCGAGCTGGTCACCAGATGCTGTCGGGGAATCGGAGCGACATTGGCGGAAGATGCAAGTAGGAAGAAGAGACGGAGACCATCTGACTACAGTCAACCAGCAATCGCCCAGCATATAGAAACATGTGCATTTTATGCGGTACCGTACACGTATATTTGACTTTGAGTTTCACATTTGCCAGGCCTATTGCCATTAGGGATCAAATTAAGCTTTCTCGTTCACCCCACTGTGGAACCCATTGCTAAGCGAATTGTCCTTTTTCTATTATTATCTAAATCTGTAATTAAATTTCATGTTTATTAAGATTAAAATTAAACTTTTATATTTCCGCCTTTTTTAATAATCCCATCAATCAATATTATTATATATAATTTAATTAATTTAACCCCATCAAAGAGAGTATTCATTACAACTTAATCATAATCAGACCAAAGAGATGTTTCAAGTATCTTCACTTTTATAAATATAATTGACTGTTTCTGTGTATTTTTCTGTATGTGTGTGCAAATTTAAGTTACCAGGAGATTCCTTGGCTCGATTAAGATACTGAGTCATTGCGATGGTTATGACGTCTTAGAGTAGGGGGCGTGAAAAGGTAAATGTGCCGCTCTTGCTGATGGTTTAATCACGTGTCGACAAGGACATTCCCCCTGAATTAAATACTGTAGCTGGTTTATGTAAATTAATTCTCGGGCATCGCCGGGTACCCAGCTATTGTATTATAAAAGAGAATGTATGCTTGTAATTATTTGCACAGATCTAATCGGATGCAACGAACCTTAGTAAAAACATGGAGTAAATTATAGTTAAAATATATATGTGACGAATAATAACTCAATACAGAGAAGATCGCCATATTTAATTCGACACAATATGGCGTCTCTAGTTATTTGTATCACTGTTATGCTCAGATTTAATCAATTAAATTCTGCAAAATACGTACACATGAAAGAATGATGCCAGACGAAATATTTTCTTAAATACTGAAGTTTGTATACTTCCGTTTTTATTTAAAGTGGGGATACCACACGTCGTCGTTTACACATAATAATGAAGTACATACCAAAATATCCAGCATCACCATGGATGATAAATCTTGAAGTGTGACAACATTCTTTCTCCGATTGTGTTGTTACTTCAAGACCTCTCCCCTCAAAACTACTCTGAAAAGGTGCCGTAATGTTCCTGGATTAGATTACCTGAAGGTCAATGTTAATTACACAACTTCCTCGCTTTAGGGCGGACGTCCATGAGGTTGTCCATTTCGTCGTGGTATTGATCTTTGTACTCCAGATACAAACTTCTTACGCCTGTAAATTTCGTCTGATACGTATCCTATCACAAATGTAATGTAATGGAGTAGATTTATTTTCTATATCTTCTCGAGTAGCAAAGATTCAAGGATGTGGAGAAAAATCACACATTTTACATTGTAGTATACCTCTAACTCATACTACCTTTTGTCTTGGTCAAATGATTACAATTAAATTTTTCATTACAAAATGAATATAATTATTTTCACTCTAACATATTTTCTGTGATGAAAGGCTACCAATAAAACACGCTAACTGTTAGCAACAAATTAACAAGATTTAAAGTTTATTAATAAATAAACCTATTGTTAACAGAGTAGAAGTAGTGACTGAGAAAAAATTTTAAGCTTCCCTTTGAATGTAACGTGACTCTTTCTTAGTTCTTTGATGTTATCGGGAAGTTCCACTACAACATGTGACCCAAAATCGTATATTATGGCAAAGTGAAAGTCAGAAGGGTTGCTACGCATCTTGTGTGTGTGTGGACATCCCTTTCGCACAATAGCATAAATTACCTTTCTCTAACAATAGGAGCCATCCGTCCCTAATTTGAGTATGATTTGATCCCGCCCAAACGGAAGGGGCACCGAACTAATTATAAACGTCCATTGCACGGAAATAATGCAAAACATGTGCGATGGCACTTTTTTACATCCTGTAACTAAAAATTTTCCTATTGGCTACAATTTTTCATATACAGGCCAATTTAAAATTGCCACCGATTTGTTACTGAAAATGAGGAGGAGAATTTTGAAACCTGTCGAGGTTACGTGGAGAGAGATTTTGAGGCTAAATGAACACAAAATTGCGAGCCACTGGCAAGAGATGATTTAAATTGAGAGCCTCTGTTGAGACCACAGGAGATGTAGATGTAGTCTCCACCCAAGGCGTCATCCAGGCAAGCAGATCATCGTAGATGCAGCCAACCTGAAGCAGACCGAAGAAAAGCGCTCCCAGAAAATGCAGCTGCAGCCTCGGCGGCATCGCTGGCTTTAATTGCCATAAGAAACGTTGCTTCTTTTGGTTCACCCCACAGGTGACCCTGATTTTAATGAGTTTAATGTAAATTATAAATTTACTATTGCTATACCTCTTCATATAAAATCATTTTTCTTTCTTCTCGATTTTACGAATTTCGTCTTTATAAAATTTTACTCTTATAAAATAAACGGCTACTTGATTTTGAAATCATTTGTTCTTATTATTATATTTTCCTCTAATTATAATTTCCCGATGTTAAATAATAGCTTAATTAATTAATTATGATATAAAATAAACCCCATCCCGACGGGAACCTACGCACGATCTTCTGCTGCCTCCTCCGTCGACTGAAAATTGAAGATTGAATTTTATCTTTCCTTTCTTGTCAATTCTTAGTTGTAAAATTTTGTATATTTCTTGTAATATTATATTTGACGTATCCTATTTCCTCAACCGAGGACTAATGGATTGAATAATAATAATAATTGCCAGAAATGTGGAAAGTTGCTTCATACGTGAACACAAGTCTCTTCGCGAAATCTTCCACCTCCAGGAAATCCTTCGAAGCCACATCGTTGTACGAGGCAACATTCCATTCAAAAAAATCGCACGACGCGTTGATTTTGTGGGACGTTTCATGAATCCTTTCAACAACATCTGTTTGCGGCTACTGTTCGTCCTGGGATAGTTTCTTACATGTCGTCGAACTGCTTTACCCAATCGTTCGATGTTGTGACGATGCGATTGTTCTTTACAAAATTTGGTGCGTAATTATTTTTGAAGGACGGAAAACGACAATATTTTGGCGGCGTGTTTGAAAAAACAGTACGCATTGTCCTAATTGATTAAAAGTGCCTCTAGCAGCTATTTTGTAACCGGAATATTTTCGCCGTTGCCAGATAAATTTGTATAATTGTAGCTTCTGTCCCATTCTATATGAAACGGCCTGTATTATTTGTTCTCGACAAGTAACACTTGCAGATCCCATCAAACAATGATGGACTTGATTTTTCCACTGTCAATAAATTATTACTGTTATCGTATTTATATAGATACAACAGCTCAGTGGATAACTTCTACGTTCGTTTCCACTAGTTAAAATAAATTACGAGTGCGAAAAATGTTGCATAATGCCTTTCGCCATTAAAGTTTCTGCTCCAGGAAGGAGAGCAAATAACAGAATGATACTTATAGGACTTATATCTCATAGACGGACTTATTAGAAAATTTGGAAGTAAAGATCCTGTTAAGTCAGCAGTTTAATAGAAGCAGTTTTCCTCCTGGGCATGGAGGTTGGATGACAGGTCCATGCAGCTTCAGCAGTATGAAGTGGTTCATCGATCGTAGAGACTGTGAGACGTTTTCAGTGGACGAGACATCAGGAGAACGTGCTGCTGACCAGGGTAACATTTCCTGTAACAAGGAAGGTCGCGACAGTAAGTGGAACGTGTCTGCTGGAACGTAGATTCACCGAGGCCTCGAGGAAGATAGGGCAGAGCCACTGGCCGTGAGTTCGGTCCCACACTGAAACGACAAAACGGTCTGAGACGAGTCATTTTTTTCAAGCGTAGACTTATGCAAGGGGTTCCTTATTGACAGTCACGTCAGACACTTGTCAGTCTGAGACGGTCCGCGACCGTCGGTCTCTGACAGCCTTGAGACACCTTGAGACATGTTTCAGCGTGTCGGACGATAACAGATGTCTTGTCGCATTGTCTGACGAGTCAAGGGGCACTGCGCATGCTCCAAGCTCACTCCGGATAGCCCAATGGGTATCTTTCAAAAATTAGTACCTTGTTTTTTTATTATTTCACCAATGGATAATAGAAACTTTTTGAACTAGTTCTTGTAAAATTTAATCCTGCGTAAGCCTTACATTTCTACATAACTACCACATCCCTCATTCTCCATAATCTGCTTACCGTCATCCATCCTGTAACGCCCTCTTCTGTTCTCACCCCATACATTCTAATTTTGCAAGACCCTCTTGTCTCAAAGCCTGGCCTATTCTATTCCTTCTCTTGGTCAAAGTCCCTTCGTCTATTCTGGTTAGGACTTCCTGGCTAGTTACCCCATCCACCAATCTGATTTTCAGCATTCTCCTGTAGCACGCAATTTCGAAAGCTTCAACTCTTTTCCTTTCTGCAGCTCATATCGTCCACGTTTCTTACCCATATAACGCCAAACTCCATATAAACATTTTTAGTAATGATTTCCTAATATTCATACTTATATTACCCGTAAGTAATTTTTTCTTCATTGACTGTGCTATCCTACCCCGTTATTATGCTATTTAAGTAGCAGAATTCCTTACTTCCTTCAAACTATTCCTTCTCAATCCAACACACTTTATTATTCCATTGTTTCCCATACTACACTACATTACCTCGGTTTTCCTTCTTTTACTCCTCATGTTATACTCTTCCTCTACTATCACGTTCCTGCCATATATTGTGGTTTCCAAATCTTCTTCCCCTAATAGTATAATGTATCGGCAAAGCGTATGGTTTGTATTTCTTCGCCTTGCAGTATGATTCCTTTTCCATCTTCCGTTTTAACTTTCTCCGTCGCTTGTTCTATATATAAGTTAAAGAGCATGGGCGAAAGACTGCATCCTTGTCTTACTCCTTTCTTGATTTCTGCTTAATTTTATTGCTATTCATTTCTAATTACAGCTGACTGCCTTCTGTAGAGGTTATGTATAAGCCTTTTTTCTCGATATTTTATTCCTGTCCTCAACAAAATCTTTAATAGTGTGTTCCAGTTCACATAACCATAGGCCTTTGTAGATTTAGACCAGTCTAAGGACTGAGTACAACAACGACAAAGTTCACCTGAATCAGCGAGTGTTTCAATAAATGAGCTACAGTAAAAATGTTATTATGAAGTAAACTGTATTTCATACCACATTATCGGTACTTTTAAATTTGATACAATCAATTTTCTGAAAATCGAATATCCGAACTACAGATGGACCTAATCAGTTCCGATGATATGGGTCCTACTGTAATTGGAAAAAAATCAATATGATTATAATTTTATAAATATGTCAATGTTGTTAAGAAACTATGACTGTTTTGGCGGGAGAATGGGTGAGTATCAGGTTTTATGAGTGTGATACAGTCAAGTGTTGTCTACAGTCCCCGGACTGTAGTTGAAGTACCTGGAAGAGATGCAGGGAAAACCCTGGAAAACCTGCATCAGATAGGTCAGGCTATTGAGTACTATTCTTACGCCCTTCTGAATGAATTCAGTTGCTTTGTCGTACGAAAGTTTTTTTACAATTCAGAAAAATGTGTTAATTAAAGTAATTAATTATTGTTTATTATTTTTACAGATTTATTATGCTGATTCTACACTATTTAAAACTGTTTGCTAATAATCCAGTTTACCAAGAGGTTAGTGTCAAGTTCAATCAAAACCCAGCTAATAATTTATTGGAAATATAACATAAATTACGCCGTAATGTTAAGAAATTGTTACATTCTTACTCAAATAAATAAGCTTTGACTTTGTGGATTGCATTAATGAATCCCGTCCGTTTCTTGTGAGAGAAAAAAGCTCGTGAGTTACTCTATAAGCCCTTTAACGACCAGATAGAGTAGACGTTTCTAAGGAGATTACGTACCTCGGGCTAGTTAGAGAGACTCATAATCAGTTTTAGCATCTGTTCCGTGCCAAGGCCAAGCTCACAGGAACTGCAGTGGCTTGTAGAATACAATGCTAACGAATCGGCGGTTAGAGGAAGAGAGAAAGTCCGCGTCATCGGCCTTCGGATTACTTTTATTACAAACCCGCTTTAAAATGAAATTTTGTTTTTACTAACTACAGAATATATATTCGCTTATTCTTCTTCTTTGGCTCTGCAGCCCATAGGGGGCCTGGGCCTACCGGGGCGACTGCGGACTGTCATCTCGCGTGACACATTCCGAATTTAGAGTGGCACGTGGTCAGCGTATCGATCCTCCGGGTCTTCGCGACCATGACGGCACAAACATCCAAGCCCATGCCAGGACTCGAACCCGGGATCCCTGGGTTGTGAAGCAGCTACGATAGCCACTACACCACAGTATACTGGCCAAATAATAAATAATCAGCTGTACAAGTTGGGCAATGTCAGCACAATTTGGTAATATTTGGACTTGAGGTGTAATGACATACGAGGGTTGTTCGATAAATCTGGGAAACTTTTATGAAAGAACGGGAATTTTTTAACTTTTGTCCCATTGTTGGTAAGCTAGACCCTTTAAAATATATTCCTAAAAGCATATAAAAGTCGTAGATTATTGTTGGCAGACTTCTGTAGTGATAGATATGTGGAGACAATGCGAAAAAAAAGGAGAGATTGGCAGCTGCACAAATCAAACCCCAATTGGATGAAGTGCATACGGACTCTGCACCAGCATTGAAGACACTTTTCTTCTGGAGTTTAAACGAGGTAGCAGAAGCACAGAAGATGAAACTCGCCCCGGCCGCCCAATTAAGGTCATCACTCAAGACACCCAAAAAGTTCACAAAATCCTAACGGAAGACCGTAGACTAAAGGAGCGTGCGGTAGCTGATGCTGGAGGTTTCTCAATTAAACTAGTGCAGTTAATCCTCAATGAAAAAGCTTTGTACGCGATGGATGCCGCGACTATTGAGATTAGACCAAAAAACGCGTTGCGAAAAACATTTCATCCCAGTATCTTGCAATATTTATGGGTAACCATCAAGCCTTTTTGTGCAGATTCATAACCGTCGATGAAACTTGGATCCATCAAAGACCAAAACCCAATCAACGATATGGACTAAATCTGGTGTAACTGCATCACAGCTGGTCTTTGTGGGTTCTAGAGTTTTAATATTGATAGATTTCTTGGAAAAAAAGGGCAAACCAAAGCTGGGCTTTATCATGGTGCTCTGTTGGATTGTTTGAAACGTTTGCTGATTGAGAAACGACCAAGAAAGTGCTGCTTAACCAGGACAATGCGCTAACAGCAGTTTCAATGGCGAAAGTGTACGAGTTGACATTATAAATAGTTTCTCATTCACCCTATGAACCAGACCTGGATAATTCCATGTCAAATCACCAAGGGCTTCCCACTCGACCCTCTCCAAATCTCATGAAATTCTGTATGGAAGTAAACCCATATCCCAATTGAACATGTGCAAAATATTAGAGCTCATTGTACACTGGTTGAGAAGTTACAAGCCCATCTTCAATGGCCTGTCACCGCCTCTGAAAAGGCCAACTTTGATTCCTTGTCAAATCAGTTATAGAGGCCAGATAAGTGTGAAACTTGGCTTATCGATACAACTACTGGCACAGAATGCAGTGATATGATCAAAATAGTAATACGGCTAGCCGTTCTGATATCTTTTCAAGCCAAAGGTGCCACAAAATTTTGTCGTGTCAAACTATGTCGTCATTTTGGAGGCCAATTACTCAGCAGAATAAGATCTATATCCCACCACATTTTGGAAACCAGGAGAGAATGTTCCGTACTAATACGTACAGAAACAGAAAAACTATTATACTCATATGTCTTGAGATATTCCTCATGAAAGTTGTACTGAAAGATTTTACATATCTCAAGATACATTACTCCCATTTTTTTTAAAAAAAATGGTACCATTAGAAAGAGCAGTTTTTTATGTATACAAAACATGTATTTTGATGTTGGAACCTGCCGGTTTATAAGAGCTATAGGCTTCTGAAGCGCGAGACGTTAAGGGGGCCAACTTTGAACTCGTGTCAAATGCGTTCTAGTGACCAGATAGTAGTGAAATTTGGCTTATCGGCAGACCTTCTACTCCAAAATGTAGTGGTGTGCTCAAAGTAGTAGTACATTTGGCCGTTATGATATGTATCACTCCTAAAGTCACCACAAAATATGGTCGCGGCAAATTCGGATCTCAGTTTGGAGGCCGATTACTCAGCAGCAAAAGATCTATGCCCAATAATAATTTGTAAATGTACATATCGGGAGCCATATTAATAATTACTTAAACAGAAACTCTATTGGTCTTATATTTCCAGAGATGTTGCACTGAAAGTAGACGAGAAAAATCTTACTTTGTAAATAGCCATATTTTATAGCAATATATCCCAAAGTGTGTCACTCGTAATTTGGATTTAAATCGTATCATTATAAAGAGCAAGTTCTTATATACAAGAAAAACGTTTATTCGTGTTGGGTTCCGAAGTATTACGACGACTCTAGGACTCTGAATCTAACATAATTTGCTGCGGTAAGCGCGCGCTCTGCAAAATAGGTTAACTTTGATCCCGTGTCAAATCAATTCTAGGGACCAGATATGTGTGAAACTTTGCTTATCGATACAACTTCTAGCCCACAATGTAGTGGCTGGCATCATCAATACAGTAGTACAGCTGGCCGTTCAGATATCTGTCCATGCCAAAACCACCACCAAATTTTCTCGCGGCAAATGTAGACTTCAGTTTGGAGGCCAATTACTCGCCAGGAAAAGATCCATTATTATAATATTTTTTAAATGTACATATCAAGTACCATATTAAGCATTTTTGAAAATTCGGCTTAATGTGAAATTTTCATTATATGAGGAACTGATCGGGGCCGTGACGGAGTATTTTTGTGATTTGTTGAAACTCGCTGGACAACGTGTATAGCCAAGGAACGTGACTGTGTTGAGATATAAAGCAAGTTTTCTAAATATATATGTTGCATTCTTACCAGACTTATCAAACAACCCTCGCATTACAAGTCAAAATCAGCAGTTCCCTCCCCCGCCCCCAAAAAAAGAGAAGTAAAGAAAACCTTTAAATCCTCGTCCTCAGTGGTATTTACGTCAGAGATTTATACTAATTTTTGGTCTCCCGATGCAGCTTCTTTTAATTCCATACAGAAAAAAAATCGGATGCGACTCCAAGCTGCAGTTGAGTACTTGCATTGTTGATCAATTCTCTTGTACCCCAGGGCCCAGCTAATCTACGAGGATTGTGCAGCATAGTCCAAGATAGTAAATGAATTTAACGCCTTCTTCGAAGAAATGTTATAAGAACCAGTTCAAAATTTAGCGTTAATAGTAGTAATTCACCTCATTTCCTACCTTTCCTCGCTATTCTTACACTCCAACGTTCATTTTTGTTTGATAAGTCAGCATATTTCAACCGCGTTTCAATTTTACAGTTACCGAAAAAACCAAACTATAATTTATAAGAATCCCCAACAGACGTAAAGAATAAGATATGAAACTTAGTGATATATTTTTCGGGGATGAAAGTCAAATTTTGAGTTGTGCTAAATACAATGGTTACCAACTGACAACTTCTGTGACCTAGAAAGTATTGCGTTCACCGACAAAATAAAGTTGAGTTTGCCGACCTCCTGTGGTGCAGTGGTTAGAGTCGCTGCCTCGCATCACAGAGGTCCCGGGTTCAATTCCTGATATGGGCGTGGATGTTTTGCGTTTGTTTCCACATTATTTTCACGTTGTGAAAACTACAGAAAAATGAGTTCACGTAGTCGCTAATAACCATAGTAGTTGATGCGACTCTAAATAAAGACAAAAAAGTTTGGTTTTTGAACTCTTTTAAATGGAAACCACGGTTACACAACTCGTAATACTGATGATTGTTTCACAAATATTTGACAATATTTTAAGAGGCAAAACTATTTTATTTTAGGCAGTTATGAGTTGCAACAAGCTAATATTTAAAACTGAAATGTAAAAATTCTTCACTAAAAAGGTAAGAGAATTGTACTTCACCAATTAGTTTGGTACGAATTTCAATTCTTTGTTAATGATTTTTTTTAATTTATTGGAATTACTGACCAATATTGTACTGATTCTTTTAGGTAGGCAGTTATTGTCGATTAAAATTATTTACATGTAGATGTTTCATGAAGTAATGCCTGCTGTTTTTCTCTTTTATTTGTCAAGGCAATTAAATCCAAATGACAGAGTTTAAACTCAGGTTTAATTATTAAATTTTCCCTTTTCGATTAGTCTCCGTCCTTTTCCATGGTTTAGTTGAGCTTCCTTTTATCATCCCTAAGAAGTAATAATTCTAGGGTATGTTAAGACGTTGTCGCTGTCTCCATATCCCATTTGTATTAATTCAATTAATGTTTCTAACGATACTAATAGCGTTCCGGCTGTCTGTTGAAGGGGAAGTTCCTCCTCAAACGACAAAACCTCCCTTCCCCTTCTCAACATTCCAAGTAGAATCTCAGGAACTGTACTGACCTGAACAGAGGGAAGTTTGATGCTGTTAGGTCAGGACTGCATGGTGGATGAAGCAGGACTTTCCATCCAATTTTCACGACCTCTTCAGTTGAGTGTCGACTGGTGTGTGGTGTTGCATTGTCATGAAAAAGAAGAACATCCCCTATTGCCTTCGTTGGGAGAACTCGCTCATGACGTGATCTAAGTTCATCCCTGTGCAACCCTGCTCCAAAACGCTCTGATTCCCAGAATACTGTCGCCGTAACTTTCCCTGCCAATCGCATAGTTTTTAATTTTTTCTTTTTCGCCGAACAGCGCCGACGTGCACCATACACATTTCTCAGCCTTTTATGAATCCGAATGGGCGTTTAAGAATTCAATCACAGAACGTCAATGTCAACCATTTTGCAAGAGGGTACAGTGCTACCACCCGTTGACTTAGGAAGAATGTTTTAAGAATCGCACTGAATTAAAAACTTTCACATATCTAATTTATTTAAGGATAAAAAATAGGAGGTATTGCTTACTGAACCACACTTGGACATTTTATTAGTTTTTTCTATTTCAGGTATCAGTCATTTCCGAACAGGCCAATACCTAAATTTTCCCCTCGAAAGTTATTTAAACTTTCAAACAGGAAGAACATGGCGGAGGGACAAATGATTGAAGATGATGACAGAAGGAAAAGTAGGGGCTGAAAACTACAACAAAAAACAAGTTCTAATTCTAAAGAACGACATAACGACATTGAGAGAAGAGTAGCACCTATTAATCTATTCATTCTCTTGGTCAACGTATTCCTTATTGTTCGCTCTTCCTCTATTCCGCTTAGAACTTCCTCCTTACTTACTCTATCCCCCCATCTGATTTTCAGCATTCTCCTATAACATGCAATTTCGAAAGCTTCTATTCTCTTCCTTTCTGCAACTCCTACCGTCCACGTTTCGCACTCATTTAACGCCATGCTCCATACAAATATTTTTAGCAGTGATTTCATAATATTCATACTTATATTAACCGTAAGTCAATTCCTCTTTTTCGCAAAAGCCTTCCTTGCCAGTGCTATCCTACTCTTTATGTCTACTATTCTTCTACTATCCCTAGTTATTATGTTGCCCAAGTAGCAGAATTTAAACCTACCGAATCTAAAACACTGTTATTCAACTGTTTCCCACGCTACACTCCATTACCTTGGTTTTCCTCTATTAATCGTCATATTGAATTCTTTCTTACGCTTTTTAAGTCTAATACTACAACAATATCATCGGCAAACCGCAGAGTTTATATTTATTGTCCTTGTAATATGATTCCTTGTGAAGTTATCAGATTTGAATCACGAGAACTTGTAATGTAATGAAAAACTGCCCGACGAAACTGATAGAAAAGATATTCATAAAACTGCCAGATTTTGTGGGGGGTGGGTGTAATAAGCTTCACGCGGGTGATCCTGAAACAGGAAACTCCCCTTTAAATGAAAAAGCGGGATGTGGAAGGTACAGCAAGGTAGTCAAAGCTATGGTTTAAGGATCCTACCAGGTGATTTTTGGGGTACTATTCTCACAAAACAACTCTGGGAATTCGTTTAGGAACCATAGGAAAGACAAATGGTTGGCAACTGGCATTCTGCATGGAAACAAAATTCGCTCGCTTTTGTTGAATACGCTGCAGAGGTTGGCACAGATCAAGCGCGTTGGGCATCACATCACGACCGATTACTTCGTTAACACAAGTCTTCATACATTTCAGACGCCGTAATTTGTGTGCATGAACCAGATAATCGTTAATCCTTTATCAAACAATTTTTAAAAAAGCAGGTCGATGACGGATTAAGGTTTTAGTTCAAACACGCGATATGAACGCAAATGATTTAAGAAATGAGATAACAAGATAAAAAGTGACAAGTTGTATGATCTCGCGTATCTCCGTTCCACAGATTGTAGTTTTCATTCATTTTCATTTGACAAAATGAAGTAACATTTTCCAAAAGTAATCAGCTTCATTGCCTCAGGTATAGGTGCGGTCGTGATTTTTTTATGTTATGTCCTACATCACCGCTCGAAATCATTTTTACATGGATAATTACGTAAGACATTAATAATACTGCAACAGTGGCAATGTTACCAATACTCTGTGGTTTGTAATATGTTACATTTCTAATTCCGACTACGTAAAAACATGCCTTGTTTTTAAAGCAGAAAATTTCAAACCAAATTGACACACATTTTTAAGAGAATATATTATAAATAATTTTAATTTTATGAAAAAGGTACAGTATTTTATGTATGATCCTGCAGTAGTTTTCGCAGTTTGACGAGTCTTAGAACACAGCCTCTTACATGGGATTTTTAAAAAAATATTATGCAAAATATACGAATGCTTTTTTTTTGTTTTTAAATTTTGTTTGAGAATCGCCCACCAGTGGTGCTTCGAACAACACGGCTTTGTGGGTGCGACAGGTGAAGCAGGAGGCTAAAAGGTATATTGCGCATTTGTCGTTCCCAACAGGATTTTGAGCTAGAATCAGAATAGCACAAATACGTGCTGGGAAGCGGACAGTTTAAAGTCTTCAGAATCCAAGAAGAAATTTATTCTCTTAAAATACTATTATTATAAAGGTTCTTAAAATTATTAAACAAATAATTCTTTCTAAATTAATTACTGTGCTGTAGCTCATCCACCAGCCGCCACTGCTCATCTCTATTCTGTGATCAAACTTTGAATAATGCGAAAATACTTCTAAATAGAAAAGGAAAGTCATAACTCACAATTGCATTAAAATAATGATCTAATGCAAATAACTTATTAGGCCTGTCCTAGATTCATTTTAGTCATTGGAAGTCTCAGAATCTGAGGAATATGCTGTATGTGGATTTCTGATTTAACTCTCTTAAGAAGAAACCTCTGTTTATTTTTTAAAAATGTATAACCTTAGTAGTATACAACTAAATAATACTAAGAAGCAAAACTTTAATGTTGCAACAAACTGTTGGCCCATCTACTATGAACATTTTGACTGGTTAGTTCCTTGCATTTTTCATGTATCTTTCTGATTTCTCAAATCTTTCTAATTTACATAACGTTGGTGAAAGCAGCAAAGTTGTGGAAAGGAAAATGAATACAGTATGTTCTTTCAGTTACTTCCAAGAAGCAATTATTTATTAATTTCATTCTAACTGTGTTGTTTATAGAGAAAGTGCTGCGGGAGTTTCTCGTAGACGCTTCAGCCCAGAGTGACTGCGGGGCTTACCTGATCATGTCGGGGATGCCTCGCACTCTCTCTGGGTATTTTTTATCAAAGTTCTCATATGCCGAGACACCTTCACCTATTTTAGGAGGTATATGTACCGGGGTCAAAGACCTTGGGCATATGGCAAGAGTTGTCCGCTAATCCCAATGGATCAGTCGGCCAACTGCCTCCTGAAACTTGTGGAGACACGGAGAAGGGAATGCTGCGTCCCCACAGCAAACTCGTCTCCCGTCATTCGGAAGGGCGTGAGAATAGTACCCAATGCCCGACCTACCTGATGCAGGTTTTCTAGGGTTTTCCCTGCATCTCTTTAGGTGAAACACCGGGTAGGATCCTTAAACCATAGCCCGGGGGCCCTAGTTAACCCTGGGCTACCTTTCACTACCTTCCGCATCCCCCCCTTTTCAATTCCCTTCCTATGCTATTAAAGGGGAGTTGCCTGTTTCAGGATCACCCTCATGTAGCCTGTTACCCAAAAAAAAAAAAAAATAAGTGTGTTGTTTCAAGATATGCAGGAAGATATCCTGCTGGGAAATGAGTGAGAGCCAGGTGGAGGTTGACTTCCTCCTTCCTGGTTTTCCTCTTTCCCTCCCCCCTTGGTCCATGGCTAAGGTAGCTAATTCAAGACTCCTGCAGGCTGAGATGACCTTGGGCAGTTTGAGAGGTGTATGTACGGGGGTCGAAGACCTTCGGCATATGGTAAGAGTTGTTCGCTGATCCTATTGGACCAGGTGGCCAACTGCCTCTCAATACTGAACAAGGCATGGAGGCAGGTTTGTTGCGTTCCCACAGCAATAAAGTCTCCCGTCATCAGAAGGGCGCAGGAATAGTACCCACTAGCCTGACCTACCTGATGCAGGTTTTCTGGAGTTTTCCCTGCATCTCTTTAGGTGAAACACCGGGTTGGATCCTTAAACCATAGCCCAGGGGCCCTAGTTAACCCTGGGCTACCTTGCTCTACCTTCCGCATCCCCCCTTTTTCAATTCCCTTCATATGCTATTAAAGGGGAGTTGCCTGTTTCAGGATCACCCTCTAACCAAAAACAAAAAAAAAGTGTGTTGTTTCGACATCAGTTTTGTTTCGCAGTGTGTTATCATCTAAAGATCAAGGCCTAATTTTATTGCACTGCCTTATTGATGTTTTCTTTCCTACAGTCATCTATTACATAACAACTTGGTTTTACATAATTGTTCAACATTCTTCAGTCTGCCACCGAGAAATTTACTGAAAATTTCAACAGCATATATGTAATCATTAATTTACCCTTTTCCCTCGGCTTGTCATTCTTCCATTATAATTATTATAACCTTCAACAATTTGCATCACTAACTTTACCCAGTGTTTTCTAATTCTGGTTTTATGAATCAAAATCTTTTAAATATCTCTGTGTCCTATGAAACAAGGTAAATAGTTTTGTAATTTTCTTGTCACAACAATATAATCCCAAGCATTCATAATGTTAACACAGGGTTGGGACATTGAAAGAAACAAAAAAAGCCACACAATTTCATTTCTGAACTGTGTATTTTTAATAGGTACAACAGTTATACATTATGTAGGAGCATTCTGACTATAACAAACTGCATATAATTTATACACATGGAAGCAATAAAACAAGGATTTAAACTATTTTGATTTGAGATTATGGTTCTTCCAAGATACACAACACAGTGAATATTAAACATCAATATTGGTATAAACAATTTCATTTCCTATTTACATAATCACAAAATAATTTATATACATCAATAGTACAAAATTGGATGTTAAAGTACAAAATATGTCAGATTCAGCTTAAAACATTTTTGAGACTGTGAAATGATGTGACCAACTAAAGTAAGAAACATAGGAGTGTAAATCACAGAATTTACTATTGAAAATTAAATGTGCTAATAAATAACTATGTACATACATGCACATTCTTGACATGTCGACACACTTCGAGTCTCTTACAAACTACGAATGCACAAGTCCTCACATTTATTTTTACAATTGCAGATCAGTCACCACCCCCATTTTTGCACACGTTTGTTCTCTTCCTTTCAGGAATCCAGAACAAATCAGACCAAAAGCATACATAAATTGCTATAATTCATACCATTCAACTGGTAACCCTTCTTACTCCACCCATAACCTAACATTTTGTTAGAAGATTCAACCTCAAGTAAACTAATGGACAAGATAGCATAATTTAAAAAATGCAAAATATGGGGAAATCGACAAAACAAAAATGAAGCATTCCAAGAGAGATTATTGCACTATTATTACACATTACAGTTGTCAACATTAATTGGTCTACTGTTATAAGTTAATAAATACTTATTCAACTAAAAAAAATCAGGCACAAGGCAACAGAAAGAGGACCAATACAATATTCATAGACTTTTTTCTTCAAAACTACAGTTTAATCAAAATTTGACACATTACTCCACTACTCGAATCTTAAAGATTAATCAAAATATTAGTATGGTTTGAATCAGGTTTAGGGTGAAATACATAATTATTCACATTACAAAGAAGACACCTTTAAACACTTTGGACAACAGGTTTGCCTGCTTTTATTACACATGTGTGCTAACTTGTATTGCACTTTTAATAAAACCATTCTCCGTCATATGCAGTTATCTCAATTAAAGTGGAATTGATTAATTGTTATTAATATTTCTAAACTATTCTATGGCAAAAGAAAATTATAATTCCAACTACAAAAGCCTCTAGGATATGTGGTCAGTAATCCATGATGAACTGTTCTGAACTGTCCATTTTGTTTCTACTGCATATTTTTATTATTAATATAGAGATCTGTTGACTATGCAGTTTTTATATTCACAAAAAAATATAAATTTTTTACATATACAAATATATATATATAAGTAACTTTACATCACACTTGGAATTGGTAGCAATAATGTATTTCAGAACTAAGTAAACATAAAAATTGTCATAAATTGTTCCATTTTGTTCTGTGCTTAATAATGACCTAACACTGTGAAAGTTTCTCCAGTTTTTTAAAAAAATAAGAACTATAATGAAGTAGTCAATACTAAAAAAAATACTTTGATTCTTGGTATTCCCTTAATGTTATCAAATTCATATTTAACTGAAACTTCAAAAATTACTAACTATACCCAAAGAACTTGTAATTCAATTAATTAGTACCTGTAGTATGAATGATTAATATATTTGACAGAAGTCTTTTGGATAAAAATAAATGGAAATATAATCATTAACAATAAAATAGAAAACAAAATTGCATTCTTTGAACAACATACAAACATTAACTGTCAGCAGTTTAAAGTCAACAAATCCAGATGTTACAGAACTGTTTGTGAATTGAATATTATTTTAATCAGCATAAATATGTACTCCTACTACTATTGCCTTCAGTTTTAAGTATACATAACATGAATAAAATTTGTGAGAAATGATAAATATTACAGATGCTTAAAAAATTCAACCCAATACTGGTGGACTCAAAATATATCAAGTTAACCAAAACTTGTACAACACAATCTACTACCCTTTCAAATTCAAATTAAGGCTTGTTTCAAGTTTCTTTTTCAACAAAGATAAGTTATGTAGTTATCATTATTTCTGACACATACTATTTATCATGAACATAGACATATATCAAATTGTTATTAAAATGCAGTACACAGAATTAAAAAATCAAGAGTAAGCAATAGGAAATGGCAAATAAAGATAAAATATTTGTTGAAAGGTCTGAAAAGATATTCCTAATAAAAAATCTTAGATTTTTGATTTGATGTTACCAATTAAAATCAATAGTCTTATGTAAAACACAAGTGAGGGGAAAAGTCTATTAATTTACATTTCTATGAAAAGAATGATGTACAGTATGGCTGCTGTATTTAGGATCTAATATGTTGATACTGCTGCACAAAGGAATGGACGGTTTGTTGAACAAAGTGGTGGTGGGAGAGGCAGGGGGAGGAATGGACGTTTGGAGTGGTGAGACAGGACCTGCTAGGTATCCCCAAGTATACCTGACCCGTGCACCCTCATGGTGCGGTGTCTGGCTGCTCTTGTGCCTCACCAGTGTGCCAAAGTTTACAATTGGTTTTCCAAACAACCACATAAATAAAATTTTAAATCTTCAGTGGTAAAAAAAAAATAGTGCGATGAAATAATTAACTAAGAGTAAATCTAAGCAGAATGTTTAAAATCAAAATGTTTATATGAATTTGATATACTTTCAATTCATTTATAGTATTTGTAATAGAGAAGACAATAGACAACTGAGATACTTGTGGGTTAGCAATAATAGTAAGCTCACTCAACCAAATATAATAAATTTTAAGCTAAATACAGATGCATAAGTTTTAAAAAATAGCTGTCAAATGTTATTTATGCCATTTGAGTATTAATGAAAGGGTATTTCACATAAGAGATTCCTATGATTATTGGACTCTAAATATAAATACATAGATATATAGGTCTCTTACAATTCACAAACTGTCTTTATCCACTATTTATGAAATGTGAAGAGAAAGCAGACTTTGTTGTAAAAAACATATTCATAAATTTAATTATATTTATTTCAATAACCCACAAGTAGCACACGGGTCATACCTAGCTATAATTTATTCTCTAGGGTCGAGAGAATCAGAGAACATGCTCAGCAGTAACATTATATGTACTGTTCTTGTAAATACAGAAAATCATTTGTCATGCTGTTTTCACACTTTAACATGTTAAGTTAATGTGCAATGTCTTCAAAGAACAATCCTTATATATTATTAGCTATAAATTTCACCTTTTTATTTCTTAATGTCCCATCACAACATGCCCATGCAAAGAGGTCATCGTTAGTAAGTAAGCAAGCAACACAGAGGACAAGAGCAGCTCAGACTATTGGGACAAATCGTGCTAGTCACCTTGCAATGCTCAAAGCTGTAGTTTCAACATGATGGAAACACTATGACAGACATCCTTTACATAAGAATGCAATTTGCTCCTTCAATTTTGAGTGTGAGCAATGCCAAGTAAAAGATGTCTTTTTAATGTTCAAAATGCTTCGTTTAAATGCCACACAATGTTAATCATGCCATTAACTTCAAGCACGAAGGGACATACATAAATAATATTAAATTAAAATTATACACTTAATTGTTAAATACAAGGTAAATGCAATCTGGATCAAGACACTAACTCACAGCATTATTTAAGTTCATACTTATACTCCACATCATTCCAGAGGAAGCAAATTATTGAAATTGCCAATTCATGCTAAAAAAATGCTGAGGGGAAAAAGTAGAATTAACATAAAGGCAGAAGATATTTCTGTTTGAAGTATTGAATGTGTTTTATATGAGGACCTGGTTAAATTTTCAAAGATATTTGTCATTGTTGTTCAACAGACTACATAAAATCAGCAGTCAAAAATGGTCCAGCATTTCAAGATTTAAATAATACCAATACATGAACAAGTTGCTTAATGCATATCGTGCATCTAATACTGACAGAATGCAAAACACTTCATCGAGCCTAAATACATGTCTTGAAGGCTACAATTGAATAATGAGGTTCATTACCGATTGATTATCTTGGATTAGGAGAGAAAATTTGAATTACATGTACCAGAAAATCTATAAAAATATCATCTCTTTCCCAATACATGAAGTTGTGTTTTTTTGAGTACTCAACTCACAAAAATAATGGTTCCGTTTTATCAGTCTCTCGAAATGTGAAAACATTTAATGAATACATAGGATAGGTTTTTAAAGACTTATTGATGAATGGAATATAAGGAGCACAATTTCTTAAAGTAAATAAAGTGTGAATTCAAATTGTTTAACAGAAAACTTCCTATACAAAAAATTAATTTAGGGAATTTTTTTAATGACAGAACAAAATAAAATAGACATATGACGACCCAAAATAATTACATAAAAATTGTAAGTTTAAGGAGACGCAAGAATGATCACTTATCTTTATGACATTTGTACACCCTATTGCTTAAATCCCTGAAATTCAGTCGAGAGTGTCACGTTAATTACGTTTCTCAATGTTGCATGGCTAACATGCTGGAAAAAATACCCAGAAACAAGCACAAAAACAAAAGTTTCACCTTAATGGTCCATTATGTTACAAACAGAATCATAAAATATAATGTTTCTATGATATGATTACTCATACAAATGTTTTGAAACGTAGGGAAAGGAAATTGACATTACAACATGCACTCGAGATCACAATTTTGTCCTTATATTTAACTAAACTTAAACTTATATCTGGCACAAAATAAAGGAATGAGAAAAAAATTAAAGCAGATGGCATTTGCACTTTAAGTCAGTGTAGCCTTAACCAGTTCACTAGATGACAGCCGAACGGGGTACAAGACCTTTCTGGTCTCCTCTGCAACACAGCAACCATAGTGCATCCACTTCCAGAACAACACGTAGCGTGTCACCTTCATTGAATGCCAAATGTCCTGCATCACTTGGCAATCTGTGGCACAAGGCTCGAACAAGTCTGTGGTAAGAAAAACAAAACTTAAAGGAGGTTTCTTCTATATTTTTCCGTCCATTCATAAGTATTAGTTAAATGAACTCTGCGAAATTACAATGGTTCATCGGGTATGTTTGTGACTACATAGTTAGGAACATATTCTATTACTAAATTCATTCAATAGCACACTGATATCCACAGTGTTGAACTGAATATTATATGATAGAAACAGAAATATAATAAAAAATCTATATAAAACCTTTTTCAAACAAGAAAATCATTGCATTTAAATAATTTATTCAATTTGCTACCTCTCTATACCTTTGAGCACAGTTCCATGCCCAAGCAAATGCATATTTTAGACCACATTTATTATCTTTTCTCAATGTGTGACATATATCAAGAATGTTGTTGGGGCTAAATTCATATAAGTATCATACTAGAAGACTGAAAAGATACCTACTTCGTAATCTTTTCCACTGGTGGGTGGGAAGCTTTCTGTGTGAGGACTGTTGGACTACTACATGAATGACCAGCAGGTTTTAGTAAACAGGCTTGTAGCACCAGAGGCGCCAAATCTGGGGGAAACAAAGCATGTATAATGCTTTGTTGGAACTGTCTGAACTGTGTCGGCTATTCCTATAAGAAAGCAATCACTTGCTCCAGTCAGAAGTAATATTCCTAACGAGAAGACCAGGAAAGTTCCTGTGGGTACAACAACCCGGCATGTATAATGCTTTGTTGGCATGACTGAGTGCACTTCTGCAAAAATTATATCACTTCGCAAGGTGACTTTCAGTAACAAAATGCCAGAAAAGTGTGAAATTTTCAGCCAGTTGTGCAAGTACTAAATTTAAAGACAGAAGGTGATTGGAGATATACAAATATCAGGTGTTCAATGAAGGGAGGGAGAGTGAGTGAGTGAGTGAATGAATGAGAGCAGGAGGAAGGGGAAAGAGGGAGGGGAGGCGAAAGAGATAGGGAAGGTGAGAGGGGGAGGAGAGAGAGGTAGATCTCTCAGAACATTCACACAGAACAGTAACACTTTTCCTGCCTGCAGTTCAAGGTGGAATCTACAAGTTGGCCTCTGCATTTCACAAAGTTTCTCAACTCCAACATTCCTGAAGAACTGAGTGAGAGAGGAGATTGCTACATGGCATAGAAATCAAGTCATCAGCATCACCTTACACAAGGTTTCTGACTTTAACATCCCTGCAGACCTGGAGGACTAGACACAACAAGCAGACTACAAAATGCAGTGCACTGTAACTTTATTACACAATGTTCTCATTTTGTGTGATAGGGTTTTCAATTTAATGGCAAATAATTTCTTATTTTTTCCAAATACTTCTTTTTTGTTTAATTTTCCGACGCCCATGCTCAATCTGAAATTAGTCAATGGCACTAGAAAATTTAACATAAAACATCTTAGGGGATTTTTGTAAATATTATTTTTTTACTTCATTTAAATGCATTTTGTTAAATTAATAGGCCAGTTGTGAGTAGTAGTAGTGCAGAATTACTAAATGTTAAATGAGTACAGCTGTCCTCAAAAATAATTCCTCTAACCTCTCATGTAATTCATTCACATCATTTTGCCAGATTTGAATTATTTTTATTGTAAATACTGTGTTATTATTATTCTAGTATGTCTTTGAACATAAAAATAATTATTAAATTATAACTATTATCAAATATTTACACAAATAATTTACCTTAATTGTGAATCCACATGCATGAAATTAAATGTTAGTGAGTGCCTTTATAAACACAGGAATGCTGCCTACTGCAAAAAAAATTAGACAAACTTGAAAAAGAAAAGTAAATGAAAAGAAAACATGAAATGAACCCATAAAAAAATAAAACAGATGTAAACTAAATAAACTCAAATAGTTTTAAAATTAAAAGTGAAAATTTTTGACAAAAGACTAAGACAAACTTGTAAATAAAGACTGACAGAAAAATAGGAAGACAAAAGTAATAACAAAAGTAAAACTTTAACTGTCCTACATTTTTGTATATTCCATTAATCGTGTTACTAATATAACTGAAGCCTGTTGAAAATCAATTAGATATAATTGAAAGGCTTATTGAAGCAAACCTCTGAGGTCTGAAGAAATATAAATGTTTTATATTTACTGTTTAAACTGTACATAAAGCTCCAAGTTCTCTATTATTTAGAAAATTATTCAGTACTACTAAATTCTCACAACCTCCATGAAAATGAAATGTCACCTGCTTTCCTTATTAAACTTGTTTCAACTTGTAATAATGATAACTATCAGCTACCCTGTGCAGATGTGCTACGCTATTTTAATAAGAGAACCCACTATATAAAATTAAAAGTTATAAGAAAAAACCTACATAATCACTTTCTCAAAAATTAAAAAAAAACTATAGTTTCATAAATAGAGCAGTTTTCATAAACTTATATAACATTGACAACAATGAAGGAATGAAATCTTAAGTAGTCACATTTTTACCGTTGTGCGGTGGGGGCTGCTCGGACACCTGTTGCTGAAGCTGACACTGGACGACGTTGACTTGCTCTTCCAGTTGCTCCAGATGGCTGCCTGTAAGGCAAACTGCTTGGGCGATTTGCCGATGATTTAGTGTCTACCTGGTCGAGCCTACTAGGCCGGGTTGTTGTACCCACAGGAACTTTCCTGGTCTTCTCTGAAGGAACATTGCTTCTGACTGGAGCAGGTGACTGCTTTCTCATAGGAATAGCCGACACAGAGCGTCGTGAAATAGTTCCTAGAATTGATACGTATGGGTAGTAACACAGTTTAAGTTCATAACAATGAATTGATCACAGCTCATTAAACGCAATAATACTATTAAGTGAACTAAGGCTTTCCCAGTGTAGTTCATGCAGAAATAGTTCTCGGGTTTCCACTAGGGTACAGGTGCGATTTAAACACAACATTTCGATGGCCACATGCTCTGTCGTCATCTTCAGGCTGGCCCAAGTGGAAACCCGAGAACTATTTCTGCATAATACTATTATTGGCTTAATTTCAATTATACATATTATATAGCATATGAACATAGGGGGAAAAATTACCTGTTGGCCGAGGTACTCCAGGTGACAGAACTGGTATTCCAGAAGCTCTATTGGGTGATGTTACAGGCCGTGGTATCCTACTCGACTTTCCAGTATTACTAGAAACACTGGAGAGATTGCTGTCTGGGGAGGACTTTGGACTTGGACCATTTGATGGGGGCTCTTTGTTACTGAGAAGTTCCCACTTCATTTGTAGACGCCGAAACTTGCCTCCTGCCTGACCTGTGCTGCCTGGAGATTGTTCAGCAGCAGTAGCACCAGTGGTGTTCGCTGCCTGCTGCTCTAGACTGTCTGGGTATTCCCCTAAACTACAGCCCTCATCTTCAGCAGCCAAGCGATCAAAAGCTTGGAACAGCCTCGAACCAAGCTGAATACCACTCCAACGTTTGCGAACAGTACTGGCCAAATCTGTGACCAATGATGTTCCAGGTGCATTGCCAGGAACAGCAGGAGTGTCAACACAGGAGCGGGGCCTTGGGGTACGCTCGCCATCCCAAACCTGAAGAGGAAGTGGTAAGATATAAATTTTTCATAACCAAATTAGCTTCTCTAATATAGATGGAATAGGTTATAAAAATATAACACAAGAGTACCTCCAATATAACAAAAAGATAAAACTGGTTCAAGTCTTTCAGAATTTGGGAATGTGAATTGTAGGTGCAATCATTTAATTATATATTGACTTATATTAAATATAAAAGTAACATGAGAAAAGTTAATTCCTCTCCATTTATGATTTATCCTTACATTGGAAATTTGGATGTGAGTTACAATCTAATAAAAGTTAAATGACACTTTATTCCTAGGCTTTTCAAAATTTTCTAACTATTCTACTGTTTCTACAAAATTTTGTTCCAGTCTAGTAAATTAGTAGTATTAATTAAAATAATATATTACAATATTATATGTCCATACCTTGGATGACCCCACAATGTCAGGCAAGGGTGAGTCTTTAGAATCTTCTGAAGTGGAGACTGACAGTGAACTGTGTATGGAACGCACAAGTCCTCTCAAACTCCATTGCTTCTGCTGCTGTTGGGCCGGAGGTGATAAGGTCAGCCGTGCTGCCAGCTGCCTTGGCTGGTATAAAAAGTCAAGTCTGAAGGGCAACAGAGCAAGGGGCTGGAGACAAGCAACCAACTGATCTGCAAGGCCGCGCCAGCCTGGGCCTCCCAGGTTGCCCAATGGCAGGAGTCCTGTATCTTCATGGTAATGACGTCTCAACACAGACTCTCGTGTGCGTAAATACCCAGCCCAAGCATCTAGTGAGCGGACACTGAAGAACAGATGATTTCAGTTTTATATAGCCAGGTTTGAAAGGAATTTTTTTTTAAATTTACTAATCCCATTCCATTTTTTCAAATAAAATAGTTACAGGATTGAATGCATGAGTAATAAAATATACACAATAAAACAAGATTATTCTGATACAACACTCGTCAGCATTTTCCATTTCAAATTAATACATAGAAAATAGGAGAAAAACTTTTGAAGTAAGCAAATGTCCTCCTATTGCTCTGTATCTAGTCTGTCATAATTCTTCCAAGATGTGATATACACCCACCCATCTCCTAAATATTTAATGACTACCAGAAATATCAGTTTCCTTGTCCAATCTTCATAGTGAGTTGCCCTTGTACTACCATAAACCAATTAGAAAAATGATAATTAGAAAAAAACATTTCTCTTAAGGATAGAGTATTTAAAGGTAAGGCATCATTACCTGAAAATTAGAATCCTGATTCAAATATGAATTGAAAAAAATTGAAATAAAAATTGTTAGAAATTGAATAAATGGTTCATTTTAACCTTTCTGTAATTGCATGTTAAAACATGTGAAATAAAAGTTAACTTACTTCAAAAGGCCAAAAACAAAAGCATTGAACTTCATTAATCCTTCTGTGAAAACATCCTCACTGTTGATCCTCAAAACAAGCTCATTCAGGGCTTTAGTCATTGGTCCTGGAAATAATTTAGTAATTACTTTAATACCTTTTTCAGAAAAATGTTTCCCAGAAGTAATTATTATCAATAAAAAAGAAAGAAAGAAAATAATAAATACAAAACGAACAAATAGTTCTTTATTACTTTACAATTTAGTTTTATTGTTTCAAACGGAAAAGGATCTCCAATACGTAAATTATTAATTTCATAACACACCTTGTTGTGCCGAGGCCTCAACTACCTGCCACAAGGAATTTGGAATTGGCCCAAAGGCTGTATCCAGTTCAGACTTGAGGCCATCACTGAGAGCAGCATAAAGAGCCGGACACAACTTGCCCAGTGTGAGACGTGCAATGGCTGGCGTATGCACAGAGTCTCCCAGCAGACAACAGTGCTGTCGATTCTCTGCAGCAGCAAAATGGCTGACCACTTGCTCTACAGCATCTCCCACTGCTGTCACAAGTTCTGAAAGCAAACAATTACCTGTATTCCTTCAATTTGATTAGTTGTATGGATGCTTACCAATGAAGCACTGGCTGTCCTTTGTTGATGAATAGTTTCATTAAAAAAGGCATTAACTAACCTCTGATTAAAATGGAATCATTTAAAATCACACCTTTAAGCAACCACACAAAAATTGTACCATTATTCAACACACCAAAACCACTGATAAAATAATTTTGTTTATCTTCAAACAAAAAAAATTAATCTGAAAATATTGTACAAAGAATTGTGAATGAACAATGTAAGGGACAAATGAAAATAAATAAATAGAAGACATTGTGTAGTTCCTTACCTCTTTTCTGAGACATGTCCACAGATGGGATGTGTGTAAGAGGACTTGGAGTATTTTGACCAAGAGCTGGGGAAAGCTTCTTCTCAAATGAATGGTTGGACTTCCCTGAAGAGATCTGTTCCTTGTCCATGCAAATCCCTTCATTTGTTAGTTTATTCTAGGAATAAATACCTCCAGTTAAATGTCAGTTAAAGTCAATGGTACATTGATAAACTAAAAAAAGCTTCACAAACAGAGTTAGTTTTTTTGATTAAGCCCAATGTGATTTAACAAACACAATTTATTTTCAGACCAGGATTAATTATTTTATCTTTATCCGATTTAAAATAAAGCAAAATAATATTAAAAAAATGAAATATAAATTACTATTACTAATAATGGACTGTTGAAGTAATAGGAGGAAATTAGTTGTAGAAAACATCCTTTTTATTTCAATTTATAATAAACTACCCAACACCGGGCTTTAGAGATATGTTTATTAAATTTCAAACTATCCCAAAATTATATATTATATATCACTATCACCTGATGGTGTGCATTGTTTGACGGTGAATTAGGTGGAGTTGGTAAACTCAACCTGAAGCTGACTGTTTTCCGACTAGAGCGACTCGACGAACTGCAATCACACACACGATGTTCTGGAGTGTTGTGAGGTGTAGTCTGTGACTCAGACCTCTGACCAGCCAAAAACTTGCTTACCTGAAAAATGTGTCAGTTATTACTTAAATACACATCATAAAAAAGTTATAAGTAACTATTGAATGGCAAAAACTATACCTGCTGCCTCAACCTTTTCATGTCTGCTTCATCCCAAGTGTCTACGCCTTCGCTTGATGTTAAAACTGATGACAAACCACTGACATGCAGCAATTCCTCCAGCCTCAGAAGTTCACGATCATCCTGCTTTCTGGGGAGAGGGGGTGTTGGAGGTCTCATCCTGGAGATTGGTTCTTCATAACTACTATCTGTTCCTGCATCAACCCCCTCATCATCATCTTCACACTCGTCCCTTTCCTTGTCGGGATCCAAGCAAGGTGGTGGGGGCTTGCGGTGACCGTGTCCTGCTTCATGGCCTCGACGAAGGATGCTACGTGGCAGAGGGGGTCTTGGTGGGGCACCAGTTGGTAAAGAGACTGAACGTTTTGGTAGAGCTGGTTGATGACAAGATGAGGTCTCACTGTCATACCGATAAACCAGCAAAGGATTGGAATCTGTCAAAAGTGTAGATGATCCTCTGAAGCCAGATGATGGTTGTGTGGCGGTGCTGGAAGCAGTTGACGTACTGTTCTTAGTTTCAGGTTCCAATAGGCGCCTGTACTCTTTTGGTAGGAGGACAGCAAGGGAATCCCTGTCCTTGACATGGGCAAATCCCTTCCGCCTAAGAGCCTCAACATCATCACAAGACAGTGGCCTAGGTCTTCGACCAGCCCCATGTCTCACTTTCAACTTCTGAGGGGCCAACAGGAGCTCAATATCTCGCCTTTTATCTCCCAAGAATGTGAGATCAGGTAACGTGTAATTTGGAAACAGCAAATAGCAACGTCTTCTCTCTCCAGCTGTTTGTACTGCCTTCGTGCTCAATACTGGTGATGCTACAATACCAATACTACGGTTAACAGGACAATTTGTTTGGGTACCCTGACTTGGTTTTGGCTCTTCCACACTATTATTATTGTTCAAGTTGAACCTAGCTAACCTCATCTTGCTTCCATAACAACTGGACCCACTAGTATCAAGGACAATAGACTCTTCAATCTTTGACACACTTTCTGACAACTGTTCTACTGATTCTGATGTTTCTTCTTCTTCGGTTTCCTCCTGTATAAGTTCAGGTTGGTATCCTTGCATCAATTCTTTTTGTGGAGGTTCAACCTAAAATAAAAATTGTTCTGATAAAAGTTTACCAACTATATAAAAATAAGTATTTTACAATTGTGTTTTTTTAAAAAACTCGTGAACCAATAAATGAATAATACTGCAATTTCAATTAAAAATAATAATTGATCTATAGTAGCTTTATTTTTAAGCACGAGTTTTGATCATTCACATATGACAAACCAAAACAGCAGTACAAGTGAGAATTTATATATTGTGATGTGAATATTAATATATTTAAAAAAGGAAGGAAGGAAAAAAGAAATAAAAGAAAATTGTAAACATAGGTTGCTATACTGAAAGCAAGTCACTTTTAAATTGTATGAATAAAACTGCTACTAAACCTTCTAGTGAGATGTAATACAGAGTTTCATTCATAAGTAGAGTATAATGTGATAGTAGGAAAGCGGATGCCTACCAGGCTATCTTCAAAGCAGCAAGTGGAGTAATCTTCTGTAGTGTCATCAGCACGAATCCAGTTGTCAAGCCTTTGCTGCCGTACAGTGGTTGTTGTTGTCGTATTTCCATTATCAGAGCCACTCAGCCGGTTGTTATAATTGTTGTTAGTTGTAGTGGCACAGGTGCTACAATCGTCAAGTGAACAATGCCGGTGGCTGCTACCCTGGCTGCTTGCTCCCCCTGCAGAATCAGACTGACTACAACTGCCACGTTGGCGCATAAATAACCTTAGCAAACTTAGGTTTCCCATATCGTAAAGGCGTACACATTTCCCAGGACACAGGTCGGGCAGAGACCTGCTCTTAAGTGCTGCTGGTGTGGTAGGTATTTTGGGAGTTGTGTTGTTGTTACCTACAAACAACAGGTTACTTTAGAAAATACTGGAATGAAATATTAACAAATATTATTGTAATAATGTGTGAATAAATATTAAATAATCTATAAAGTTGGCAGTAAAGAAAAACTATATTTTACCAAAGAAAGAGTTTACGAACAGCTACAATTTGATCACAATGAAATTTGAGACCTCATTAGTGTAGCATATGGATGGTCATGATCTGAATGAAGTTGGCTACATAATTCCTGGAAACAACTCGGTTCCACCTCAATTCAATTTGTTCTAAACCGTACAAGATAAAATACTTGTATCAAAATACTCTATTAAAGTTAAAATCCCATTGACAATACATTAACAGTCAATATTAGCCATAAAAATAGCTATGTTCAATTTCACTTTATATTGTGAAAATTGCAATATGCATGTAACAACAATGTTAAGAAATTTAACATTGCACAGCTTTTAAGCTGTCATTTAATTAATTTCCAAAAATTTAATTATGCAAGAAATTGAATGTTTCAGATATATCAATATATAAATTATATGGTATTTTAACACAAAGTAAAAAAACAAAAAAAATGAACAGTACAAAAAAACAAGTTAATGACCTGATCTAAACAAAGTGCCTATATCTAGTTGTTAATTTATTTTATTTAATTGTTGGAAAAACATATTCATTGTTTTCGTATTTATAAAAGGTATTAAATTAATAGAGCAAATGTAGCCTAATTCTATTATTTAATCATTTCACCCTTTCAACATTTCAAGCATGATAACTGTTTGAAAAATATAATTATTTAAATTAATTCTCAAACCTGAAGAAAGTTGGAGATCAAAAGAAAACAAGTGGAATGTAACATACTATCAAAGAGGACCAAATATTTACCTAAAGATAACATGTAAAGAGAAATAAAATCAGGGTAAGATACAGTGTTAACCTTAACTTCATTGTGTGGAATGTATACTAAAATGTCCTATATGAAACAAAAATAAATTTAAGGTACAGATTCACCACATTAAAAATTAAGACGTAGATATATATTTTGAAACAAAGTCTTCCGGAAAACTGGTTTTGGCAAAATTAGTCATATAAGGTCATGTTTGTCAACTCCATAGCTTTGTGAAATCAATATTTTGCTTCAAAATTTTCAATACTGAAATATTTAAAATAATGCATACACATTTTACAATATTTTATAAAATAATTTATTTCTCTTCTATTTTAGATACAAGCCATTCTCATGTAACAGAATGAACAGGTTTGCCAACATGTCCTCTGTAAGTACTGTTTCTGCACACTTAAATGGCAATTTGACTACATTTGTATACACATTGACGTAAGCGAACACTCAAGAGAGCTGTTAATTGTCACCATAATTTTCAAATACTTTGAAGACAGTGCTTACCTGATGGATGTCTGGAAAGTGTAACATCACTGGATCTCTTCTTAAGCTTGCTCCAAGTTGTATAAACAGAGTCAGAACGTGCCATGGATGTATCTAGGCCAGGCCTCGATATATGTCTGTGGCGCCAACGGTGGTGACTCTCCGTACTCGTTCCCACATCACTTTCACCTTTGAAAATCAAAACATCATGCAATACTATACTGGTGATTTTGATTGTAATGTGTAATTCTTCAGTGTCAGTTAAATGAAACTTGTTTATTTAAAAATATTTTTAAGCTATGAATAAGGCATACAGTGTTATGATTACCAGGTTCATGATAATCTGAATCTGTTTCAGAACACAGAGCCAAGCTTCCTTCAAAAGCAATAGTGTAATTATCCTTGTTTGCTTGGCATGTGAGCATGATATCGTGTTCTGTCAGTCCCTCACAATCTAGAGAATCCACACTAAAATTGCAACTAGGTAGGGGACATTCACGAACCGGAGAGAAGAGTTGTTCAGACTTGCAAATGGACATGGTGTCTGTCGACCCTACAGTGTCGTCTTCAGCCTATAATTGGATAAAAAAAAAAGTGAGCTATACTGCTCCACTTACAGAAAAACTTAATCTAAATGTAAACATAATTTATTTCAAAATACAGATACATAAAACAGTAAAATATAGTTACCACTTATGTTCTAACAATGAGAAGATTTAAGAAACCCAAAAACTTTGAAACAATGTGAATGGGGACTACACACATTAAAATCAAGAGAACTTTTAATATTAGAAAAGATTTCAGAAAATTCAATATTTTTACCAGGGTACTCCATTTCAGATATGTTAATGTCTTCCTGCACAACTTCCTGTAAGTTTCCAAATGCAGAAGAAAAAACCTTGACTGGTATCATTTATACACTAATACAAGTGAGAGGGTTTGGAATTTTCTTGAGACAAGTTTGATTAATGACTGAAGCCCAGTACACACTTGGATTCATTATTGCAGATCTGTGTCCAAATTATACCAAGGACTCCCAGAGACGTTAAGCCTGTGGACTGTGCCGGTTTGTATTTGTGGAAGCTTTGAATCCCACCTGAAATGGGATTCTCAGCCTCAATGATGTGGAACAATCCTGGTGCAGAGCTGAGTCCAAACTATACCTAGAACTCCCAGAGACGTTAAGCCTGTGGAATGTGCCGGTTTGTATTTCGTGGAGGCTTTGAATCCCACCTGAAATGGGATTCTCAGACTCAATGAAGTGTGGAACAATCCTGGTGCACACATGAATCCAACACACAGAAATTCTCTCCCACCATCCAGACTTGTATTTCCTTCTCATAATTTACTTCTTTTAGTTTTAAAATGTGGACTACCGGTTCCCCTTAAAATTTACTGAGGACCTTCAAGCCAGATGATGTTTACAGAAAGGGTTTTTTTTTGGGGGGGGGGGGGGGGTAACAGGCTACATGAGGGTGATCCTGAAACAGGCAACTCCCCTTTAATAGCATACGAAGGGAATTGAAAAAGGGGGGATGTGGAAGGTAGAGCAAGGTAGCCAAGGGTTAACTAGGGCCCCCGGGCTATGGTTTAAGGATCCTACCTGGTGTTTCACCTAAAGAGATGCAGGGAAAACCCTAGAAAACCTGCATCAGGTAGGTCGGGCATTGGGTACTATTCTCACGCCCTTCCGAATGACGGGAGACGAGTTTGCTGTGGGGACGCAGCATTCCCTTCTCCGTGTCTCCACCAATTTCAGGAGGCAATTGGCCGACTGATCCAATGGGATCAGCGGACAACTCTTGCCATATGCCCAAGGTCTTTGACCCCAGTACATATACCTCCTAAAATAGGTGAAGGTGTCTCGGTATATGAGAACTTTGATAAAAAATACCCAGAGAGAGTGCGAAGCAATCCCGACATGATCAGGTAAGCCCCGCAGTCACTCTGGGCTGAAGCGTCTGCGAGAAAACTCCCGCAGCGCCCTCTCACAGAAAGGGTCCTCAGATATATACACATATGGACCTAAAAAGAAGTTATGGCTGAGAGATCAATGAAATTGGATGTAACACAGTTTCAGATATCTGTAAAAAATTAAAAGGTCTGTTGCAGAGGAAGCATAAAAAATCTGAATTGTTTGGATATCATCCTCAGGTATTTCTTTATAAAATGGGTCTCAAGCTATAAATACATAGTCCAACAATTTGGAGAAGTTACTTGAAATCAGGCAGTGACATCTTGAAAATATTTTGGAACCCTTATTCTGTCTTTCAGTTTTAGTGTCTATGACAGGATGACTGTGTTTCTTCCAAAATTTGTATAATTCATGAACCCACCACATTTTATTTTTCTCAGAGTCGTTTTATCTGTAGAGCCCAAAAATTGCGAGATATTTCCTAGAGCACCTTAAGCAGATGTATGTGGACTGAGTAAATGAGCCCCAAAACAGATTCATATGAGGACAGAATTGCTTGTACAATACAGACTCCACAATAAATAGTTAGGAGTTTGTGATAAGAGTTTTAAAAATGAATTCAAGTGCAAACTAAGCTACACAAGTTCCCAAAGTTTTAGAATTTTTTGTAATTTATATGTTAGAACAAGAACATTTAAAATTAAAGAAGTAATTTGCATAAAAGATACTTATATAATGTTAATAAAATGCAGTACTCCAATTATGTGAAATAAATCCACAATATTGGCTGACATCTCAAATGGCATTTATTGCATGCTGTTGTTTGTTTAGCAGTTACAATTTTTTAGTATGTTTGAGCATAAGACTAAATTATAAGCAACACTAATAGTAGCCACATATGTTACACACTTAAGAAATAGCCTGTATTTCCTAATATATCAACTTGAGACATTTCCTGGTCAATTACTTGAGTTATGACCACAATTATCAAGCAATGTACATGGTAAATAGCATTTTCTGGCATTGCTTGCATGTAAAAGCAGATAATATAAGATACCTATGAAAATATCAAGGAAAAATATAGATATTTAAGATGGAAAACCAACAGCTATTTGCTAGTTTTATAAAAAGAAATCATCTAATAATTTGACGAAATAACGTGTGTATCTATGACACTCGATTTATAGCTAAATGACTAAAGTGTTGGTGGACATAGTTGTAATATAATTAATTGGATTTTCCATTGCCTTTCTTAGAAGTTGTAGATGATAAAGAACTAGAAGATGAAAATGTAAAAAACTGTTAAAGTGAGAAGTAATAAACAAATAAAGAGAGTAAGAAACATGGTTTCTTTATTCATACTGATTTTGTTTATCTTTAGTGTATCAGTAAAGTGAGAATAGCTATACAGATTTGAAACTACTTGATCAAGTCCAGTCCTGGAATGAAGCCTTTTCCAATTTCTTCAGACAATGAAAATCATGATTAAAAATATTAAAACTATACAACTTGGTTTAGTTATAACATGCTTCTGGGCAGTAGTGCAACATAAATGGTCATAATTATCTGCATGCATTTACAGTAAAGCCTTATTGTATAACATGATTTGACAAACTATAAACATAAATTATTTCACATATTGCAGCTTAGGAATAAAAGCAGTGATCTGAACAAGGTTCATGCCACCTGAAAAATTCATCCCAAAAATATTAATGAAAGTGGAATCGACTGTGTGAAACGTAGTATATTTGGACAACCCCTGTGTGCCATGCAACATTAGACTGACTCGCACCACCTGTCCAGTACACCGTTGTCAGCATGCTGTGAACCTGCAAGCAGAAATCACCTGGGAACTGCTGTGGGGACTGATGGATGAATCAAATTCGAACTTAGCCATCAGAGAGCCAGAGACACTTGCAAACATTTCACCATGGTGTTCACTCTGCATATGGGGAATATTTAGAGCACAAAAAAGATTAGAATATAGAAGTAAATGAAACTTAACGAACAATATTAAATTAATTAATTAAGTAAACAATAATATGTACATATGTTTTGATGTTTTTGTTACCTCACATATGGAATTAGGGCACTTAAACAAAGATGGTAAATAGGACATCTTAATGAAAAATCAATAAATGAAGGAAAAGGGGTTACTGTTTTTTAAGTAAATAGTATAGTAACCAACTGTACTAGAAACAACAAACTTGTGACACCATTAAATTCGTGTAAGTTTCAAAATGTAAATTTTTGCTGTTGACTTGTTTTTATGTTTTGCATGAAATAAGCTTAAGCTATCTGGGAATATATTTGTTTAATATAAAATAAGAAGTGGTCATTATAAACTGTAGTTTTAAAAAGTTTAATTTGATATTTTAGTCTGTAATTCAATAACCAAAAGATGTATAGTCCTGTATAAACTATTTAGAAAACAATTGTAATCAACTGTGATAAAATTATATCAAATGAATAAAATGCAACTTAACAGTGTCATTGCTGTATCCTGCAATTAATAATGGAAGTATTTGTTGACACACATCTCATATGTAAGGATAATTTACACATATATGTCATGTGTAAAAACAATCAAAATCTAATCTGAAATAGTCTTACATACTTTATTAACTATAATATAAATACCCAAGCGCACCTTGTGTAAAAATGACATTCATTAATTTGATTAAGAGGACTACAACTTGAATTTAAAGTCCTCACTGAGCACACTTTCAACACTCCTTCAGTCAAACTGTATGTTACCTATCATTTATCTTATTTCAAGTTTTTAAAGAAACTGAGACCACAAATATAAAAAAAATGTATCAAAATAGCATTACAGTATAAAACATCCCAGACAGGCAGGTGGTTAAAATCAACACCTTAAAATCATAAATTATTGCATTAATTAAATCCAACCTAATGACATTTTTCCTGGTGATAACTGAAATGACACATGTGAAGTTAATCCTATGTGAGTACGGATGAATAAAATAAAACTTAACTGCTTGACTAAAACAAAAAGACTAATTTAATCACCTGTAAATCTCCACAGCACATAGTCGGTAGGGTGCTCAAGATCGAGTGGATATCTTCAGTACGAAAATCCTCCATGTCAACCTCCGCCAGATTGGCATCTATGTTCCGAGCCATGTCTTCATAATCTGTATCCACGTCATTGCAACATGACAGGACACTTATATGATGAGAAGGCTGACTGGTGGAGGTCGATCCGTCCCGGTACCTGAAGGTTGTAAGTAGAAGCCAATATTAACTGTACTGTACAGTAGTTAGTACTACTATAAGTTCATCAATGAAAGCTACAAAACTGATTTTGCTGCTATAACACTATTAATTGTGCATATCTGATTTAAAAACCAATTTACAAACAGAATTCTGTTATAATACAAACTATTTATAAAAAACTATTTGTATAAACAATACAGAAATCAAATGTGAAACATGTTAAATTTAAAATGGAATCAACTTTTGAAAAATAATATATAAACAAAAACAAATTCCCAGAAAGAGTTCATGTATTGGATGAAGTTGCTTTATTTGTTTTTAACAAAACTTTGTTAACATCATCTGTGCATCACAGTGACAATATAAGACATAGGAAATCATTAACCCCTTATTGAATAGTGTATACTCACCCATAATCAAGAAACCACTGATAATCTGAATTGTCTTGGACGAAATCCAGGTCCTGGGATGAAGTGTTGCTGGCAAAACTGCGACTGATGTCTCCATGTTTGCCAGGTTCTAATGCAGTTGTATGATTGGAATTGAGATCCGCTGTAGAATCGGGAGAAGCAGATATGTCTTCAGGCATTCCCCGTAGTGGCAATCCAGCTTGCAAACCTAAAATATTAAACAAATCAGTCTAATTTGGTTAAATAAATGTTATGAAAAATCATGAAGAAAAAACATTGATGAATTTTTAAAAATATACTACAAATTACAGAATATACTAAATAAATAAGATTCAAAATAGTCGGATGAATAACCAGAACATTGTCATAAAATGTCTTCTTTGTATTTACAACATTTAAAGAAGCTTTCGACCTTATGTCATATTCATCTTTAGGTTTATTTCATTTTTCAGCACAGTGCCTCGTCAACAATATGTATTCATGCAGGGTTTTTTGGTTTTCTTAATACATTTGTATGGTGCCTTGTTACTGTTTTGACTGCAGGCACTGTGCTACTGATAAATGAAATTAAGCTAAAGATGAATATGACAAAAGGTTGAAAAGCTTCTTTAAATGTTGTAAATACAATAAAAACATTTTATGAGACTGTTCTAGTTCTTGGTCTGATTCTACTTCATCATAGTCTACTTGATCAACATGTAAGATTCGAAATAGAAATTAGCATTTGTGAATTACTATTATGCAGTCTTTGATTATTATATTCAAATAGCCACAGAATTGAGAGAACAGCATGATGTGAATAGTAAACAAGGTAAATATTTATATACATTTAATATGTAAACTAGTGGTCATCAATAATAATAATTCATAAGAAACGAGAACAAATATTAGCTAACGAAATGCGGTGAATATTGAGTTGATAAAAGCAACTGAAGTATTATAATAAAACTTTTATCCCGCTAATTACTCCAAACATACAGATTTTAGGCTTTATTAGATATATATAAAAATGTTTACACTATTATCTCTGAATAGCAAAGAAAGATTAATTAGAAACGCAATCTCACACGTAATACATTTAGAAAGTTCAGCTTAAAATCGAACCAGTTTTTAAGTCTGAATCTTACACGAGGTTTAAAAAAATCTGCGCTGGCCCAAGTCATACACAAAGGACTAACAGATAAACACATTCACATACGATTTCAAACATGACACTCCCAAGTTGCGGCCACTATTTCTGTGCTGATTAAGTGAAGACTCTCAACGTCGCGGCGAAATGAACACAATTCTGACAATCGAGGATTTGTATTGTTGGCACTGAATATTTGCCTCATATGGCACTGCGACAGGGCGAGAGAAAGTTTGCCTCAGCCACTCCCACTCCTACTTCGACTCACATGTATGTCCTGTGGGTGGTAATCATTCGCAATTGAGGAAGACGTCTCCTTCTAAAAACTGCAGCTGTGAGCAGCGAGTCGAGAAACGTCCTACTCTAGTTCCGGCTTTTGCCGCTGCCGGAAAAAACGCGCTCAATTCGAACACAAAGACACACAGGCGAGTTCAATTTATTTCCTAACTAATAAAGTTAGTGATAGTTATTCGCACATTCACTGTTTGATGGATGACACACATAATAATTTCTCATTATTGTTGTGATTACTATCCTGATATCAATATTACAATAATTACTTTGTGATTTGCAATAACAATAGTGACCACAACAATACATTTTACCGATTTTAATCATCATGAGGTAGTCATTGAATTCATCCTCTCTCCTTCGTCTTCAAATTACCTGAGCTTACTAGAGGAAGAATGAAGGAATAGGTCATTGAAATGTAATTTGTTTCCCACTGTCTCGTTCGAAAATGTTTTTTCGAACACGAGCCTTCAGTAAATGTACTTTTATGTTCATTCCTAGCTTTGTTGTTGTGGTGGTATTCACTCCTAAGACTGGTCTGTTGGAACCCTCCATACTAATCTATCCTCCGCAAGCCTTTTCATTTTCGCTTAAACACTATCCCCTCTCAAATCTGATTAACGTATTGCATCCTTGGTCTCCCTCTTCTGTTCTTACTCCACACACTTCTCTCTAATGCTAATTTTGTAAGACTTTCATGTATCAAACCGTGGCCTATTAATAATCTATCCCTTCTCTTGGTCAACGTCCTCCATATTGTTCGCTCTTCCCTTATTCTGCTTTGAACTTCCTCGTTAGTGATTCTATCCACCCATCTCATTTTCAGCATTCTCCTATAGCACCATATTGCAAAGACTTATATTATTTTCCTTTCTGCAACTCCTACCCTCCACGTTTCGCAACCATATACCGCCACACTCCATACGAACATTTTTAGCAATAATTTCCTAACAATCACATTTATATTGCTCGTAAGTAAATTTCTTTTTTTTTGCGAAAGTCTTCCTTGCCTGTGCTATCCTACTCTTTATGTCTACTATACTTCTACCATCCCTAGCTATTATTCTGCCCAAGAAGCAGAATTCCATAACTTCCTTCAAAATATCCCTTCCCAATCTAACAAACATTATTTGTTGTTCCACTATTTTCTGTACTACACTATATCACCTTTGTTTTCCCTTTATTAATCCTCATGTTGTACTCTTCCTCCAGGTCCACGTTCATGCCATTTATTGTGTTTTCAAACTCTTCTTCTGATTCTCTTAATTCTACAGTATCATCGGCAAACTGCAGGGTTTTTATTTATTCTCCTTGCAATATGAATCATTTTCATTGTCTTTAACATCACCTAAGACAAGGCATATTAATTTTTTCCAGTTATTTATCAATATTATCATCATTAACGATGTTGGAACGGAAGCCGGGCAGTTTTGATATTGCTACTCTATCGACGTTGAATAGGACCAAACCTCTGTAGCTCTTTTCAAGTCGGAGCCGTTCTTTTGATTAGCGAATCAGAGCAGAGCAATAGACTACAGTTGCCGCATCGTCTCACTCTCCCTCAACAATCCCTTACTACAGTCGCATGGACAAGCTTCAAATCGGCTCCCATTTGAAAAGGGCTGGAAGAATGGCCTTCACCTCCGAACACAGTACCAAACTTTGATTTTCATTAACTCTGCCTTTCTGCTTAAAATAAACACACTTCCATAGCTGGGACCACTCGGAAAAGAAAATTATCCGAAATATGTAACCCCAGTGTTATTCTATATTCGCTTCATATTGTGCTTCATCTATGCTGAAAGAAAAGAGTGGCGACTCACCTGCGACGGCCCTGCATAGCAGGGACGGTGGAGCTTCTCGTCGCCTGAACCTTAGTAACCTCATGGCATCTTCCTCCTGCGACACCCACAACGCACGATAAGGGGACAGCACTCATGTTCAACGCAAAACACACACCAACTTCAACCAGGCAGCAAGATCCAGACGACATATCACTTACAGTGGCGCTCAAGTTAAGCTAGAATCTCGTTTCACCTTGTAACCCACACATCAGCGGAATCAATTATGCAGTGGTGTATTGTTCAATCGTGTCCGTCATGGCATGACAGAACTCACCGAGGACTTAAAATCCCACGGACGAGGTGATAAAATTCATAGAAACTAATTCTGTAAAATAATTCGTAATACGTATCCAGCCATTAAGAAGAATGAACTTACTTGTCCTACTTCGACCCGAAGTGAACAAAAATCCAGCAATGTATGGAAAAAATTACCAGTAAGTTTCAAATTCACCGTGCGAATAGATATGACAACGATTGCTTATAAGACATCTGATATATGGTCAGTTCATATATCTATATTTTTAGAAAGGCGGGCTTCGTGACGATCATCCGCTTTGCTGGATCTACCCTATAATAGCATAGGAAGGGATGGAAAAGAGGGTATGAGGAAGGTAGAGCAAGGTAGCCAAGGGTTGAGTAGGTTCCCCGGGCTGTAGTTTAAGGATCCTACCCGGTGATTCACCTAGACGTAATGCAGGGAATACTCTAAGAGAAACCTGCATCAGGTAGTTGGGGCATTTGCTACTACTCTCTCGCCCTTCGGTTGACGGGAGACTACAGAAGTGTTATTATTGACTATCAGATAAAATTTAATAAATATGTGAAAATTACGTTGAAAAGAAATTGTCAAAAAAGATAGGAGTGGTTTGTAGGCTAAGAAATATTATGTCTCTTAAAAAAAACAGTATTTATGTCAATAGTAATACCAGATGTGCCGACCCTCTGAGGTCTAGTGGTTAGCGTCGCTACCTCACAACACAGACGTCCCCGGTTCTAATCCTGACATGGACTTGGACGTTTATGGTCACGGAAGCTGGGATTAAGACTGCTGAAGAATCGTTAAGCTGACCAGTTACCACTCCAAATTCGGAATGTAGATGACAGTCCACAATCGGTCTGGTAGGCCAAGACAGCAGAGCCAAGAAAGATGAAGTACCTGAAGGTACGTTATTGTAATTCTTTGTTGTACGACACAAGAAGGAATATTATGAATAAATTAGATGTGGTACGGAATACAGGGTTAAGAGCAATATTGAATGACAGCAAATATAGATCAAGAATCTGCTAAATAAATTTGAATTGTTAAGTGTGAGGGACCAAATTCTATATGGTGTATTAGTTTCTATTCATAGAATAGATAAGGGTCAGTTACTTGAGTATTTAAATATTTTTATAAAAACCAAATTAGATGTTCATCATAATAAGAGGAGAAGGTTGGATGAAACGTTGTATTAATTAAACTTGTTTGCTGACATTTCACCTTATTTTTATTTATTTAATGACAGCAAAATTATTTATTTAAAAAAGTATTGATCTTTTAAAATTAAAGAGTCGATGTTTGACAGTGGGTTAGTAGTATATAATGAGGTACCAATAGAAGTTAAGATTACTATTAGTATAAATGTCCCTTGGGGGCAACGTCAAATAGAATGCGAGAAGATCAGTTTGGTTTTAGGGACTAGAGAAGCTATATTGGCTCTGCGTCTAATTTTAGAAGACAGCGTAAGAAAAAACGCCTACGATCATGGCATTTGTAGAGTTAGAAAAAGCCTTTAATAATGTAAACTGGAACATATTACTATGGATTTCGAATATGACAGGAATATAATATCGAGGAAGAGGGCATATCCATAACCGCTACAGAAGGCAGTCAGCAGTAATTAGAATTGAAGGGCAAGAAAAGAAAGCAGAAATCAAGAAAGGAATAACACAAGGATGTAGTTTGTCGCCCATGCTCTTTAATTTATACATTTAACAGACGATGAAGAAAGTTCAAAATTAATATGGAAAGGGAATCAAAATCCAAGGACAATAAATAAAACTTCTAAGGTTTTCTGATGAAATTATGGTATTAGGAGAATCAGAAGAAGACTTGGAAACCATAATAAATGCTATGAACCTGATTCTGGAGTACGATATGAGGATTAGTAGGTGATGGAGAGTATTATGGGAACTCGTGAAATAACAAAGGGTGTGAGATGAAAATCAGATGGGTGGAAAGAGTTAGTTACCAGAAAGTTCTGAGCAGAATAGGGGAAGAGAGAAAAATATGGTGAACGTTGTCCAAGAGAAGGAATAGATTAATAGGCCACGCTTTGAGACATGGGGGTTATGTAGAATTAGCGTTAAAGGGAAGTGTGTAGAGTAAGAACAGAAGAGGGAGGCCAAGGATGGAGTACGCTAAGTAGAAAGATTAAATGAAAAGATTGTAATAGGATGTGATACTTTGTGAGCTTTAATATAAATTGTACAAATATATATGAAAGTGAAAGATAGCATAAATTACTAATATGTGTCGTTCTGGAGTGTCACCTAGAGGAAAGAGATCACGAGGAAAGATCCCAGTCCTCTTCATCGATCACCAGCAATTTCATCCAGCCATTTTCCGGAAATGTTTCACAGGAAGCGGGGAGGACTTCCTAAGCCTAATAATAATAATACATCGGAGGCGTAAATTATCTCGTCTTCGACAGAAAAGCTGGCTGGATATTCGAGAAACGTATACGGGAAATCAGCTCCATCGAGGCTAACATATGAACTAACCAAAGAGGCCTTCTTCATCGAAGATATGAGAACACAGCTGTGACTACCAAATACCATGGCCTACGAGAAGAAACACGCCATATGGACGGACTTCTACTCGGCAGATGCCATAACAACAGCAGAATGGAAACAACCAAACTACGAGCTCAGCCACATAGTGACAAGATATGCAACGCACGGGTTCCACCACAAGTTCTGCCAAAACCAACGATTCCACCACCCGAAAGAAGAGTGCGTGTGCAATTTGTGTAACAAGCAATGTGAGTGATACCCAAAACTGCAAAAAAAGGCAAGAATAATTACTATGCACACATTGTGCGCTTTCCATTGTTAATTAATTTACGAGAAACGGAAATAAGTGGTTTTTTTTTCAACGCAAGAATAGAGAATTTGATAAGCGTATGAGGCCGAAGCTAATTCAGTTCAGCCCAGCCAACTTCGTAAATGTTTTTTTCTTTCTCCATAACAGGCAAAGCAACATTTCATTTTACCAAGTTATCAGTCGTAAGGCCGGTTTCTCATTTCTCCTTCGTCATTTACATTTGCCCCGGTTTTATTTTTCTTAGGATAGCGAGTAGAACGTCACTCGTGTGCTTGTGTAGAGAGTGTATTATGGGTGCCCAACCAGATGAGGGTGTTCAGAGCGAGCAGCTGTGTGTGTATCTTGCTTCCCCACAGCTGCTGCGTCATTATCACTGAAAGGGCGAGTGTTTGAAGGGCGAGAGGGCCGTTGTTCGATATATAAAGGGTCAAGGACACCACGCGAGACAGTCCTGCACGTTTACTCTACTAAATTATCATCCTTGTTATGATGTCGTAAGATGATTGGGATATGGTCCCTTAATCGTGCCCCATTGCATGTGTTTTATTAATAATGTACTTTCCAATGACAATACGATAAACGTCCTGCGCGTAGACTCAACTTCCTGCAAGGTGCGGAGTTGTTAACCAAGTGCAGCTCATGTCTAATAGCTTAAGATTAGCCAATGGTCCTTAAAGACCGGAACTAAATGATACCTTGACTGCTAAATCGCTTGTCGTGGTTCCGAACACGTGATCTGATGAATGTACAGAACAGAGCTTTGGAACTCCTGGACCAACATCAGCATCATTTGTTTTGCTGGTGTGAACAGCAAATTGAAATGAGTTCAATTTCATCGCAGTAAAAGCAATAGGTCGTATGTCAAAAATAGTAAATTTTTCAAGGGGAACAAAAAACATCCTAACTTTTGCTTTACGTCTCTGATTCGTTCGGTATTTCATCATGGTTTTGTCCTTTAACAAACGACATACAGCCTTATTATAAGTTGTGCAGCTGCCGGAACTGAACTGGGATATGCTATACAAAAATCGATTCTTTTCATTATATATATTCAGCGGGGGCTTAACAGCTTGCGCAGTTTCCCGCGTCCAATACGCCATTTATTGTTATCTTGGACGTCATCTTCTTGTAGTTGTCTACTTTCCATTCCATTCTACTCTAGTTTCCACATCCGTCTTGGCCTTCCTTCCCTTCTGTCTGCATCCTTCATTGGGTGTCAAATTACAAATCTTATCTGGCCATCAATATAATTTCTGGCATTGTAACAAGTTATTTTATATCTTCTCCAATCTTCATTTTATATTTTATTTTTCTATTAGGAATGTGCTCTAATCCCGATATCCTTTTTGTGATATACGACCTAATTACTTTTACCATGACGAATTAATTCCTTCACGAGTGGGAATCTGGCATATTATTGTAAATTATATACAAATAATGGCCAAAAGTCAAAAATGAAATAAATTAATTAGAATACGTTTCGTACCCGAACTTTATGCAAATTAAAAATTAAAAAAAACTTTTGGCCATTCTTTGTATCGTATAAAACAAATGGTTAAAGAAACCAGTATAGTATATCAAATAACACCACCTCAATCAAACAATAAATGCCAAAGCAATTTATGTCCCTTTGGAGATACATTTATTTATTTTAGAAAATAACGTTTTGGCTCATATTTTTACCGTATCCAGGTTTTCTTCCAAATTATTGTAATACGTTTTGAGTTTAAGTGTAATGTTTTGCCTCAAACTATTTTCTAAATTCAGTGAATTTAGTAAATATGTTGTGTACTTTTAGTGCTAAGGTATTTCAATAATTTAGTAGAAAACCTGAAGAAGGTACGAATATATGCTGAAACGTTGTTCCTTTCTGAATTAAATAAATAAAGTTTCTATGAAATGCCACAAATTGCTTTATTAATTCATAAAAAACGTAAAATAAACACTTCAAACAATAAACGTTATAAATAAGTAGTTTATCTGACATTTAAATAAATAATTAAATGAATTATCACAGCCTCTTTGTCAGTTTTTTTGTAATTTTATTTAAAAGATGAAATATACTACGTTTCGTCTCTCATTTGCGATAGACGGTACTTTCCTGAATTTCGGCCGAAAGAATCATGGAGTGAGGTCCATGAACAAATGAATTTTTATACCTCAAAAAGTCTAAAAAATGAGAGGCGAAACGTAGTAATTAAATGTTTTAAATAAAATAAAAAACTGGCACAGAGACTGTTATAAATCAAAAAAACAATATAAATATAAAATTAGTCAACGTAAATTTAGATTGTTTACAGTCGTTTTAATCATTCAATTTTTAGAAAACATACATAATACTATCGTTTGACAAAGAATTTAGTTTTGCAGTCAACCTGATTAGCGTTTCTAAAATTCGCTGTATTCTACAGTTTTTGGATTCGGATTTGAAATTCTGGAATATATTCATGAATTTCTTAATACCTTCTGTAAGTCCAGTTAACCTGATATAATGAAATGTTTTCTATATACATACACACACTGTAGTAATAGTAAAACACACGATCTAATTTAAAATAAACTGTTAAGGCTCCAGAGTAATAAAGAAGATATACGGTTCTTGACTTATTCGCTGTAAGGTTAAGGCCAGAGATATTAGAAGTATTACATTAACGTTGAATTAAAGATTACCCGCGCACAGAAACAAACATTCTTTCAACTTTGATGCCTGAACGTAACGTAAAACTGTACTGCTAAGTCGTATAATTTTCATCATGTTTTTGGATAAAATAGATAGATATATTATATAAATATAATTAGTTGTTTGCACCAAAAGTCGGAAGGCAACACCAAAAAAAAAATATCTGATGTAAACGAACTTGGTAATTAGATTACTGGTGTCTCGTAATCCTCAGTAAAATGGAAATCTGATGAGATTCGTTGTCCAGTTTCTACTTCGTTAATAAATCAAAGAAGACACGGCAATTTCTGTTTACCAAAAGATTATACAAGTTCATCCTTTCATTGGTTTTCATTCTTTTTAAACTAAATTTAGATAACGTCACAAAGCTCGAACAAGGGGAAGAAACGTTACGTGGAAGTTTAACTTATGTATTAAAAGTAAATGAATATGCTGACAGTTGGCCATTATCTACTAATTTGTATGTATCCTTAATTGTTTATCAAGAGTTTCCAGCTGTAAATTTTTTCGGACTTGGCGGGAATTTCCTTATTAAAAGTGGGGCGATTTTATGACGCCCGGAAAAAAGATTTATTCATCCTGAAAACTTTCTTGTGTTCCAAGGAAAATTGCGTACGGTGTAACGATGAGAAGTGAAAGGCCATTGTTAAAAATGATAATTTATTAAAGTAAAAAAATAAACGTCTGTGGAACTAATAGAATTAGAAAAAACCTTATGTTAACAATATAACAAAATAAGGTCGTATACAATGTTATTAGGCCTATAATTAATTAATTTCGTGTAACAACGACACATTTCTGCCCAAATATAAACCCACGTCAAATTTAGCGGGACTTAAATTTTAATTGAAATAAAAATTTAGAACGTACTGAATATATACAACTTGTCTTTCCATTCTTGGGAATCCCTTCAGGAGTAAGAAAACATTATTAAATAATTTATCACAAGAATTTATACAGAAAAAAAGAGTTCTTCACAGTTATTGTTAACCTGATGACGGTCTACGTACGGAGGGAAACGTGTCGTTGTTAAATTAAATTAATCAATTATAATAACAATAGATACGACCGAAATTTAACATACAAACCTTACAAAATAGAGAGAACTAATTAACAAATGTAGATATGTCTGGCTCTTAAAGTAAACTGACAAAATTTGAAACAGGAAGACACCAAATATATAATAATACAACATAAAATAAAGCTACCATCAAAACCTGGAAATATTTAAATTTATTGATTAGTTCACTCTACTTTGCAAGGTTTGTCTGTTAAATTAAAACGTGAATTTGTTCATTTAAATTAATTAATGATAATAAAAATAGATACAACCCCATTTTAACAGACATAGCTTATAAAGTAGAATATTCTTATACTGTTAAAATAAGGTTTTATCTATTGTTATTAGTTTCACAGGTAATTGTTACATTTATTAATTATGGTTTACACCTTTTAAAGAATCCAATTAATTCAAAAATTATGAGAAAGGCAGAAATATATTTGTTCTATATAAAGCACTAATTGTTTACAAAAGTAACGTCTGGCTTTACTGTTCGACAATGTGACGTGCAGACAAACTGCATAGTTCCGGCAGAAACTTTTATTCTTATTAAGTATTCTTCCAACTGGCAAGTCCTTTTAAACTTGGTCTGTATATTTTCATCCTCACCTTTTATCATATCACTTCTCCCTTCGTAGCAGCTGATTTCTTCAATAGCGTCGGAAGGGAATAGAAAGGTAGAGCAGGCTAGCCAAGGGTTGACTAGGGCCCCGGGACTATAGTTAAGGGTCCTACCCTGTGAGATTCATCCTACTATTCACGCCCTTTCGAATGACGAGAGAAGAGTTTGCTGTGGGGTCGCAGCATTCCCTTCTCCGTGCATCCACCAATTGGATCAGCGGACAACTCATACCGTATGCCCAAAGATTTCGACCTCAGTACATACGGTATCCAAAATAGGTGAAGGTGCCTTGGCATGTTAGAACTTTGAAAAAACTAGAGTACGAGGCATTTCCGATAGTCAATGTGGGGAGTTCTTCTTCTTCCACGACTTGGAACTTGGAATGCATTGTGACCTTTAAAGGCGACCAATCCAGTTTCCCTTTCTCGTAACTCTTAAAACTATAGTTAAAATGGATCTCTTCTTGTATATTTTTATTGCATCCTGAGAATTTTCAAAGCCAGAGGAATTATTAATGATTTGGTGGCGGGACTGGGAGACTGTAATAAAATAGTAGATGGTGGAGAGCGATACTGTAAAAAACACGGTTCAGATAAGGAAAACACTGTAATAAGACTGCAAAGTCATGTGAACAAATGTTGAAATTCGTCCCCTAACTGAAACAAGAAAACATCAGGCATGATCGACTGACGGGTAGTAATACAAAATTTAATAACTCGAGTATATTACTAATACTAATGAATCTGTAGAGAATTTACATGCCACAATACACTAAATAATCTCTGGCCTTGATAAAACAACGTTCACCCTTCCTATAAAACAATTAAATTATTGTGACGTAATATTATAAATAAAATGTAAATAATGACCAAAAGTCAGAACTAGAGAAATTTAATTTTAATTAAAATGTTTCATTCGCACATATCGTGACGTCTTCAGTTCATTCTCCACAAATATTATATATTTACAATACATAGATGAATATAAATAAAAAACTTATGTGTGTTTTAGTCACAATTCAAATTTCATGTTGAATCAATGAGTATTGGGGTCCGGCATCATGAAATTTTAATTCTGACTACAACATACCATGTTTATTTATATTGAACTATGTATATGCAATTATATATTTTTATAACAAGCTAATGATATAATGTACTTATATTATTATATGTTGTACCAACGCCGTTCTTTTCAAGTTCAGGGGCCCTCACAATGTCTAATAATTGCTTCAATATCGTATTTCTGTCAATATCAAAACAGACCTAGAACTATCAACGGACGACCGATTCGGCTTCCGTGAAAAACATTCGACAATACAGCAATCACATAGAATCATAAAGAAAATCAACAAAAGCCTTGAAGAAAGGAAACTATGCTACTATGTATTGATTGTAAATTAACAATTTAAAAAATAATAAAATATACATAGTGTGAACGATATTCTGTCAATAAGATTGGCGTCAATTAAATTGACATATATCAAAATAAGTTTGATTTTTATTGAAGATCCTTCAGTATATTGAAGCAGTGTGAGGGGTACATTGACAATATTTTCAAAATTTTGCCTAGCGGTGGCAACTTGAGGAATCCATCTTAATCAAAACATAACCTTCACACTGTGAAACCTTCACTGCCTGTACAATTATAAAAAATTTTAAATTTAAACGTGAATCTGTTTGTATTTTAATTTATAAATATTATTGTACATCACATATTGTAAATATTGATGAAAAACAATTAGCAATAAGAGGAAACGAGTGATAACTGATAGAGAATAGGAGAGCACTTAAAATAATATTAAATTCACCATCATTCATTTTAATAAAAAAACAAAGTCGGTAGGTCTTTCTTTGGAGAATGCAAGATCGTAACTGACCAAATATTGAAGTAATTATGCTGTGTGAGGGGCATCTTGAATACTTTTTAATAAGTCATCAAATAAATTTAATTAATATAAATATTGCGTTTCGATCAACTTTATGGACTTCTTCACATAACTATGCCAAGAAAATTATCAAATATTCCAACATATAATAAGTTTAGAGTTAACTTCTCAAAATTATTAAATGTCTCAACTTATTGTATGTTGGATTATATGATAATTTTTTGTGTATAGTTGCCCTGAAGAAGACCACAAAGTTGGATGAAACGTTGTATTTATTTTAAAATATTTTCTTTCAAAATACTGATTCAATAATATTTCTGTCACTATGTTCATCGTGTGTGAGCCCCTTTACGTACACTTAACTTTTTTCCCCTTGTGGTTAACTGAAGAATTTTCTTCTATCTTTTCTAAGACTGCTGACTTTATCTTCCCCGACCCACTTTAGCGATTAGATTCAGCACTTTCGTAAGGCCTTCTTTTCCTTCCCGCAAAGTAGAGCTCGCAAAAAAGAAAAACAAGCAGCGGTTGGGAGCAGCACATGTCATCCATCGGTCGTTCAATCGATGAGTATTACGGTCCGGGTTCACAAACGATACAGGAATAGAGCCACGGAAACGTGCCCGAGAAAGACAATAAAAGTAGTGACAATTGCCCTCAGTCTTTCATCTTTATAAACGACCAAGTTGTCAATTCAAGGAACGTCGTTCAATAGGAATCATTGTTTGGAAAGAGTTCAAGGCACCAAGCCCTGCACTGACTTCTGTTCTCGTCGATTATATTAAAAGCTCCCCATGTTTGAAATTTCGTTAGTCAGTCCAGGTACATATTTATAATGTTTTCCTGTAGCAAAACATGTGTCGTTGCTGCGGTCCACATAATATGCAGTGCGAGTTATCTGTGGCCAGAGAGGGTGAACGTCCGTGGAGCTGCTCGTATCGATCCCTCTTAACCCACTTCGCCCACGTTCCCCTTCCGTTCCCTTTCCCAGTCAGCTGAGCCGGGGCATCCTGCGGGACACTTCCTACCTCAAATTATCTCGACGGCTCCTGCGGGACCATCGTAAAACATCCCTGAATCATGAGTAATGGATGAGACTGCAAACAGCGATCAAATGGACAGGAATTTTAATGTGTTAACTTGGAATGTTAAAATATTAACGAAAATAGTATAACCGATGATGAAACGATAAATAGAATACGAGTTAGGAGAAGATCAGTTTGGTTTTACGAAGAATGTAGGGACAAGAAAAACAATATTGAGTCTGCGTCTGATTTTAGAAGACAGGATAAGAAAAACAGGCCTACGTTCATGGTATTTGTAGATTCATAAAAAGCCGTTTTATAATTTCTGCCACTACAGAAGGCAGTCAGCAGTAATTAGAATTGAAGAACAAGAAAAGGAAGCAGAAATCAAGAAAGGAGTAAGACAAGGATGCGATCTGTCGCCAATGCTGTTTATCTTATATATAGAACAGGCGATGAAGAAATAGAGAAAAGGAATCATACTGCAAGGGGAAGAAATAAAAACCATATGGTTTGTCGACGATATTGTTGTATTGACGAACCATAATAAGTGGCATGAACATGGTCCTGGAGAAAGAGTTCAATATGAGGATTAATAGAGGGAAAACCAAGGATATGGAATTTTGACTTACCTAGCATACTAGGTTTGTAGAAGTATAGTAGACATAAAAGAGTAGGATAGCATAGGCAAGGAAGGCTTTCGCAAAAAAAAAATACTTACGGGTAATATGAGTGTAAGTAATAGGAAATCGTTGCTAAAAATGTTCGTATGGAGTGTTGCGATATATGGGCGCGGAACGTGGATGGTAGGAGTTGCAGAAAGGAAAAGAATAGAAGCTTCTGAAATGTGGTGCTATAATAGAATGCCTAAAATCAGATGGGTGGTTAGAGTTACTAACGAGGAAGTTCTAAGCTATTAGGGGAAGAGCGAACAATATGTACGACGTTGACCAAGAGAAGGGATAGATTAATCGGTCACGTTTTAATACATGAGGGTCTTGTAAAATTCACATTATAAGGAAATATGTGGAGTAAGAGCAGAAGATGAAAAGGATGGATTAGATAAGCAGCTAGTTACGGGGAAATGAAAAGCCTTGCGCAAGATAGGCATCAGACCAGTCTCATCACATATCTCATTGGGTTGTGCGAATAACATAAACAATGTGCCGAGAAATATGAATAATTAATCGCGGGAGTAAAAGTAATAAAAAAGGACAAACAGGCAACCGAGAATAGGCAATCAAGAGAGACAAGTTGAAAAAAAATATATAAACTCAACAAGGCAATAACAGAAAAATCGTAGTAATTGAAAGACGCAGAAAACATAAGAACCTATAAAAGTCGTTAAAAACGAAAAAGATTAACTAATTTAAATAGTAAATCAATTAACAACTGTTTTTTACAATAATAAAATGAAATACATTAATGCCCAGATGCAAAATTTTTATTTATTTGAACCAACTTTTATGGTACCACACATCATTTGAATACTACTTGAACACACTCTCTAAAGACGATCATACAATATGAAAAGCCACAAAAAACTTAAATTGGCCGAAGATCACTGTTCCCCCTATCAAAAAACCGGACAGAATCTGGGCCAAACGTGACATAGAAAATGCGGAAACGATTGCTGAACACCTTGTCCAAGTATTTACACCTCTTGGACCCCATAACAACAACAACGGTAAAGACATCGAGGATTTCCTAAACTCACCTTGCCAACTATCACTGCCAATTAAAGCTTTCTCACCCCACGAAACATACTGAAGAAATCAAAAAACCACGTAAAGCACCAGGACATGATCTAATTACTGGAAAAATACTCAATGAACTTCCAAGAAAACCAGTGGTACTAATAATATAATCGTATGTTGAGGCTGTCATACTATACTACCAACTGGAAACGTTCCCAAATCATCATTATATCCAAACCAGAAAAGCCAGTAAACGAAACAAGCTCACATAGACCAATCAGTCTCCTTCCTACCTTGTCCAAAATCAAAACAGACCTGGAACTATCATCAAATATACTGGACCACCAATTCGGCTTCCGTGAAAAACATTCGACAATACAGCAGTCACATAGAATCATAAATAGCATCACCAAAAGCCTTGAAGAAAAGAAATTATGTAACGCCCTCTTCCTAGATGTCGTCCAGGCTTTTGATAAGGTCTGGCATACAAGATCAAAAAAGTCTTCCCTAATTCCGACTACCAGCTGCTGAGATCATACTCGACAGAACGACTCTTCCAAGTGAAATTCAACTCTAGCTACTCTAATTACCAACCCGTACAATCAGGGGTGCCTCAGGGTAGTGTGTTGGGTCCTTTGCTCTACCTGGTCGATACTTCGGATCTACCAACTACGGACAATACTTCCATAGCAACATTTGCGGATGATACAGCCTTATTATCTGTAAATGCTGACCCTGTCGTTGCAACACAAAACCTGGACCTATTACTTTCCTGGACCAAGAAATGGAACATCAAGATAAACGAGAGCAAATCAACACAAGTCACATTCACCACAAGACCTCCGGTCTACTTCAATAACATTCAAATTCCAATAAAGAACGAAGCTAAGTATTTGGGCTTCCATGTAGATCAAAAAATGACATGGAAAAAACATGTCAAAAAACGACAGCAAATAAATCTAAAATTAAGGGAAATGGGAAGAAAATCAAAATTATCTTAAGACAATAAAATTTTATTATACAAATGAATCATTAAGCCCATATGGACTTACGGCATAGAACTGTGGGGATGCACCAAGCCATCAAATCAAAAAATAATTCAAATGAGACAGTCAAAAATACTCCGCACAATCACCAACGCACCATGGTTTGTTTCCAGTTTCACATTACACAACGATCTCAAGATCCCATTCATCATCGAGGAAATCGAAAGACTAACGACACACTCACTACCTTGAGCGAATGGAAGGGCACCAAAAGGGGCTAAGAACCGAAATAATCTACCCTCCTGAAACACAGAGAGATTTGATTCAGCAAGACAGAACTAGTCAAAAAATATACACCACTGAACTTCTAGGGAATCGTCATTGGACGATTACCCTACTCAGGTTTTAAAGCATTTTTTTATAAAATTTACTTATTGCATTGTACTGCAGTTTGTAAATTAACAATTTACATATACAAAAAAAATCTATACTTAAAACATTTTATTTTACTCATTGTTCACTTTAGTGTTTAAAGAAACCCATTTTAACTACCCACTTTCAAATATTGTTAGGTTTAATGTTTAATTGATACCAAAAACGGACAAAAATTATTAAAAACAAAAAATATTTAATTCAATAACATGATTCGGATCCTGAAAGGGTCCTGATCAGGACCGAAACATATACTTGGTTTGGTTTCATTAATTTTTGTCTATTCGGCCTCAATTAAACATTAATTTAAAAGTTACGGACGTAAAAAACTATTATATTGTTAGGTTTAACTGTTTATATTTGATTGTTGCTGCGTATTCTTGTATAACATTGCGATTGAAGCTGTCTAGTCAAGTTTACATTTTTATACATTTGGCATCATTGCTTCATTATTACTAATGTTATTCTGCAATTTTAATGTAAAATTGTTTCTACAACACTACCTGAGGAAGTCACAAATACGGTGACGAATCGTCGATTCAACTAAATGAAAAGCTTATATAGTTACATTATCTGTCAGTTTGGAATTAATAAGTAGTAAATTGACTTATGAGCCACAACGAATTTCATAATCAAAATTAGCTTATTAATAAAATACAAACATTTAATTTTTGAATTAAAACGTTCAATTGTTTTCCCTCATTTAGGACCCGAATATTGTTGTAGCAACGCGAAATTTAATAAGATTTTAATTAATGGGTTGAAGAGGTCCTCAGGTTGCGGACGAAACGTTTCAATTCAAATTACATTATTATATTACTGACTTTTGTTATTCTTTGTATTTAATTTCAAATATTAAGTTCCATTAATTTAATTATTTTATTTAAGAATTTGTTTGTTAGCAGAATTAACACGACGTTAATGTAGTACTACATTTAAGTTTTCGTAAAAAAGCTTTTATGTTTTAATTAAAATAAATGAATATTTATGAATGTTGATTCTTTGCTGAAAAAAATATTAATCTTTACGAATAGGACAAGGAAACACGAAGCTAAGACCATTAGTCATAAATATGACTGTTGAAATAAACAAGTGGAAATTGCGCCTGTGAAAATACTTTCGTTCTAAAATCGTTTCCAAAGGTTTCGCGAAAAACTTCATAGAAGCAATGGACACAAGAGTGGAAAAGTTTCCTTAAGTTGTTACAGTGAAACGAAAATTGTCAAAAGGCAATTCCAGCGCTTGAAACTAACTAAAGCGGTATCGTTTTGAAAATAATCTAATTTTTAATTTCGTTGGAAAAACACGGAGTACTGAAAGTGGGCTTCTCGTTAAAAACAAACCGAGCTGTAAAGATTTACATATAAACTCCTATTCTTAGATATATATTTTGTTGTTTTCCTCTTCCCAACCTTGAAAGTTTGATAAGTGTATAAGAAATACGGACAATAGCAAATCGCTGCCAAGAGATAGCCGGAGCCAAGAATTGTAGCAGAATCCAAAGAAGTTGAATCCTCAAGATATACATTAGGGCAATGAAATATCTTTTAAACTTGTTTATATATGTTAAGGATTCATTTGACAAATAAATAGAAACGTATTTAAAATCAGTGAGTAAAATTGAAACCAATCATTATTATAGTTCTATAAATCAATTAACGTCTGTTTTTACAAATAATTTAATAAAATAAATTAACGACTGCATACAGACAAAATTTTTATTTAGTTGGATCGACATTTCATCGTCCTATTTGGTGATACTTTTCGGTTGAAGTAGCCCTTGTAGGCATCTTTACTCGTCAACATTTCATAATTTAACATTACTTGAGGAATCCCAAATTTAGTAACGAAACTTCGATTCAACTAAATAAAAACTTTGTCCGTATCTGGTCGTTAATTTATTTAATGTAATTATTGTATTCGGTTAAGAATGAAGGCAATGAAAAGAGAGAAATAGGTGAAAGATGTAAGGCTGACAGTTATTTCCATCTCACTCAAGATAAGACGCCATAGCTGTAATATACTAAGATACGACTTCATGCCAAAAATACTTTCGTTTTACAAGTAGATTGTGTGTCAGAAACGCAGGCTCAACAATTTCTAAGAAACGCCTGATAAACTTGAACACTCAGACAATGGCGTTTCAGGCACCCGGGGCATCGACCAAATGTGCCGCCCCCCTTATTAATGTACTGTAAATCCAAAAGTCTCGAAAATTGACAGGAATTCTAAACAAATTTTCGGAAAGAATAAATTTGTTATTGTGTATTGTTCATGGTTCAAATTTTTAGTTCAGATTACAAGTTATTGTGAATTTTTTCCGCCCTCAAATAGTGCTACATGACATGTAAATAATCCACGGACAAAATTTATTTATCTAATCATGTTTAGAAATTATAATCCATTAAGCGGAATTCGCTCAAATTTATAGATAGTAATGGACGTAAAATGTTACATTCGTAAGTCAAACATTATAGATTACGAGCTGACACTCGCCCATGTCCATTCCGTACAAGTCGTCGTGCCACAACATACTTCCAAACATTAGCGATTTATATTGGAACATTATTCTAGAACTAATCTACGTGCCAATATTATTGACGGTCTGTTACAGAGCCTACGCTCACCATGCTAGAAAGTCGTATGTGTAATTCGCGCCATTTTGCTTCGGTTGACACTGAATTGTGAAATTGCCGTTTATAACATATATTGAGCTAACCGTTTCTTGAATTTAGCTAAGTTATAGCCGGGTGTATTTATTAAAACATTTAAATGTGATAATTAGAACAGATTTGGTAACTATTATTGACTTTAGTAAAAAGGCGAGTATTTATTGTTAAATGAAAAATAAGACGACTTGAAAGATTTAGTGATTTAAAAAAATATCAGGAAAGGGAAACAATTCGATTAAGTGCCCAAGAAGGGAGAAGGAAGCAAATAGATCTTAAGAAAAAATCATAAAAAAGGGAACACCAACAAAGGGAAGAGAAGAGAAAATATCAGAGAAGTTCGTTTGTCTCACAGATCAACCACAAAATTTGGCCAGCATTATTTTGGATTGATAAATTTTTAATGTACCTATTGTAGTGCTTCACTTTGGAAGCCAACAAACTTGACACTGGCGAATCCAGAACCTCTGAAAAGTCAAAAAATTTATTAACAAAAATAATTAAGGAAAAATGTTGAGTAGACTGATATTGTGGTAACACATTTCTAAACTTAACTGTCTTTATTGTCAGATGAAAGATTAGTTTGTAAGATAATGACTTCACTCGGATCGGAGTACATCATCCAATCAAAACAAGAAATTATAAGTTATCCGAGAATACAAATTTATTCAAATACTTTAAAATTACATTGTTCCCTTTCACAAGAAAAAACAGAAGTAAAGAACAATATAATTTAGACGGAATAAAATACCCCACTAAAGATGGACTGAACAGACAAATCTACGAAGTTCGACATCAAAGGAAAGTAAATATTACAGCAAAGAGACCAACCTGCAACAGCAACTAAAATGCCCATGAATATTGAAGCACATTCACAAAGCGACGAAGTGGAAGATAAGAATGGGACCGAAAGTAGCAGAGTATCTGCAGTCCCGTTTCCATCCAGCAACAGTAAAGAAACCTACCGTGCAGGTTAACACGTATTGACTACGTACACTCGTGAGTATCCTGGATATCATATTTCCAAGTACGGCGGAAATGCCTTCATTGTTTACTTTAATGAATATAAAGATAATCCAAGATTCGTTTTGCTCTTATCTGCTAAATTGATAAGGTTGTTGATATGAAGATTATCCAACGTTTTAAGGATGGGCACACAACTGGTCCATTATAGACTGAAAGAAAATGATTATTTCCGGAGAATCATCGACGAGCATGGCGGTCGCGATGTCACCGCCCTCTCCCCAATACAAACGGAAAATGACAGGAGACGCGCGAGCTGTGCTTAATATTCTTGTGTCTCTCGGCTTTGAACTTTCATGCAACAACAACGCATACTTTTAGGGTTTCATATGATGCATTATGGTTATTGAAGAGATTTTTTAAGGTGATCAGAAGCTGGCAACGCTCCTTTAATAGAAGGGAAAGGGAATTGAAAAGGGGGGATGTAGAAGGTAGAGCAAGATAGCCAAGAGTTCACTAGGGACCCCGGGATATAGCTTAAGGATCCTACACGGTGCTTCACCTAAAGGAGGAAAAAAACCCTAGATAACCTCCATCAGGTAGGTCGTGCTACTGGGTACTGCGCTTTCAAATGACGAGAGATTCCCTTCTCATGTCTCCACCTGTTTCAGGAAGCAACTGACCGACTGATCAAATGGGATCAGAAGACAACTATTACCGTATCCCCGAAGTCTCTGACCCAGTACATACACCTCCTAAAATTGATGATATGCCTCGGCATGTGAGAACCTTAAAATTAGGAGAACTCACCGAAAGTATACCCAATTGCCACTCTGTGGAGAAAAACCTGCGAGAGGAATCTCCCACAGGTATCCACAGGGCTGCCTTTTTTGGGAGTGGGAGGGTGGTAACAGGCTACATGAATCTGGAAACTCCCCTTTAATAGCTTAAGAAATAAATTGAAAAGGAGGAATGCGGAAGGGAGATGAAGGCAGCCATGAGCTGACCAAGTCCCAGATTTATAGTTTAAGGATCCTACCCCGTGATTCATCTGACAGATATGTAGGGGAAACTCTCGAAAACCTGGAACAGGTAGTCGGGTTATTTCAAAAGACAAAAATTTTATGAGCTTTAAAATGAGATGTGAACAACGTTTCTGCAACAATTAAATTACTCTAAATTTTATTCTTTCGACAAAATTATCGGTAAAGAGTAGTGCGTTATTTGGAAGAACGGCTGAACCGAATTTAGTGAAATTAAAAATAGAGCTTCACTTGGTTACAATTTTGTAAAAAATCGGAAAATCACCCCTTAACCAAAAAAATCTAATTTGTCCTCAAATGCGTGTAAACTAGGTTTGCGAAGAATTGTAGAGGCTTCAACTTTAAACATTTAAATGATTTCCAAGCTTGTATTGTTACAGTAATATAATTATTAATCACATAAGTATTCTGAAACATGGTAAATTTCAAATATTTATACTACGTTGATTTTATTATTTAAAAAACTTTCGCTTTTCACTAATTGCCTCTTGATGAGCATATGAAATTGCAGTGATAATTAATGATAAAACTAGTTTCAAAGGTTCAAGTATAAGAGACTGTTCCTCTCCGAGAGTTTGATACAGGCTAAATCATACACATGGGAGCGGATTCTTCATTTTTATATTTCATCATTTTTTATTGTTTTGTTTTTATTGCAATTTGTGTCAGCTAAAGACGGGATTTAAAGCTGTTTTAAAGGTTTTTGGGGGAAGGATACTAAATTATATGATGATTATGGCTCAAAACTCTCTCAACGTGAACAGGCCGAAAAATATATTGAATCTAGTCTAAAAAATAACCGGAAATACGGTATTTAGGCAGGCTTGATTTACCAATCTGCACGAAGAGAAAGTTCATCCTTTTAATTAATTTATTCATTTTGCTTTAAGGAAAAGAAATGTTTGTTATATGCAGAAAGAAAGATAAGCGTGTGGTAGATTAGGCGTATTAAGGTACCTTTTTGGTTGCGTTACACTAACTAGGCAACGAGAGAACAGACACGTGGTGAAGGAAGAGTGGGAAGAGGTTCCACTTCATTAAGCAGGGTGTTGAAAAAGAAGTCGCCGGCAATTGCTTACATTTAGTGGGGCTGACGATGTCTCGTGACATGGGAACATATTTACTCCCTGGACACGAATTCAACACAAGGACAGAAAATTATTATCATACCAGCAATTCTTCTTCTCACTATTTGGAATATTACATAAAGGTTGATATGTCGCACATGTAATTACAATAGGGCACACAAAAAATGTGATGTAAACACTTGACGAAGTTTATGTTGAGGAACACAAAGTAGGCTGCGACCTTGGTCGAGTGGGCTGACTGACGTAAGTGGAATTGATTATGAAAATGGTTTTGATGATATCTCACTTTCAAACAGATGGTGTGTGTTAAGCGTAGTGTAGATGGATGTAACAGATATGAAATATACGTAAAAAAGAAATTGAGAAAGCTTTTTTAGGTCAAGATAACGATATGCTTCCCTAAATAAAATATTTTCCTCGTTACATGCACGACCTCGTCTACTCAAAAATCCATGCCGATATGTGAACCCGGGCCAACAAAACTATCGAAGCAATAAAAAAGGATATATGTTTGTTTCTTTGTATGTTTATATATTCCTTTAGAAATTTGAAGGTGTGGAACAAGTTTTACCAAATTTCGTACACATTTTTTCTTGCGACCCGTAAGAAATCACTGTGGGGACAAGAAACTTCTACTAGCCCTAAAGGCGGAAGTGGATGAGGGTGGAAATTGTAAAACATGTAGTTGAAGTAATCAATCCTTAGACTTATCTTATGTAACCCTCTATGCTAACCTATTCTGCAAAAAGTCTTTTCATTTATACTTAATAACTACATCCCACATCCTGCTTAGTTTATTCCATTCAGACCTCTCTCTTCTGTTCTTACCAAACACAATTCCCTTTTATGCTAATTTTACAAGACCCTCATGTCTCAAAACGTGGCCTATTGAACTATTCCCTTTCCTGATCAACGTCCTTCTTACTGTTCTCTATTCTCTTATTCTGCTTAGAACTTACAAATGACCGATATTTGAGTCAAATAAATAACTTGTCAGGGCCAGTAAGATTGATATTGTTTTATCTGGTTTTATTTGAGTATAATGAGTGAAACATAAGCACTGTGGCTTGGAGGGGCGTTTACATGCGAAAATACCTGAGATTTGTGTCAAACCCGGGGTCATGGGAGTTGTCGAGTTTAAATCTGAGATTGAACGTGTCGGGTAAGTGCCTGTTGATCCATACGAGAGTGTATTAATCAAAGATGCGCGTAAAATTATAGCAATTTCTATCAATCTCTGTACACAAGTTACTTACGATACAGGAAGAAACAGTGGATGTGTGAAACATTCCTAGCACCTACAAGATATTAGTCTGTCTGTAAATTTTCATGTCAAATTAATAATGGTATAAAGAGTTACATACAAAATTATTATAATTTAAGAGGTTCCAGAAGAGGACGAAACAAGGTTTTGAATGAAATATTTTTATACGTAAATAGTATAAGTAGTTTTCTGAACTTTTTTATTATTTCTTTATGTCGCATCAAGCCAAGGGTTAAAGGAAGTTTATTTATGTATAATTTTATGAGGAAAATCAAAAGGTTTTCATTATTATTTTTTTGGTATTTTAACTGGTCTGTTTCTTTATGTCAATTTGTTATATAATTATTACACATACATTATACTACTTCTAGTTTACGGAGGAGTACTTCGCTATTCTCATTATTAGTGTGTGCGGAGGAGGGTTTTATTTGAGATTTGTTGGACAGCCTCGCGAGTCTGCCGCAGTGCCCCGGCGTTTTGCCAACTAAACTTCCTTCCAGATGCATACATACTTGACTTGCAAAGCACAAGAGAAACCGAATCCCTCCCCTTCAAATGCATAATTTAGAGCAGTTTCAAACCTCGGTTGTGAGTTTGAAGAAAGTTCAAAGACAGTTAAATGAGAACTTGTCGACAGAAAAGAAAAAAAAATTAGAACTGCCATTTATAAAAAGAAAAAACTATCACGAAATGTAATTAATGAAATCTGTAATATTCACTACAGGGAATAATTTAATTTTCTGAATAACTGCAAATTTAATTCAGCTACTGAAAAACAACAGCTGTGTGGGACAGACGTAACATGATATTTCCTTCTCTCGCCGAATTGTTCCTTCCGTTTAGTTGTTCAATTTCAATTAGCCTGCATTTGCATCGCCCTTCATTCTGTGCTTTCTGTTTGCCGCTTCTGCACGCCGCAAAAACCATGAGCAGGTAATTGGTTGGCACACAGAAATATGACTGAGTAGCCCTCAAGTTACTTCCATACATTACAAAATATTGTATTATTTGTCCCATAATACTTAAATTTTGAAACATGAAATAATTGTCTCATTCCCTTTCAGTACAAAAGCTGACGAAGTGAAAGAATACAAAATGGCGGAGACTCGTTGTGGTACCTGTTCCAAAATAGTGTTTTAGTGATGCTGGGAGTATTTTAGAATGGATACGAAGAAGTTTAAAGCAGATAGTCCTCATTGTTAATATAATGTAGTATTGCGAAAAGTATTAAATGAAAACTAGGTTTTATTGATATATTTCAAATGTCCATTAGTTCCCTAATTTTTACACTTTTAACAATGTTCAGATATCATAAATAGAACCTTAACCTAAATTTCATTTTAAATTATATATACACACAGAATAAGAAGACCAGAAATGTCCCGAAATGTTATCAAGGTGTGAAGGAACACTCCTTTTTAATTCTTTTTTATTTGGGGGGAGGGGAGTAACAGGCTACATGAGGGTGATCCTGAAACAGGCAACTCCCCTTTAATGGCATAGGAAGGGAATTGAAAAGAAACATCTTGACATATATATTTTTTTGAAAATGTAAAACGCTTGTGACGAATAAATATTAATTAGATAAAGATGTAGCCTGTGAATATTATCATTAAATTTTCTCAGATTATTGAGTACTTCTTTATATAATTAGTACAAAAAGACTAATAATTTTAAAAACATAAATATTATTAAGGTCGTAAGATTTAATAATTATAATTACAACTTTCTAGATGAACTGCTTAAATTTAAAGGAATAATAAAAACACATTTAACATCCTCGTTTACTGGCAGCATATTGTTTAAATTTTTCAGTCTTAAACTCCAGAACTGAACTTCAATTTGAAATGTGGCAAAGTAAGGAATAGTTGGGCGAAATGTAATGTCTTTACATGAAGCAATTTTTTACAACATAGTTTTCTGACTTTAAAAATTAACAATAAATAAAACGACGGCCAAAAAGTCAGCTTACAAATTTATCACTATTTATTCACAAAAGCGACATTTCGTCTCCATTTTGAGACTTCCTCAGGCGTAAAATTTAGCAATACAACATATTTAATCCTTGACTCCATCAGCCGAAAAGATCATAAAATTTACATGTGAAGAATTTAGTGTCTCGCATGGAGACTTTTTATTCTTTTGCCGTAATTTTGTAAATACAGATGATTATGGCCACCAAAGGCGAAAGCTTCTGGAGTTTATGACTGACAAATTGAAATAGTAAATTGTCAATGGATGCTGAATGGATTTTAATTATTCCATTAAAATTGTTATTATGTGTGTGAAATCTGATTAAATTTACTGACAGAAAATTTGTAAATGGTTAAAATTTTGATCTGCGAATTTTATCAACACGAATCATTTATTTCATCTAATAGGAGTTGAACGGATAATGAATTTACATCTGATAATATGAAAGACTGGGATTATAAATTGTGGAGAAGGGAGGGGGAGGGTAAAAAAGCAGAGTTCGGAGACTCAGACGTCAGTGGAATTTATTTTCTTCGTGGACGACATTGTGACTCGTTGGGGGAAAGCCCAAGATTTTTACCGATATCATCAAGATTAGTCCCCGCCCTCTGGATTCGGTCTCCCCCACACTGCCCTCGAGGGGTGACGTCACTCATCTGAGTCAGCTCATCACTTGGCGTGATCAACCGCCTGCTGCAACACTGCGTCGAAGAAACAAACCCTGCTTTCACATATCCTTTAACACCGAAATTGCAATTAGGTCGTCTACTTTCATGATTTGTATTTCAACAATGGAACGATCATTCACAAAAAAATGGAGGTATTGTACGTAACATGTCGGAGGAAAAGAAATTAAGAATAGCTTTCAAAACAAGTGGAGCGACAATTACCGACGAAGTGATTCATAAAAAAAACGTGACATTGCAGTGGGCAGGATGTAATGCAGGAAGAGGCGATAAATGAAGAACGTGAGCAGTTCTGTTAACACGAAAGCAAGAGGTCATGTGCTGATGGGGGAAGGAAATATTTATTGAAAGCACTCAATGTAATTGGAGAGGGTTGAAAATAATTAAAAGGACGTTCTCCAGGCTCTGTTCTAAACATTTTATCTGATCATCCTGTAACAAAAGTGAGCATTACAGCCACCGGGTTATTCTATCCTGTCCGTCATCTTGATAACATTGACTAAGCCATAATTATTTTTTTGGTCAATCCCTCTACCCTATTCTAATTACTTATAAGTATATAAACATTAGATTAGCTAACACTAATTCCAGTCTCATCCAGGACAATGTTACAAGGACTAATACCTATAATGAACTCAATGTCTTACCGCATTCTGGTACTTCTTATCAAAAAAGTTACAATTTATACAGTTTTTAAGTCCAAATATTTTTTTCCTGGGCTCGTCAACGGCCATATACGTCATACCAATACGTTTTCCACTACTTATTGTTCAAATTATGATTTTTTTATACAAGAATTACAAAGCATGAATCTAATTTTAAGCTGTCAGTACTAGAGACTCTCCACGGGTAAATAAATGAATGTAAAATTTTTTAGAAAGATTGAAAGTTTGGTCAACATTTTATAGAAAAAAGGACATTAAATATTCTAAAATTGTTATTATTTTTGTCTGAAAACTGTTATTTTATCTTACCACTTTCAACTTATATATAGAACAGGCGATGAAGAGAGTTAAAATGGAATATGGAAAATGAATCATACTGCAAGAAGAAGAAATAAAAACACAGCGGTTTGCGGATGATATTGTATTATTAGGGGAGTCAGAAGAAGACTTGGAAAGCATAATAAATTGCATTAACGTGGTACTGGTGGAAGAGTTCAATATTAGGATTAATAGAGGGAAAACCAGGATAATGGGGCGTAGTGTGGGAAAGAGTTGAATAACAAAGGGTGTTAGAATGAGAAGGGATATTTTGAAGGAAGTTAAGGAATTATGCTTCTAGGACAACATAATAACTATGGATGGTAGAAGTATAGTAGATGTAAACTGTAGGATAGCACAAGCAAGGAAGAAGGCTTTCGCAAAAAAGAAACATTTACGTACGGGTAATGTACGCGTAAATATTAGTAAATAATTGCGAAAAATGTGGCGTTATATGAATGCAAAACGTGGACGGTAGGAGTTGCAGAAAGGAAAAGAATAGATGCCTTTGAAATGTGGTGCTATAGGAGAATGCTTAAAATTAGATGGGTGGATAGAATCACTAACGAGGAAGTTCTAAGCATAATAGGGGAGAGCGAACAATATAGAGGACGTTGACCATGAGAAGGGAAAGATTAAACTGCAACGTTTTAAGACCTGAGGGTCTTGTAAAATTAGCATAAGAGGAAAGTTTGTGGGGTAAGAACAGAAGATGGAAGTCAAGGCAGATTAGGGAAGTTGTGGGGTGTGCTAGTTATGCGGAAATGAAAAGGTTTGTGCAAGATAGCATGGAAGATTACATCAGACCGGTCTTAGGACTGAATACCACAACAACAACAGTAAGAACAAAGACTTGCAACCTGTAAACGCAACTCTATCACTAAGCACTGTGTTTATTGTATATAACAGATAATCATTATGATATAAAAAAATTTATATGAATGAAAAAAAGCACTGTGTTAGATTTAATAACTTGTTTGATTTTGACATCGCCCATCTATTTTAGATTGGGAAGCACATTACTGTAAAAGATTAATTCCTGAAATGCTGTATATTCAAAATCAGCCTAATACATTTTAATATTATACCTGAGACTGAAAATCTTAACCAGTCTTATTTTACGTTTTTTGTGATTTTTCTGTATTTATCTTTGGTTTTTAATCTTGGGATTTATTTCCAATCGTGATGTTTCCGTCATTAGAGAAAGGCGTCGGGCACTTCTAGATTTTCTTTTTAATTATTTGTCTACAATAATGAAAGAATTATGAAAGAAGGGGTTGTCTAAGCAATGTGTCAGATATGCTCTAACAACGTTCTTCGGTAATAAATCTGTATTCAATACTATCTACGACTAATTTCCCACGCGTATAATTATTGTTCATCACAACATTCAATGTAGTTATATATTACATATTTTTGATGAACATAATGCTGTATATAAAATTTAGAGTTTGGATTGTAGAGCCTGTTATATTGGTCTAACAAAGCGTAGAACATTTGACAAATGTAGAACAACGTTTAGAGTAAAAATCTATGCAATTTATGGGTACAGCTAAAAAGGTCATTAAACTCAGGAGAAAGGCATTGTTTAATGTTAATTTAATTTTTTATTAATTTAAGTTTTTTTGGACAGTATCCTGCGATTTCCTCATCTCTCTTAAATTCAATTACCATTAACGGTATAAAATATTTACATATTCATAAGTATTAACCTTTCTAATGTGAATACTTCAACACAAAATTTAAAATTCCAGTATCAAATAAACATTTGCCCGTGACGACGATCGGTGTACTCAGCTACCTCATCATAAATATTTAGAAAGTAATAAAGGAAGTTGATCGTAATGTTATCTATTTGGTTTTGTGTGGCATCCATCAAAGATAATATTTAATATTGCGCAACAGGATTCAGTTTCTCCAGTTCTGGGAACAGCCGGTCCCTTATTCATTTCCTACAAATGGCGGAGAAAATACAAGATACGATGAAATACACAGTGGCCGCGAGATTTCCTAATAATTCCTTTGGTCTGCTTAGTGATATGTGATATTTTTACGTAACAGTCTCGAGGAACCAGCGGACTGACGACAAGAGCTTCCTTCAGAAACTTTTAGTATTCATGTCCGAGCAACCAACTAAGATTATTTTTAATCTTCTTAGAGCTTAGTCACGCATAATATAGCTCATATTATCCAAGAGGAATGTCTGGCCAGCATCCGCATACAGATCTTTCTGACCTTGTGTCCCAATTCTCCTGCCCTGAGGGACACTGAGTACCAATACAAGGGGTCAAACTGATTACCTTAGTCGTGAACCTTATATGAGAACGAGTGCCTCCGCCCCTCTGTGATCTGCTTTAGTCAAGTCGTGCTCCAAACTCTGATAAGGCAATTGGGCCGAAAATTTTCCAATATTATCCCATAATATAGTGTAATTTCATATAGTGTCTCAATATAATTCCTAATAAAACGAAATCGTTAGCAAATAAAACGAATTTACAATATTATTATTAATATCACTTTCGCAACCGTCTTTATTTAAATAGCTAAAAATAAATTTATTTATAATTTTTTTTATAAACGACCAATTTACATAAGAAATAAAAGTTTTATTGAATTCTTAAATCATTTAACGTATGTTTTTTAACAAAAATTAAATGAAATTAATTGACGACCAGATGCAAAGTTCTTCATTAGCTGAATCGACGTTTCGCTACCATATTTGTGACATCCTCAGGTAATCTTTAGCTGAAGCTGCCCTTATAGACAGTCAAGTTTAGTATTTTATACATAAGGCATATATTTACAATAAAAATATTAAAAATTTAATATTATCTGAGTATGTCCCAAATATGGCCACGAAACGTGGATTCAACTAGTTAAAAACTGTGTCTGTTTATGATCGTTGATTTATTTAATTTTTATTCAATTAGTACAAAATTTCTTTGTCTCTTTTCTTTTTTGGGGGAGGGGGGTTATCAGGTATAAATAATTTTATTAAGCTTTTTATTCAATTTTGAAGTATGTAATTAAACATTAATCCTGTCAAAATAATATAGGTCCAAATGTAAAATTTTTCGTCCTGGACTTTATCGTGGACAGTTATTAATGTTTAATTACATATTTTACATTTTAAAAACCTGAAAAATTTATTTATAACTGATGAAGTCCATAATGCGCTGAAGAAACGTAGTAGTAATTAAATGAAGCATCTATTGTGTCTGTAAATTTTAATTTATCAATATATAATTTCTTTAAATGAAGCGGACGTTAAATGAAATTTTATTTTTTATAATTTTACCCATATCGTTAATAATACTTCGTGTGACGTCGTACTAACGTAGCTTTTTCTACATTTCAGAATATATTTAATTTACTCCCATCACAATTTCCCTGTGAACCATCTCTTGGCGCATGTATTTTTTTCTTCTGCGGCTAGAACTTAATTTCAAACATTCTCGTGTAACAGCAAATTACTTCAAACGCAGGCCATTATTCCTCCTCCTTTGGCGAGGGGGTTTCCCTGACTCTTTGGGACTAATGGGCTACTAAATTAGAGCGAGGAGGAGAGAACAACCAAACGGAATTTGTAAAGAAGGCTAGCTAGCCTTGCATTGTGGTGCATTCATTCGAATGATGAGACATGTTTATTGATCACCACAACTAAAAAGAAGGGGCGAGTATATAGCTACGCAGTGGTGGTGGGAGAAAAAACGGAAATGTGTTTTTAGCCGTGGAATTGCGACTGTCGTCAGTTACGTCAACGAGGATGAGGTCATGCAAACTGTCCCACAACAGGAGCAATTAAAGTGGATCACACCAGAATAGTCTGCGTTGGGGTATTTTACCTAGTTTCATTGATTCGTCATTTCTTTTCTTTTTATCTCAGAAAATGATTACTATAATAATAATTATTAAACCCCCATGAACAGCCTCTTGTATACTGTATTTTAATTTTTAACACTGAAATTTGAATTTCAGGATATTCCCATATTGCTTTGGTTCACATTCATTTGTTTCTATCCAAGTTTAGTTCATTGGTCGAAAGGTGCGATACTTCACTTACTTAATAAAAACAGATGAACATGACCCAAAACTAGGATCCATGGCTCCTGTTATTCAAATTGACAAATTTTAGTGTAATAAATTAAAATTCAATATTCATGAGACTGTTCATAATGATCAAATCAGTTTTTTTATACAAATATATCAATAATTAGGGAATCATTGCTAAAAATGTTCGTATGGAGTGTGGCGTTATATGGGTACAAAACGTGGACGGTAGGAGTTGCAGAAAGGAAAAGAATAGCAGCCTTTGAAATGAGGTGCTATAGGGGAATGAAATGGGTGGATAGAGTAAGTAACCAGCAAGTTCTAAGCGGAATAAAAGAAGAGAGAACAATATGGAGGAAGAGAAGGGATAGATTAATAGGCAGCGTTTTTTGACATGAAGGTCTTGTAAAATTAGCATTAGTGTGTGAGGTGGGAACAGAAGAGGGAGGCCAAGGTTTAGGGAGGATGTGGTAGTTATGTATTAATAAATAGACTTGGGCAGAATAGGTAACCACGGAGGGTTGCATCAGACCCTGCCTAAGGACTGAATACTACAAGAATATTAATTGTTTTTTGAAGAAAAATGATTATGTGCTTAATATAAACTATTCGCTTTCATCATACGAAAATGCAAAATTTTCTAAAAATTGAGGTTCAAAATGACACTAAAATTGCGTAATTTCCCGTATAGTCGTGTAAAATGTTTCTGATACTTCTTTCTTAACAGTCGGTTTGTCTACTAACTTGAGTTAACAATCACGGATTCCAAAATTATATTTAAGGAGAAGGAGACTATATACGTTAGTGAACAGATGTCTGTTGGAAATGGAGTGAATGCATTTGAAAACCAACAAGAATTAAGATGCCTCCAAAATAACTACTGTGGAGATTAAATTTTATATTTATGTGGCATTTGATTTTAATTAAATAAATAAGTAAAAAAGGTTAAGTATAGTCTATTGAATATTAAAAACAGCCCATATTTGGTGACAAAGTAAAAAAAACATATTCTTGTTTACGGATTTGGATTATTTTTAAGAAAATTTTAATAAAAACCTGTTTTTGCTTATGCGTGAGCAACATAACCTCGAAAATGTTAAGAAAGAAGGCTCAGGTAACTGAAGACTCCTTAAATGGCAGAGAAACGAGCCGTGTAGATTGTAGAAGCGCGCCTTGAGAAACATGACAGTTGCAAATACTTGTAGGTGAACAGATAGGCAAACCTTTTTTTACAAAAAGAACCCAGCCACAAGTAACCACAAATATGAATTTATGGATATTGCGAACGTCCCCTGGATACTTATGAGTTGTGGTCGGCCATGTTTGTGACGTCAGAGCCGCGCCATTGATTGGCCCTGGAGATTCTGGAACATCTGATGACGAGCACTGATGGGGAGGAAAAACTGTTTTACTGCTACGGGCAACAGGTACCTCCCTTACAAAACAGAGACGAAACACGAATTTAAACCACAGTCGGTGATACGAAATCGTAAAGAAACAAACAAAACAGTTTTGAGCGCCAATTGTCTCCACGGAAGACATTCAAGACGGTTTATTTGGCACCAACAGATTAAGACGTGAGGTAACCGGAAGTAAAATACCCCCGTAGCAGGGCAATACCAATCACAAATTTTTCGCTACAGTAGCTGCTTCATACATTAATTATTTTATGCGCCTATTTCTTTTTCTGTAGATCCAGCTTTTTACCACCTCAAAAATCACCACTGAAGTAAATACATCGCCTGTCACTGCCCACACACACACTCCCACTCGCTCACACCCACACAGTCACAGAGACACTCTGTACGCACCGATGTCGCCTCTGTGGAGGTTCTGGTCCAACTGTGAGGAGAGGAGAGGAGAAGAGAGGAGAGCAGCTTCCTCGGCGCACGCGCTCTGCCCGCCGCCCCTGACACGACCAGCGCAAAATCGCAACACTTAACACTCATGAATAATTTATTTCCACCCCCTTACCTTAGGTACAGGCCCTCTCGGTCCTACAGGTATTACAATAGTCACAGAGCCGAGGCACACGACACTAGGAAATTTAGAGAACAGTGGAGGAAGTTCTGACTGTGACTCATTTCCTCACTTCTGTTCGTAATGACGTAAGCAACGAATAATTCATCTAAACGAAAATGGAAACTCTAAAGAAAGAGAGATTGTGTTGTTCCATTTTTTGACGTTTCGTTTATGGAACTATATTCCTTCGCATTGAAACTATTTTCATGTTAATGTGTCAGTATGATCTAATCGAAATTTACTCAATATTTTGCCTTATTTGCATGTAAGGTGAACGTCCTGTGGAGTAATTTGTTTTAGTCTTCGATCAGGGGACAATTGGATGCGTTGATGGTCGCTCTCAGGCTTTTCTTTTCTCAATGTATGAGTTAAATTCGTGTTTCAGTTATCTGAAAGGGGAGCTGATTGGGCTGGAAGGTTGTCAACGATTATTATTTTTCAAAATTTGATACCAAGTTTATCTTAAATTCTCAACATCTTTGACTAATTATAACGTCTTATTCTATGGGGAAAACATAACCTCAACAAGTCTTCAAATAATTAATGATTCGACGATATCTTTCGGCCTAATTGGTAATTTTCAACATACCCGAGCAGAAAAGCATCATGGCTGACATATATAAGTATTAAATTAGTATTATCAGGGGCAAATCTGGAGGAAAGCGATGTAATTTTTCTAAAATTAATTAATTTTGTGTGTCAATTAATATTATAATCGTGGTGACTTTTTATTATTTTATTTATTATTATTAGCCATAACTGAAAATTAAGATATATAGCGTATCGTTTCTCCGTTGAAGATACTAAATTAATTTAAAAATACTGTACAATACCGTAAAAAGTCGGTCGTTGTTTTATTGATATCATTCCTATATTGTAGCTATGTGGATCACCTTTTAGTTCTTAATCCATTAAATTTATCAATTATACAGACCTGGACATACCCTTCACTGAACAATGAAAATTTGTATTTTCGGATAGCACTTATTAATTATTTTAAATTAAGTACGCGATGTTCGTTGTAATTACACAAAATTCATTATTCTTAAATGAATCTATATTATTATCTATGTAAGATATAATAACAGTTACAAACTAAAATAGACTCAAATAATTAGGCTTTTATTAATTAATTCAAACATAAATTTACAAATCTGTTCCCCCCAAGATATTTCACTGGATCAGCTACTGTTATTATATATACAACACGATCCCATTATATATTTTTTATAACCATGCCATTATTCATAAATAATAACAAAAATTGATTAAAAAATTTTACTCAACATCTTTAATTTATTCTTAAAGTCAGATAAATAATTTTTGTTTCTTTCAATCCCGAAAAAAATCCGCTCATTTATGATATTCACTTCGATAAATTTTTGAACTCTTCTTCGTTCGTCATATATCAAATTGATCATAAAAAGGACATCAACGTTCCTCTACATATTATTTATGAAGAAAGTTTCAGCGTGCAGTTGCTTTACATTATGAACAGACCACCATTATCCGTACACTACTTGAAGTGGGTTACACGCAGATAATTATGAGTAAGATTTCCGATATTTCAGCGTTAATTTATTATGCAACTACAATTTAGTGAGTCACTGAATGCGGCTCCTGTTATTCTCACGTTGGGTGGCGTAACTTGATCTTGGAATCTCAGATAAGAGAACAACGGACATTCCAGGAAATTAGTGCAAGAAAGAAATATTCACAATGATATTTACATCCAACTGAAGTGCGTTCGTTTCGACGTCCGAGGTCATTATCAGCCTAGGAAACCACGTCATCAATTCACCTAAGAACCATTTTGTAATAAATCATACTCATTCAAAATATATTTTCCGTCTAAATAATAACTTACAGAAATCAAAGGTCTTATTGAATTTTGGAATTAAAAAGTGTATTTTTGGCTTCACAGAAGGTATGATCTTTGTTCTTTTCAACTCTGTGGAATGCTTGTTAATGTGTTTAATAAAAAAATATTCATGAAGATGTGTTTCAGTCTTATGTGGTTTCAGAACAAGAAGCACTAAATAATTGCACACCCATTAAAGATCCTGAGAGGAATTATAAGGATGAGCTGCTGGGAAAAGTTAATTAATTATATGTTTAAACGTAATAAATGAGAGCTTTAAAATAGTAAAACGACACCACACATTTTATTTAGCATGATTATGTAGGTCAGTTATGCTGGAAAATTAAATATATTAATGACAATGCCATACCTTCTTAAAAACATAATTGGGATGGATATATGTATTCTGTGACGTCTCAACATGTTTGAGAAGTCTGTGTCTACCACTTAGCAAGAGGATCTGTCTGATTCACATATTAATAGGTTAAACAATTTCACGGAGATATTGTAAATAATAATATTCCAACATATTTGATGAATATCAAATCGACAAAGACAAAAATTATAACTGCAGAAAGATTTCGCCGAAAAACAAGAAACACTTCCTAAATTAATATTACCATAAGATGTTACTTGTCAGTTTCTTCATCCGTAAAATCGACATTTTTCTAACCAATGGATAACATGTATACCACGAAGCTTGAAACTCATTCAGTTTCTCCAAATTAAGATAACATTAACAGTTCCAACGTAAAGGATTCAATATTTCGTTTATCTGTTATTTAATTTGAGAAAAAAACTGTCTGTATATTTTTATAACTACCAGAGAGAGTCACCCATACAAAAACACATTAAGAAAGATCGTATTATAGACACATAAAATGTAACGCAAAATATCATTCACAGCGCCGGGGCAGTCATAGATATCAATTAGAAGGCCCCAGTGCACATTTTTTTATGTATATTACAACGAATTATAGCGTTTAAGAAATATTTAATTATTTTTTAATAATCTATTATTAATACTGCTGAATTATTTTAGTTTCGTAAAAACCACATTAGTCACAATTTACTTCACATTTCATTAACATAACGTCTTTAGACTGTATCCGCCATTATCATTCCGTAAAACTTCATGGCAATATGTCATTTCATGTAATTAAATAAATTAAATACAAAATTTAAGTACTGCTATTTTTATGTACAAAATTAAAACAAAACCTTATACAGAAAATAGCATTCTATAATTTTTGTTCGTTGGGCGCCGTTTCATAAATAGTAAATAAATAAAAATATTTACATACTTATAACGGCGAACATAAACGATAGTTACTGTTATTAAAATAATAATGAGAATAATTACATTTTATGACTGTAACTTGGTTATTAGCTATCATACGAATAGTGATTAATTTTTGTAAAGATATCAATCAGGTAATTTTTATGTTGTCAAAGCCTAGTGGTCTGACTGAAATGAATATTGTGGGATGAGTTTTTTTAATTTTAGGAGAGATATATTAGCGTAATTTTTTGAGAGGAAACAACGCATTTACATTCGAATTATGAAATAAAGTAAATAATTTCACCGCCTGTTTATTAATTATACAGAAAATCCTAGAAAATTATGTTAACGCCAAGGTATTTTTTAGCGTGACAATCGTGTAACTCCCTTTGATGCTGTCCTAAATTTTCTTAATGTACTCAACCTAACGTTTCCTTGTGTCCTCGAGTCGCTGTCTTTTCCTATTCACCATTCCCTCCACCGATCCATTTAACTCGGAGTGTAGAAATCTTGAGCACCCAAATAAAATGCCTTATTATTCGTCTCTGCTGTTTGTTCTTCCATCTCCTCCAGTTCCCACTCACCGCAGATTCTATTTAAAACCTCCTTCCCTCGTTCGTTAGTTTGTTCGCCCACTTAATTTTCAAACATTCCACTGCAACGCCGCTTCATTTCAAGTTCTCCCAGCAGGATCCCGACCTTCCCCATTTTTCAACTTCGAGCAACCAAGACTTGTGACGCTTCAACTAACGTTACTGGCTGATTATTAATTTGTGTCTAAAATCGATAGTAGCGATCTGATTCTTATGCTATGACATCCACAAACCGATTATCTATCGATTTTAAGATGTTCACTTGTCTAAGGATGGTGTTATAAAAGGAACCAAATTATGTTCATAAGCTGATTTTTTATCTCATTCAGGAATTGATGCAGGTCTACCAAGAAATAATGTGTTGAAGTAAACCGGTTTATTACTTTGCCATTGAAAAAGTGACACGCTATGATTTTTGGCCCAATGTATTCGCTTTCCGATGCCAAGGAAAAATAGTATATACAGAACAGTAATTATATTAACAATTTGTATAAATTAAGATTGAAACAGATATTGATACAAAATGATATGACTTTGTCAAGTAAGAATACCTTAATTATTTAAAATTGTAATGTGACGACATAATTGGCCAAGAAAAAGAAAACCCCTGCATGCAACACGAATGTTTATTAAAAATTCAGAACATTTTGTTCTGAATTCAAACAATATTATTAAATAAATACAAAGACGGCCAAAAAATCAGCATATAAATTTATCACCATTTATTCAAAAGCGACATATTACAATATTATGTTTGTAGTACGCCTGAATAAATAGTGATAAATTTATATGCAGACTTCATAGCCGTCTTTTTATTTATTGCAAATATTAAAGTCAGAAAACTATGTTGTAATTATTCAACATATATGTATATATATCGCATTATATAAGAACAATTAACGTATTTAAATAATATAAATTATTTAGACTCGTATAACAGATAACAAATTTTGAACAAAAAATTTTAACCTTAAATTAAATACACCTTTCGACCATCACTTCTCAATATTTATAATAAACTGAGATAAAGGAACAAGATAAAACAGTTCAAAGAATAACCAAATGATAAAACTAACAGACAATGCCACCATATATTTATTTAAAGAGAAATATTATATTTAATATTCACAGAAAATACATTAGTTTTAATATATAATCTATCAGAAATTAACCGTTTCTTAAAATTAATTTCCTTATCCAAATAACAACATTATCAAAATGAAATGAGTAATTTTGTTCCAGACATGCTGTGTAATTGGTGAATTTTAATTCTGATTGAGAAAGATCGTTTAGCTTGAACAAATTTTTTATAAACAAACATTATGGCAATTGAATGCATTAAGAACATATTTATATTTTTGAACGACATAAGGTAAAGAATTAACAAAATTGTAGATTACTGAGAATTGAATTTCTTAAATAACATTTTAAATTTAGCAGAACAATGCAATTATTTGAAGTGGATTTTTGAACACTAGTGTTAGTATCATCGTAAATTTACGGGTCGTTAATTCTCATTAATATCTCTGATTATATTCGATTTATTCTTTCAACCTGACTGTCTCACTGACACAGAACTCAGAAAGAATACATTCTGGTATACCTCAGTTATTGGTGGTGTATTTTCATATATTTGGAGACAGCAGTGGAAAATAATTTGATTCTAAAACTGGAAACTTTGTCTTATGTGTACGTGGGTGTGTTTGTTTATTTTATCCTGGCACACGCCGTTGTCTAAATAAGACTCCCTTCAAGGCACCAGTCAAAAAAGATGCATTGGAATGTGTATAAATACAAGCAAGGGAGGAAAAGATAACAAGCGAACTAGGGTCGGAGGAAAACAATCCTCTTCAACATATGATGCATTTTTATTCACATTTAAAAAAAATATGTTTACATCATTGCATTCTATTCCCTTTTTATTCTACTTCGGGAATGGGTGTGATAGCAGAACTACAAATACTGGCAACACTGGACGGTCTAACTTTTCCTTCTTGATAGTCTTCCTTTAAGAGCACACCTTTTTCCCAACTTTGCTCCACTTTGTTGATCTAGTTCAAATCGTAAGCACTGTAAAATTTTGGACTACTTAAATACGTTACACATTAAGCTATTACGCACAATATTAACTACATATGCTATTTTATTACATTGAAATGTATAGTTTGAATTGAATAAAGAAAGAAGCTGAAAACAGACTTATAAAATTATAATTTAATCAATTATGTTTCATATTTATGTCTTGATGTGGGTCCTCAAGAGGCTACCCAAAACACAAAGATACCGAATTGTAAACATAACAGAGAAAATGTATTAAAAAAACTTCTATACCTGTCCATAATACAACCCACGTGGTCCTATGCATCGTCCACATGGGAAACAAAGCCAAAATTCACTCAGCCAAAATTCAAACAAAACAAAACATCTCTCCCAGGTACCTTAGAAATCCCGTCGTACACAATAACATCAAACTTCCCCGAAGTAAACTCCGTAATCACCAAATCCATTATTTCCGTAATTAAAAGCGCCCTGAACCACCCAAACCCCACGATCCAACAATACCACGACAATCCTCCTTCATCTCTACGCTTCTTTTGGCTCAAAAGAAAACTCCCAATCGACCTCATCCTTCCCCTGAACATCAGGCACACCCTAACACACCTAACCATTATTCCCGCAGACCACATTCTCATATATTCTCCAATAAACCGCCTGTCCAACCTCACCCAAATCGTATGCCTCTCAGATACAAACGAGAAAAATTAAAATAAAACAACATAACCGATCTGCTAAAGTAGGCTAATCAATGGACTAACTTACTTCATGTTTACTGTGAATCACATACATTATTATAATTTTGTATATACATTATTTTAATCGTGTATATATTGCAACAATTATAGTACCAAACTAATAATCATAAGATAAAAATTTGGATGTGAAATAAAAGGAAAAAAACTCAACGATTGTTTATGTTATGTCACAGCTTTGATACTGATTCACATTTAGAATGAAAATAAGAATTAATTCTATGTTTGTTCGGTTAAGTTTATCGTTATTATTAACATTAAAAACGATTATCCTTTACGAATTTTTCTGATGCATTATTAGGAAACATTTGTAGGAATTTTTTAACACTTGAAAAAAGTGACGTGGGCTTAAGCCAAGATAAGTTATACCTAAATTGGAGTTTTTCCCCTAGTCATGAACTTGGTTGACGTTCATAAAGTGAGAATGTATTTTTGTGATTTCTTTATGTACAACAAGAAAGCTACTAAGATGTGGATGGAAATTGGACCCTAGCCATAAATTGTGTCTAAATAAAAACGCCCTCTGTCTCTCGCGTCTCCACCAAGTTTGATTTTAGTTCCCCGACGTTGTCTCAAATTGTTTCACTTCTCTTTCCAAAATATTCAAACATGAGATACCAAAAATCTGATATGTACGTTGATCCTTATTTTTGATAGTAAACCCTCAGTGCGAACGTTATTTTACTGATAATTCTTAGAAAAAGAACCGTCTTACAACCTTTTATTTCCCATTGAAACTCAACAAAATTATTGAATTCTAATCTAAGCATAAACAATTTGCTTACAAATAAATTTTGTCTCTCAATTTTAAAATCATATTACAATGATTTCGGAAACCGTAACATCAGAGTGAATATGAAAAGGTTCCGTATTATTCGCTCCGGAAAAAACATTTCTTCATTCAAATGTTTTATTGTACTTCCTTTTATCATTACTGTAATCACTTCACCAATTCTCGATCTTCACCTGTAATCATAAACTCCTATCTTGTGCTTTTAATTTCCTTCTACACCTCATTCGAACTATTTCAACAGATGGGATTATTCAAAACAAGCAAACTAATTTTCAGTAGATCTGTGAACTGTTTTTTCTATGATCCTAGTAGCGGTAGTAGGATTGGTGGGCGAGACTAGAGATAAAGGCTCTTCTTCCTGTTTGTTGTCTACTCTTCCTCAAAGGTTATCCGGGAAATGTCACGCGGCTGGAAATATCGCTGTGCACTTCAAGGTTTCTCATTCAGATATACCGCCAAAAAGAAAGACATCCGGAAAAGGCAAGAATAGTAAAAAAAGTAATAATAAATCACCGTCCACTGACGCAAGGCGTGAAGCAAGAAAATGGCGATTCGGTAATACCGATTTTTGGCAGTTTTTATCGGAGTCAATCAGTGAACCTTTTACTAATTAATATCCTCACAACAATCAAACTTAATAACAAATTAAAATTTTAGATGAAACATGTCAGCTGTTAAATTAACAATGGTAAATTGGCAAAAAACGGGCCAAGAATTAAACACATAATATGAAAACGACAAAAAGTTCCTTTCACGTGTCAGTAGTTTTCATGATGTGTTGCAATTTTTTAAAGTTTTCCAATACTGCCGCAGTCACTAGTGTGTAATATAAATTCTTTTATATGGGAGCTTTCGGCCTTGTTTTCTCATTCATCCGTTCACTAATATTAATCGATCAAATCAACTTTAATATATACTATATATAAAACCAGGAACGGAAAGTCGAATATTTCTATTTTTCTTTCCTTTTATACAAATTTAAGTTTCAAACTCAGTCACTTGTCTAAGAAATTCAATGTTGTTGTTGTGGTATTCAGTCCTAAGACTGGTCTAATACAACCCTCCATGCTAACCTATCTTGCGCAAGCCTTTTTATCTCCGCATAACTACCACATCCAACATCCTCACTAATTTGCTTAGCACATTCTATCCTTGGCCTACCTCTTCTGTTCTTACCCCACAAACTTCCCTCTAATGTTAATTTTACAGGGCCTCGTCTCGTAAATCGTGGCCTGTTATTAATCTATCCCATCTCTTGGTCAACGTCCTCCATATTGTTCCCTCTTCCCCTATTCTGCTTAGACCTTCCTTAGTGATTCTATCCACCCATCTGATTTTCAGCATTCTCCTATAGCACCACGTTTCAAAGGCTTCTATTCTTTTCCGCTATGCAACTCCAATCGTCCACGTTTCGCTCCCATATAACACCACACTCTATACAACCATTTTAGCGACGATTTCTTAACATTAAGAAATTAAATAGACATATTTATATATAAAAATGAATCCCTATTTCCCTGGGTCATGCCATAACTTGAGAACGACTTTACCGATTTCATTAATCCTTTTTTATAAGGTTTCTAATACGTCGTACAAGGTTTTTACGGAAAGAAAAATTAAGAAAATTGCGCAGAAATTGGAAAATTTAAGAAAACTTAAGTACAAGAAGGCTACTTTTCTTTACACGTGTTCAATTTTCCAAGGTGAATATGGGTTGCCTTCTCCCCCGCCTGGACGACCTTCCATTTCCCCCTTTATATTGCCCGCGCCATTTCGTTTATTTGGTAAGTTTTGATAGACTAACACGTGATATACATCAGCCGGGGTAAGACTCGACTAATATCTCTAGGGGCGGGGGAGATTTTAAATAAGCAAAAACGGCCAATATTTTTATCATATAAATACATTCATGGATCAATTAATTTGATAGTGTCTCCTCCGACACTGCTAGCGTATAATTTCAACTCCATACATAATCAAAGGGGAGCTTTCTTAAGGGTGGAAGTGGAGGGGTTACACGTAAAAATAACGAGAAAAGAATCGAGATTGGGCTTTAAACAGCTGTAATGTGAGCCACTGAGTTTAATTCTGACATAAAAAAATTGCAATTTAAGTTACAGATCATCCCCTAAGAGATGTTGGAAGGGGGTAAAACAGACTTTCGCATACTATTTTATTTCGATCAATTTTTCAACGTGTTCTTGGCGAACCGAACTCAACACAATTAGGATAATACACACCTACAACCACTTGGGACGGTAATTTTTTAAAATCCATATAATGCCGTTATTTCCTTAATTAATTTAATAGCGTTTCCGGTTAATTTGTTTGCGTATAATTTCAACCCCATTCATCGTGGAGGTGTAGGGGGCCTCATATAAAAAAAGTGAAGTTTGTTATCGAAATAGGTCCTATCCGAGTCTTCATTTTGACATTTTGAATGCTAATGAAATTGCAGTTCATCCCCTAACAGGGGCATTGGACGGGGTAAAACACACTTCTGCTTAATACATTTAAAGGATAGAACAATTTTAACAAAATTTTGTTTCCATATTCTTCGCGACCCAAAAACAAAACACTTTGGAGAGAAGACACGGCTACCACTCCTGGGGGGGGGGGGAGGGGTGGAACATTTATATGTAACGAAGGCTCATATGTGAGTCGAAAAAAATTATTGTGGTCAATAACATGTATAGCGTTTTTTTTAAATATTTGTGTTTAATTTCAACCCCTTGTTGAAATGAGTCATATGAAGGAAACTATCAAGTTTGGTGTCGAAACCGATGCAATGCGAGTCACTGTGTTACAGTACGACTTTTAATATGCTATTTAAGTAAAAATTCATTGCTTAAATTGGGGAGCATTTATATTTTGTTAGAGTACTGAAAATATTTTTAACCGTTATTGTACCTGAAGTATATTTGAGTCTGTCAAGTTACTGGGATTATATTGTGACGTTTTCGATGCCGGTTGAATCATGTGTTGACCAAGAATTTAATAATGTACCGGGATAATATAAATAAATATCCGGGCAACGCCGGGTCCCCAGCTAGTTATATATAAATATCTTAATTGATTAAGGGTTTAGTAAAAATTACAATTAGCTTCTAAATACTGGTGAAGTTGCTTCTTTAGTTTAACTAGATTTTAGACTGATAGATTCTATTTACAACTGCACTGAACGAGCCCAGCGGCAGTGTCTAACGAATATATAGAAATATTCCAAAGTTCTATTAAAAGTTTAACTTGTCCTTATCTGTTCTGTGTCATACAGCACGAATTTTAATGCTGTGGTCAATTTTCCCCGCAGAGCGTTATTCCAATTTTTAATGTGGGTTATATTGGACAAACGAAAAGACTTCTTCAGATATAAAAATTTAGCTGCTCACGGAACCTCACTGCATGACTCCTTCGACCGAAAAATTGGAGTGAGGTTCCATGAACAGCTAAATTTTTATACCTGTAAAAGTAATAATTCATAGGAAAATAATGATTCACAATTTTACATAAAATATACATTAAATGAGTTAGAGCAGCCTCTTTGTCAATTTTATGTAATTAAATATTGAACTATACTACGCTTCGTCGCTATATATACATATATATTATTTCCAATTATCTAGAATGTAAAGTTGCATTGCAAATTTTTATCTCTTGCTTATTGTAATCATCCGACGAAAAAACAAACCTGAAACGAAGGTTTATTGGCTGTGATTACTAAACCTAGATTCCGAGGCAGCGCCAAGATTCCGCACTATTCTCACAATCGTTTCAATCCTTGCCCTCCTTCTACACAATGGATACAAGGTGAAGTGACCAGTGATCGTCTTCTTTTTGGTAATTACAGACACTAGAAGATCGGTGGCACAGGAGACATCTCTACTAGCTGTAAAGTCGTGTTGTCGGTGTAATTGCAGCAGTCCTAAGTCACAGTTCCCTGGCCAAGGACGACACTCGACACCGAGTCTCGGGTTCGCTCCTTGGGGCAGGCTCTCGGCTTCGACACGAACGTTCCGTGCAATATAATTTACGTTTTCACGTGGCATGAAAGAGGACGCGACAGTTGTGGATCCAGTGAATTAGGTCAGGAATTGAGAAGGCCACGTTCAAGACTACCCTATTACCCACCTTTCCGTCAAAAAAAATAGCGTATGCCAATGCTTGACTATATTTCCGCTAAAGAGAAGAGGAGAATAAGCTCTAGATAACTATTTCCAAATCTGCGCAATTCCAACATCTTAATAGGCTTGACGGTGCTGAGTGGCTTCCATGACCAAATTAAATTTGCAATAAATTGATTAAATTTTTTTATAATACTTTGCCTGCTATGAGTCAATAATTTTCGAAATACACTGCTACCAGACAACAAGGATCTTCCTTATAACTGACATAAATATAGGGTAACATAATCTTGCCAATAATTTCGTTTATAAAACTGATGGATTCCAGGAAATCACAAGCACTCTTTAATTTTAGAGGTACTAATATAGCTACAGTAAACTACAAATAATGTAACTAAATTATCTGAGTTAATATTGCAAATACAACACAAAAACTGGTCAACAGTCAGAAATGGATTAATTTAATTTAACTTTAGGCACATCCTCAGTTCTTTAATTAAAATATGACTGCAACGTCCTAGGCCGAAATTTTGTAATATTTCAATTAAATAACTGAGGTCACTAAAGTTGGGGAACGAAAAGTATCGAAATTAAATTACTCTATTTCTGACTTTTGCCCATTCTTTACGTTTTATTTATACTATACTTTTGTGGTATTCAGTCGTAAGACTAGTTTGATGCAACCATCCATGCTAACCTATTATGTGCTAGCCTTTTCATTTCTACATAGCTACCATATCCCACGTCCTTCCTAATCTGCTTGGCACATTCCATCCTTAGCATCCCTCTTCTGTTCTTACACCACACACTTCTCTCTAATGCTAATTTTACAAGACACACATGTCTTAAAACGTTGCCTATTAATCTATTCCTTCTCTTGGTAAAAGTCCTCCATATTGTTCTCTCTTTCCCTATTCTGCTTAGAATTAAATTATCTACCATAATATCATAAATAAAACACAAAGAATGGCCAATGTCAAAATAAATTAATTTAACTTTACGAACCTCCTCAGTACTTTAATTAAAATATTACAAAATTTCATGTTGCTGCTGCAACGTGATACTGCTTAAAATTTATGGTGAGTCAATTAACGTCTGTTTTTAAATATTAAATTTAATATTAAATTGATTAAATTTAAGACCAATAACTCGATTTAAATTTTATGGTTTAAAGGCACGCAAAAAATGGAACATGAAATATTATAATTCGTTTATGACCATGATAATTTTTCTAAAAAAGATTTAGTATTACTTGTTTAAGATAAAAACTCAGAACGAATGATTGTGAAAAGAAATAATATTGGAACGTTTCTAAAATAGAAAAATATGGGTCGCAAATTATTGGAGATTACAACAGAAACATAAAATGTGGAATAATGAGATTACCAGAGAGGAGTGACGGTTGAAGGGTCATAAATAACGCGGAAGACGAGATTAGTAAACATGACAAAAATGCTCTGATCCGAATAAAAATATTCAATTTATTTATATATATTTTGGTATGTATTCACTATCGCTAAATTATAACCGATGAAAGCGTTATTCGGTTGTAATATGTTATTTTGTTTTGTCCACTTCGGTGAAGCACGAAAAATTCGCTTGATACCATCCTAGAAGTTAATGTGCTCAGTTTGACCCGATAATCTTCCACGAAAGTGAGCAACAATGGCTGCTATGACGTCTTATCTATAAACCGGCCTTTACGACACGTTTTATGGTGTTTAAAAAGGGAACAATCTTCTCCATGAGGGACAGGCGGCAATACAGAGAATACTTCTAGGCAATACATAAATTCCAATTAAATTGCTTAATCTGTCAGTTACAAGTAAAATTAAATAACGATGGTTTTTTAATGTAAACATCAAATAGAGTGATATGGTCATATATTTTTAACCAAACACGTAACGGAGGCGTTTTGCCCTTCGCCTTTTTGCTACTCTCAACCTGGTACCATGAGCCAAATCTGAAGGTTGCCAACATACGACGCAACCACACTTCCCGAAAAAAATATGGGCCAGCTAATGGAAAATAACAGACCAAACCAAGACACACTCACTCAGTAGGAACGTTTAAAAAAAATCCGTTATATATGTCGTTGAGTAATTAACATCTCTGCCTTTTTCCAATGTACCAGGAAAAGGTCTGTCTGACGAATTTTGTTGACTGGCATCAGATAACTAATATTGGCTGGCTCTGTGATTTATTAATACAGTTTTTTTATTACAGTTCATTAAACTTATACACCGTCTCAGATTATTTGACACTGTTAAAGACCTATAAACAATAATTGTGCCTTTTACCCTAAGTTGAAAGTTCATTGCAATATGGAAGACTGAGCCATGTTAGCTTTTACTATTTATGCCATAAACATATTAAAAAAATAGTTGCTATTTGTGGGTAAAGTACCCACTTTTTGAAATTTTACCAACAAAATTTTAATATGCGTTTATATTAAAATAAATTAATTATATTCATAATTGTAATATTTTTAAATTTGCACTTGAAGATGTTCCAAAAAACGGAACGATACCTTGAGCCAGTTTTTACTTTATTTATGAGCTCTAAATTATTTATTTTCACAATATATAATGGCCCATAAGTCAGCTATGAATTAAATATTTATTACGAAAAATTACTTGCAGTCTGTTAAAAAAATATTAATATTCAACGTTTAATTTTTACTTCAATCCAGTGTGTACTACAAATAAAATGAAACGGCGATGTAAACAAAGATATAGAATAATTGTCGCTAATGACCTAACAGTCGATGCGACCTTTATAAATAGAAAGAAAAATAGATACAGATAAGAGTAGACCAAATAAAGTTATTTAATAATAGAGTTAAAAATGTTGCTTAACTTATTTGTATCAGTTCGATGATTAAAAGGATTTAACGTATAACTTTTCAGACATTAATCTGCCATAACATTTGGTTTAGGAATCTATTATTGTAACATTATTCCAATTACAACTGTGGCTATTTGAGTTGACATGATTACGTTTGCCACTTGGCTGTTTCAAATTAGAAACCGGTTCTTAAGACGAGTTTCCAATGCCCTACTTTATTTTGTCCTATGTAACAAACAATAAAGACTTTACAAGTAATTTTATATAGTACATAATGTTTCTCTAAATTACTGATAAAACCTTTACAGCTTTGTTGAAGATAAAAAAATGTTTTCTATATAATATTAATATTGCACGAATTAAATATTCAATCAATTTAAAATGTATCTTATTTATAAACGGAAGAATAACATTTGCTTAAACTTATTTACTTAAAGTCCCGTCAAAATTTCGCTCATTAGCGACTGCTACGTTTTTATCACATATTTACAAAGATAACATTTAATTTTTTGGAAACAGTTATACCTGATATGAAGGTTGTCAGGAGATTAAATTTTTTGCAGTCTTATGTTGATAAAATCTACTGGAAAAAATACCATTGTTTTAATTTTATCCGAGGATATTACAGTTTGTATTACAGGCAATATAGTATTATACAAAGTATAAATAATTAATATGAATACAAGGAAGAAAAATTGTAATGTCAATTTAAAAGCGAGAGAAAATACAGTTATGTAAGTAGGTATGTATATTATATTCTTTTACACGGTCATTATTATTGTTTTGGAGTTTCAGTGGCGGTGAATTTTATTACAAAATTTGGAGTAGCTGGGGATATCAGCTAAAAGAGTGAAAAATATAGGAAGAGTTTATGAGAGAAGGTGAATGAGGTTCCAGCTTACCAGGGGAGATCATAAACCTTATTTAGGTTATTATTATAGAAACTTGAATACGATCGGATTTGTTAACGAAATTGTAGACCTTGGCACGTTTTTTTGAAATAACAGAAGGTTTGAATGAAAATTAAGAGCCCTTACAGAGAAACCGATTAGTTAGTAGTCAATTTATTAAAAATCAGGTCGGTTTATAATTCAATGAAGTCAAAACTCAATGTCCTTGAAACTTGGTCTTTTATTGTCCTTATCATGAGTAACAGACCTGTCCCGTAACTTGTGTGTTCTGTTAATTCTTATAACAATACACATTCTCTATAGTTTGCCTTGTAGCCTGCTGCTACATACTTTCCCTGTTAGCTTTTTCACTCAATTTCTTGTCGTTCTCTCGGAAAAGTTTACTCAGACACGATTGGCTCATCTTTCTGCTCAGACGTGTAACAAAACTCTACTCAGCTCCCATCTGAAATATTTTTAAAATCTCATCCCTTGTTGCACTGAACATTTTGTTCAACACCTATGTGGATCGAGTATCCGACCAGTGGTCAAACATCTGAACTACGGCGTGATATTAGGGAATGTTACAGTAATTCTAATTCGATATCAGAATTCAATATAAATATCTAATGGAAAAAAGCGTTTTCGGCGTATGCCATTTTAAATAGATCTCATTTTTACGAATCAGTACGCGGATACAATCAGTTTTTCATATATTTCTTAGAGGAATTGAATCTGTTTTAATACAAATGGTTTTCCCGTCCACTAGTTATCTCTTGGTATAGGAGTGGATAGAGTAACTAGTCAGGAACTACTACAAACAATTTGCATTTTACTACTACTGAACAGATTCAAAATTAAGCAGAAAAGGAGAGGAGAACAATTTGGAGGACTTTGAAGGGATTGATTAATAGTTCACGTTTTGAGACATAAGGATCTTGTAAAATTAGCATTAGAGGGAAGTCTGTGGGGTACGAACAAAAGAGGGAGGCCAAGGATGGAATCCGCTAAGCAGAGTTGTATGACGTAGGACGGGATAGTTATGTAGAAATGAAAATGCCTGCATGGGGGGTTGCATTAGACCAGCCTGCGGACTGATTACCACAACAACAGTAACCTCCGTGGAAATTACTCTCATTTACTTATTTTTATTAAACTATTTTGTCCGTCACTCTGAAAGTTCCTTCTTCGTCGACGAAGTTATGTTAGTTGCAAATCGCCAGTTTCTTGCATTGTTCCACCATGTTATTCTTCATTTATTTTAAACTTTTCATTCTTCAATAGAACTATTGATTTACCGAGTCCATGAATTGCATAACGTTTGCTTAAGAACTGAAGTTTTCTCGGCGAGTTGTTTGCGTAAACAGTTCTCGGGCTTCTAACCAATTCGTCAATTCTACTCCGTTAGAAGCAAGAGAAATGTTTGTACAATAACTATTCCTTTCCTCTGACGGCTGTTATGAGAGGTTTAGATTACTCAGTTAATTAAACCAACGTTTTCCACCGAAACACTGAAACAATGTGTTAATGTTATTTTTCGATAGAGTTCCTCTTTTGTTTTTTCTATCACAAGCCTCACGCTCCCTTTGAGTGTGTGTTTGAGTCCTAGAGGACGGAACACGGCGCTTTCCTGTTGTTGTCACTGATAGTTCCTATCAACTTCGCCCACAAAACTCTGCTCTTGCGTTTCCATAGAAACCAATGTGAACAAAAGGATGGAACGTCAATATGTGTCTGCATCCTCAATGTTGTTAGTAACGGGATACTGCATGGTCGATAATTTTTTGATATCTAAATTATATAATAAAAACTCTAAAATATGATTCCAGTTGTGGCGGACATAATTTATTGACAAAAAATTTCGAATCATCTAATTAAATTAGTATTTACAACCTAATAAGACATGATTGTACCTCTCGTATTACACTAATGTTTTTTACTTATTTAAAATATAATAAAACTAAATACCTGTTTTATTTACAATTGACTCACAAGAAATTCAAAATAAAATCTAGTAATACAGGTTAGGAAAAAATTAAAAGTAAAATAATTATATTAATATATTTAATAATGCAAATTAATAAGTTTAAAAAAATTATAATTTTATTCATTTAAAACGGATTCAAATTAAATTATTTTATTTCAGACTTTTGACTATTGTGTATACTATTTATAAATTAATCTGACTTAATATTATAAATAAAATACAAAGAAATTCCAGAAGTTAGAAAGAAGTTTATTTTAATCCATTTCAAAATTTCAACATCGACCAGCCCTTATTGGGTATTTCGACCCCGGAATGTTACACTATATTTTAATAAGATATTAATCAATAAACTGAAGACGTCTTGAAAATTGGGAGCGAAACGTTTCCAAATTTAAAATTTTTCTATTTATGACTTTTGGCCATTCTTTGTATTTCATTTATAAAAATTTAAAATCTTAACAACTAAGCAATGATACCTCGATCTCAGTTTATACTTGGGTTCGGTGGTTACTTTGAGCAACAGAAAAATTACATTAAATTTACAGTTGTAACTTCGGAAGGAATTTAATTACGTTTGCCTGTACCTGAAACGCCGTAGGAATGTAAGCTGGTAATTCTGTTAATCTTAAAAATTAAATGAAGATGAAGCAAGAGAAAAGGTAGGAAATGTAAGCTGAGTGACAGAAAGTGTATGGTAATCAGTGAAAATAAAATAGTATCAAACGCCGATAGGATTACCAATATTGAAAACAATTAAAGTTTTTCTAACCCCATACCTAACAATGCAACGTAAAGGATTCGGTTAAAGTTTATTTTATGCTTAGTTACTTCAATTATTACCTTATATATTTATCCTATCTGCTCCTTGGTGCTTGTGTAAAAATGCGGTAATTGTATGATAAATGCGTAGGACTCTTATGACAGGTTTTATTTAATTCCCAACCGAACAATATTAAAGTAAATTGACAGGGAATGAGATACCGCTCGAGTCAAACGCTTCTATAATGAATAAAAAATTCTAATAGAACCTAAAAATATAATTAAAAAACGAAGTTATTTACTGAGGTTAAGACGGAAATTCAATGCGACCAATTTTTTCGACAAAAGAAAAAAATTACTTATTTCCACTTAATCCTGGTTTGGGGATATTTCCGACGCACAGAAGCGAATTTGTAAGAGCTGATATTCATGATAACCCGTTTACAAGTTTTCCGTTTTCAGAGAGCGTCTCCTACATAAATCGAACCTCATTTCATTTCCTTTGGAACGCCTTCACCGGTGGAAATGAAGATTGAAGGGCCTCAGACGTGACCGACATTCGATCAGCACAAATGCCTGTCAATTGGATTTTGTAGAAAATTAACTTAAAATCGCGAACCTTTGCCTCATCCTAAATATATTCCGACTAAGTTACCTTCCAAAAACTAGACTAACTAAGGGGTAAAACCTTTCTCGTAATTTAATTATTGCTCTTGAACAAGTTTATTTATTCTTCTAAATTCATTATATTAAATGCATTAAAAGTAATGAATTTAGGCTTTCCCAGTGAATCGACTTAATAAATGATTCTCAGTTCATCAACTTTTTCATATCACAGCGTTTCAGCGATAATCATCATCGTTGATGACAACTAGACTAATAATTTCTGCTCTAAAATCCACTAAAGAAATGCAATAAATATATTTTTTTAATTTTCTCGGTCAATAATGTTCTGGGAAGGAAAGTGTAATAACAAATAGATGAAAAAGTAATGTTGACATTCGTTTAATTTTTCCCCGTAAGGTGTTTTAATATGCACTAAAATGTAGCTAAATCAACAGATGAACATCAAAATAATCAAAAGGCCATTTTTTTTTGTTTTTCAGTACATTTGACGCATTACATTTTCGGTTAGTACCGTAATTGGACGCAGTCCAGGATGAAAACCTTTTTCCAGTTGGACCTCTTTTTCAAAATTAAAATGTTTTCACTGGCGTCCGTTCAAAACTTTTGACACTAGAATAACCTTGATTATGCAAACATCATTTTCTGACAATAATTTTAAATAAAATGACGGTTAATAAGTCAGAAATTAAATTATTTTCTGACTTACTGGCCGTCTTTTTAATTTTTTGAAATTTTATTATCTTTTTACCTGAAAATTCCCAAAATAGTGGACGAAACGTTTCTAATGTGTTGAATAATATAAAAAATTCTGACTTATTGCACGATAGTTTGTTGCTTTTATAACTGTATGATTATATTAAATATTGCATAGACAAATATTTATGAGTTATAAACTCATTGTACGTACACAAATGACAACTTTGTTTTAACACTACAAACATCACATTATGTGACGATAATTTAGTAAATGACTAAAAAAACTCCATTTGACGACACTAACCTGCCTGGAAATGTAATAAAGAGTTAAATTTCGTTAAAAATACATATGAGAACGTTTCGTTCTTCCCTTTGTAATCTCGTAAGGTGTACAAGTATAATATAACAAATTTGGTTTTAAAGAATTATGGTAGTATAACAAAAAATGTAGTATTAATTATATCAAAAAATACGCTATTTTCATACAAATTGAGCAATTTGGAATATAGCTTCCAAAGCTAACTTGTTAGTCGTATAATTTTTATTAATTTAACAGACGTCAAATAAATATAACTATTAAATTATATTTTTGTTTATATTTTAAGTTTTTGTTACTTGGTATAATATCAGGATTTTCTATTTTTTCTTTATTTACAATCACATCGACCGTCATTAGCCGCTACAAGTTTTGTTAAATTCGTAAAGCATTTATATTTATTAACATTTACTTAGATCAGAGATATTATATGCGCTAAAAATTGTTTTTCTTTCTTGGCTCTGCAGTCTTGGCTTACCGGGTCGACTGCGAACTGTCAACTTGCATGATACATGCAGAATTTTGATTGATACGTGGTCAGCGCATCCAATATACGCTAATAGTGATACAAAATACCAATATTTATTCTATTAGACAGACATATATTGATCGAGTGAAGGCTTTCCCGGTGTAATGTACAAAGTTTTCTCGGGCATATATTTTCTTGAGCACTTCCTTACTTGCTGCTTATTGGGTTATATCTTATCAAAGTGTAATGCCAGTTTTTTTGCTTTTTTGAGGGTGATCATGAAACAGATAACCCCTTTAATAGCATAAGAAGAGAATTGATGGTGGGATGTGAAATGTAGAGCAAGGTAGCCAAGGGTTGACCTGAGCCCCCGTTTTTTTAATTGTTTAAAATGTAAGTAAATATCACGTACATTTACTACTGCAAAAATGAAGTCATGCGGCTGTGTATCTGTAATTATGTGTTCAGATGGCAATGTAATTCGTAATAAATAGCTTAAGGATAGAATTTGCCGACTAACGACTTGAGTTGCTTTACTTTACTGTTGCGTGAGGTAAGTTTCGTCAGCCAGTAGTAAAGAATGCATCGTCATATCTCGTCAAGTAATCAGATTACTTTGCATCAGATACGACGTTACGGTAACCATGAACTTGCCCACGCGTACAAGGACGGTACAAAAAGAAAGAGAAAGCGTAAAGGTGTGAGTAATGTTCGGGATGTAATGGAGGACGTGATTTACATCATGCCTTTCTGCGCTGTGTTTGATGATCGCCTTAGCGGGACGACGGTTAAAAAATTCAAGAACAAATATCGGCATTTTAATTCTTAAGGTAAAGATTTTTATTATATATAAAAGTAACCAATTAAGTGACAAAATAACGATTTTGCAATCCTTGTTGCTTTTGTCAGGTGATTCAAAAAGGTAAGAGCTAAAAAAAGGGACGAACCAAGAAACAAACTAGAAAATAACCCTAAAATGAACTCAAAATCTTTACATATAAAATTATGGAGTGCGTGTTTTCGTAATTCTTGTCCTCTTAAAAGCTTGATCAATTTTAATATATTTTTCTACTTACGGAGTTATCTGGATGGTTGTAACTATAGTTGGACCCGGTAGGAGACGCTGTTGTCGATATTTAAAAAAAAATCGACTAAAATTTTAAAATATTTTTTATTTTTCTCATAAAAACATATCAACGGAAGTAAAAATTCTTCAATGGAAGCTGGCGTAAGAACGTTTAGCTACCTTTAAAAGAAAGATAAGTATGGAGTAATGTCTTCCTCCTAAAATTAGCTATACGCTCTTACCTGAGCTTCAATTTAAGTATTTTTACTTCCTTTAACTTGAATGGATCAATTTGCAAAATGTCCATTCTTTACTGAAATCCCAAAATTAGGTTGTGAAGAATGTGATTAGTAAATTGTAGGTTTACAGAAATGGAGGGATGTTGAATCGGTCCTCGGGACGTCGACTCGGACTAGCTCAGTGGTAGGGTGATTCCGCCCGAAAATCGGGTAGTCCTGGGTCCAGTCGACATTTTTTCATACTTGTCTTTCTTCATAAAAACATGTAATTCTAACTTTTCAGTCTGACCGTTGGAATAATATGTGACTTTTGAGTTTCGTATCAAAACATGCGCAAATTCATTGCGTCGTAGCTTGCCATTGTTTTGACATTTCGATTTCGGATTGCTGAGTTCTGATATATTCCGTGTATTGTTCTTGCGCAAGTACTGGCTAAATTATGTATCGATTAATTCGACATTGAACAAATTAAGTGTATTTGAAATAATGTTTCGTGTAAAATGCATGTTCATTCGGCGGCATTCCATCTAACCTCGCAATAAAACATTTTATTTTCAGAATTCATTTGAGCGATTTAGTTGATAGGGGGTGTGAAAAGGTAAGTTTTCAAAAATGTGTCGATCTACCTGATGATTTAATGACGTTTGACAAATAGATTACTGTCGAATTAAATACTGCAGTGGGGTTAATATAAATGCTGTATAATGAATCTAGGGTTTATTTAAATTCATGAAACCGTTTTACCTTTCTTGATCAAATCCTGAAATTTTTTCCTCATCTACGTTTTGAGTGTAATTCATCCGGTATTTCCGATTAGTAAGAAAACCCAAACAGAGTCCCTGTAATATTAGAGTGACTTTTTTACATTTATCTTTGTTAGTGTCATGGAATTGCTTGACTTCTGGCGGTATACTCCTGGGTAGGAAATGGACTTTCGAGATCAGAATATTTATGTTACTTAACTATGAGTGTATGTGATCGAGGAAAAGAGAGAGAGAGGGTGGAGAGAGAAAGAGAGAGAAATTCACTTGCCTCAATGAAGACGTTCGTTGAGCGAGTTAAGTTCTCATTCAATGCGTCACGTCTCTTAGTGCCAACAGATAAACCGAAAAATTATTACAATTTAACTCGAAGCTATATTTAGGTTAGACGCCAATTGTAGAACGAAACGTATTAAAAACGTTTCTAGAAAGAAACGGAGGCACCTGAGAAATGTATATTAAAAGTATGTATAAGTCTATAAGATTTCGTCCATTTCCTCTAACTCTGTTTAGGTTTTCAATCTTACCACTGTTGCAGATATTTCTATGCCTTCGCGTTTAATTTAGTTTTCCCATTTGTTTTGTATTAATTTGCCTATAAGTTAACAGTTGTAAAATACTCACTTAACTTTCCATTTTTTTCCGTTTCTATCTCAAAGTCGGATCGGTAAGGAAATAATATCGCAGCTTGGTTCGAAACGAGCAGTCAGTATCGAACTTGTGATCAGGACAACGCACTCCGGAACAAAGAGACGCTCTGTGAATCCCAAGCAGACCGACCATCCATATCCCACCCACAGGCTTCTCTACACATCGAGTGTAGAAAGAAAGGGAACAGGGCGTAGCCAAACACTCAATACTCAAGGGACCACAGTTAGAAACGATAGCGAGAAGCAGATATTTCCAACGGTGAATCTGAGGGTGCTGCAGCATGTATTCAATGAAAATCCTTATAATGAATTGTTTTTGCTTGAACTCCTTCATCGTTCTTTGACTTAGAAAGTAAATTGATTTCTAAATCCCTAGATTACGCAGTTTCTCTTTTCCCAGTGGAAATATTTTTAGACGCGGACAATTATCGTCTGTTAAAAAACACAAGAATTAGCCATCAGTATAACAAACAACTACAATAAAAGTTTAAACAATACCCAAATTAGAAAAGAGTAGACGTTTCAATCAACCCTTGTTATCCTTTTAAATATTTAGGTTTTGTTTGGCTTAAATACCGATAAGGATCACAAGGGTTGATCGAAACGTCTACTCTTTTCTAAATTTTGGTATTTTTCCAAAAATGTTATTGTAACTGTCTGTTATTCGGGTCGTTAATTCTTGTATTTAAATATCCTTTATTCTGTTCAGAGTCGTATCATTGCGTCATGTATCATTGCGCTGACTAATTGCGCCTCCATGCAGCTAGCGGAAATTTTAAACTAAATTATTATATATAATCTAATATAATCAGTGGCATTTATAAATCCAAATCATACAAAAATAAAGTTAATTAATTTTAATCCTTTAGTGAATTAATTTGGTATATTCTAGATGTGAATCGGGCTCCATAAAAATTGTTCCTGTACGCGGTAGAAAATCTTTAGTTTTGTTAGTATATTATACTGTTTATACATTTACTGTTCCATAACGTGATTCAGGCTTTATTTACTACACTTAGGGTAAGCCCACTCAACACTTGCCGTAGAGCAGAAAGTATATTTTTAAATATCAACCACGTTTCGTTTCTTCAGGAAGCAATGGACAGAAAATAATATGCATTAAATTTAGAGAAACTTTAAAATATGTACGTTTCTTCAGCCTGTCTATTAAGGAATCTTGTTTTGTTTCCACGCGTACAGAACGTAAAATTTATTGATACTGTGCTGTTACTTTTTATTCCTTATACAATTTTTAAAAATCTAAATATTATGGCCCCTTCAACAGTAGAGGCATTTATCTTCATTTTACCTTAATAAATCAGATTATTATAATTTTAATGTGATCTATTGTAACTTTTTGGTTTTATTATTATTGCTACTAGCTGATATTTAATTTCTTCTAGTGGATTGATGTATTATTTCATTCGCAAGCGATGACTTATTGAAATAGAAATTAATATAACTTAAAGTGGGAATTAATATGGGATTGTTTATACAGTATTAGGTTAAAGTGAGGTATTTGTAATTTAAATCTGTTATTCCCTGTTGTTGTCTCTGAGTGAGTCCATATTGACCTGTTGAATTCTTATTTCTTAGGTTTCTTTTTAATTAACAACTACCGATGTTTGTATTAATATATCACAACATCAAACGTAATGAAACACGTTGATTTTGGTTAGTTTCTATCAGAAAAATAGAATATCCTGAACTCTGTAAGAGTTTTGGTAATCGTTGCGTCGACATTACAGTCTCCGATTCTTCTAATAACGTTATAAGAAAAGCTCCTGTCAGTCAACCATCTGATAATTATAAGCCAGAGATACTCGGTGTTGACGTTCCGAAGACATTATCTTCTTCTCAATCTTAAGTGTTCCCATAAAAGTCGTGATGCGCAGCAAAAATCAAAGTTCTGCCCTCTGACATATTCACCGGAGCAAAGGCAAAGAAAAAACGTCTGACGTAAAATACTTCTGAAGGCTGTCACATTGAATAATATTTACGTTCCGGGGAAAGAGGTTGATTGTCAGTGATTACATAAAAGACTGGAAAGTATTTCAAATAATTGACCTTGCGTAATCTGATTTAGACCACAAATTTCGTGGTCTCGTGATTCCTTCAAACGAAATAAAATTATTAAAGAGGAAAGTGAATTATATTGTATTATAATAAAGGTAAAAAGTATTATGGAAAGAGTATGAGTTTCAAAAAAATTATTAACAGTATCGGAATACAGTGAATCGTAGTACTATGATTTATATGTAATATTTATGACTTTTAAATGTTTTGGAAGTGCCCGGGAGAGATGTGAGGCAGAAAAAAGAGTGTCAACGCGAGCAAAAGGGAATTAAATTTTTAGAATTAGATTTAGAATGTTTCGAATAATATTGAACTAGTTGTCAATATTGAATAAAATTATAGTGATTGTAATTTAATTGGTTTGAAGTAACATGCATGCAGCTGGAAGGATTGCAACAATAAGTGAATATTATTCCACATACTAATTGCTTTGAATAAATAAAAAGACGACCAGAAAGTCAGCATATAATTTTATCACTTTATATGCTGACTTTTTGGCCGTCTATTTATTCTAAATTTTAAAGTCATAAAACTATGAAGTAATTGTTTTGGCTTTGGAATTAAAAGTGACGTCAGGAAATGCAATTCTAAATATTATTCTTTGCTGATTGATTAGATAGAGATATCGGGATATTAATGATAGGGTACTATTGAATGTATAGGCTATAATCATAATATAAAGCTCACACAATTATAATCTGCCTCCTGAAGTGTGATAATGTTGGGAAAAATAATTATCATGGCATAATTAGCCAATTGTAAGATGAAGTAGCTTAGTTTATGAATTTTGAAAGAAGAAGCGGAACTAGAGTCTCAATAGTCTCATGGTTATATCAATTATATTTGACGAGGAGTTAAAAAATTATATAAATATAAAACATTTACTTATTTCACATTAATAAGTTAATAGATCATAAATATGTACTTATTTTTATCAACTATTGTACTTGAATTGTGATTTATAAATTAATTAATGGCTCATCCAACGTCATAAATGAGTCGACGCGCCGATTCTACCGGACCCCGACCACGCCTGCCAACCATCCAGAAATTGATTTTATTAACGATTTTACATTTCTAATTAAAAGAAGCAAACGATAAATAAATAGCTTAATAGTTTATGTTTACATGTCTCCTTGCCCACCTTGAAATTAATTATTAATCATACAGGAATTATCTGAAGTAAAGCGGGGTTAATGGATGAAATACGGAATAGTGAAGAGAATATATTATTATAATTATTCTGAATTTAAAGCTATTAAACAAATTGTTGTAATAAAGGAAAATGACGACGACATTCCGGTAGTTGGTACAGGACCAACTGAAGGAAATTGGCGCGTTAATGTCGCTCAGAACAGACCGATGAGTCACAACCCCTATTTCTGTGAGATGTGAACCTTTCCCTGTTGTAGAAGTGTAAATACGACTGGACTCACCACGCAGGAGACGCTTCGGTGGACGGTGGTTTCGAACCCGGGGTTTCACTGGGCCCACTTTAACGTCCAGGATCTTCATCATGATGCACATGAACACCACGAGCATGGTGACTGTTAGTCTTATCACACGAAATTTGTACTTTCGTTGTATTAAGTAAAAAAATCACTCTCACTGTCTACTCAGTCTCGCGGCAAAAAGCTGCCTTTTACAACAAGTAATACTATAATATATATCACACAAAAGGTAGTACGGGTAATACTGAGTAATGGTGCTGGGAGGAGGGATGGTCCTCCCGGTCACCGTGACCATGGTAACGCAAACGGAACTCTCATAGCGTGACTATCTGTCAACCATCGCGCTACCAGACTGACTCTTGACTCTGGACCAGCTCAGTGGAAGGAGAACGCCGGTGGGCGGGAAGCGGGGAGCGGAGGGGGGCAGAAGTGGGGGCCAGGGGGCCCCCATGACACGTGCTCGCGCCTGTATAAATATATATATACACGTGGACGCCGTCCAAGATTCGGGAAACTTGCTTCCAGCTCTCCCAGGAAGTCTGCTTCCAGATTTAAATTCTTCCACAGGATATGCTTGGTATCAGAATAAAAGAAGAGCAACTACAGTCCTCCCTCTGCTTTGACTAACTGGCGAAAGGTGACCGCAATTATTATGCAACAATATAAAAATAAAGCAAAAAATTTAAGTATAACATTTTCCGTTCGGTTAAATTGTTTTGATAGCAGTAAGAAAAATAAAAATTATTTGTAGTCGGCCTAAGCCGCAGACGGTGATCCAATTAAGTGGATCCCATACATTTGATAACGTAATTTAGTATAGTAATAGAATGTTAGTTCATACAATACACGATTGATACCAAGGAAGAATATACAAGTTTGAATTTTTATTATACAATACGTTAAAGTAATCAACAAAGCTTTGTTATCGTCTGATAATAATCTTATTGAAAACCTCAAGAATGATATTCAAAATCTTAACTATTAAGTATCATCTTATTGATATTGTAAAATTCATTAATATTAAAATTAATTACAATTGTAATAATACAAAAAAAATGTCCGTCACAAAACTACTACAAACAATTGCATTCTAATACTACTTAGTGAGTCAAAATTAAGAATAAGAGAATAGAGGAATTTGACGAAGAGAAGGTTGATTGATAGGCCACGTTTGGAGACGTGCGGGTCTTGTAAACTTAGCATTAGAAGGAAGTTTGTCGGGTAAGAACAGAAGAGAGAGGCCGAGGATCAAATACGCTAAGCGGATTAGGGAGTGTGTAAAATTTGTTATTATTATTTTTTATTATTACTTAGTTGCTATTGGGCATTTGCCTCGTGGCAGCTATATACAAAGAAAACACAAATACAATTACAAAAAGAAAACACAATTTACACTAAGGAAAATGTGGTAGTTACGTAATAATGAAAAGGCTTGTGCAGAATAGATTAGCATGGAGGGTGGTATCAGACCAGTCTTAGGACTGAATACGATAATAACAACTACTTTATTATCTACAAAATTTATGTTATATAAAAAACGTAATATCTGTAATTTTGAAATCAGTTAATCCATACTTTGTTAAAACGGATAAATGCATCCTTAATACTGTTGAGTCTTGCAAACAATTGCTCACTTTGTTATTTGGCCAGACAAAACGATCTACAAGTTAATGTAAAATTTCTGTCCCATAAATATTCTCCCATTGCTAAACTTTGTTTATAAAGTAAATCATTCCATTAATTTTCAAAATGCCGTTGTTCTTCTAGATTAAATCCAACAAATTTTCTTAAATGTACAGCATGATCTCATATTTTAAAACTATTTAACATGATCTAATAAAAATATCTTTGCGTTTATATTCTTTGTAATTTTATTACTTTTGGTCATATTATTTCAGTCTATCTTTAGTATTGTCGAAGATCACAACTATTGATTGCAACGTCTGCTCACTTGAAACTTACGTGTTGTTAAAATTGTTTTAGCAATTATCTGTGATGAGTCGCTAATTTTTTGTGTTTTTACTGTTTTTCATCGTTAATCGTGTTCTTTTATTTACTTAACTATTATTCTGGCAGATATCCACAATTTATGTCAAATTTTTCGTTATAATAACGATTAAACAGATAAAAAAGTCATTTTTAATATAAAAATATATGTTTCAGCTGTAACAGGGAAAATTACAATACAATAGTTCATACATTTTTATTTTGTACTTCGTCATTCTTTTTGTTTACTGTTGGTTAATCTACAGAAAAAGAGGGGACCTAAAACTATTATAGATATAATGTTCTATTATTGATCCTAAGGACGATGTTCGAACTGAAATAGTTATATTTGTCAATAGATTCGTAGGCCTATAGAGGCTAGTAGTATATAATTTTTTTAAATAATTTAATAAAACAAACCATTTTAATCAACCGTCAGTTTATTAACGAATATGGTTGTTTTATCTATTTATCATATGATAAATAGAAGACGTTACAACAAGTAACATAATTATACAATAGATTTTAATGTATAATATAGTAACAGAATAATAGAAATACAAAACGAAATAAGCAAATGAAATTTCTATGAATAATTAAATTTTAGTTAAATTATTGAGCTTCGGACAAAGGTGTTATTTCTTTTTAAAGAAAGCATTACATGTAAATAAACTAGTTTCTTTCGTTCGTTAAACAGCTCTTACATGTAATTATATCAGTTTTCCTTTCGCACTCCGATTCAAATTACATATCTCTGAGATCTGATCTGAGGATAGATGGAGTAAATTGAACATTAAATGCCTTTTATATAAGTCGCAAAGGATGCAACTAATTCCTTCACTGACTCTTTTAAATATTCATTAGATAGAAACTGATTGTGGAGATTTCTTAAACTGGTGTCACGTCTTCAACTGTGCAAACATTTTCGTACGATATTCTTGTTTTGTTCCCCTTTAAGCTGGCAGAACTTGGCAGTATAAGTAAATTTAAATATCAAACGGTTACTAAGTGTGGGCTTTCAGCTAATCCAGTGGGAAATTTTCCGAGAAGTTGCTATTACCGCTCCATCGTTTGAACGGCGTAATTTCAGAATCTGTCTTGTAATATACAGTATTCGGTTGTATTGGATGTGGTCCACACATGTTATTAGTGCGAATTTTGAACACGTACCTTCTTCAAATAAAGGTCTTTCCCATGTTATCATGAAAGACGTAACTAATAATATTTCAGTGAGGAAAAATTTCAAAATTTTCAAGCAGGAATATTGCATTTAAGTGTAAAACAAACGTGTATGATGTTTGTTTCTGACATTATTTAGAATCTAGTCAATTTAGATTATCTTACGTAAAGGGACCTGAAGCCGGAGTCATCTTAATACCTGTGACTTTATTAGTACTCTCGTCTTTCGAGCAAAATGTCGGACCGATTTCAATGAACCTTTGTGTCCTTGTCACACAGGCCCGTGAGAAGTTTCTCATCGATCCGCCACCTTGAGACAAAAATTGTACACCGTCAAAACTCTCGATTTTTTATGCGCCTTTTAACAAGAAAACGGTCCGACCTAATTTATATGAGACTCTACTTAGTTTTTAAATATGAACGTGAGGACTTTTTACTTTAGAAATATCAAACTATCTTCCACCATATTGAGCCTAATTAGCGGACGCTCCAAAACTTCATTTTAAATACTTGATTCGTTAATTTGTTTCCTTTATAACACGGCGTGGAACGGATTCTACTAGCTTCTTCATCCATAGCACCGTAATGAAGCAGTTTGTTGAGCTTTACTGGTGGTTCAGGAAAGTGAAACAACGAGCTCAGGCGCATTTTTCATTCCGGACAGAAATTATGTGATGCAGCCGATGGTAGCACTGATATTGGCCTGCTAGCTGCTTTGGTCACGCAGTTTAAAATCTTCGAAATAGAAGCAGATATTCAATTATTATAAACGTTCTTAAAATTATTAAATAAATAATTCTTCCTTACTTAATTTATATGCTGCAGGGCATATAATACGAATCTCTGTCCTACCAGTGGTATAATTTTAATCCCAAATTGTTGAAAACAATGCAAATGTTTCCATTCCCATTTTAATTTCGTCCAGCCAGTTAATATACAAATTTATCTGAGTGTACAATCATTACTGATGGAGTGAGTTTTGCTTTAATTCCTTATATATTATAAATATTTATTCTACGTTACGTTTTAAGTTTCTGAATGGCTATTGAATAGAATAAATTCAGCCTTACGGACGTGGAAAGAGTCAGAGATACAACTTGCATTGTTTTGTACTATATGTAATTAAGTATCTTATTTTATAGCAATATAACAACCAACTTTTCTTTTATCAATTCATTAAAATTATTCAATATAAAACGAAAATTCATTAATTCTAAATAACATTCAGTAATGAAATAATACCAACAGTTAACTAACTATACTAAGTTACTAAGATTTCAAATTTGTTCGTAAATACAATTACTAAGCAGTGGCTAAGTAGAATATTTTAAGCTCACTTTTGAATGCTTTTAATTATTAGATGCAGTTAAAATTGATATTCCATCCCTTTTGGTGAAACCGACAGAGACTTGTGACTCGTATGCAGATAATTTTAATTCGTTTTATTAAATGAATGTGTATTAGAGTTGGTACTAAATTTATCATAATTATTTGTTACAAATGTTATTAAAGAGTAAATGAATTGACCAGGGAGTACGGACGCTTAATAAGAATAAGAAAAACTTTATTTTCATCCAATTAACTCAATACGGGAATATGTAAGGTTTATATAAATGCACAAAAAAAGAAAGAATTTTATTAAATCAGTATACAGGTTTGCAATTGTATCACAATTCGTTTAACTACTTTTTTTATTAAATTCTCTTTAAAAGTTCTTTCAAGCTACTTACTTTATATTCATTGGCAGGTTATTATAATATAACATTACCTTCTATTTCCCGAATAAACTCTCTGAAATAAGTCGCGGAATTATCTGATACATTATTAATTGATTTGGTATACAAAGGATCTCCTAATAAATGTAAACTTCTACCCAGTAAATCTGTTCTCCTTCAAACCTGTTTAAATTTTGCGTACTGTAGTGCAATTGGAAGATAAATTTTTGTGACGTCCAGTCCAGAAATAACTAATGACAAAAAAATGTTGCTTCTGTTTTAACGTGCCGTTGATGTTATCGAAGAGACACGACTGAGGACCATAAAAGGAACAACGTAGGAGAAAGCACATACATTTGTTAATGTAGAAGAAATTGTGGATATTAGAAAACGATGCTAGATGTAGTTGTTGTAATTATGCCAGACATACCAGAACTTTGTGGGCGTAAAATTACAGTTTCAAAAAGGAATGCTACAGAAAAAATATTTAAGCAGTGACGATTTGAAGCCGCTCTGGCTTTATCTTATTTGTTTTCCGCCGACACTTACGGAAAACAAGCACGAAACTGGGAGCTAGGGAGCCAAAGTTCAGTTTCTCTTCACAGTCACGTCGCTGTAGAGGAATTGTCTATAATTATTTACAGATTCACTGGAAATTTTATTGTTCTTAAAAGTCAGAAGAATAGTTGTGTTCCCTAGACGTGCGATTTTGATTAGTTCTTAACGAAGCAGTTTTTTCTTTGGTTTGCTTCAATTTGAAGATAAGTAACGATGGAGTATTTAATCCTGATTTAGAGACAATTTAAGTTGTAAAGAGGTGAAGATAAGGTTGGAAAGTTAATTGAAAGAGATGAAGGAACCCCGCCAATACTGGGATGGAGGCAGTATGTTTGTAGAGCCCCAAAACTTCCTTAAATTGGACGACGTTTTGCATGCACTTGTAATGGAATCCTTCCCCTTTTCCCTTCCCTATGATCCCGACATTCGCAAGCTGGAAGTTTTTTGTGCTCCCTCCCCCACTTATCCTAATCGCAGTGATACAGACGACGACGACGATGAAGTTACTTCCACAGTTGCTTCTCCTTCACACAATTCGTTCGTTACACACCGCAATCAAAGTTAAGCAACAACGGGCTCAAACAACTAACGCTGATAAATTTGTTGCAGACAAGAGAATTATGCAAAATATGAAATATTATGCCAGTAACGCAAGACACAAAGAATTATTCTATCCATTAATCATCAAAAAGCCTGCTTATTAAAACTTGCATACTTCACAATTTGAGAAAATATTTTTTTAAGAAACGTAACTACGTCCTCGTAATAATTGTTACATTACGTTTATAGTTATCTTTATGTCTGTATAGGAAATTGAATTATGAATAAAATATTGAGTTAAATATGACTCAATATTATAAAAACAATTCAATACATGGCAAAAAGTCATAAATAGAACAATTTAATTAAAAATATAAGACGTTTCGTCCCCAACTTTCGGGACCTGTGCAATTCTTAATATATTTGAACATAAATCGTTGAATTGAAATTTCTATGATAAGAATACTCACAATTTTAAAAAATTCAGAAATTTTGTTGCTACTGCAACGTCCAGGGCAAATAATGCCAAAGAAACAGATCCCAAAAGTTTCATTGTTGTAACCGATTTTTTTAAGTTCATGAATTACACTTACAAGTTTTAAAAATGCATCTTTAATTCATAATAATACAGACTGTGCCGTCCTCTGAGGTCCAGTGGCTAGCGTCACTGCCTCGCGCCTCGGAGGTCCCGGGTTCAAATCCTGGCAAGGACATGGATGTGCGTCTTTGTGTTCACAAATCGATTAATCCTTACAGTGAAGATAAGATCCCCAAAATGGTAAAGTAGCCACTAATGTCCTCAGCTGTTGATACGTCTTAAAATTCTATAGAGTCGAATATTGAATTCAAATTTTGCGAATCTGTTTTTGCATTTAAAGAATTTACATTTGATTTGATCTGCATCATTTCGCTTATCGATAAAATACAAGAAAATGCCAAATGTCCGAAATAGGGGAATTTGAAAATTTAATACGTTTCGTGACCAACTTTCGGAATCTCTTCAGTCCATTCTACAAAAAATGATACAATTACATATACCAGTTGTATAAAAAAAATGAATAAACCTGGAATGTTATAAATAATTGCTCGTAGTTTATCTGACATTTAAATAAATATTAAATGAGTTATAAAGGACTCTTTATCACTTTTTATTTTATTTAAATGATGAAATGAAAAGTCTCAAAAGGGACACGAAACGTAATATACTTAATTATTTATAAAAAATAAAACTGCCAAAGAGGCTGTTATAACTCATTTCGTACGCTATATTAGATACTTACAATTAACATCGCAACGTCCGAGACCGAAATGGCGTAAAACAATGTCAAGTTTAATCTGCATTCGCATAACTCTCCAGAGGTGTACAAAAAATTAAGGACCTCCAGTAATCAATCCGTTCAAAAAGTTTAAACCTCGTCAAATTATGTCAGAAATATAAAATAGTTTCGTAGATACCGTCCACATAGACTTCGTTACCCTTTGATTCAATTTTATGTGCATCAAAATATTTTTTTAATAAAGTCATAACTTTTCTTCCATAACATTGCCTGTAAAGCCAATTATCCGAAAATTAGGTTATTTAGGGTCGATGAGGCATTCCGATCATTGTTCCAGTATCTCAGACCAAAGTTCCCAGTTTTTAAATCTTTATTTTCTATTGTGGATATAATAGAGGAAAACGAAACATTTATGAAGCATTGACAGATTAGGGGAAATCATTAATAATACCATTAAAAAGTAAACCGGATTTTCCTAGAAGGGCTTCAAAATAAAACAGCAGAATGACCAGATATTGAAAAAAGAGTTATAAATTTAAATACGACAAATATTGTAATAAATGGCAGGCATTTGTTGAATCAGTTTTTTGTATTTAATTATATTAAACTGATAATTACAAGGAATATGACAATAGCTGCGGAAAAATGGATAGTTACAATTTCGCAAATAGAAATGGAATTTCCCAAACGATATAATGAAGTATATCTCACGTGAAAGTATATTTTCCGCATAACAGGGCATATTGATAACGTGGAGAGAATATTCTCGTTGCAAGACATTCGCTGGACAGATGAAAGAAATTGACTTTTTATAGATGTTTTTGAAGCAGTGCATTGAAAATTATTGTGCTGGTTGCATGAAAATAAAGCAGTCTTGCAGAAGGCCAAATATAATTAAAAATATAGAACCTGATGTAGAAACGTTTCTCGGGTTTCCAACCGGGTAATCTCAGTACACAGTGACGTTTCGACAGATAGCAACTCCGTCATCTTCCAGGCTGATGCTTAAAAATGTATTTTTTATTCATATGGCTATATTTTCGTTTATTTTATACGAATAAATAATTAATGTTAATATTTTGTGTGTTTAATTTCTCATGTAGACCGCCTAAAATAACTTTGAAAATATGCAGAAGATACATGGCAGCCCATGCACGCTCAATCTGGAAGAGAGGAAAAAATTGAGTGGTCTAAAATTGTTGATTTTTGGGGGAAGGAGGATGTCCCGGATTGATGTTCAAGAAATGTGGCAACACTAGTTTATTAAGGAAAACGTATTAGGAAATCACTTCACTTAGTTTATTATCATTATCATTTATCAGGCACTGTCCTGCAAAATGAAGTCAACGATCGAGGTAGCGCGCTGAAGTTTAGTCAATAAAAAAATAACAAAATGCAAAAACTGATGGCTTATCTTCTTCACGTTTATAGGTAGTTATAGTATCAGATTAGCCTATAAATCTGATGTAAGAATAATTATGGAAAGCGTTTACCTAATCAAAGATCCCGAAATTTACTTTTATAAGTCATAGCGAAACTTGAAAGTGATGATGTATAGAGCATTTTTTAAAGGAAGAGGTAGTATTCCTGTGCCACGGATAATATTAAACAATTTCCACCGTTGTCCGAGTCGGAATGTTCATCGAGAATGTCAGACATGATAAAATAATTACATTCCACTCATATTCATTGCTATAAATTTACTATATATTTTACGTTTAAATATTTACAGAAGCAGAGAGTATTTTTTGAAGGGGGGGGGAGGGTTAACTGGTTACGTGTGGACAAGAGTTGTCAGCTGATCCCATTGGATCAGTCGGCCAACTGCCTCCTAAAACTGGTGGAGACTTGGAGAATGGAATGCTGCGACCCCACAGAAAACTCGTCTCCCATCGTTCGGAAGGGCGTGAGAGTAGTACACATTGCCCGATCTACCTGATGCCGGTTTTATAGGGTTTTCCCTGCATCTCTTTAGGTGACACACCGAGTAGGATCCTTAAACTGCAACCCGGGGGCTCTAGTCAATCCTTGGCTACCTTGCTCTACCTTCCGCATCCCCCCTTTTCAATTCCCTTCCTATGCTATTAAAGGGGAGTTGCCTGTTTCAGGATCACCCTCATGCAGCCTGTTAACCCAAAAATGTAAATAAAACAAAGTTATATTTGAATGGAGTGAGGGAGGAAGGTGATTTCTGCTCTTGTGTTTATCGTATACTTTTTAATGTGTAAAATAAATATATATTTATTGATAAAGAAGTTGTGTACTTTTGAAATATATAAAAATAAAATGTATATGATATTCGTGCCTACCCACAGAAGATTCTGAGAACCAACACTGCGCAAATCGAGATAAATAAGCCAAATATATTTTTGTTTTTGGACTTGAACGTGCTGTAATTAATAACCACATGAGGAAAGTAAGTGGCATTTTAGAAGACAAGAAAGATTTAATTTCAAAAACTTGCATTGCATATTTATAGTAAAAAAATGAGGGTAAGAATATAATTACGGTCATATGTTTAGACCATCCGTTTTTCGTGTATCACAAAAACATTAAGATACAAAAAATAAGTGTCTGAACAATGCAGTATTTTTCCCTACAGCTGTGTGTGTCCTTCACTTGTAGCGAAGATTTTGTGTATGTGTGTGCTGCGTGTAGGTCGCAAATAAAGTCCGGATGACAGGATGAGCCAATCACTGTGCGCCAAGGGGGAAGAGCAATTCAGTGTGAAGGATCAAACAGCTGGAAGAGAATGCGCTGTGGGAAGCCACAAATTTCCAACCAGACAAAAATTTTCATTGTATGCACATCTCTGACGGGATTGTTTGCTAGTCCTCGAAAAAAAAAATTGACAGCTCTGCATGACAAAAGTTATTTACAGTTAGCAATTATTACTTACTCTCAAACAGGCGTCCCATCGAATATACAACCACAGTGATGTGACCCACAGAAAAATTAATTAAAGAGAAATATCGTCGCTTGCTCCAGAAATATATTTTAAGTGGAATACCAGATTTTTGTTGAAGAATTTTCTTTAAATGGTTTATATATCGGTTAAGAGCTTAGAAGAAGCTTAATTAGAACCTAAAATATTATAATTTCTTCAAGGAATTTTTTTACTAATTATTTGTTTTAAGACTGATAGTTAAGTTAATAATGATGATAATTTTCCCGTTGTTTTTATCAGTCACGCAATAAAACTTTTTTATTTTTTATTTCCAAATTTTATTCGGAGTTTTCGGCAATTGCCGTAATCATCTATAAAATACAAAATTTGAAACCTTACATTTTTAAAAAATTTTAAAATATAAAATACATAACTATGAAACATTGTTATTTATGTACAATAAAATCAACTAAACAATGTTATTTATGTACAATAAAATCAACTAAACATCTCCGAATAAAATTTGGAAATAAAAAAGTTTTTATTGCGTGACTGATAAAAACAAAGGAAAAATTATCATCATTTCTAAATTATTAAGAAATAGCTGGAGACTACTGCTTACAAAATAATTGGAAAATTTTACTTTCATTTTCACTTCAGAAACAGTACCTTCCATAACTGTTTTTCTATCTTCCCATATTTTTCTTTAATTGGTAACACATTAATTTTTCTCGGGCAGACTTAAGGTTTCTGGGAAAAATACATCAACCACAACCATCTACACTGCTAACTTACCGCGTTTGTCAGGAAAATATAATTGAACAACGATAATTTTTTGCAAATCGTCACTAAAATTGAGCGCCCCTTCCTGAATGCATTAGGCAATACGCCTTCGGTAAAGAGATCAATTTCCACAGTTATTGGCTCTGATTAAAAATGGCTACTCGTAATACATCGCCTCTTGTGACGAACGTATCCTTTTCCCATAAAGAGCTTGATTTATTCTATGGCAAATATGGGCACTAAAATTATATCATCAGTGGTAATATCGTAAAGATAATCTCTACGAAACTGATAACATTCGTCTACCACATCATATATAAATATTTATTATAATTAAGTATGCGATTAAGAAGACCAGAGAAAAAGCCAACTGATACGTTGATTTTAAAGTTCTATCTTTTTTAAAAAAAAATACGACATGAACACATCGACTTGTTTAATAATTACGGTATTTGTCTCGTTTGTAAATTTTTCAATAAATTAGACTTTGTAAAAAACATGAAACTTTATATTAACATCAGAATTATATGAAGATTTTTGGGCTGTTGGGCCACTTTGTTGTTTGGTGTTCTTGCCGACGTTTCGCTCAGAGGCACCGAGCATTTTCAAGGCTAGGCCAAGACTGTTGCTGTGTGCACACAGTGTGGCTTATATATCGTTGGGACGTTACCTTCCTGGAATCTGTTTGTTTCCTCAGGCATGTCTGCCAGCTGCGTGCTAGTCGGTAACCGTTTTCCTTACATTAACGTTTTAGACAAATAAGGTTATTTACAAAATCAATTGGTTAGATTGCAATATGTGTTATATCGGCCAAACGAAACACACTTTTGAGAAATACATTTCAAAGACGTAAAAACAATTGCGTCTCCACAAATATTTATTTTACAACTATAATTTCTTATGGCAAAATTGCAAAAATTTTCTATGACGAATGTAAATATTATTAATGATGAGAGAAAAGCTGCAACATGAGATCTAATAATACAGTCATTATTGTAAAAAATATAATAATCGTAGATTAGTGATTCCTTGTAATTTATTATACATAAAATTGTCATTTAAAGCCATTAATTTCTTTTTTATATTAAATATAAACAATACGCATAACAGCTTTGATAGTGTAACAGTTGTTTCGATTGCAACGTCTCCCTACATTTTCTGACATCCTCTTCTTTGATCTTTACGAAAGTGATGTTCAATGCATTAGCACATTGGAGTCTATTATAACTATCTTTGCAAATAATTATTTAAAAAAACACGAAGAATGACCAATAGTCAGATGGAATAATTGATTTAAATTGAAAAAGTTTCGTTCCTACTTTCGGGACGTTCTCAGTTTTTAATTAAAATATAATAAAAATTTCATATTGCTACTGCTATGTTTGAGTTTTGGCCATTATTGTGTTTAAAAAAATAACAATCATATACTACAGAATGCAGATTTTCCCGTTGAATAGATTGATTATAAAGTTTTCGGTTAGACGATGTCGGAGTTAGCTTTCGAAACTTCGTGTGTTACAATCGACATAAGCCGAAACGTTTTACAATCCGTAGAACCCGGGTAGAAACCTGAGAAATTTATATTCAACAATTAGATTAATAAAATTACTTTATTCACATAATCATTTTTTATTTGATTTGTAAAATCTTTTTTCTTTAATGTATAAATTTACATTGATAATAAGTGATAATGAAATTCACTACTTATTCAGCTGTACATTGAGATTGATTATTTTTCTTCAACTGATTCTTAATGTACTCATGCTGAGGTTCATGAATTGTAGAGGAATATTTGAGTGTGGCTTTTGTAAATCTTATCTTTTTACACAGTGTACTATAATATGTTTTTAAAAAAGAAGTCCGATGGCCGTTAAGTCGCGAAAAGGGATTGTCCGTGTATTATCCAATCACATCAACGCTGCTCAACGAGCCTCTTTATTTGGAGGCCTGTCATTGGAAGACGGTCCCAACTCGCGTCTTAAAGGTCATTGGGATTCTAAATTTAGATGGGCTACAGTAACTTTTTTATTAAATTATTCATAACTGACTCCTGAAGATTTAGAGACTCCGATTTATAAAAAATTACATTTTCACTAAAAGCTAGTTAATTTATTGAAATGTTTTATCAATATTATTAAAACATGTTTCGTACAAAATTGTATGTATTTAATTTAGTATGTTAATACAAATTCTATAATTGTTCTGACTGTACCTCGATTAATGAAGGTGAAAAATTTCGGCCAAAAATTGTCAGAATTAAAATTGTGACACACGTCGGCATAATCTTTTAAAAGGTCTTCCACCCCCTGAAGGAATGCAGAAAGATCATAAACCCTGGTTAGTCGTTCAACAAGCCTCGGAGGTAGTTCGTGCTTCAGTACAAATTTACAAATAAATCTTTGTGCCACCTTATGTTATACAACTTTTGGATTTTTTTTATTATTTGACTGTAAGTACATATTATATAATTTATATATAGTCATATTTAATCGATTTATACTTTCGTCTCATCACTTAAATTATAATTATTTTTGTAGATCACCTGACAAGGTTCCAAATAACGGAACGAAACGTAGTGATGTCATTTAATTAGTAAACAATTTTAATTCTGACCATTTTTGGCCGAAATTTTTCATCTTCATTAGTAATATTAATGTGTAAAGCTATCCCAGATTAATTTTTCTGTAACATCCGTTCGTCACCTTGAAGGATTTTCTTTTATATGCATAAATAATCTCCGTATGTAAATTTAGAATGGATATTGGTAGTTGTATAGTGTTTCCGTCTGGCTTCTCTCCTTTCGGTGGTTGGTGGTTCAGTAAGTTTGTGTCTGATTTGCAAGCGGACACGGCTCACTAATGGCTGGCTTGTCTCCCCCAGTAATGAGACACTGCTTGCTGCCGCAGTAATTAAATGGAAAGATGATTGTTGTCTTACGAAAGAGGAGGAGCAATTTGATGCAGGAATTAAAATGTCTGTAGATTGAAAGCCAGGCCGAGTGATATGTAAAGTGAATTCTGATTGGAAGTGTTAAACATAACGAGGTCTATGATTAAACAGACGACTGAAAGACTCACAAGTGGGTTGTGATTTAATTCTGTTCCAAGTATGTGAGATTCATGGAAAACGAGATAAATATGAATCTCTTCTCTTTTATCAGTGAAAGCTGAAATCAGGCCAATTATTAGCACCTGGCCCGTTAGCTCAGTTGGTTAGAGCGTCGTGCTAATAACGCGAAGGTCGTGGGTTCGATCCCCCCACGGGCCAATCGTTTTTATAACCTTAGTCTATATGTTATTACTGTACATACATAATAGCAGGATGATTTGAATACTCGTAACAAACTATGAGAGTTATATTGTAATTTTTTTTTCAATTATCCCCTAGGGCATTTCTATCAATCACAATATAAAACAATTTGTTTTATGCTGTTCAAAGCATTTATTACTTTAGGATTCTCATAATCATCTATATTACAAAACACAAATTCTTATGATAATATAAATACATACATTTTTAGACAATATGAAAATTTTTATTATAAAGTCTAGGAAAAAATATAAATTTGTATGTTCTTGATTTTAAAAATTTTACCCCATAAGCCATCAATTAAAAAAATATATATACTGTGGTTATAAAAACCTGAGGGTGTATATATTTAAGTATATTAATGCTTTCAACATTTACGTATGTAACTGGTACACTCTTAAATTCAAAATAATATAAACTCAATCACAACTAGAGATATCCCTGTTTAGTTTGTCAGTTAACTGTATTTAAAATTCCCGTGTTTTATAATACTCGAAATTAATGAAAATCCTAGTGCAAATTTTGGCTAAAATATGTTGAATTTTGTTTTAGTATTATATATGAAATTATACTGACAGAAACCAACTACGTTTATAATGTATGTAAAATAGTAATTCACCTGTTAAATTACCAAGTAACAAAAGTATATGGTTCTCCGTTTTACAAAAATTCCAGTACAAACTAATTGAAATATTGGCATCGGGTTACCTTCAAACCTTGTAATAATTTATGTTGAGTTATAAATATTAAATGTAAAATTAATAATTTTTATAAACATAATCTTGTATACCAAATAACTGTTTAGACTGCAATTCCTGTTATATTGGTCAAACCAAACGCTCATTAATGAACACAATAATAAAATAACATTCAAAATAATTGTCTTTTCGAAGCATATATATTTAAATAACCGTAACACTGTTTCGAAAAATGTAAAACGTTGAATGTAATAGTTTTTCTAATGTTATGTGTGAGATACTTCACATCAGATCTACCAATTCGGGTGTCAACAGTTAAAAATGACACAACTAATTTGAACAAAATTTACGATTCGCTTCTATTAAAAACGTAATGTATCACTTATTGTTAAACTTTCCATTGTGATTCTTATCACTAGAAAATTTTCGCTAATGAGCTGCTGGTTGTAGGTAGACAGTACTGTCGTTTCGGCCTCTTCGCATATCAATTTATTGATTCTGTAATTTTTCCTCTTATAACATAATTGTATTATTCATATTTCCTTTGTATTTTTATAGTCAAAATTCACCAGACGAGGTTCCAAATTTAGGAACGAACCGTCGTATGCTAATGCAAATATAGTTTCTATTGAATTTGCTAATTTGTTGCTTGGAGAATTTTAAAATCTTAAAATATATACAATATCATGATGTCCATTAGACTAGATAGTACTCATATTATGCCGTTTGGTCATATTAACGTTAAAAATGTTTGGCCCGTGGGGGGATCGAACCCACGACCTTCGCGTTATTAGCACGACGCTCTAACCAACTGAGCTAACGGGCCAATTGACTACTGTGCGAGACCCAGCATGGGAACTAACAATCGCTAGGGGTAAATGAAAAACGTTTTCAAAAGAGTTTGATATATTTCCAATATTGATAGCAGACATACCTCACCTACGAGACATAATAAACAGAAATGCATTTATATAGAAACGACTGTCATCTATTTTCTCGTTGCAATACTTAATGAAAATATACTATAGCAATGTCTACTCCTATATTAGTTATGGAATAGAAAAATGGGGATATACTGTGTTTTTAATCTCCCTAATGAAAGTTATTAGATTTATATTTGATATTAAAAAATTCAAATTCATGCAAACCAAATTTACAAAAATAAAATAGTAGCTATATATTCCCTATATGTATTTAAAACTATTGTGATGGCAGAATAGCCGAAAAAACTTCCAGGTCAAAGGAGACATAGCCCTTCAAATACCAGGAGAATTGGGGACTATTTTAGAGAACGCACGAATAAAAAATAAATGTGAGAAATATACATTTATGAAACGAATGATAATAAACTACCACTGCAAGGCCTTTCTGACAATTTTAATGACTATTCTTTGTGTTTTCATATTAAACTTCACATTTGCAACAATAATTTTAAAGCTTCATGACTCGGAAAACGAGACAATTGTAATTCCATATATATTGTTTGGGAGATTTAGTAAGACGTATGTCGAGTTGCGCACTGCACAACTCCACCCATATTGTAGTTGGGGAAGACAGAATTCAGTATTACTCCGTGCTTTCTTAACGCAACTTGGTAGTGTAAAGCAATTCTGAAAACATTTACACTAGTAAATATATTGCTGTGAGTGAAAGATAATAAGTATAGGGTGAGTTAAAAAGACGTTGTCGATGTCACCATATTCAGTTCGTATGAATACAATTTATGCTAGTAGCCTTTCGCCAGGAGGGGAAGTTCCTCCTCAAACGGCAATACTTCCCTTTCCCTTCTCCTTTCTCCACTGCGCATCTAAACATACCATGTAGAATCTCATGAACAGTATATTTCTGTAAAATTAATTCCATACAATGTTTCTTTGTCAGATAACGGTTCTTATCCAAATGGTGAACTTTGAGCAAAAATTGAAAAGAAAATGTAGCATTTCAAATCTAAATATTCACAAGCACGTCCTTTTTGATTTGTGTGACACTTTTATTTGTGTTTTTAAATATTAAATTTGCCTTCAATATTGGTTTTCGTGTCTACTCGAAAGGTTGCTGTTGTGGTATTCTGCCCATTGGCTGGTCTGATGCAACCTATTCTGTGCAAGCTTTTTCATTTATTCTAACGCTAATTTTATAAGACCTTCATGTCTCAAAACGTGGCCTATTGATCTATCCCTCGTCTAGGTCTAAGTCCTCCACATTGTTCTTATTTTGCTTAGAATAGGGTAAGAGTAATTATATGTTTTCTCAGAATTAGACTGTTTCTGGAAGTGTCAAAAAATCTAGAAATATGATAGATCCTTTATTGCAGTCTTTCCTCGTAGATGTGTTAATCATGAGGTAATTAATTATCTTGTTGTGGTAGAAATTCAGTTACTTTTTAACAATAATGTAATAGTTGTGAACTCACTTCCCTCGTGCCGTGTTGAGTAAGAAAACATAAGCTTTTTCCGATGGAAGACAGAGGAGAGAGACATTTACTTTGTGTTTGGGTTGGTAGCTGCACGCAGATGGGGCCAGATTCTATTTCTGTCTTCTGCTCTCACCCAGCTGCGTCCAAAGACCTCGTCTACGTGCCACGGACGTGGACAAAAGTTCACCAATGCAACCGATTAAACTAATCTCTAATGTTTCTCATCAAACCTTGTGCGTGTTCGCCCTACAGGAACGAAAATTAGTCGAACATCCCTTGTGTTCTTTTATCTCATAGTATCAGAAGCTTCAGTGAAACTATTTTTTTGTAAAATATATATGTACCTATGTTACAATAATTTTTTAGAAGGCATTATCTCTTTCATCATATTTACATTAGATAAAAATAAAGAGATCCCTGATCGTAGGGATGAAACTTTTGTGGTTAACGTAAAGTTTAAGAAATTGTGACTTTTACCCATGATATATTCATTTCATACATAAAAAAGTCGAATTAAATTACCAATTTTATTCTGAAGATATTTTTATTGCCAAATAGAAGATTATAGCATAGTAGAAGAATATATTTCTGTATTCATATTCCTAATGTGCGATCATAGTTTTGCTTTCTCCCTACAACATTTTATATACATACATTTATTTTTAATCATAAAACAATGAATGACACTTATTTGAAAGAGGTAGGGAGTGGGGGAGGGGGGTTCTTTGCTTTTTTTTCAGCTCAAAACCTTAATATAGCAGTATGCAAATCGACTCTTATCATTTAAGTGAGAAAGATTATTCGAGGGAACACACCGCGAGGTATAACATGCCGTGTCACTTGCGCAGTAGAGAAAGGAGAAGGGGAAGAGGTTTTTTGTTTTGTATATTTACAAACAGGGTATATTTATTTGCTAGATATATTATATATATAAAGGCGGATCGACGTTGAAATGGAATAAAACAAGCTGTGCGGGGGTATTTACAAAATTATTTTTTTTGAAAAACTTTTCAAATAAAAAAAGGATTTTGTTAATATCTCACACACAGCTTGTTTTATTTAATTTCAACATCGACCCGCCCTTATTGAAAAACCCTATGAAATGACTTCATTTTTCACAATTATTTGAGAACAGACGCTGTTCGAGAGCTAATAAAATATATTAAATTTGTATGGCTAAAAACATGTAATACATTTCAAATTTTGTTACATTACTGTCTGGGAGCCCGGCGCTGCCCAGTACATCATTTATATAATTCCGCTGCAGTGTTTAACTGGACAGTAATCTCTTGGTTAACACGTGATTGAACAATCAGATAGATCGACACGTTTTTTTGAAAATTTACTTTCCCTCCCTTCATACCATCGGAATCACTGTAAATAAAATCTTTTATTTGAAAGGTTAGGTGGAAGGCTGCCAAATGAACATGTGTACAAATCGTAATACAAAAAATCCACCTTTCATATTTCACACTTCATTTGTTCAGTATTGAATTATACGATAAATAATTCCCTCAGTATGCAACGAAGTTACATACAATACACGGAATATATCAGAACTCAGCAATCTGAAATTTAAATGTCAAAACAATTCTGAGCTACGAAGCACTTGAGATAAAAATACCACAGATTATTTAAACGGCCAGATTCCACTAGCAATGGCATAACCTGGTATTCGACACTTATTAGAAATTACTTACTAATAAATTAAAAATATGAGAAAAACGTGTGCCACCATTCAGCGTCAGGAGGGTTTAACGCAAGAAATTTGCACCATTATTCGGAATTTTTAATTAGATAAACTTTGAATCCAATATAAAAACGTTTGGCCCGTGGGGGGATCGAACCCACGACCTTCGCGTTATTAGCACGACGCTCTAACCTACTGAGCTAACGGGCCAATATGCTTCAAGAATTCATACTTGTCTCTATATTTCAGAAACAAATATACAATGCACTCTGCAAATATACAATATCATTACTGTTTTTCTGTGAGGAGAAGAATCCGTCGGTCTGATCTTCACTGTCCTCAATTGGAACATATCTAGGTCTTCTTCCAATGGCTCAATAGCCCTCTTCAGGGCCTAGGCCTACCGAGGCGGCTGCGGACTGTCATCTGGCGTGACACATTCCGAATTTGGGACATATCTAGGTCTACCCTGCATAAAACTTATTACTGCATGACTCTGCGGACTATATGTTACCGTATCATTTAAGTTCCTATAATTATACAAATAAACGGAAAAGCAAACATGCCAGTTTTTTTAACATTATTTATTAAAGCTCTGTATGACGTTTCGTGCAGATTTTTAGACTTATTCACTTACTAAAGTGATTAATTTCCAACTAAAATTAACTACAGACTGAAAATTAAAAATATATTACAAGTTTCAATACACTATTTTTCGGTAAAATATATAATGTTCAGGGTTTGAAATAATCACAAAGAATAAATAAACAAGATTAAATTTAGTTTTCTGGACTGCGTCCTATGGCGGTTACGCATGAAATATTATTTAAAAATGTGTTACTACAGTAGACTACTCAATTTTATTACTGAAAAATGAGATAAATAATTAAATGAATCACAAAAATCAAATCACTTAAATAGGAGGCCATCGTATTTTTTAAAAATTATTATTACTATTTTTGACAAACAATGTATTTTGACTACACCGAATATGTTTGTTGTGTTATTCAGTCGTCTGATGCAACCCTCCATGTCAACCCATCTAGTGCAATACTTTTTATTTCCGCATAACTAGCACATTCCACAGCCTCCCTAATCTACTTCGCGTTTCCACTCTTTACCTCGTTCTTTTTTTTGTTAGCCCACTCACTTCCCTCTAATGCTAATTTCACAAGACCCTCATGTTTTAAAACCCTTCTCTCAGTTAACGTCCTCCATATTGTTGGAATATGTAACCTTTCACTTGAGAAATAATTGATTTCCCCATTCGAGACCCATAACATTTTGCCAGTTGAAATTAATCTTTTTAGATTAATGTTCTTGGGTTACAGTTACTGAATTTTTGGCAAATTTGAAATTATATTTTCCAGTTCTGACTTCCATAATAATATTAAATTTCATCTTTAAAGAATATTTTAAACACTATATTTCGCAAGATTAATTTAAATTGAGTTATTAATAAGGCATAAACAAACAATTTAAATTAATGTATGGTGTCTATATTTTTATTGTTAACCTGATGAAAGTCCACATACTGTCAGAAGTTTAATTAATAAATTCTAATTTTTAATTGTCTGCTTTAGCCTTTCAAACTTCGAAGGATAAAAGAGAATTACTAATTTTAACTATATATTCTGTATTTAAATCTTTTGGTTTCCATACACAATAATTTAAAAAATTGATTACTAAAATGAATTATGGATTTAGATCGTCGAAAATTAAAAGGAATTATTTCTTTTAAATAAATAGATACTTGTGGTAAAGTTAGTTTTCAACTCATATACCGGGGACCATATATATATAATTAATGCTCTTTAATGGATTTAATGAATTCGAAGGAGAAAACAGTAACGCAGAAGTACAACTCTACGAAAATTCAATTATTTATACTTATACCTTTATCTCTGAAATGCAGCGATAAGTATGAACACTTCGTATCATATTGGCCCGTTAGCTCAGTTGGTTAGAGCGTCGTGCTAATAACGCGAAGGTCGTGGGTTCGATCCCCCCACGGGCCAACTGTTTTTATCAACCCGATGCCTCGAGATAACAACAAACGCTGGAAGTTAATATAGTTAATGATATTCTTTATCTGTTTTATAATCAATGTATGCAATCGCCGGAAAAGATTTTTGTCTAACGAGACTAAAGCGGGGATTCGTATTTTAGTAGACAATATAAATGATTTAAAAAATACATAATTCCTGCAGATAATATACAAAATATGGGGAAATTCATTCAATTTTTTTCCAGGTTTCTAGAATCATTAGTTTCGGCTGTACGTCGTTGACGTCAGCCATAAATGTAGATTATCCACAAAATTTACTCAAGCAGCAGAGAATTAATTTCAACTTCGTGTAATCTATTATTCATGCCATTTTAACCCTCCTGACAAGTGGGTTGAGAACTTTGGTTACAAACTGATTAGCGTAATTAAAGTGTGCTGCAAAGCCGAAGATTCACGTTTGTTTTTTGGTGAACGGTAACAAGGTGGAGAGTTTTGGAGGTCAATACAGAAGGAAGGCTGCTGTTTTTAATTAGTGAACTGTGAACAGGGGAAAGCGGGGGTAGATAAGCTCACGGGGCTCTGGCGGAAACACGCGAACCTCTGAAACACGCAATTCTGTGCAAGGAAAGGTAAGTCGTTTTTCTTCCTTAGCGCCAGAGAAAACAGGACTGGAGGCAAGCTACACGAGCAAAACGAAGAAGATTTAAACACGCCGGGACGGTTTCTAATATTAAAATATGTGCGAAAATGTTAATTTAAACAGCAAGTCCGACTAGTAGGCGTTTTCCTGGGGCGAAACAGAAGTTTCATGGTTTGAACAGTCCATGCTAATTCTGACAAGTGAGACTCACTCGAAGGCAAATCAGTCACTGTTCGTAGTATTTTTAATCAATAAAATTACGTCGTGTCAGTCGCAGTTTGGGTAATTTGCACCTTCTACGAGACGTGTTAATACCATTGCAAAAATAAATATATTCATTGTTATCATTAATTTTAATTTGCTTTGCAACGAGTTTCTCAAAGCATCTGCGGTGAATTTAAAAGGTCACCATTTGCTGTTGCTTGTAAGATAAACTAGATGTCCCAAGGAAATTAGCCATGACCAAAATGGATTGATTACATGCACGTAGATCAAAATTAAGTATAAATAGTTAAGAACACAAAGGTCCAATAAATTTCTTCGTCTTAATATCGCCAGCATTTCAGACTAATAAAATTTTTAAATAGTGCTCCATACACACTGACTAAATTAACTATTTAAAATCCTCAAAATGTATTAAAACTGTAATAACAATTATCGTAGGTATAATTTAAATTAATAAGACCAGAGGTTACAATTGAAAATTAAATTATTTATCTTAACGTATTTCTGAACACTCATAATGTTAACAATAGAGATATTCAAACTTATAGATATAACTGTACAAAGGCACTAGAGGAAAGTCAAAACTTATAAAAACAAGTATTTATAGCTCAAAGATTGGAAGATTACGTATCATGGATATAACTGCTCAACAAATCAGTGTCCATTTTGATATAGTGTTATGTTTAATATGAAACATTTCGGAAACTAATCTGGGTTTGTAATTCATCTAAAATTTGAAAAATATTCCATACATCGGTATATGCAATTAAATATCTCGGAAATGACAGATAATTTATCATGAGTAAATATTTGTAGAGTCTGAGGTTACCTTGGTCAGGTTTCGAAGTCATGACCTTCACACGTTCAAACTGTGGGACTATCAGGTTTCGAGGAAACCAGAGAACCAAAAACACGCTGTGGCCAGACAAGTATGAGAATCGCCCAAGTTCAAGGTTTACTGCTTTCACAGGACAAACATCGGGGAAATTTATTTAAGTTACATCTTACAGGAAACGAAATATTTTTATGCGTTATAGAACATGACCAAACCATGAGGTATTTCTCCAAGATGGACTTAACAGACTTAATTTAAAACATCCCACAATATGTTTCTCCAAGACGGACTTAACAGACTTAATTTAAAACGTGCGGTTAAGAAAGGACCTACTTTGTATTCGGTTCTGCCTTAATGTTCAGCATTCCGCTGGTATTTAAGGAGATGAGAGGTCATGAGGAACGAACATTAGTAAGTACTTAGTAACTATCTACGTTCCCGGCGATGCCATGCGAATTCATTTACGTTAGCCCGCTACAGCATTTAATTCCACAGTAATATCTTTATCAATACGCTATTTAACCATCAGCTGGCCTTTTCACGGCCCCTACTTTATGACGTCATAACCACTGCGATGAATCAACATCTTAATCGAGTCACGAAATCTATTGATACGTAAAAATAATCAGAAACATTCAGAACATACAAGAACAGTCAATTAGATTTATGTGGAGAAGATACTTCGGTCTGATTAGCGTGAAATAATGTGTACAGTTACATATATACATCTTCAAGATAAAATTAATAGTGTGCGGCCGTATCTTAAATCATCTATACTGTGAATTGTAAAACATTTAGCATATTTATTAACTAATTAAATGTATCATTGGTTAAATAAGATGTTAGCTAAATTTAAGTATTATATCTCGCTTTACAGAAACTTACGACTGTGTAGCGTAAAATAACATTTTATTTTAGTAATGATACGTATTTTTTCGCAAATGTAGAACACGGGATTCGACTTTTACTTACATTCGTTCCTTAAATACTTTTCGGGCGACAGAGTCGCAATTATGAATCATTTGTATTTCGACTCATAAAAAAAATTTGCATTATTATTAACTAGTTTAAAAGTGTTGACAAATTGATATTACTAAAAAAAAGACGTGAAGTAAAATATTATATAAGGACTTTGTATAGTTGTATTATTTCACGCTGAACCGTAATTTAATTATCTCGTTTACCAGGCTACGTGACATCATAATCCATCCATTTGCCATTTCTATAGCGTAGGACATTTTTCTGGCCACAATGGAGAAGGAAGGAACCTAAAGCCTCAAAAAAAACGACAGAAACCTTCCCCAGCAAACTCGTCTCCCGTCATTCGGAAGGCTGTGAGAATGGTAGCCAATAGTCCGACCTGATGCAGGTTTCCTAGGGTTTGTCCTGCATCACTTTAGGTGAAACACCGAGTAAGATCCTTAAACTACAACCCGGGGGCTCTAGTCAACCTTTGGCTTCCTTGCTCTACCTTCCACACCTTTTTCAATTCTCTTTATTTAAAGGAGAGTTTACACTTTTTGGATCACCCTCATGTATCCTGAAACCCTCCAAAAACATTGGCAAATAACCAGGTGAGTCGCTTCTTTTAGGATCACCTTCATATAGCCTGTTAATCAAAGAAAACAGCCTTTCATCTATATAAATAAAACGAACTGGAAATAACTACTCGAATATATCTCAATAAATGGATAAAAGGTGGAAAACTAAGTCTATTTTACTCTTCGTATACAGGAAATTCCAAGTAAAAGAAGATTGGATACGGGCCAACAGAATATTAAAATAGTACAAGAATCCATAACAGACAACAACTTAAATAATGCAAAGGTCGTGAGAAGGATAAGAGAACTGTAATAGGAGTTTGGAAGTCACTTCCGTATAGTGTGGCGGTTCGTTCCAAACAAACGTTGGGTTAAACGTTAAATATGTAAAATTGATCATCTCAATCAAGAATAAAACTTTCTGTTTATCGTTTGCCGAAGCGCTAACGGAAGGCGTTTGGGTCCAGTGAAGAAAAACGATTTTGGCAACTTGTTTATCGAAGAAAATTCCTGACTAAGGAATGGCATCCGAATCGCATTGCTGAGGCGTCCATGAAATTGGCCCAGGACAAGTTCCGTCAGATGCAGCAGGAACATCATGCAGCATCACTTTTAGAGTGAGCACCATTCTCGTCCTTACTTGCTTTTCAATTCCCTAGAAACTATCCATTTAGAATATCCAAGGAGGTTACCATTTCCTTCTTCAGTTAACTCGGCATTGTTTATTTTTGATCCAATATTTTTACAACCAATTAGAGACAAAGATTTTATTTAATTGAACCAACGTTTCGTCATTTTTCGTTTGAAGCTGCCCTCTTAGGCACTGTAGTTTAGGTTCTTATACATTTGGATTTCTTTTGTCCATCAGAATTTAAGAATTGAAGAAATTACCTGAGGAAGTCCCAAATATGTTGACGAAATGTCGGTTCAATTGAATAATAATTTCCCTGTAATCGGTCGAATTTTTAGATTTAATTACTGTGAAAAAGAGATGTTAATTGATTTGCCATTGATTATTTTCGTCTCACATGTATAGTTTTTATAAATTAAATTTGAATTTTTTTGAAACAAAATAATATACCTCAAATTATATCGAGAAATTGTGAAATGTCAGCTGGTGTCACTTTAATTTATCATGAATTTTGTAGCAAACTTAAATAAAGACTTTAAAGTAAAATCTATGTTAATAATTAGTTTGGGGTAAGGTTAACTCCACAAGGGCAACAATAATACATCGGAAAATTCATGAAAAATTCGTGAACGAAACTTTCGAACGAAGGTGTTACATAAAAGTAAAATATAAACGAAATTTTGTTCGAAAACCCTCTTTGTCTTAGCTTCTTATCGCTTGCAGTCTGATTGCAGTGAACCCTCGGCTTCCTCGCTCTACCTTCCACATCCTCCCCTACCCCTTTTCAATTTCCTTCCTATGCTAGTAAGGAGACTTGACTGTTTCAGGATCACCTTCATGTAGTAACCTGTTACTACCTAAAAAGAATATCACGCCATGTCGCCTGCCCCCCCCTCCCCTCCCCCCAAAAATATTTAAAATAAAGAAAACACTGGCAGTCCGAAGTTGTTTTCCTCCGCGTCTTTGAGTCACCCACGGTCTGGACTTGCAGAAGGAAGCGGAAGTGACGTGCGGACGTAGGCGACGCGACGCGACGACCGCAGACCACAGATGACATATCCGTGACTGCAACGGTGACTACTACACGAAACACTCGCTCACTTCCCTCACAATTGTTTTTGTCACGTTAAATTGTCCTCCTCTGCTTCTTTTTGTTAGACTTTTAACATTATTTGTATTGTATTTATTGTTTGTCTACAATTGGGGGTAAGCCCGGTGGCAGATACAAAATGAAATTTCATAAACATAATTACTCTTAATCTATAAAAAAAGTTTCTAAAAACAATTATAGTCTTTTAATATTTCTATAGTCCTGAAAGAAAAAAGAGAAACACTACAAGAATTATATTACCTTAACACTTCACTTCACTATTACTTTTACATATAAATTCGAATATGCATTTATAATATTCAAAATCCCACTTCACACGTTTTTTGAGATTTGTACCTGAAGAGGATTTCCTCCAAATTCTCCCACAGGTAAATTATTCCAGTCGTTGGTGGTCCTATTTAGGAATGAGAATTTGCCAACATCTGATTTTTGCTTTCTACATTTGACTTTGAATTGATGATCCCATCTACCTATATAGCTGAGCTTTTGCATTTTTGGAGCTAATTTCAATCCATGGTTTTTGCCCCGTATAATCTTTGAATAACAAATGCAGCCTTGCTTTCTCCCTCCTTTGTGTTAATATTTCCCAACATAATTGTTCACCTTTTTCATTCCTGTGCCCGGCCCTACTCGCATAAAGTTAGCAGCCCTTTTCTGAACTTTCTCTAATGATTACATTTGTTTTTTTCTATAGGATTCCAAAATTGGTCTAATTAAGTCTAACTAACTTCCTTTCTAAGTTCGTCATTATGAAATGTAAGGAATTTTACGCTGTTCCTCCCACCCAATTCTGTTGTTGAAGTATATCCCCAGATATTTGCAGCTCGTTACCCTTGGAATTAGTTCCCCACATATTCTACATTCTGTCTCATTTAACAAGGTGCGTTTTGTAAACGAGATTGAGCTGCTTTTCTTTCCATTAATTTTCATTTTATTTTCCTAAGCCCAGCTATTTCCTTTATCTCGACCTTCTTGAGCTGCTTTTCTTTCCATTAATTTTCATTTTATTTTCCTCAGCCCAGCTATTGCCTTTATCTCGACCTCGCGTCTTGCTCGTTCGTTATGATGATGATGCAGACGTCAGCGAAAATCCTTACCCCTATCTTGGTAAGTCATTAATAAATATTAAAAACAGTAATGGTCCGATTACAGAGCCTTGAGGAACTCCCGACGTTACAATTCCTGAATCCGAAAATTGTTCTCCGATTTTGACTTTTTACGATCTATCGCTTAAAAACTTTTCTACCCATAGTACCACTCTTTTATATATACCTGCTTTATTTAATTTATCCAATAGGATATGATGAGGCACTACATCAAAGGCTTTAGCGAAGTCTATGATAACCCCATCTATTCTACCCCCATTATCTACTTCATCTGCTAACTCCTGAAATAGATTTATCATTTGCCTTTCGCACGAGAACCCTTCCCGAGAACCATGCAAACCATTAAAAAAACCACCCTTTTCTATCAAGTTGAGATCTAACGTAGGCTGTTAAGTGCTCCGTAATCTGACGCACTACTAAAGTAAGACTGATGGCTCTATAGTTTATGACGTCTGTTCTTTTACCAGATTTATAAATTGTCATAATAATAGCAGTTCTCCAATCAATTATTAATTGATACGTTGAAAATTCTTATTAAGTACGGAATTCTTGCCTCCCCTCCAAGTTTCAATAATTCTGCGGGTATATTTCTTGACCCCGTGACTTGTTGCTTTTTAATTTACGTAATCTATGTCTGATTGTTTTCGCCTTAATCTCAAAAAGTTCCGAACTTCTATCATTGTCCTCTAACTGAAATTGGTTAGCACTAACGTTAAATACTGAAATGAAGTATGTATTTAATAGATTTGCCTTTTCCCGATCAGATGTAGTCGTTGAGTCATTGTTTTGTTTCCGCCTGCGAACGAATTTGTAAAGTTTCCCCAGTTGTTCTGATGACTACCGCTTATTATTTTGCATAAGAATTTTTAGCGAGATTAAAAAAATCATTTCTTTATCGATTCAACTGCAAATTCAGGCAGTAGAGAGAATTCGGTATGTAACGCTGCGACGGCGGACAAGGAATTCCCCGGGGTGGAGCGACAAAATCCCCTGTTGGCAAATTCTAACGCCGCAGAGGCAAGTGTGTGATTATTGTAGCGACAAGGGGATTGAAGTTCGAGACTCTGCTGCGTCCTCGGATAAAGTCACCGACCTGCCCTGGGGTAGAGGAAGCTATTGGTCACAAGGGAAAGTACGAGTTAAAAGAAAATGTTGATTTCAGGAGAAGAGATCACAAAGTAGTACTTTCAGACCGCCATGATGCAGACGACCGTCACGGAACACTTTTTTTGATAGTTCGGAAATGGTTTCTAAGAGGCCACGTCTCGAAAGGAACGATGAAGTCGTTTTTGGAGAAAACAGTTCGGGTGACTGGAAACAGCTTTGGAGAACCGTCCTCCTTGGATTCGGCTGAAGCAAGTAAGTCCATGTGTGCGAGGGTTGCCCATTCTTCTGCCTATACTCTTATAAACTAATGTTCGTAATTCTCTGAAGATGATCTAAGTTTTTTTGCGATTTTAAACGACGATCTATTAGTTTCTTGTCTTTAAATTAACTTTCTTACATACACAATTTTCGTCTTGACCACTATTATTTCTGTCTCAAATCAAGCAATGGCGGTCGTTAGAGTATAAAAATGAGGTGTTATTATAAGAATACGATTCATGTACAGAAAGTAAGTGTACTACATATTTATATTATTTTGTAAAAAAATTATTTGAAAAGTAACTACTGGATATTGTTGACGCATTTGTTAACCAATTTTTCTTACAATCGCCAACCCGTTCAATGTATGCGGTGAGCCGTGGCTCAATAGTCTTTAAGCCCTCCTCCAAGAACTCTCCTCCACTTTAGAACTTTTTTCCGCACCTGATCGCGTGTTGAAAATTTAATGCCTTCAACGAGATGAAAAGATAATAATCTGAAGGCGCTACGTCGGGAAAATACGGGAATGGCTCAAGATATCCCAACGAAATGAGTCCAAGAGCGTATTGCCGGCTAAGGCTGTGTGAGGACGGGAGTTGTCGTGCAGAAAGCGCACTTCTCTCGTGAGTATTCTGTTGAATACATTTTTTCAGCTTTTTTAGGTCTCACAACCATCATTGTGCACTTTTGGTCTCCTACTGAGGCATAAATTTGAACAAAATTATGCCTTTTTAGTCCAAAAACTCTTAGGCCAATAATTTATGGTATGAAATTGTTTTGAATTTTTTTGGAGATGCCTCTACGAAACTTCTTGCACCACTTAAACACACACATTCTGTACATAACACATTCGCCGTAAACCGTTTTGATTAGCGCAATAATTTCGGTTTGTGTTACACCTTCCGCGAGTAGAAAGCCGATCTCAGCACGTGGCCCTTACTTGTCGAGATTACATACCGACATCTTTCAAAAGATTGGACACTACAACGTGAGTTTACGTACTACCGTGTTCTTGCGATGCTCGGTCTATGAGGAGATCCCCCTCTACCATTCAGTGGTGCCAACCCTCAAAACCAGCAACCCGTTATAGTCACAGTACACTTACTCCATGAACATGCCTCGTAACATAAAAGAAAACCCTTGACTGAATTCGTGATCAGGGTTTCAAGTGTAGAATGTTTCGGAAGAATCATTTGAACAAGGGTTTTATTAACCACAATGCCTCCAGGAAGAAAGCATAAAGTGAATTACAGAGCTTCAGAGAGGACGAGAGAGGCGCTTGGAGTCAGTTCTAAAATACAACAACGGCGCTGTTCCAGCCACGGGGAGCCAAAAATATCAACTCCGTGAATCAGAGGTTCATCTCAATGGAGGAAACTAAAGGAATCTGCCTTCCACTCATAAATAAACAGAAAATTTCTCCTTATTGTCAAGATATGTCACCCGTCAGAGCTGTAAATAACGACAGTTTATTTGGATGATGTCAATATCAATAGTCTTTGTTTTGTGAAAACTTTACTATTTCCTCCAAAGTTCAATCTCAAATAAATTTTCTACATTTCTTTAACAACTGCAGAAAAATATAATTAGAATTTTATTAACTTAAACATAAACATATAAAAATAAACTATAATTCTTTTTTGGGAACTTTTTTCAACGGCCATGGTTTTGTAACAATGTTTACCTCAACCAAGAAGATGCACGAAAATTTACATTTCTGACTTACGAAAAGCAGGATTATAAGTGTGAAATAGAAAAACTGTATATCTGCAATTAGAAATCTTGAATATTTGTCTACAACAAACAGAAAAAAATTGATATTTTATCTGAGGAATGAAAGATTTTTAAGAAACTTTCTCAGTAAGTCGTGTCCAAGGGTCTTTTTATAGCTATTAAAGTTTCTATTCCATACACAAAATTCGAACAGTTAGAAACACTCCATTATTATTGTTTGGATGTTCACATGAAAGTATATTTGTATCAACACGGACTGGCGAAATTTGACATGAACTGTTGGGAGAGTAACAACCACCCGTCATGCTACCCCGTACTTCATATTTCATTCTGAAATCTAATATTAACGGGATAAATAATGGTTTTCGCTGACTTCGAAGCGAGTGAACCAAGACCCTAAAATTCCAGAGGCTTCCTTTCCATACAAAGGATTCATTGCGTGTAGTAGGGACTGTCTCCCTTTACTTGTGATAAATTGTCAGACTGTGTGCACCAAGTTTTCACTTTATGACGCGATGGTTTTACATTTTAAGCAGGTGTAGGAGATTGTGTAGCAGAGGAAGGAAGGAGAGGACAACGGGAAGCAATGTCAACACTGCAAGCAGCCACGCAAGTTTAAAATAGATCGTCGTGCTTTGTGTCTCAGGACTCCTGGAAATACAAATACACAAGCGGGTTAAGTGGACCACTGCATCAATCGGAATCAGCTGCTTCTAAGGATTTAATAATTAGGATTATCCCGCCTACAGACATTAACCTCTTTCAGGCCATTTGTTATCATTTGCCATAAAATGGTTGGATTGATAAACGTCCTTCTTAATGGTCTGTACCTTCGTGATTTTAATTATGATTCTTCCTCATCGTCGTCGAGTTTAAAATCTTTTCGTTTTGTAAGTCACTCAATAAGCAAGCAGCATTCTTTTCCTACTTCAAAGTATTTCTAATATGAATAAGCTGGCTTTAAACTTGAAACGAGTAGCTGCAATTCGCTTATTACAATGAGAACATGAAGGTTCTGAAATGCCAATCAAGTCGTTGTTTGTGCAAGCGCTTGTTCGGAAACGAGCAAATATTGGCATCAGTAGTGTAGGAGTCCGCCACCAGAGGCAGAGCAAATGGAAACCATTTATAATTTCTCTAGCAACTTTATAAGAAACATCACGGGAGGTAAATCGAAAATGTTTTGACGGCAAAGTTATGCGGTTTTAAAAAAGCTTTCCCTCTGTACATTTATATTTGGTACTTCTACAATCATTTTATTTGAAACATTTTTGAAAGTACGCGAAATATGTTTATTTTATAATCAAGGAAATGGTCAGGGAATCAGATATTCAATAAAATATTAACTTTAATTATCAATAATTTGTTTCACGCATCATTCACAAATATCCTGTCGTCAACAAAACATTTTTTTAAATGAGTTTACTTCAATGACAAAGTTTTACACGCAGTAAAAATTAAGAAGTACATTACGTATGCGATTCTCACCCGAGTAAATAATAAATATTATTAAGAAGATCAGAATAGAGAAATATCATTCTCATCATCTGAATTCCGTTTCAAAGCCTTTAATTGTTTCAAAATGAAAAACTCATTCTCATCATTTCATTTCTATTTCATAGAATTTCTTCTGTGTTTAAAAATTAGCATTGATTGTTGATAATTACAAATGGAACAGAACGGGGGCTCAAAAGTCGCTCACCACCAGCTGATCGCCATATTGAAAACATAAATGTAAAGTCACAAGTAACGATATGCTATTTGGACCGCTCAAGTGTTCGTGCTATTTGTTACTGTATGCAAGGTTGAGCAATGCAATGACTGGCGTCCAAGTCCTTGCACTCGCTTACGATTACAAATGTAAATGGCACTTGCAAGTAATTGCAGCAACCACTAACTGCAATTTCTTGCAAGTGTGAACAGCCTCAAGTTCTAAGCTATGTGGTTGAGGCGGGGGGGAGGGGGGGAGGATTCCTTTCGATAGACCAGACCATCACTCTAATTTCCTCATAAAGGTAGTAGAAATAGACCCACTGGCTCATACTAAGGTAACAAAAAAGTTCCGCTCATCACCATGCAATTTCATTTAGTTTGTAACAATGAGCAGATACAAACAATGGAAATCATCATCTTTAACATCGTTGATGAAGATCGTACCTTCATGACAGTATTCAATATGCAGAGGACGTAAGAAAAGTGACTGGTACAACGATGGAGTTTTATATTTAGTATAATGCAAGAATTCCGACCAGGAAAAGAAATATTATGATCACGAGCGTCGTTTCAGTTTCTTTCTTTTGGGTTGGTAGAACAATATTTGTTGTTCCTGTTTTACCCTCCGTAAGCTGCATGGCAAAGCTAAGGCAGACAAAGGAATCTAAACAATACTTGCTCTTATTATTTGAGATGTCAAACTGATCTGCTTACATAGGTGTAAAGAGCAAGAGAGAACTCAACATCAGAGATCCTACCGTCTCATCGGTATTCTGTCCGGTTTGTTATGAAATCAAGGGAAACTTTCAAATATTCCTGAATCCATTTCCGGGTGTGACAGTGTTGAGTGAGGCTCTCTAGGTGTGGCCAGGCGCACTGGCTTCCAGATCTCTCCGTTATTGATCGCCATTGAGGGCGCTGCAGACGCACTTACGTCCTACAAACCAATCCAACACTTTAAAGGTCAATGATCTCCGCAATTCACGTTTTACTTTCATACATTCACACCTTTGACAGCTCGTCGCTGGCGACTGGCGGTGACTGACCGAGTGATTGATTCCACATACCTGGCGGCTTAAAGGCACTTGACAAGAATCAATCTTGTTTTATATGCAGCTTTGCTCAATAAATACTTTTAAATGAATAACCAAAAATACCCGAACATAAATTTAGTATTCAAGATTCTTATCTCCCTTGTAGGAGGTAAAGAGTTTGGAAGTTGAATTCGAGATGGTAAAAGAAAATTTGTAATAACCAATTGCTACTAGCTTTGAACGTATCAATATTATAATTTAAATCTTCACTATTCCGTTTTATAATGATGCAAAATGGCACACTGTAGTCTTTATTATTTTCTCCTTTGGTGAGCTAATTACCAAGAGTCAGCCTTGCGTGAACCTGAAGCAAAAGTGATTAGAGTAATAATGCAATTATGTCAAAAACTAACGACAGAAGACATTAAAGCTGAAGATTCTCCTAAAACACACTACATTTACTGCAATACTAACTGTATTTCTCTCTCTATTTATAACTTTTTAAGCTACTCAAACCGAGTGATAAATTATAAAATAATTAATAAAATTAAATTGAAAACTGCTAAAGAGTATTAAATATGAACTGAAAATAGTGCGGTCTAGGAATGAATTCTAAGAAAAGCTTAAGACTATTTATGTAATGCAGTACCCTTGGGTGTTAAATTGGTGTTAATGGTTTCACAACGTCTTTAATAAATATTACTTGTCAATTTCGTTGAATTTTGTACGAGGATATATGGCAAAAAGTTGTCGTAATTATCTATATAAATATTTTTTTCTTTTTTAAAATGAATAAAAAACTAAAATGGGGAAATAATTAGTTAAATGTCAATATTAGCCATATTCCCGAAAAAAAATAGGGAAAGCGATACTGCAAATAAATGCATCTCTAATTTTATATATGCACTGTAATAAATACTAGTACTGAGAATTATTTTCAACTCTAAAATTATTCTTACCTACGGAAATAAAACAGAATTTCTGCATCTCCCGTGTGCGTTTCTATACCATTCATCCGATTGTCATGAAATTTTGGTGAGTTGTAGTGCAGAAGGTTTCTGACGATCATCCAAAGATTTATGATCCCTCCTTCCTCTATTTCAGACCAAAACACATCTCATCCTCGTGAAAGTTTCAGAAACTTCTCAACAGGTATTTAGATATTCGCAAGAAGTTTTAGAATAATAATTTTTTTCTTCCGCCTGGTGGCTGGCGTGTAGATTTAAGGACACGAGCTACATAGAACTCGCTACAGGATAGATTATAGATCTCACGTAGCGTGTTACCGAGATGATGAAATAACTGTTTAACGCGAAATTATGTTTAAATTTAATTAATATGAAAATGAAGTAATTAACAACCAGGTACACACAAAGTTTTTATTTGCCTGTATCCGATCGTAAAAGACTTCATTTAATTATTGTATGTATAAATGTTGTTTGATTTACTAAGTAACAACATTTTTTAAGTATTTATTTTTAATTACTTGATAAGTATGCAAAATGATTTAAAGTCGCAGAGAAGATGATTAAAGCAGGTTATATAAAGACGTTATATTTGGGTAACAGGCTACTTGAAACAGGTAACTCTCCTTTAATAGCATAGTAAGAGAATGGGAAAGAGGGGATGTGGAATAGCCTCAACTACCTGATCCAGTTATTTAGGGCTTCCCCTGCATCTCTTTTATTTGAATCACCATATCTCCTTCTTCTTCTTCTTTGGCTCTTTGAGGGCATAGCATGACATTCCGAATTTGAGGTAAAACACGTGGTCAACGTATCGATTCTCCAGCAGTCTTAATCCCGGTCTTCGCGACCATGACGACTAAAACATCCAGGATTCGAACCCGGAACCGCTGGGTTGTGAGGCAGCAACTTTAGCCACTACACCACAGGAGGTCGGCGCTTGAATCACCAGACAGGATCCTTGAACTATATTCCGGGGACAAGAGTCAACCCCACCACATATCCAATTTTTCATTTCCCCTCCAACGCTATAAAAGGAGAGTTGCCTGATTCAGGATAAATTCAAGTAGACTATTAAGCCCAAGAACATCAGGAAAGCTGATGGGAAACCAATTCTTGATAACGAAGAAAAAGCAGAAAGATGGAAGGAATATCTAGAAGAGCTGTATCACGGTGAAAATCTTGATCAGTCAGTAATCGCGGAAGAAGAGGAGGTTGATGATGAAGAGTTGATAGGGAGTTTGATAGGGCGCTGACAGATCTGAGCAATTGTAAAGCGCCAGGAATTGATAACATTCCAGCAGAGCTGATAAGATCATCGGCGAAGAAGCAATATCAAGGCTATTCAGGATAGTTTGCGAAATCTACGAAACAGGAAGAATCCCAGAAGATATTAGTAAAAACATAATTATACCCATACTGAAGAAAACTGGGACTTATAGATGCGAACAGCACAGGACAATTACTTTAGTAGCCCATGCATGCAAAATGTTAACTAAAGTAGTATATAGGATAATGGAACGTCAAATATAATGCGAGTTAGGAGACGATCAATTTGTTTTAGGGACAAGAGAAGAAGTATTAACTTGGCGACTAATTTTATAACACAGGATAACAAAGAACCAGCCTACGTTTATGACATTTGTATATTTAGAAAAAGCGTTTGATAATGTGAACTGGAACTCACTATTAAGGCTTTTGAAGAGCACTGGAATAAAATATCAAGAAAGAAGGTTTTTACATAACCACTACAGAAGACAGGCAGCAGTTATTATAATAGAAGATCAAGATAATAAAGCCTTAATCAAGGAGTAAGACAAGGATTCAGTCTGTCGCCCATGCTGTTTAACTTATATAAAGATGAAGAATGTGGAAACGGAATATGGAAAAATAATCATACTGCAACGAGAAGAAATAAAAACCTTACGATTTTCCGATGATATTGTAGTATTAGGGGAACCAGAAGAAGACTTGGAAACCATAATTAATGGCATGAACGGAGTCCTGGAGAAAGAATTCAATATGAGGATTAATTGAGGGAAACCCAAGGTAATGGAGCGTAGTATGAGAAACACTGGAATAGCAAAAGGTGTTAGATTGGGAAGGGTAGGAATTCTCCTACTTAGGAAGGTTAATAACTAGGAATGGTAGAAGTATAGTAGACATAAAGAGTAGAATAGCACTGGCAAGGAAGGCTTTTGCGAAAAAGAGGAATTTACTTACGGGTAATATAAGTGTGAATATTATGGAAATCGTTGCTAAAAATGTTCGTATGGAGCGTGGCGTTATATGGGTGCAAAACGTGGACGATAGGAGTTGGGGAAATAAAAATAATAGAAGCCTTTCAAATGTGGTGCTATAGGTGAATGCTGAAAATCAAATGGGTGGATAGAGTAACTAACTAGGAAGTTATAAACAGAATAGGGGAAAAGCGAACAACATGAAGGACGTTGACTAAGAGAAGGGATAGATTAATAGGCAACGTTTTAAAACATGAGGGTCTTGTAAAATCAGCATTAGAGGGAAGTGTTTTGGGTAAGAACAAAAGAGGGAAGCAGAGGATGGAATACGGTAAGCAGTTTAGGGAGGACGCGTGTTGTTCTAGTTATGAGGAAATGAAAATGCTTTTGCAAGATAGGTTAGCATGGAGGGTTGCAACAGACCAGTTTTAGGAGTGAACACCACAACAAAATTAACCCCCCCCCCCTTCCACAAAAAATACCTTAATCTATTTTACAAGTGATTTTAATGCTACGTTAAAATTTATATGTGATTGTAAAATTTTCCTTTGTCTGTATTTAACTTTAGTAGTTATTTTAATGACCTGAATAAGTCCCAAAATTTTGGAGGGAACATCGTATGATTAAAATAAAAACTTGATTTGTCTGACAGCTAATTTACTTGATCCATTATACGGAAAATAAAAAATTGTTCTGGAATAGAACCTTGCCGAATTTCCTTTCTATATGACCAGAATGATTTTTTTATTAGAATACGAATCATCTAATGTGACTTAAGTAGGTGTAGAAAAACTAATTTCACGTTACAGTGCGTCAAAAGTGATGATCAACGCAATTAATATTTTTTTAAAGGTCCCGAAAATTCTTGGCGATTTTGGTTTATATTTAGTGATTGTAACACCACATGAGTAAGAGAAAATATTACCATTTTCTGTCGTACATACTCGAGAATGATAATGCTTTTAAATGAATGTATCAAGGCGATGATAGTTGGTTATTGTCAAATGTATCTAATACTAAGGAACCGCATCAACTGATACATGCTATGGAAAACTAAGAATTTCTCCCCACTGATAAGACAAATAAAACTTACTGGAAAAATACGTCATTGTTCAAGGGACTACTTGGAAAATTCTTAAAATGGAGACATTGGAGGCAGCTTAGGGAGTCGGGAGACACCAAATGTAATAAATCCTTTACTTGAAACTGGAGTATTGCGTTTTGGAATTATTCAGCTGTATTTCAAACCTCTTGATGGATGAACACAATACAATTGTAAACATTCCGATAGGGGATGAACCGAGTGGGGAAAATGGTCATGTTTAACGGTGGGACAGTGAACGTCAAACACTGACGGAAAGCAGCGATGCGCTGGTATGTGAAACATGACGATGATTTGAACTGTGTGCATGTGTTGATGCTGAGGAGAGCAGATGGCTTCCAGCTCCAGGCCAGGGCTCCTCCTCCTCTGCAGTAAACAAAGACCGTCCGTCTTTAAATAGACCAAGTCGGATTTAACGCCTCCAAGGAAGATACACAAATCACACCTTGCATTATTCACTGCAACGTTTTACGTCCTTCATCTCAGGTTTTGGTAACAGCGTATTTTATTCTCTACTTTTCAGTTTATTTCTTCCCAGTACAGTAATATCGTTTAGAAATGTTCAACCTGATATAAACTTCGAAATAAATGCAATTTTCGTATAAAACAGAAAATTAAAATTCCAAATAAAACTTTCAAGCATAATACACATTAATTATCATACTTCAACAAAACAAAATTTCAATTTAAACAAGTGTTATGAAGATCTTCTCGTCCATATAATATTTAACTCATTATACCCAGATTAAAATAAATGATAAGTCCATTACTTATCTTCCTCTAATCTTAAATTAGATAGGATTTGAGGAAAGGAAAATAATAGAATCCTAAGCTAAGTTAGTGGGAATGCTCAATTTCAGCCCAATGAAGCATATAGTTAATTTTTTTTAGAAGAAAGACAAGAATGGAAAAATGTCAACCGGACCAGGGAATCGAACCCAGGACCTTGCGATATCCAGCCGCATGCTCTACCAACTGAGCTAATCCGAGTCGACGTTCTTCTAAAATAGTAGAATCCTTTGAATGTGGTGCTATAGGCGAATGCTGAAAATCAGATGAGTGGATAAAATCACAAACGAGGAAGTTCTAAACAGAATAGGGGAAAAGCGAACAATATGGAGGACGTTGACTAAGAGAAGGGATGGATTAATAGGCCACGTTTTAAGAAACGAGGGTCTTGTAAAATTAGCATCAGAGGGAAGAGTATGTAATAAGATCAGAAGAGGATGGAATACGCTAAGCAGATAAGGGAACAGGCTGTGTGTTGGGTTCTTTAGCAGTGTACAGTTTTTACTGTCCAAAAGGATCTGAGAAACATGAAGATCACGAATTGGACTCAGAAAGTAAACTATAGGAAAGAATGGAAGGCTGTTGTTGAGAAGGCCAAGACAGACAATAATGTTGTAGCGCCTGTAGAAGAAGAAGATTAGGGAAGATGTATTTTGTTCTAGTTTTATGTAAATGCGAAGGCTTGTGTAAGATAGGCTAGCAAGGAGGATTGCATCAGACCAGTCTTAGGACTCAAAACTACAACAATAATCTTAAATTTCCGTTCCGAGCTGATAAACAACTACTCTTCATCCAGCACATACGTCGGGAAAACCAACGTTCTCTAAAATACTTTTTTATTTTAATTACCCCCAGGTTTATTTAAAAATGTAAAATATTGGGAACGTGTCGCCCTTAGCAAAGTATGTAACTGAAACTTGAAGAATGCATTGCACTGAAGAATTATTAGTGTTTCGCTTATTCTTCTCTGAACTTCTGAGGCCATTATTCGTATGTGTCAGAAAAAGGTACGTAGATTTGTAAGAATTTTGAATAATTAACGCAGTAGAAAGATTTTCAGAAACGAACAAATGGAGAGTAATTTATATTCATCTGACATTAAGTACGTAAAGAGTATGAAAAATGCAGTGAGAATATATTGGTCTATAATTGCCCCTATTTTTGACACCAGGTATTTATAAAAAATAAAAATCAGAAATAATTAATTTATTGAATACAACAAAAACTCTTCATAATCTTTTTGGAGACAAAGAGGTGTAAAAATTCCAATAGCAGATGCCAAAGATATGAATCCGGCTGTCCTTCAGGTAAGTTCTATCTCATCCTGATAAAGTCCGATATTTGGGACTTGGTACTGTGCTTTTGCTATTTAGATGAGATTTAATTATTTTATTTTATTGTATTAATTTCAAATTATTCTGACTGTATTGAATTATTTATTTATAACTTAAGTCAGATAAATGTAAATTAGTCTCCTTTGGTTCCTTTATTTCATATGGGAGACTATACGAATTTTGAATCAGAACAGGATGGAAGAGGAATTAGATGTATTGCAGCAAATTGGAACATTATGAATATGATACTTCAAAACAAATATAGAAGATTCGCTGTTTCTAATTTAAGACGTGTAGGTTCCCATTGTTTGGGTGTTGGTAATATCGGTTCTTCGGCGCTCTGGCCGTTTCCATGCACAGCTGGACGTGTTCTGTGATAAATGGAACCAGAGCAACACAAAGTATCTGTGTGGTGGGAAGCAGAAGCGAGAACAACGAAAAGTTTAATAATAACTGGAAAATCGAAATAGGAACGTATCTCGTTTGGATGGTTTGTGGCAGATGCACGGAGGAAAGTCTGAGACTAAAAGAAGGAACAATTAAAGTGAATTTTCAGTTACAAAATATCAATTTTTCAGAGCGCTTCGCCAAATATTTCCTGTCATTGATTTGTTTTTCCCGCTTTACTTTCCCCTTTCTTTCCGAGATCAGAGGCGGAACAATGAGTGCCTCGTTCCTTTAACCTTTACCTTACACTCATTAATAATAATAAAAATCCATCAAGCGTTCGTACAAACGTACAATAAACACGATCCCTACTTTAGGATACATCCTGTTGCTTTAAAATATAAGTATTGTAAAATGAAACAAAAAGAACAAACTGAACCTGAAAAGACGGAAATTGGAATTAGAAGATGAGAACGGAGAAATTTGGACCGGTCCAGGGAATTGAATCCGGGACCCTCCAGGTTCGATTGACATTTTTCCATTCTTATCTTCTACAGTTACTTTAATGGACATTTGGCTGAGCGTTAGTTGAAGAAATTCATCTCTATTTGTATAGACGAATATTGGATTTCATCATTTATTATTTTGAGATTTAACAGTGAACTTTGTGATTGGAAAAAAAGGAGGGAAAATAAAATCCTCTATTACATTAGAAACAACTTTCTAAATAAATTAATTATAGCAGCCATCGTTGTAATTGGTTTCAAAATTACAAAATACGACTTTTCGTCTCCTTTTTGAAACTTCATCAGGTACAAAATCTAGAAAGTCTGAAATCTCAAAAATTTCAGCTGAGGGGGTCAAGAAGTAATGATTGTGAATTGCTAAATTCAATACCTGATGAAGTCTCAAAATGGAGACGAAACGTCGTATTTTGTAACCCCGAAATAGAACCGCTGACAAGGAAGGCTGGTACAAATTCATTTAATGTGTTAATTGGAAGACAAAAACATTAAGTAAGTAAATATCTGAGTCATGAGTACCATGAAATGACGCTGACTGAGGACAAGAGAAGTTCTTAGGCAGAGAATTAAATGCAGAAACAAAAATGTGAGGGATTTAGCATTAGGTATTGACGTCTTAGGATCAGAAAAAAGGGAGGGGGGTGCTTGCGTGTGAGGTGTTATAGGGTTATAATATCTGTTATTTGAAATAAGTTTATGATTCTAGTGGCAAACACGTCTGAGTCAATTGACAGAATTTTCCTCTAGCTCAACAGATCTATAAACCTTATGTTAATAACATGATCCAAAAATACTATTAAGTTCATATAACTAATATCTTGAGCACTGGAAAACCAGAAACCCATTAAGTTTCAGAATAATGTTAAAAAATTAAATGTTATATATAGGCTACATGTATCAAAAAAATCTAGACGGCCAAGAAACTACTTTATTTTTAAAGATTCCGTTTTTACTGTTATTTACTGCATCAAGCAGTGATTGTGCTATTGCAATAAAACACAATAACTATAACATAATAATAAGAAAAAGGTAAAGAGTGCAATGGAGATAGTTTATCGTAGTCCTATATTCTTTTGAGAACCAGGATTAGCCAACCTTGTGATGGAAAAAACCATAAACGGTGGCAAGTAAAATGAAATATTGCATCATAAACGACAAACTAGGTAAATATCTGAGTGATGAGAACTGGAAAATGATTCTGACTGAGGACAAGAAAAGATTGATTGTGAAATCGTCAAGTCCTTACTATTACCTAAAGTTGAGTAACTAATGCGGCTGACGTAATGCAAGCTGCGTTTACCAATATTCAACATAAATTCTAGATCCGAATAAGCAGGATGTTACTTCTTCCTTTCCAAGAGGAATCGAACTCTACCGTCCCTATAAGTAGACGACATTTGCCCCGCCCTAGGCACAACACGTCATATGGCAACACCGCACGCTTTGGGAACAGCTGCTGCCATCTATGAAACATGCGACGAACTCCGTCAATTCTTCGCAGCTCGTGGAATACAGATGGCGGCTCCTCTCCAAGAGAAGAAATCCTGTATTCGAATATATCGAAAATAATAACCGGCACAAAAGTTCCGATAATTTGAAAGCCTTTATATATTTCCTATTACAGAAAAATAATAATTGTAATATACCAGTAAAATCATCGAAAATCAACCGGAATAATGACTAAAAGAGAATTAAGTCGAACGGCTCCTTGTCCTGTCCTCGGAAATGATATTTTGAGTTGAATGACAGTTTCCAAACCTATTGGTCCTGTTAATCGTCCATTGCACATAGTCAGAGCCATAATGAAACTGGCATTAAAAATAAGGAATATATTTAAAATCGCAAATTTAACATCTGTGGCTGCTCCAATGACGTCATGACATGTGAAGAGAAAGGTTTGTAGTTTTTATTAACATTTAACTTTTTCTCTACGATTCCAGACGGATTTTCGTCACTTGGTCCCACATATTTCCTTAATTCTTGTCTACATTTCAAGTATACTCAAAACAGGGTTCTTTACTGTAATGTCTATATATATATATATTTATTTATTTATTGCTGTATTTTTTGGATGATATCGCTAAAAAGTTATTTTCTTTCTACATTCCACAAAAGACGTTTTTATCTAATGAAATAAACAAATCATGCATCTTAAAACATAATAAAGTAGAAATATCTCATAAGTACAATAAAAGTACTGCTATATTTCTTCCTCGGGATATAATCAGCTGCTACATTAATAAAAAAGAGATATAAATTAAATATATAAACGTTCTTCATTAATAAATACAAATTCATTCAAATTTTTAAGAAAAAATTTAATTAACATTTATTTAATATAAACATGACGTTTCGTACGTTTTTGTGGACTTCATCAGGTAGCTTTACATTAGAGAATAAAAATATATTTTAAATACATAATATTTTTAAAAAATATAAAGCATTATTTATTCAAAATTAATTTATAAATTTTTGTAAATCTACAAAAAATGAAAAATAAATATTTATTTTGAACTCATATATTCACAATTAATATTATATATATACAAAAAGGTAAAAATAAGCATTAACATTTAATACATGATATTTTGTCAAAATATAAAGTATACTGTATTAAGTATTCGAAATTAACATTTACTTTTTTCTATATATACAAAAAATTAGAAATAAATAATAATTATGAATTCATAATTTTACTATTTACTTTTTCTATAAGTACAAGAAATTTAAAAATAAATATAAACTTTGAATACATACATTCAAAAGAATATATTTGTACGTATACAAAAAATGAAAAATAAGTATTAATTTTTAATACATAATATTTTGTTAAAATATCAACATTTCCTTTATTATGTATTGAAAAAATATTTTTTTGTATAGATACCAGATGATGTCCACAAAGATGAACAAAACGTAGCGATTATATTAAATAAATACTAATTATTTTTTTAACTGACAAAGTTGGCTGAATTTTTATTTCTTATACTTATAGTAAGACAATTGATTTTTGATTTGTTTAACATTCCTCATGCCTTTGTTGGTGCCAAATGTTTATTCCAATAGGTATAATTTTTATTTAGAAAGTTACAAACAACAAATTTTACAATTTTGCAAAAAGTAATATAGTACCTGCTAATGTCCTAAAGTTGGATCGAAACGTCGTATTCCTTTTGTTGTAGTCATGATATGTAATTTTCTAATTTATTTGTATTAAATATCTTTCTGACTTTATTAGCTGACTTATTTACCTCAAGTTAGATAAATACTAATTAATTGAGGATATTCAACATTTAGTTTACAATGTTTTATTAAAAACTGAAGACAACTCGCGATGTGTGGAAGAGCGTCTAATTATGTTTCGCAAGAGAACAGTGGAGGTAAATTATGTTTGCAAAGGTGACTTGGACTTAAATAGAATCTCTGAGGAGGGAACTGTTACGAGTAACGGCGGACGATGTTAAAAATAGTGGCCAGTGACAGCGACTGGAAGTTCTAAGGCAAGTCGAGGAAGCCACTGCTGCTCTTTTTCTACTATATGACACAAAAATAGGGAATTGGTGAAGCTTTAATTATAATGCTATTTGGTGATTTTATATTACGGCTAAAGCCCAAGATCATTCACGCGTATGACTTTCAAGTTACAACAAATCTCAGCATAATCAGAAAATTACTGGAAAATAATTAGTTAACAAAATTTCCGCAAGTTTCCACAATAATAAAAGTAAGAATCTAGGTAGAACAATTGATTTTCGATAATGTAGTTCGCACGAACTACGTATAAAGTAGTCAGAAATATGAATATAAACCAGTATAATATCTGTCAACACGGAATGATTAATAGCTTCAAAGAGAACCAAATAATTTTGTCCTTCAACGTACATGTTACATTTTAAAAATTAAACACTGTAAATCTATTCCAAAAAGAACCTGCTGATACTAATAACAAAACTTTAAATGAATCGTGTAATTAAATAAAACTACATGAATATTAATATAAAAATTGACACACTGGCGATAAATATTACTTGAAATCGTTATGTTTGACGAAATTGAATTATGATAACATTGTTCAATACCGTTCTATAATTTTGATTAACCCTAATATTTAAACAAGGGCCTACATCATCAAAACCGATGAAAATATTATAAACTGAAATATATATGCAACTCTAGTAAATGACGATACAAAATTCTATCGATTTTCATCAAACACACAAGTGAACTGTGGCAATTCAGTAGCATTTAAATTATGCTTTATCGGTTTAAGTTCGTAAAAAATGTTATGTTTCAGGGGAGAAAAAAGTTATATATTTTCTCTGTTATTTTAGTTCACAATTTGTCAAGGTCTTCCCTTTTCTAGTTCTTAAAATCTGGCTACATTCGGCAATCCACGTTGTGGCAAATCTCCTTTAATTGCATAGGAAAGGATTCGACATTGGCGAAGAGGATGCCAAAGGGAGAACGAATTAGCCAAATGTTAACCGAGGCTATAGTTTAAGTATCCTATCCGTCAGTCTCGATATTTGTCGCACGTCCTTCCGATGAGTAACTGTGGTTTGCTGAGCAGACGAAGTATTCCCGGCTCAATGTCTCGAACGGATTTGGACGCAGCTGGCCGACTGTTCCGGTAAGAACAGAGGACAACTCTTCCCGGAAGTCGAGAGTCAGTGAAAACATCATTTCAAAACTAACAATGGCGCATCGGCTCATACAGGCCATAACTGAAGGTGAGACACCAGAGAGTCAAGTGGAGCCTATTTTCAAAATTGTCTGTTATCCATGAGCTTCTTTATTTTTTAAGTAACAGAAAACAGGTTAATTCGTTGTAGGGAGGTGTTAAATTATTTTGATGGTGGAGGATGATGGGGGATGGGAAGGTAGATATGAGAGAGATAGAGGATCAGAACTGAGCTATTTTAAATGTGATCATACATTAATATGATCCTAAATAGAGCTACTGGTCAAAGGGTATTAATATTTGAACAGAGTCACTAAGATCCAGCCATCCACAGGAGGATGACCTGCTGATGGAAGGAACTCTGAATAGTAAATACAGTACCAAAATACAGTTACTGGAAAATAGAAAACATGTTGCGTATGAAAAATAACTCTTCTGCCATATTGGATCCTCAGTACGAAAACAAAATCAGTTGCAGGAAAAAACCGCCGAATGTGTTAATGCAGCATTAATTAATTTTAAATCACTGAAAGGAAGAACATTTTAAGATATCATCGGTTGTAGTGACTGTACATTTCATAAAAGTCACAAGAAATGTACATCATTAATTAATTTTAAATCTGTGTAGGGAAGAACATCGGTTGTAGTGACTGTACATTTCAGTAAAGCCACGATAAAAGTACAGGAATAGGCGAATAAAAGGAGATCTGAACATGTGAACTGGACGATATTTTCAGTGTATATTAAAAGGAGGTTCTTCTTTGATCACGGAGCAGAAGAAGATAGTTTCACAGTTCTCCGTAGTCTCATCTGCGTGAACGTGCCGCGTGTTTTCCAGGAATTGAGCAATGGCCGACTCTCCTTTCTCCTCTCCCTCTTTTCATTTCCCTTAATGGCTGAGGGTGGTGACTAGACAATACCACCTCAAGTGGGCGTTCTCATTAACCACCAGCGCTGCAGTCACCTCAAGTGCTCAACCCAGGCTGAATTCTGGTCGGCAGAGATGATCATCAAAGCCAACACTTCACTACTTCGTTTTATTTGGTTACGAAAAGCGAAAATAATACGTTGCCCTAATGTCTTCTATTTTCCAAGGTATGGAGAAAGAAAATGAAGTGAGGGGTGACTTGGACAGAAATAAAATACCGTTGTTGTTGTGGTATTCAATCCTAGGATTGGTCTGATGCAACCCTCCATGCTGACCTATTCTCCGCAAGCCTTTCTTTCCTACATAACTAGTACATCCCACACCGTCCCCAATCTGCTTAGCGTATTCCACATTTGTCCTCCCTCTTTTGCTCATACCCCACACACTTCCCTCTAATGCTAATTTTACAAGACGTGGCCAAGTAATCGATTCATTTTATTGGTCAAACTCCTCTAAATTGTTATTTCTTCTCCTATTCTGCTTACAACTTCCTGTATCCACCCATTTGATTTTCAGCATTCTTCTATAACACAAAATAAAATAAACAAAGCAAAGGAAGGTCTTTTTTTCTTGACTTTCCCAAAAAGGCAGAAAAATTATTGGCCGAAATTAATATAAATGCATAATTTAGCGACACAAAAATTGTGAAAACGTTTGGTTTGCAAGGAAAAATAATTTTTAGACGCAACAGGAAATTGATAGAATTTACTGTTTTATTGGTACATCCACATTATTTTATTACAACGGAAAATCATTCTCTCTCCCCCTCCCTCTTCCCCTCCCACCCTCTCCCACTCCCTCCCTTCCTCTCCCCCCCCCCCCCATGGCTCTACGATCTCGGAATTTCATGCTTCGAAGAGCTTCCTCAACAGTATCCAACCACCTCTTCGCCGGCCAACTTCTACTTCTTTGTCGTTGTGGTTTCCCCTGAAGTGCCTTATTAACCGTATTTCTATCCATGTGCTGTACATGTTCTACCGATCTCTATCTTCTTCTTTTAATTGCACTTGCCAGAAGTCGTTCTCCATAAAGTATCCTGATATTTGCAGTTGTTCTAATTTTCCATTATTCATGCTCCTTAGCAGAGTTGTATTTTCCTTTAGTTTATTCTTGTTTTGTTTCTACCGAGTATAAAAAGTACTGACGTTAACCAACTGCCTTCTGAAACTGGTGGAGACATGGAGCAAACTCATCTCCCGTCCTTCAGTAGAGCGTGAGAACAGCAGCCAATAGCCCGACCTACCTGATGCAGGTTTTCTCTGTATCTCATTACGTGAAACACCGAGGGCCCTAGTCAACCCTTGGCTATCTTTCACCACCTTCCACATCCCCCCTTTCCAATTCCCTTCCTATGATATTAAAGGGGAGTTGCCTGTTTCAGGATTCCCTCATGTAGCCATTATTATTACTAAGGATAATTATCCTGAAAGGAAAAACAAAATGAGTAATGAAGTTAACTACTGCTGTGTCACAAGGAACCGTCAACTAGGACATGTGACGTTGTTAAAGCACACCACCCAAGCTGTCATACTATTTGTAAAAAAATTACATACACTCTGTCTCGTTTTAAATAGTTTACCCAGCGTCGCGCCTGCAGAATCCTCGAGGAAAGGGAAGTGTGGGCGTTTGATGTGGCAGTCCTTGACTAAAGCGCTGGGGGAAAGGAGTCCTGAGAGATCCTTCACGGACGTTTGTCACCAGAAATAGCGAGGATAATGGGGACGTTACGTGGATCGATTCACGTGTGCTGGAGTCAAGGACGAGAAAGAACGCTCACGCACAGAGATAACAGAGAAGCCCCTGAGGGTTCGCTGACTTCATTATCTCGTAAAAACCCACAAAAGAAATTATGCTTAAAACGCACGTGCCTAAATAGTTAGTTCAGCAATATTTATGCAGCCTGGAAATTCTGAATTGAAGAATTATTCACAACATGAATAACAAATAAAATTACCATTATTGGTAATATCCATTAAACGATGCTGATATTGTAGGGAAGGAAACTATTTGGAATTATTGATCAATGGACTGATTAGTATGAATTTGAATAACCCTATGGTTGAACTGCATGATGTAAATTTACCTTTTGTAATGAAGGAATAATAAAGGAAATTTGGAAATAGTTACATTTCATAAACGATAAAAAAGTTTCAGTTTGTAGGTATTACAAGAACTTTAAAAAATGAGGACAGTGAATCCGTCCTAATGTCGGTATAAAACAGTAGGCGACTAAAACGTATGAAAATAGAGGATTAATAGACCCGAACGTAGTAAAGATATACGAAAAAGACGCAGTAAAGAAATAATGGAAGAATTTACATAACGTTTAAACTGATAAATCTGGCTGTGTCATTTAACGGGTTTTAAATACGGATCTACTGAACGTTGAAACGAACTACGAATATGAGATAGGATTGAAATGAGTATAGAAAACATTAAGCATTTCATAATTAATATGACTAAATGTATTTAAATAATAAATTTTAACATACGATAATAAAACATAAAAATATTTATTGTACTGTTTCTCAAAGTATATCACATAAACAACTTGATGAGAGTACACAAATGTACAGAAACGTCGATTTTTAATTGTCTGTCGTAATTTTAACCACTTAGTTTATTTAAATTTGTATTTATATGTATATATTCCAACTCTCTTTAATATTAATAAATAATTTTATAATATTGGTATAGGTAATATCCTCTTGCTGCAGAATATAACTCAAGCACATAATAGCTGGATTATATACCGTTCGATTAAGGCTAATAAATTGGCCCGCGCTCAATTAGCGCAACGGAGATGGTTTAACGTACCCTTATACGTCTGAGATGACGTCAGATCCTAATTACTAAGGGTATTAATAGGTACTAAACGAACAGACAGTATACCTATTCTTTAAAATCACTTGCGTAATTAAGATAAACTTATTAATCCGTTATTTCCTCAACCATATATATGTATGGTAATTAATTATTAATGTTGATGTTTATAAATTCCTCAATAATTACCTGTTGAGTGCCAGCCCCGTTCTTTCATTATCAAGGCTAACGTTGCAAGCCTGACTAATAATGCCTCGATATTAATTTCGCATAAGATAATTTATAAGTCTAATTTTTGAAGAGTTAACTTCTATATCTCCTCATTAACATTAGTTATATACTTTTAAATTATATCAAAAATACGTACTCACGTTTGATTACTCTTACCGCTCTTAATCCTAAAATGTAAGTAGATTCAATTTATCAATACTCAAATTCATTCCGTTTATCAATTAATATTTATTTTAAATAAAGATGAACGTGAACAATTTTAAATTCTCTATTACAAAATCACAACTTTATATCGTTGGATTTTCAAACCAAAGACTCTCCACTACAATTACTTCTCATTACAAACCCTTTTTCCCAGGTACATTGCTTCTTAGAACTCGATGATTGTCACATAAAGGTCTTTTAACTGTATTAAGTTAAAGTTAAATTTGAGAAGTTACCAAATAGATGACGCAATGCATCTTGTACGTTCGAAATCAATTAATACACCATAATATAACCACGTAGGTTAAATGTGAAAATAAAAAACTCGGCTTGGTGAAAATTTTGAACACGAATTTTACACTAACTAAATGATATTCGTACAACTGTACGACTGTAATGATATCTGTCATAAAAATAATAATAGCGTTTTGATAAACAAAACTTTGGGCAAGCGTTTTAAATGAGAATTTCGTTTGCTTGTTTTGTAACACTAAAGTAACATTTTAAATACATTACAAATCAGCCAAAAAATAGTAGCGGTTTCATAAACATGCTACGTATTGGCTTTTAATTGGATTCAACATAAGAGAAGAGGGGATAGAAGCTGTAAGAAAAATGTTTGGTTCAAATACAACTTTTTTTTGTAAAATTATAGATGTCTGACCAAGGGAATAAATTTTTAAAATAAATTAAATGTTTTCCCTTTGACGCATGGGTACAAATATATGCAGGTTAAAGGAAATAGAAGGTTTTTGTGATAACAAGTTGAACTTTCTAGCTTCCTAGAAGTTTCAGTAGATCTTAAATTTGGTGGCTACGTTATTGTATATGCTCAATGATCGTTAATAGCTACATCAACGAATAAATCATAAAGTGGAAAATTAAAATAAATTGTAGCGCCTTAGTTGATATTTGATTATTTCTTAATGTAAAGTCAGGAAGGATTGGAAACCTGGAATTGGCGTCAACATGTCGGGCCCGTGGAAAGGCTTTTGGGCTGTGTGAAATGATAATTCGGTTCTTGAAACTTGAAGGAGACGGATGGGAAGCGACGCTTGGTCCGGGACGTATATGAAGGAGGTCAACAGGCGACGCTGAAGAAGGCGCCCTTTACAGAGAAGCTGACGGAAAGGCGACGCCACACTACAAGGGAGGTACGCTGTACCGTTTTCAATGCTTGACGTTTTTGGAGGGTATCGCCCATGGTTTTTATCAAGAGATCAGATTTCTTCGCCGAACCACAAAAATTGTAAATATTTCGTTCATTAATGTTTTTCCTAGGTAAGTACATTTTAAAATAAATTTCCCCTTTAATTTTATTCCCAACTTCACACTACAAAACATTGAATGAAAACTCATAATAAGTAGGCAACGTCTCTATTTAATTTTTTCTTGTAAGGAAACAGAATAGAAAAAGCAATAATTAATTCACAGTCTAAGCATTCAGTTTTTTATTCCAAATACTGTGATAATTATGAGATAATGTAAGCATTAGAAAAATGGCTCAAGATATGAGATTCTCTAAATTACGGACAGTTTTGAATATTGAAAATTTTATCAAATTCCCACTTGTTTTTTTCACTTGTGTACTACATGATATTCCCTGAGATTCTTCCCATTATCTTTATATAATTCAACAATATTTCCTTATTAGAGATAAATTATAAACTACATTTATTATTGTCAGCCACTGATGTCATCTATTCACAACAAACGCAGCTGAAAAATATCTTACATAAGGAAGGGAAGTCTCTAACTATAATACAAAAGGGTGTTCATTATAATACTATTAGAATATTTAACAAACGTCCAGCCTCCATTAAACAGTTAAAATAAACAAATGGGTTTAAACTTACAAAATTTAGCTGTACTTGGAACTACTTGAATTTAAAAGAAATTCATAATATATTACCCAATGTGATACATTGTATATTTATTTTTAGTATACCTGAAGGAGTTTCAAATGAGAGACGAAAAGTTATATTGTTTAATAATTAAATTAAAATAAAAACTGACTAAAAGGCTGACTTTACCCATTATTGTATATTTAATTGTCAGATAAACTATTTATTAAATACAAACTAGTGCTGACATGAACTAAATAACTTTACTTGGCCACCCATTCTATCCTGTTGAAGAATTCATGGAGTTGAGTGTAACTGACCATAGATATAGTTTATTGTTGAGACACAAGTATTATACACTTAGTATAAGATATTAGCAATATTTATCAATATTATAAATTTTGTCGTCTCTGTAGAACTTAACCATATCTTATTGTAAGTTAAACATAATCATATGAATGTAAATAATAACATAGAGTTAATAGTAATTTATGCACAATCTCTGACTGCATGAAGTTCTGTTGGTGTTTGGGATCAATGGAATATGATTTAATACTAATATTTTATATTTAAATACCATAAATAAATAAATAAATAATGGAATATCATTTATAAGTATTTTTTAAATTCTGATTAAGAGTGATGAAAGCCAACATTTCTTTTGAAATATTTATAAAGTATTATCCATGAATTTAAAAAAATATATATTATAAGACTAATTCTGTCATTCTGGAAATTGTCAATTAATTTACACTTCAAACCGAAAAATGAATAAATACTGTGTAGTATATCTCTCTTTAATCGTTTCCTATGTTCGTATCATCGCGGATTATTCATTATTATTTCATTTAAATTATGTTTTAATTGGTTCTCGTCGTTAATGGTTCTGTTTATGTTAGACGTTCCTCTTAAAGGTCACGACACATACGCTCACCCTCTTTAAATGCGGACGTTTCATCGCTGACGTAATTTCCGCAGACCAACTTCCTGCGTTTCCTCGCCAGATGGCACCAGTTGGCCCGGAAAGTTAAGGAGAACAATAAAGAGCAATAAATAAGACAGAAAGGGGGGAGGGGAAGGAATCGATCCCGTTCGCATAAAGACAATTACTAGAGACTAAGTGAAACGTAAACAAGCAGAGTGTAAATTCCCTCGACAGGTCCAGCAGATAAATACTGTGTGCTACTTCTATATATCCTAGTTTTAGAAGTTGTGATGCTCTCCGAGGATTCCAGGACTCATAAAATTTGAGTAAAGCCAATATATATATATAAAGAGAGAGAGAGATTTTTTGTATCGTAAATTCCGTCTCACGATCAAAAAAAATTTCTTCCAATCTGAATTTTTTTGAAGGCTAAATGCAATATTTTTAACTTTTTTTAAAATAAATAAACACTACAACCAATTTGTCAGCAATCCTTCTTTCACCTTGGTCTTACTAATTTTTTAATGTAATTCAGCCATGATTGGACAAAACGACGTAGGTGTAGTAATCTCTATAGTAAAATTGCCTGTATGTGGGTGTGTTTATCTGTCTGTTGCCTGTGTGTATGTCTATTCCGCATACAAATCTAAACGAGTGGGCCGATTTCGACCACGTGTTATTTGGGACTCTGAAATAATCTCTGTTGGGATGATACTCGGCTACTATACATAGGGGCGGAAGTTGAGGGTGTTGAAAATTTTAAATCAGAAAAAACGGCCAATGTTTTTATCACTTAAAAGCATTCTTGGTTGAATTAATTAGATAGTGTGTCCTCCGATACTGCTAGCGTATAATTTCAACCCCATCCATAATAAAAGGGGACTATGCTTAGGAGTGGGGGTGAAAGGACGTCACATAAAAATATCTAGAAAACAAACCAGATTGGACTCTAAGCTGGTGTAATGGTAGCCACTTAGTTTATTTCTGATATATAAAATTTAATTTAAGTTATAGCTCATCCCCTAGAAGGTGTTGAAAAGGGGTAAAATAGTCTGCCTCTTATTATCTTTGACGCACGGAACAATTTCAACCAAATATTGAATAGTTGTTCTTAGCGAAGCAAACTCCACGCAATTAGGGTAAGACACGACTAGCACTGCTTGGGAAAGAGCGATTGTTTTTAAAAATCCATAAACTGCCGTTATTTGCTTCTAATGTATATATTTTTGGTCAATTAATGTTATAGCGTTTTCCGTATAATCTCTACCCCATTCATCGCCGAATGTGAGTATTCATAGAGATGGGGCCGTCGTACGAAAAAAAAAGTCAAGTTTGGTATCTAAATCGGTGTTATGGGAGTCTTTGAGCTTGATTCTGACATTTAGAATGCAAATTACGTTGCAGTTTATCCCCTATCATGGAACGGGGCAAAACATACTTCAGCGTAATACATTTAAATCACAGAGCAATTGTGATAAAATTTTGTTTCTACATTTCTCGTAACGCAAAACCAAACACTTTGGAGATAAAACACGGCTACCAACCCTAGGGGAGGGGCTGGAATTAGCGTAAATTGTACGTGTAATAAAGGCTCGTATTTGAGTCGGAATAAAATTATTTTGGTCAATAACATTTATAAAGTTTCCTCGGAAATATTTGTGTACAATTTCAATCCCTCTCTCGAGATATTGGGAGTATATTTGAGATTTATATTGTGATGTTTTCGATGCCGGTTTAGTGAGGGCCACGAGAGTTTTCTCGCAGTCGCTTCACCCCAGAGTGACTGCGGGGCTTACCTGATTATGTCGGGAATGCCTTGTACTCTCCAGATTTTTTTTTATCAAAGTTCTCACATGCTGAGACACCTTCACCTATTCTAGGAGGTATATGTACTGGGGTCGAAGAACTTAGGCATATGGCAAGAGTTGTCCTCTGATCCCATTGGATCAATCGGCCAACTGCCTCCTGAAACTGGTGAGGACTTGGAGAAGGGAATGCTGCGACGCCTCAGCAAACTCGTCTCCCGTCATGAGAATAGTACCCAATGCCTGACCTACCTGATGCAGGTTTTCTAGTGTTTTCCCTGCATCTCTTTAGGTGAAACACCGGGTAGGATCCTTAAACTATAGCCCGGGGCCCTAATCAACCCTTGGCTACCTTGCTCTACCTTCCGCACCCCCTTTTTTCGATTCCCTTCCTATGCTATTAAAGGGGAGTTGCCTGTTTCAGAATCACCCTCATGTAGCCTGTTAACCCCCCAAAAAATATGTCGGTTTAGTTTGCGTTGACCAAGAATAAAATAATGTGCCGGGATAATATAAATAAATATGCGGGCAACGCCGGGTCCCCATCTAGTTAAATATCAAATTGCTTTCTGACAATTTGTCTGTATTGTTTATTTATATTGGATTAATAGATTATTGCATAAACGTTTTTTTAAAAAAATGCCTTATATTTTTTTTTGAAAAAGTCCTTTTTAGTTTAACATTAATTTCTACGCATATAATAAAGAAATGGATTTCTTGTAATTTTATTCAATCCAACCCTTACCAAAAGAAGAAAAGCAATTAACATTTATGACTGCAAAGTGATGTGAGTGGATCCCTCAACACTTATTTCTCTGAACTTACAGGAACTTTCAATTCAATTTTATTTTAATGTACTTCTTTTTTTCTAAATTATTGTTTAATTACATACTTCAATATCACGAGTAATATTGTATAATGACACTCAAATCTGCCCTAATTCTAGGTCATCAAGCAACAAGGCATATTTATATGCAAATTATAAACAACAATATTTTTAACAGACTGAATTAATTAAAAAATTGGAAATTTAAGTAATTTATTTTTAACGAAATATTGTGATGTTAGTTTCCAAATTTCTTGTACAATTTTTTTGGGGATAAATTTAACAGATGAAGTCTCGAATGAGAGCGCGAAACGTTGTAGGAATTGAATTAAAAAATGTTAAGTTTGTCTGTGCATTAATTGTTAATTTAATTTTATAGAATATTTTTAGAAGCAGATATTAAGGGACATATTATTTCTTAATGTTATTTCCTGAAGCGTTCTTGACTTTTATAACTATTGTTGTTGTCGGTCTGATGCAACCCTCAATTGTAGCCTATTCTGAACTAGCCTTTTAATTTCTACATAGCTACCATATCCCATATTCGCTATAATTTGCTCAGCGTATTCCATCCTTGGCCTGCCTCTTCTTTTCTTCTCCCACACACTTCCCTCTTATGATAATTTTACAAGACCTTCGTGTCTTAAAACGTGGCCCTTCTCTTGGTCAACGTCCTCCATATTGCTCTCTCTCCTCTTATTCTTCTTAGAACTTCGTGGATAGTTACACTATCCACCTATCTACTTTCCAGCAACCATAAACGTTCAATATTCTCTTCAGTTACCTTTACAAATTGAGTTCATAAAGCATAACATGAAAATAAAGCTAGAATACATTTCAATTATCAACTACGGCTTTCCCGGTGTATGTGATTAAACAAGAAATTCTCGTGATTCTAGCCAGGGGGAAAAATTATGGAAACACGACGTTTGGATAGTGGCCATTTCCATTATCTTCAAGTGTAGGGAAGTCTTTTTCACCTGGTTAGAAGCCCGAGAATTTCTGGTTAAACCATTGAAATGTTTAAGAAAAATGTGAATTTTTAAACAAAAATACTGATATTATTTTTAATTGTCCAAGTGTCCCAATTAATAATAGCTTATTGCAGTTCACTGTATTTATTTACGCTTATTCGTTCTGAAAATGATGCATTTTTCAATTAACTAGATCCTAGAAGACAAATGCAACCCTTTAAACACCAATAGACGGAATTTATTTCTTGAATAATATTTTTAGTAAGAATTATATTCACCATTCTCACAATGAATGGAAAATAAAGATATAACGATGACCGAAAGAAGTATCTGTTTAAAAACAACTGTTTCTATTTCACTGCTTCACGTAACTCATAATAATTCGATTACAGATTTTGATGTTACGACGGGTTAAAAACTTTGTATTCAGTGGTCTTTTATACTGTTGCATATTCATAAAAAGTAGGAAAAAATCTGTTGTATTTAACTATGAATTGGATTTAAAAAATTAATAGTACATAACAGCTGTAAGAAGAACACATAGCATAAACATGACGAAGAAAATGCTTGATCGCGGAATTTAGGTTGATAAATTATTCGGAACCGATATAAAGGACAATCAAAATCAGTTAATTGATCCTGAAGAAATGACACGGAACAGACAGCATGTTTGATTTTGACAAATTGATTGGAATCCGTTGAATCCTTTCACGATGCTGATTAATGACCCGTTTCTGCTCGTAATGGCCGTTGTTTCAAACAGAATAAGAGAGACTGGAGTCTCCTAAGTAACGCCTCGACATTTCATTTCCGCATTATAGAGTTGCCGGTGAAGAACGACGTGCTAATGGAACAGTGCAGCAATGAACGTTGACGAGTTATGCGGCTAATTTCCTCTTATGCTTTACTTATAAAGTAGAATGCTGTTGGTCAAACTCACCAGCTCTAGCCATAGTCCATGAAGAGCTGCATTCCAGCCCCGATTCACATCTGTAACAAACGGGAAAATTGTGATTAATGTCCATATGAGGCAGGGACAAGATAACATACCACGAAAAAATCTTGATAGCGAGACCAGATTTGCAGTTTATAAAATGAGATTTAAACGTAAATGAACAATCCCAAACATAATATTAAAAAACAATAATATTGAAAAATTTCATTATTCAAATATTATTTGAAGTAGTGAATAATAGTTACCACAACGTTATCATAAAATAAATTCACTTTATTTCAATATGTTCGTCACATTTGAAACATAATATTTGATAGTTTATGAAGTTTCAAATGTGACGAACACATTGAAATAAAGTGAATTTATTTGATGAGGACCTTGTAGTAAAATTGTTCATACCTTCACCTGTTATACAAGTCTTTACTTCTCTAAAATTGTAAAATTAAATTTCCATAAAAATTAATATCACACGAATAGAAGTAAAGACTGATAAACTTGAACACAGAAAATTATTATTTTTTAATCAACTTCTTCTTTTACGAAGTAAAAATACAAATTAATTCGATTATCGATTTAGCCAACGCATTATTGTTTTAGCATATGAAGTATATCTTTATTATATGTAAATTCAATACCAGAGATAATAAATTGAATTACAATGAATATAGAAACTTTATAACTCTCAACAGGAATAAAATATCCAGAAAGAAGGCTCTAAAGAAGGCAGTCAGCTGTAATTAGAATTGAAGATACAAAAAAAGAAAGAAGTAATCAGGAAAGGAGTAAGACAAGGATGCAGTCTGTCACTCATGCTGTTTACCTTCTATATAGAGCAGGCGATGAAGAAAGTTAAAACGGAATATGGAAAAGGAATCATACTTCAAGGAGAATAAATAAAAACCCTACGCTTTTCCGATGATATTATAGTAGTAGGGGAGTCAGGCGAAGACATGGAAACCATAATAAACAACATGAACGTGGTCCTGGAGAAATAATTCTATATGGAGATAAAGAGAGGTAAACCAATGTAATGGAGTGTAGAATAGAAAATAGTCGAATAACAAAGAGTTAGATTGGGAAGGGATATTTGAAGAAAGATAAGGAATTCTGCTACTTGGGCAGCATAGTAACTAGAATAGGATAGCACAGGCAAGGAAGGGATTTACTTACGGGTAATTTTAGTGTGAATATTATGGAAATCGTTGCTAAAAATGCTCGAATAGAGCGTGGCGTTATATGGGACCGAAACGTGGATGGTAGGAATTGCAGAAAGGAAAGAATATAAAATTTTGAAATGTGGTGCTATAGGTGAATGCTGAAAATTAGATGAGTGGATAGAATCACTAACAAGGAAGCTATAAACAGAATAGGAAAAGAACGGGCAATATGGAGGACGTTGACCAAGAGAAGGAATAGATTAATAGCCTTGTTTTAAGAGATGAAGGTCTTGTAAAATTAGCATTAGAGGGAAGTAAACAGAAGAGAGAGACAAGTATGAAATTCGCTAAGCAGATTAGGGAAGGTCGTGGCATGTGGTAATTATGCGGAATGTAAATGCTTACGCAAGATAAGTTAGCATGGAGGGTTGCATCAGACAATATAACTCCCAATTTATATGTAATTGAAATTAGTTAACTTGGTGACAGTCTCTAAAGTGTTCCCACGGCATGTACTACTGCTACTGTAATATATACTCGCCTATTGTCAGAAACAAAGACTATTTTAACTACTCATAACTTGATAATGTTATTCAGGTATTCCAATGGCATAGTAAGAAAGAGAATCGGCGATGGAAAGATAAAATAAGTGCATAGATGAGAAGCCAACAAGAGAGAAGGACATGAAAAAGTCAAGCAACCAAACATTCAAGGATAGGAGAGTAAGTATAATTAGAGAAATTACTCCAAACTTTCGAGTCGTAATGAAACTCTGCTCGAGGAGAGAAATCAGGTACTCAATACTCTGCTATCCTTCTAGACGATTTACTTCGTCAGTCTGTAATCCTAACTTGTTTGTTTGGTTTCCTTTCTGATGTTTACCACTTGTTCCCTTATCACGTTTGCACTATTTTATCTCTGTAACCTTCCTTCTCTTTCTCACTAACATAATAATAATAATAATAATCATATTCCGTAGATCCTGTAAAGAAGCTAAGCTTCAAGGATGTGGAATGGGTCAGGGTGTACATTTATTACATTATTTTATTGTATAAAAGAAAAATATACTTATAACAAATTTTTGGTATTATAATACTATTATATAAATTACACTTCTCGATTTTATATAATTTCCTTTATTGAATAGAAGGAGTGGCTATAGCTAAAATGAGCATATTCTGTGTTAAATTTACCTTGTTATCGGACAAACTGTTTAATTTCTGTGCGGCGCTGTTGAAAGGATGGATTATCCCCTGAATAATGCCACACACCTTTTTTGCAATTGACAGGTTTTTCATTTTTATACAGATTATTTTTAGTTCCTTGTATATGAATGATGAATATGGATTATTCTCAAAAATAAGTTGCCTATTTGTATTAAATATAACATCATGAATAAATGTAATTGGCAACTCAAAGTGTAAAATTTCCTAACTTTAGTTGAACAAAGTTCTGCAAGAAGTTCGTGAGGAAACTGACATATTTTTCTAATACACGTTTTTGACTAATAAAAATCTTATCTACGCCTACTGAGTTGCCCCAAAATATAATACCATATGAAAAAATAGAATGAAAATATGCAAAGTATACTAATTTTCTTGTTTTTAAATCACTGAAGGTGGACATTGCTCTGACAGCATATGTAGCTGAGCTGAGTTTCTTAAGTAATTGATTAATCTGATCAGTCCAATTTAATTTATTATTTACTACATAATTATCTTTATAAACAGTTTTTAATAACATGTTTTAAAAGTGAAAAGTATATTATGGAGACTGTGTTTTGATTAAGTGCAGTATGCCAATTTAAGAAAGCCTGAAAGCATATTTACCACTTCAGCGAAAACGATTTCAATTATATTCCCGGGATAATGACGAAGTCCTTGCATAAACACTTAAAGCCATGTCTTCATACTTTCGAGTTGAGGAATGGCAATTTTTTTTTGTCGCTAAGCCCCGACTAGTTTCATAGAAATGTTATCTACCCTTTACTTGTTAAATGGAAACTAAAACGTGTTTTTGAATAGTCCGTCAATCTGTCAGGATGGCGGAAGGAATGTTAAAAGTCTACAGAAGCCTCCTGATAACATCCAATATGAAGTTTCGTCAACGAAGGTTCCGAAACCACAGATGCGTAAAGGTAACATATACATACTGAATGTACTAAAATAATGTAATTCTTAACTAAATAAAAAGTAATATAAAAGGGCAGATTAAATATAGAACAGCGAGTTTTGGCAGATTAAATAAGTGGTAATATTTAATTTACTGTATACGCGATGTATATACATCGCGTAAATAAATGTATTAAGAAATGTAACCTGGGAGGTTTCACTCATAAAACTAATTCGATACAACATCAAAGATAATTCATATTACGTTGACATCGGGAATTCCTGGAAACTAATCTGACTTGATAAACGACTTAACGTGTTAACGAAATCATATACGACATTTCCTAATAATATTATCGGGTTCTCGAAAGGGGAAATTGGGAGGGAAACTCTATTACACTAGGAATCTGATGAGGCTTTTTTCCACAGTAAGGCTTAAAACAATTTCCCGCATTAGATTAATATTGTTACTCATCGAGAGAAATTAATTTGTTTTGTTACTTTTTGTAATAGAAAGGGAACATATGAAGTTCTTTGCGTCGTTTATAACAATTAATTTTAGTGCAATAATGAAATGGATTTTATGAAAGAAATACCACTTGGCCTTATCCTATTTTATTATTATTACTAGTTGGGTACCCGGCGTTAACCGGGTATATTATCCCAATACATTAATTTTTGTACTACACATGATTTAACCTGTATCAAAAACGTCACAATATGAACCTCAAATATATTCCCAGTATATCGAGAGAGTCAAAAATACTTCCGGTACAATAGTAGTAATAGAAATATATTTGGTACCCTAACAGATTAAAAATTGCCACCAACTTAAGGGACGAATTTTTAATGAAATCGCATATTAAAGATCATAATGTAACACAACGACTCAAATTATGCCGGTTTCGACACCAAACTCTATATTTTCCTTGCTATTTTCACGTAACTACATTCCACCCCTACGCCTCACATGACAGAAGAGGTTAAATTGTACACAAATATTGTCTGGGAAACGCAATACATGTATTGACCTCAAGTATTTTCTTCGACTCACATATAAGCCTTTATTACATATACAAATTCCGCTAATCCCCTCCCCCGTAGTGGTGGTAGCCGTGTCTTATCTTCAAAGTATTTGGAATATAGAAACAACATTTTATCTCTCTCTTTTTTTAAAAAAAAATGTGTCGCGTCAACCCCAGGGTCATTGGTGATTATACACAGCTACAAATTATAACCAGATAATAAATAAACATAATATTTTTACATAAAAAATTCGTCTACTAGACTACCAACAAAAACAAAACATGAGAACACAAAATGACTAAAATTATTTTTACGTTAAATTTCTTCAATCAGTTATATGTTTTCCATAAATATTAAAATACTCTTTATCGCTTCAGTAGATTTGGTAGAAAATATTGTCTCAAAAATCTGAATGGGATCCCTCCTTTCGTTGCATGAACTGGACATTCAAAAAAGGGTGTGCGGTAAAGTATTTGATCCTAAGCTAAGTTAGTGGGAATGCTCAATTTCAGCCCAATGAAGCATATAGTTAATTTTTCTTCTAAAAAAGTATTTGATCCTTTTCTAATGAATTGTTCTGTCCTTGAAATATGTGTTTTACCCAGTCCCATTCACATTTTCAAAAAAATATATCAGGCTCCTTTTTAAAGAAATAGTTTATGAAATAATCTGTTAATCCAATATAAATAAACAATACTGCCAATTTGTCAGCAAACAATTGAACTATTCTTGGTCTACACATAACTAAACCGACATTGAAAACGTCATAATATGAATCTCAAATATACTCCCACTATGTCGAGAGAGGAATTGAAATTGTGACGGGGAAACATTATGAATGTTATTCACCACAAGAATTTTATTCCGACTCAAATATGAGCCTTTATTACATACACAAATTAAGCTAATTCCACCCCCTCCCCCTATGGTTGATAGCCGTGTTTCGTCTCCAAAGTGTTTGGTTTTGCGTTGCGAGGAATATAGAAACAAAATTTTATCAAAATTGCTCCGTCCTTTAAATGTATTACGCAGAAGTTTGTTTTACCCCGTCCCACCCCCCATGATTATTCACATTCTAAATGTCAGAGTCAAACTCAAAGACTCTCAACTTGCCTGTTTCATACAACAATTTTGTTCAGGAGCTTCCGACAAATAACAACACATTATTTATTGCGTTCCAATTTTTCATCAACGAAATCATCAATAATTGAAGTTGTAATAATAAAAAATATGGTAAGGACAATTGGTATTTCTCAAATTAATTTCGACTAGCAAACTCAAAAAGAAAATAATAGATTTCTCTCCTAAAACAATTTTTTTTACTTAATCGGGATAAACCTGTGACTCTCGCATATATCAGCATAATAGTTTTTAATGAAAGTGCGTGTAAGAGAAAAATATTTCATTACGAATAAAATTCCTCCGGATTCAAAGTGGTTGGATGTCTTAAAATTAGCCTTCTACTAAAAAAGATTGAACTAAATATTACTTGGTTTGATGTTAAAATACTTTAGGAAATATTTTCCACTTTTCTTGTAATGAAGCCACATAGAGAATAATGTCCGTCTACACAATATATTTTGCAAGGCAGACCCAAATATCTACACTTACGGTGACGTGTGACATTATCTATATAAAAGCATTTTCTATATGTCACACTTTCACTTCTTCAATCTGTAAGCGGTGTTATTACATCAGCGATAATATTTACAACTTGTTTCAGGATTATGACTCACGTTGAAAGCCTGAATCTAATTACGTTCCTGTGACGTCACGCACCACCTTCGCTGGAAAACGGAATTAAACTCTGTAGCTGTTATGGGACCTGAGAAACTATTCGTTATAAGTATTCACACCGAACTAGGAATGTGACTTTTTGTATACTTTTAAATCAGGGTAACATTTTTAACACTTGGTAAAGATATATGGCTAAATATACAGAAACAAAAGATACAGTACGTTACAGAAACTTTCAAAGCCTTTTTTTCTTTGGACGCGTTGCATGTTTCATTTGAACACGCACACTCATTCACATTCCCTCGTCTCATAATAATATTATGCAATATTTCCCTTATATTTATATCTTGCTGCCTAGATCTCGCTGTGAATGCTCATAGGAAAAATGACATGAATTTTTAACATTTTTTACGAAAAAAGAATTGACTAAATTTAAAAACTAAAAATTATGTTTGAAGACGGATTCCCAGGTCCAGTATGACAAGTCCCCTACTTTGTTGAGAAATTATAATCTGAGCCCTACTAAAAACAGGAAAATCATTAAAAACACGTCTTAAGTTAAACCTGTAATGAAATAGAGCGTTGCCTAATAAGTGAAGATATAATAAATAATTTTGATTGATAGATGAAAGTTGGTCCTACAAAATAAGCGGAGCCATCGAGACGGAGAATAAAAAGGACCCAGAAGCGTGCGTACGCCTAACTTTTGGGGACGTCCCTTAAGAGAGCAAAAATTATCGGGCGTACACCCCGGGGAAAGTCTAAAGGACGGTCCTCCCTCCGGCGGAATTAATGACCACCGCGAATTATTTTGAAAGACATTCTGAAGGGAGTAGACTTTTGCGTTGTGTGGAGTTACATTTACTAAAACCAGAAAACCTCATCCCTCTTAATTATTGGTAGCTATCACTACTTTTTAAAATCATATTTATGATAATGGAAAACCATGATACAATTACCGGGTAGGATCCTTAAACTATAGCCCGGGGACCCTAGTCAATCCTTGGTTACCTTACTCTAACTTCCACATTCCCCCTCATTTAAAAATTGCTTTCCTATGACATTAACGGGGAGTTGCCTGTTCCAGGATCACCCTCATATTGTCCGTTATTCAAAAATCTTTCTAAATTATATATTTAAATTATTCGACCTGAAGAGGTATGAACAGAATGAAACGACGTTGTAATTATTATTTAATAAATTGCTTAAATAGTTTTCAGATTCAATGACTTTTATTCATTTACATATTATATTTAATTCCTCTGGTTATAAAAAACTGCATTTTTATAAATTGGGTAAACGCTCAACTAAAAACCAACAATTTCCAAAGGGATATCTGTAGGAATTGCATACCCCACATCGGTATTTGTAGAAACCAGTCTGGTTAAGATTTTGGCTCATGAGTTCAGAAACACCTCTTTCCTCATTACAACTCTACATTTTTGGTATTAAAAGACTTTGTCACGTAATGAAAGGAAATTGTGTATTTAAATAACAAATATTTGGCTAAACAAATACGAAGAGTATGGAGACGTCTATGCAAATCGAATTTAATAACACGGCTGACGTCATCTCCCCTCGAAGATGTGATATACTACGTTAATGAAAATATTTATTACTTTGTTTATCTTATTTATTTGTTTAATGTGCGGCTGTAATGAACAGAAGTGAAAATCTAGATTATAAATACTTGAGTTATTAAATACGAAAATTGAAGCGATGTAGCAATATAAAAAAATTCGATTTGACGTCACCCATGTTATTTAACCAATAAAAGTATGTAGGATGAACGAGAACTTTCGAAAGTTTTTCAATGATATCTTCCGAGTAATTTGGTATAGCGGACCCAGGACCTCCGGGTTCGGGAACTGGCGGAGCAACCATGCATTTGTTTTCATACCCAAGAAACCCCACCCCTCACCCGTGCTTAATGTACAACTATTGACGTCATAGTCTGTTTACATATTATCAAAAAATTGTCACTCGAATAACTCAAGTCCTTGCCGCATTTACGGATCACAATTGAAAGCCTTTTAGAATAGCCCCATGTGGAGCAGAAAAGGAAGAAACGTCATTATTATTTAAATACGACATTACTCTCATACTAATTTCGCCCTTGCACTCCTATAGTTCTCGTGTTCCGAAAATTCCTCAAAAAGGCGAAGAAAAATTATTAAGACTAACAATTTAAAAATACCAGCAATCGAATAACATTAATTTGCTCTCAACTTACATTAAAAGATCCCTTTGCAAAGTAAAGTTAAAATATTTTCGTAAATGTAATTATAAAAATTTTAATGATATCGAGTGATGTCGAAACTGAACTTCAAATTAAGGAAAATCTTTAACTAAGTTGGAAACATTGGAATCGTTAAGTCTTTAAATAAATTTCTAAGCTGTTTAGAATGGTATATAGGATTTTTTTTTACTAAATTGCAAAAATTGGAATGATAAAGTCTTTAACTTAATTTCAAAGCAGTGTAGAATGGACGAAAATATTTTTTAAAAATTAAAAAAATTTAATAATAAAGCCTTTAATTTAATTTAAAAGGTATATAGAATGAAGGAAAATATTTTAGTATTTTTCTAAAATTTTAATGATTAAATCTTTATATTAAGTTCAAAGAAGTTTAGAAAGGAGGAAAAAAGTTTTACTTCTAAAAAATATTTGATTGATAAAACTTCATATTAATTTCAATCAAATAAAGATAAATACTTTTACTAAATGACAAATATTTGAAAGATAAATTCTTTGTATTAATATCAAAGCTATATAAAATGTAGAAAAATATTTACCAAATTACAAATTTTGGAGGGAATCAGTCTGTAAATTAATTTAAAAGATGCATAGAAAAAAGGAACTTTTTTACTTAATTACAAATATTGGAATGAGAAAGTCTTTCAATTAGTTTCATGGCTGTATAGAATATAGAAATATATTTTATCAATTCACAACTATTCCTATGATAAAGTCTATAAATTACAACTCACAAATGTTCTAATAATTGAATATTATGATAATATATTCACGGCAATATACGATATAAGTATTTACGACATGACCGACAATAATGGGCGTGGCTTGTTCGGGGTGGGGAGTGACAAGGTCGTAACGTAAACAAAGGGGTACTAGAATTCCACCTTAAGTCAAAATATTTTCACGAGGCTAAAGAATTCGTCAGATTATGTGATTTCAATATAAGGGACCGCCAGGACACTTTGCACACCAAAGAAGTACAGTATGGACGAAAATGGATTGGTCCCAGCGATCCTGTCCCATTACTAGGACAAGTAAACCTATTATTCAATAACATTACCTTCAATTTAATTTTGAACTAAACGTAATTTTCATTTAATAATTATCAGCATAGAAATGGGAAATCGTTTAGCTTTTTTTTCGTAGATTGTGACGATAGATGTGGAAGTGTTATGCATCTCGTTGTTAAATTAACCTACTAGTTTCCCCGAACGTATACGTCACGATTTTAACTCCACTGTATACAACTTTACAGGCTGTGACGTCACTAGTTGTGCACCAATCACAAGTTAGGGGTGTATACGCGGGGAATCTAACTCCACCAGTACCCAACAGTTCAATTTTTTGTATGTGACAACACTCAGGTAAAAATCTAGAACATCAGTTTTACGTGTTACTTACTACATTACAGTGAAGCAGAGATATATACGCCAAAAGCTTTATTAATGACATGTTAGTAAATCACTCCTGCTTCGTATTTCTTCATAGACGGACGAAAGGGCGTGAGAGAGAACACGAGCTATACTTCACCTGACGATACAAGGATATTAAACATTGAGAGAGGAAACACTGTACGTTACAAGCAAGTGCACTAATCTATTTCTGCGACTTTGGCCCCGCGGCCGAGGACGGTTGTGGTGACATGTCGTTCACGCTGTCCTTGTCCCGGGCGTCGTTGCTGCTGATGGTGGAGAAGTCTTCTTCCACGTCGTGTTCGGGGTCGCGGTCGGCGTCGACGTCGACGTCGGCGCCCTGCGGGCTGGCGTGGCCCTGGACCTGGCCCTGGCCCCGGCCCCGCACCCACAGGTCGTCCACGGTCAGCGGCTGCTGCGGCTGGCGTCCCGAGTCGCTCCTGCGACGTCGCTGGGGAGGTCGGTGCCGAGTCCTCGCGGGCGAGGGCTTGGACATGTCGCACAGCGAGCACCGGTGCACGGACGCCAGGTTGGAGCTGGGCAGCCACGTCGAGCTGACGGCGTAGCGGCGGTTGCGCAACGACAGCGTCCCGGCGCGCACGGCGTCCTTGACGAGGCGCGTCACGGCCGCACGCAGCTGCGTGGGCGGCAGCAGGCCTCCGATGTGCCTCTCGAAGTGCAGGATGATGTCGTCGATGGCCATGCTGCTGCACGACAGAAGGAACCGCAGCGCGGTCGGCAGACGCGACGAAATCCCGCTACGCGAGCGCATCTCCTTCACGGAGAATATGGACAATTTTCTGCCTGTCATTGACCTAAACGTTTTCAAGGCCGTCGCCTACACATTACGGCGATTTCAAAAACTTCCAAAGATTTTAATTTGACGCAAAACACGGAATATTTATACAAGGCTGAAATTGTTATCTTTGCCTGTAAAATGCATAGAGAACAATTACAACAGCTAGAAACCATACACAATTTTCACTCCTTTTATCTTCGAAAATTAAGTCAACTCTATGAAAAATTAATGAGAAACAGGCTTATTATTTGAATTTTACCCAATTCCACGCAATAGTTCCAAATACAACTACGAGAAGTTATAACAGAGACAATAAATACAAATGGCACAAAAAATATTTATATCGTATTTCAAGTGCATTGGAAATGTTCTGTAGAAATATCAAGAAAAGAAAGCCGTAATCAAGAAAGGAGTATGACATGGATCCGTCTATCGCCCGTGCTGTTTAACTTATATATAGAACAGGCAATGAAGAAAGTTAAAACGGAATATGGAAAAGGAATCATACTGAAAGGAGAAGAAATAAACACCTTACGCTTTGCCAACGATATTGTAGTATTAGGAGAATCAGAAGACTTGGCAACCAAAATAAATGGCATGAACGTGGTCCTGAAGAAAGAATTCTATATGAGGATTAATAGGGGGATACACAAGGTAATGGAGTGTAGTGTGGGAAACATTGGAATAACAAAGGGTGTTAGATTTTGACGGAAGATAAGGAATTCTGCTACTTGAGAAGCGTAATAATTAGGGATGGTAGAAGTATAGTAGACATAAAGAGTAGGGTAGCACAAGAAAGGGAGGCTTTCGCGAAAAAGAGGAATTTACTAACGGGGAATATAAATGTGATTAGTAGGAAATCGGTAAAAATGTTCGTATGGAGCGTGGCGTTAGATAGGTGCGATATGTGGACGATAGGAGCTGCGGAAAGGAAAAGAATAGAAGTCTTTGACATGTGGAGCTATAGGAGAATGCTGAAAATCAGATGGGTGGATAGAATCACTAACGAGGATGTTCTAAACAAAATATGGCAACAGCGAAAAATATGGAGGACGTTGCACAAGAGAAGGGATAGATTAATAGGTCATGTTTTAAGGAATGAGGGTCTCATCATTAGAGGGTAGTGCGTGGGGTCAGAGCAGAAGAGGGAGACCAAGGATAGAATGGCTAAGCAGATTAGGGAGGATGAGGAAATGAAAAGGCTTGCGCAAGGCAGGTTAGCATGGAGGGTTGCATCAGACCAGTCTTACGACTAAATACCACAACAACAACCACAACAGAGGATGTTGAAACCAAATTGAACAAAGCAACAAAGGAACTGAAGCAGTTATTTACAAAAGTAAAAAATACTAGCCGACCTGCTCTGGTGTAGTGGTTAGCGTTTCACAGAGGTCCTGGGTTCAAATCCTGACACGGACATGGATGTTATGTGTGTCTTTACACATTGAGAAACCCGAGAAAAACAGATCCCCTACCGTTGTCGCTTAATAACCTTAGTAGTTGATGCGACTATAAATAAACATTTCAAAATTAACAAATAATCCAAAATTATGTAAGTTTCGGCATCATGTTTGGGTAATTTCTTCAAATGTTAAATTTTGAAAAACAAATCCCAAATATGCTCACGAAACGTCGATTCAATTGCAAAAAAAATCTTTGTCAGTAATTATTTGACTCGATTATTTTGAAGATGTTAACTGATTGACTTGTATATAGAATCTACTTGTGATGCTGAACGTAAGTTCATAAATGGGAATTAATAAAAACTAATACAGCACATTCAATAATGATGTTACTTAACATCAATTTTAAGTTCCAAGATAAGTCATACACTCCGAATTTAGACGGAAAATATTAAACATTATATGTGTGATATTGAGCTGTGCATTATAGGTTCAAATAATACAGTCACCAAATTCCTGTATTTCTTTTCGCATTCATTTTTTAAAGTTCTGCTGTTACCTTCCATCTGAAGGTTTTCATATCTAGGAAACTGCTTTTTACAAGTAAAAAATAATAATTTTCGATTATACTATTTTGGCGTTTTGACTAAAAAAGATTTACTAAATTTTTCATAATAACTGTCTGAGTTATTATTTGTCAGTCTGATTCCACATCTTTGAAGCTTAGCTTCTTTACAGGATCTACGGAATATGATTATTATTCCTGTTTTTTCTTACTTCCTTGAGTACAAAAAGTGATTGATTATTGGAAACATTGCAGACATTTTTTATAATTTACAGGATATTTTTAAATCAACTGAGCACTTACTCCTGGAGATTCTTAAATCACTTTACCACTTTTTTCGTAAAAAGTGTGTTTCGCAAAAATATGAAAATACGCAAGTTGTTAAAATAAACACTTACACTTAGACCTGTGATGGTCACGAGGACGCAAATACGTTCGAGTTCCGGGCAGGAGCCCTTGCCTCTGGTTGAAGATAAACTAATTAATCATTTGCCTATTTGTCTAATTGGGCCCAGGCATGCCCTAAATTAAGTATTACTGTGGACTAAATTAAACTAATTACCTATTCTAATTTACCTATTCTACGCTATGTCTACAGGCCCTATCTCTTAATAAACTATTCCTATTTGAAATTAACCTAATGTCATCATAGAGGGACACGTTTGCTCTTTCATAGAACGTGTCCGCCCTATGCCCTATTAAATTTCTAACCATATCTAAACCTAAACTACTATGAACATCTATTAACCTAGTGAATCTTGGTGCGTCCGTGATTAATCTGACGCACCAATTTTGAATTGCCTGGGCCTTCTTGACATGCTTATCTGCTGCTACACCCCAGACCTCGCAACCGTACAAGAGTACAGGACGCACAATTGTCTTGTAAAGCATGAGCTTAGTTTTTAGGCTAAGACCACGGCTTTTAAACATCGGGGTCAAGCTTCTTATTGCTGAGTAGCATTTCGCTTTGGTTTCTTTGATATGCTCCCCAAAGGTCAGTCGCTTGTCCAGTCTTAGTCCTAAGTACTTTACAGACTTAGTCCATTGGACTTTTGTTCCCCCGGCAACAATGTCTACAATGGGGGGTTTTCTAGTTCTAGTGAACATTATGGCCTGGGTCTTTTCCCCATTGATTTTCGTCCTCCAGCGGTTTGCCCAGGTTTGGAAGCTCTGTACGGACCGCTGAAGCTTTTTCGCGACGTAATTTTGGTTGTATCCTGTGGCGAAGTAAGCTGCATCATCCGCGTATAACGCTAGTTCAGTTTCCGGACTCTTTGGGACGTCATTAATATATATGTTAAACAAGGTTGGCCCAAGGCAACTTCCTTGGGGAACCCCGCTTTGAATTTCCCTAATAGGGCTGGCCTTTCCATCCCAGTAGACGTAAAAGTGTCTGTTACTCAGATATGAGTGTAACAAATGTGTTAAATAGTCCGGACATCCTAATTGATCTAGTTTGTAGAGCAGTCCATCATGCCATAGCCTATCGAACGCTTGTGTTTGATCTAGAAGTACTGCGCCTGTTATATACGTTTTGTTGGCATATCCTTCGTATGCAAGGTGTGCCAACCTAACTGCTTGATGGACTGTACTGTGACCGTGCCTGAAACCAAACTGTTCCGGGATGAGAATAGAGTTCCTTTCTAAAAAGTCATTGAGGCGCGAGAGTATAACCTTCTCGAATGTTTTCGACAGTGTCGAGAGAAGGGAGATTGGACGATAATTTTGGGGGAAGAGAGGGTTCTTTCCTGTTTTTTTTAAATACAATGACGTTTGCCGTTTTCCAGGACGAGGGGAAATGGTGGAGTTTCAGGCAGCTATTGAATAATTCCGTTATATATGTGAGCCCGGATGGAGGGAGGTTCTTTAGGGACTTTGGCGTTATCTTATCATGTCCCGGGGCCTTTTTTGACTTTGCATGTTTGATCTTGCTCGCTACCTCATCTTTAGAGCATAGAGGCGCTTCTATGACGGGGGCTCGTGCCATCATAGATTCTACGTGGTTTTCGACTTCCTCGTAGAATTCATCAAGATCATCATCATCGTCATCGGTAGGATCTATTGGCTGAAACTGGCGCTCAAGGGTATCCGCCATTGCGTTTGCCTTGTCTTCAGCATCATACACTACTCCGTTAGGACCGTGTATGGGCTTGGCCTCTTTTTATTGATTTAAGCTTAAATTCAGAAAATTATGTTTAAATTGAGTTTTAAATGGTTACTTGTTAAACCTGGAGTGTTACAATTTAAATAAATTATTAAACAGCAGTGTTATGTATAATTTTTTATTTTGTAATAATATACGAGTATATTAAATGAAGGAAGCGTCAATGAGGAAAGTAAGCAAAGGCTGTCAACTATTACATTAAAGTTCTTTTGTTCTATGAAGAACTTGTGAAATCATGCTACAATCGTTTCATAAAACAAACACCATTGCCAACTCTATCCGAGATAACTGCAGTACAATTTGTCTTGAAACAAACTGTACCATTTGCGCGTTGTTGAACAGATATTCTGCGAAACGTGCGTTGCTGAAAAAACTAAAATGAAGCCACTCAAATTGCAACGATACAAAATTGGAGTGCCGCCTCTGGTGTGCTTTTCAAGCTTCCCTCCGAGCCATGATCAATACGCCCTCACACAGAGGATGTTTTTACGGTCCAGTGGGGATAAATGAATGACATTTACACACAGGAAGCAAAATGAGAAGCAACCTCGCATCGATCGGCTGAAAAACACACGCAAAAACCACATCAACGGGAAACCCTAGGCAATCCTAATAAAACGAATATTATACACGTTCCAGAAATTTCAATAAATAGTCACTAGAGTAAGTAATTAATAACGGAGATTTGCGTTCCGGATTAAATATGAATATTTTAAATGGAAGAGTGAGAAATATAAAATTGTCAAGTCACCTGATTGGACACACGTTCACACACACACACACACACACACATTACCAATTTAGAAATTCCTGTCTTGACTCTCTCAGCCGATAAGATTATAAAATGTATTGAAGTATTTACATGTGAAGAATTTGGTGTATTGGACCATCTCCTGCGACGATTACGGCCGAAATGATTTATATATACTTTAAAAAATTGTAACATAGAAACTATATTTAATTTCTTGTATTATAATGTTTGTAATATGTCTGACGAAGTCTCAAAAGGGAAACGAAACGTCGTATTTATGTAAAATGAATATTAATAAATTAATATTCTGACTATTGGCTGTCTTTTTATTTATCGGGAAAAAAATATCGTTCGGATAGTTCATATATATATATATATATCAGTTTAAAACTGAGGGTTACTAAATACAAGCTTCAAAATTGAGACAAAATAAAATTATCTGGAAAATTATTCAATTTTATTATAAAGATTGATTTAAGAAAATCATTGATCTGAATTCTTTAAAATTTATCATGTGAGCTTGGGATTAATATGAAGAGCAGTCAACGTCTGCAGTTGTAATAGTAAAAAACCATGGATTGATTAAGAAAAAGTTTTTTTAACTGCCATGACGCATCAATCTGTATCTATTAAATCCGTCATTTTAAAAGTAATAACAATTTAAATATACAATATATAAAGCGTAACGTATACTTCACCACGTGAAATGACCAAAGTTGTCGTCTTTTGGTACCTCTGTTAAATTTTTTTAAAAAAATTATAATTAACGTCGAGTTTAGTACATAGCTATTGCCGATAAATATACATTTACATAAAAAATTAAACTAATACTACATATCTCTTTAATATAACATTAGATTAAATCTTCTTAAGTAAATTCAAGACAGAAATATCATTTTGATTTGGGGTCTTTTTTAGGTATATATTTCAATCACGCAATTAAAACCGTCCTATTTACAGAAATAGATTAGACAAGCCCAATTGAGAAAAGGAAAATAAGCAAAAGAGTTTAATAATATTATTATCTGGGTGCTTGGCGTTTCCCAGAATTTCTTTAAATTAACCCGCTGCAGTATTTAACTCGACAGTAATCTCTTTGTCAACACGTGATTAAACCGCCGTCAGCGAGACCCTCACATTTTTTAAACCTTACCATTTCACAGCCCCTAAAAACCAAGGGGCACAAATGAATACTGAAAATATAGTCTTTTAATACGATGTTAGATGCAATTCCGCGTAAAGAACATGTGTATAAATAGGAATTCAAGCAATGCACCTTTCACATTTGCAATATATATATATAATTTCAAATACAATTCATTCGTTCAGTGTCGAATTCATTCGTAAATAATTCACTCATGTTGAACGCAATTACAATACACGGAATATATGAGAAATCTGCAATCTAAAATCGAAATGTAAAAACAATAGCAAGCTACGGCGCAAGCGTAAGCCAAATGCCACAGATTATTCAAACAGTCAGGCTAAAAATTTTGGTATTATATTTTTTATGCGAGAAATCCATATATATATATAACGTTTAGTCACAAAATTAAAAAAAAATCTCTTTGAATTCGACAACAGCGCCACCTACCGTATCAAACTGTAGCTAAGAACGATCCAAGTCAGCCCATAAATACAACAAATCATATTTCATGAAAATCGGTGAATCCGTTTAGGAAAATAATTACGAACACATGCAGGCCAGATTTTTTTTTGTATATAGTCGCACCAACTTCAAGGTCATTAGCGACTGTGCACGATTAGGGAAACATTAATTCACGTAACGGTATCATAATATGGTTTCTCAAAAAAATACAAAAGTCCAGGAAACGACCCGTACCTCTGTGGTGCAAGGCTGAGACGTTAACCATTAGCCCATAGGAGGGCGGCCAGAATTCTATATATAAAGATTTTCGTGGCAGTGTGGTATCATTTGCAATGCACTTCCAGAAAACAAATACTAAGAACTGTTTCAACGCAGTGTATGGTATTCTAATTAAATTCCTACATCTATCGAACACTAAGTATACTTTTCATCCTGTTTACTTTCCCTCTGTTTTCTAATGAGTTAGAAGCTTGTAATTACTTTGGAGAAAGCCAATTACGCGCAGAATTTACCGTTCATTAATCCCGGCTCCTGTCTCTAGCAGAAAAGTGGAAAGAAAGATCTTTAGTCGATGGCACAGGAATCTGTTCTGTAACCTTTTACCATGATCTGTTTCTTGAGTGAATGTATTTTTTGTGTTAACAAGGCGAGTGAATTCCTGACCAAGTAATTGAGCGATAAACATAGGATTGCGTCAAAGATCAGATACTGTTATTGAAACACACCATATGTAACCATAATTTCCTTATGCGTCGTAACGCAGTAGAATATGTTTCATAATTTCTTAATATGTTGATGACTAAGTCATTGGGAGTAGAGTTGAATGAAGAAAGTACATCAAGAGACAATAAAAAATGGTCATGATTAATCTAAATCAAATTCTTTCAGTTACATTTTCCCATAATTGGAGGGTTTTCGTTTAGAAAAAAAAATGTTATTGGTGTACGAATGAATATTATATGAGATACCCGTACTTGTTGCGGTATTCAGTCCTAAGACCCTCCATGATAACCTATCTTGCGTAAACATTTTCATTTCCTTATAACTAGCACAACTTACATCCTCCATAATCCACTTAGCGTATCCTTAGCCTCCCTTTCCTGTTCTTACCTCACACACTTCCCTCTAATGCTAATTTTACAAGACCCTCGTGTCTTAAAACGTGGCCTATTAATCTATCCCTTCTCTTAGTCAACGTCCTTCATATTGTTCGCTTTTCCTCTATTCTGTTTATAATTCCCTCGTTTGTGATTCAATCCATCCATCTGATTTTCAGCATTCGCCTATAGCACCACATTTCAAAGGCTACTATTATTTTCCTTTCTCCAACTCCTATCGACCACGTTTCGCACCTATATAACGCTACGCTCCATACCAACATTTTTCCTAATATTCACATTTATATTACCCGTAAGTAAATCCCACTTTTTCACGAAAATCTTCCTTGCCTGTGCTATCCTACTCTTTATGTCTACTATACTTCTACCATCTCTAGTAATTACGCCTCCCAAGTAGCAGAATTCCTTAACTTCCGTCAAAATATCCCTTCCCAATCGAACACCCTTTGTTATTCCACTGTTTCCCATACTACACTCAATTACCTTGGTTTTCCTTCTATTAATCCTCATATTGAACTCTTACTCTAGGACTCCATCCGTGCCATTTATTACGGTTTCCAAGTCTTCTTCTGATTCCCCTAATACTACAATGTCGTTGGCAAAGCGAAAGGTTTTTATTTATTCTCCTTGCAGCATGATTCATTTTCCATATTCCGTTTTAACTTTCTTCATAGCGTGTTCTATAACGAAGTTAAATAATATGGGCGACAAACTGCATCCTTCACTTACACATTTCTTTACCTGCTTTCTTTTCTTGCCCTTCAATATTTAAAATCACTGTAAGAGAGAATAATTTAATTACTAGTTAATTAATACGAATACAACGTCTCATTCAACTTTGTGGACTTATTGAGGTGACTATACACCAAAGTAAACTTAAAGTCAGAACAATATATTTTAATTTCACTTTAAGAGTAATTTAAGATTCTATTTTTCACTGCGTTTATGAAGTATGTCAGACATTGTTCCGCATTGGCGATATTCGTTCACACAACATATTCATTTAGAGAATTTTGTTTGACAGCTCATCCCCTTTTCATGAACTTTTCATTTCCTTTATTTTCCGTTTTATTTTCTTACTGGAAACCACGATGCTTTCCTCGTCTTCAATCATCTCCCTCGAGCGCTTCTCCACTATTTTTTTGTCGAACCCTCTTTGGGTAAGTCGATCACAGAATCAGAAAGGCAAACTCCTTCAACCTATCCGCGACTCTGTCAGCGAAATTCCGCCAACTGTGAAAGGCACACAGAAAATAAATCGTGAAAAATTCTTCCTATGATTTTAAACAAACTGTTCGTATTGGAACATCTTTTGTGTTCTGAAATGCAGCAGAAATCAAACTCGTTGTAAAAAAATTGTAGACATTCTTGACAGTTATTAGTTAGTAGATAAAATATTTATATAACCGACTGATGCTGTATCCTTTATTCAAAAAAGCGGACAAATATGTCTGCCAAAAAAGTTAATTATTTTCTCTTCACATTCGTTAGTAGTTTTATATTAGCTACTGCCAACAGAGAATGTATTTTTTATCAACAGTTAAAGTAATTAGTGCTACGATACCCTTTTTGTTTTTCAGATTTAATTTTATGGCCGGATTAAATAAGCTTTAACTGCTGCTGGCTGTCCTTTCAATTTAAAGCGTCATTAAACAAATAAAACGTAAATCCCTTCCTCCTGTCAGTAATCCTTCATTGTATAATTTCAGCAGTGATTAATTAGCATCTACCACAATAGTCATCATCCCTCACTCGTTTCCCCTAGACGCACATTTTTAGATAAATAATAATAATAGTGGTAAGAGGCCGCAACTCTCCCAAGCGGTAGTTAATTACAGAGGCGCGCTCACCCGGCGATCCTTTCCCTTGTAATTAATTAATGCCTTCGTCTTCCTCCGTCCTCATAAACGGCGTTATCGTTCTCTTAATTAGCAGTTAGCGCCTCGGGGATGGACAATAGAAGCGGAGAAGAATAGTCGAAGAGACTGGAGGTCTAACAGCCGCGTTAGGCAAATAGGAACACATTTATTACCGGATTACGCCAAGTTCAGAAACCGAAGGAAAAAAGCTTAAGCATTTGAAACCCAAATTTAATTCCTTTCTTACTCAGATTCAAAATTTTATTTAGTTAAAACAGCGGGAAATCTTAAAACCCGAGTTAGACTTTGCTTAATCTTTTTTCCCCCGGTTGTTACCAAAATTAATCAATGGCATGATGACGTTACAAAATAATTTGTACAACCTTATACACTTAACTTAAAATATTTTACAGTATTATATTTACTTTTTAAATATATTTTATTTCTTTAAAACGGTATATTTTAATAAAGAAATAAAGTACCACAAAATAACTTTTACTGGCATGGAAATTATTATGAAATAAATCATATGTTTTCATATTAAAAAAATATCTCCTTCAAATAATATGTCTAGTTATAAAAAATATTTACGTATACGTGATGATAAAACATCTATGAACTTTTCTTACACAATCTTTGAGAAGTTCCCTATTATGTGTTTATATTATATATTTGCTCTCTTCATTTTATCGTCAGCCACTGCTTGAAAGGTCGACATATGATAAAACTTTAGGTATAAAAGTATAGAGGCTAATGAGGCATACGAATCACCACGACTTAACTCTATATTTATCATTATGTAAAACATTTTCCTTTGTTCTATACAGTTATCAAATCAATTGAAGGACTTAATCATTCAAAAATTCGAAATTTCTTAAAATATTTTCCTTTCCGCATACACAACTCCACAAGTTCCGACTGCTCTCAAACAAAATATCGTTACATTTAAATATTTTCACTTTTTTATTAAATACTTTTCTTCTTGTATAAGCTTTATCATTATTAGGAATATTTTTATGTCTTACCTATATTTCCTAATTACTGTCATATTTACTAATTTTTTCAGTAATTTAATCTTAACAATTACATTTCATTTGTGATTCTTTGTATTTATGTTTCAAATATGCTTTGTCTTAGACACGTTGATACACACATAAATCTGTGTATCCTAACTGATTTAGGCCAAAGTCGAGTTTATTACACCAACGACGTCATAAGCCCTCCCATAGCCACACCCAAATACTAACAGCGACGTCGAAAATATAAGTACTGACAGCTACCGAGAACAAATCCTATTTAATAATATTGTTTATAATTAAGTTTCTTCATTCTATTATTAATGCAACAATGCAACAATTATTTAATGCATTTGAATCTCTATTTATAATCTGTCATAGGATTTTCCTTCATTTAAAGGATTTCATAGATACTAATTTCTATATTGATTATATCCCTTCATTACTCATATTTAATTATTTTAATATTTATAATTTAGCATAGGTTTTCCCATCATTTTAGTTATACTTTACAAAATCAATGATAAAAATAAATTAATTCATATTAATTTCAGTATTTCCATACACTTCTTAGATTTCATAATTCAAATATTTCTTCAATTTTTTAGTGAATAAATAAAATAGCTAAAATATGAAATTAAAACAATAAAGATTTTACTGCCTCTTTTTTTCATCAACCCACATTTTAAGCAAAATATAATTATAATTTTCCGAAGTAATTTTACGCTATTATATTTATTTAATTGAAGTTTTGTAGACGTAACTAAATAATAGATCTATAAATCAATATATAGAAACATATCGATTAAACCTATTTACTCAGTAGAGGAATAAATAATAAGAATTTTTGGTAACCGTCAAATAATGACGTGGAAAACAACCGAGTTACATTAAAAAAATAAGCTTAAAAAATTTGTTCTTAGATGCTCCTCTTCTATAAAATAAGAAATTCCAAAAAATAATTGTATTTATTAATAAACTTTAAATCATCGTAATCTAGTGTGAATAGTTAACATAAACTATTGGTATTCCTTTTAGATTTTATAATGTACAATTTAATCTAAATCAAGGAAAATTATGGTATTGCGTTAATGCAAAATATTATTATGAAAACAAGTTGAAAATTAGTTGACTCTTAGCACATCCTTGAAGCATTGATTCTATGACGACCTATATTCTAACATCTATGAATTATTCTTACATAATCTCTGACAACTTTAATCTTTGCTTTTATATCTCTGTTTGTCTTATTTTCTCTTTAGCTTGTGTTTTTCTACAATCAATGTTTGACAGGTTAACACAACTTAATAAAAAATCATCACTATAATACTCTGTAGTTAATATATCAATTTTTTGTTAGTTAATTTCATGTTGGAGACGATTAATAGTCATTTCGTGTCTTCCGCCGTAAATTTGGTTTTCATGTTAATTTTCCGTTATAAATTCGATTTGAGACATTGAATTTTGACCATACAAACTAAAATTTTTCCTTGCCTCAAACGCGGTAATTCACATGTCAATTTTATATTCTACGATTCGTCAGAAAAACTTTTTGTAATAATAATTTAAGGGATTTTAATTGTACTTTAATTAATAAATACATTTAACAAAACAACAAATAGAACTCATCTTCCTGTTCTCTAAAAAATATACATTTATGGAAGAAAAACAAGAATGGAAAAATGTCGCCCGGACCCAGAACTCAAACCCAGGATCTCCCGCACTTTAGAAAATGAATTTACAATTAAAATTAAATAATAAGAAAACAAACTGGTTCTTTTCTAAGAGGACTCAAATACCTGATATTTATTATTTATAACATTAATTGTTGGTGGTGATGACCACTGTGACATTTAGGTTAAGGCGTAGAAGGATTTGTATGTTACCATCGACGAACCAGAACTCGTGGGTAGATCACCACCGGAACCTTTGAAATCATTAAAACGGCAAAGCTTCTGGAATTGGATAGCCGAAACCGCCGCTTCAGAAAACTGACATAACATCTCGTCTCTGTTACCAACAGGTGTTTTCACGACCGCCCATTAGCCTAACTAATTTTAATCACTTATCCTTTCTCGTTCCTTCCACAACTGCTCTAACTGAAATATTATCAACCGTTTGAACTGCTGTTCTCGCTGTCTGAAATCTTGTTAAATCTTCACAATAATTGAAATATTAACCATAACTTCAACAACTGTTCTTTCCGAATAATTCATCCCAACGTAAGAAATTATTAGCAACAAGCTAACAGCAAATCCACCTGACAACAACTAACAAATATTTTAACCAACCTCGAAAGCTCGGATTTCGCCTACCCGATTAGAATTACCAATGACTTTAGCCAATAGGAACTTATCTTACATTTTCGAGTTTTAATACGGGTTTCAAACGTTTTGCCTCAAAGTCGTGAAAACTCGCGCACGAAGCTATTGCTTTCAGTGGAAATATTCCAGACGCGTCAAAATGTTGATATCGAAGCTTATTCTTCCGACAGATTAACGATCCTGGCCGAAGCAGCCACGGCGCTTCTCAATCCCTCAAAAGGCCAATTCAATAGGCCTGCGGCTATCTGAAAAGGGACGAACCCTCGACTTTCACAGCTCGGAAAATTTAGTTAAACAAAATTAATCAATTAAAATTAAATAGAATGACCCTCTTAATAATTCAATAAGCTTGGGTACACTATATTATTAACAAAAAAATCTTTTAATACAACGTAGTAACACTACGTTGCGAACCTTGAATTTGAACCTCATCAGGTCTAAATTAATTTTAAATCTAAAAATTCAAAAAATTATAATATGATTTATGTAATACAGTTATAGGACGAAATCAAGAGACGTTAGACGTGTTCAATGCACAAGGAACGGAACGTAGTGCTGCTTGTTGTTAAAAGTTTAATAATTTTTCCCCTCCGACGAACAGGCTCGTACACTTCTTTATTTAATTTCAAAGCTTTCAGATATTAGATTTTGTCTGAAGTGAATCACTTGACCTCCTTTTTCAGAGTTCGTTTTACCCGTATTCGACGAACTTTTCGAGTTTGATTTGAAGTGTACAGCAATAACAGTTAGGGGTATTCCTGTTGGGAAGCCCTGCTGAACCTTTGCTTGTCCTACGCTGTTTACCTTTACGACAGGGAGCGGGCGTATCTGAGAGCCAGCAACTTTATAGCCCCTAGGTCATGGCCCTGCTGGTCTATCGATCCCTAGACTCCTACTCGTGGTCCTACAAGTAAACAATTGCGACACACAGCAGATCCGGAAAATAGCTTCTCTGAAATTCCACGTTAATATGCTCTTGAGTATTGGTTTGAGTGATACCTAGTCAGAGGGAAAAGTGGCCACGGTTTTCACTATGCATTGAAGTAGAAAGCAGTTATGACTTCATTTTTATTCCATGGGTAGAATACTGAATGAAGAAGCTCTGCCGTGAAATTCATTATTTTCAACTCAATTCATATTAACATTATGAGTTTCTTAATATTAAAGTTTTCGGGTTCTGTGGAAGAAGATTATATCGTTCTCGCAAGGAAGATGAACGTCGTAAAAGACGAAGTGAGTCTTCTATTATAAAGTCATTAAGGCGGGCTGAAGGTTACAGCCATATTTATGCAAAGGGTTGGCGAAGGAAAGGAAAAGATTTTCAGAGAATAAAAACACACACACACACATCAAGATTTGCTAATGACTTCCTCCTGTGGAGAAAATTAAATTAGTGTGCTAGGTGGGCCACACACAAGAAGCCAAGATCACCAATGGCATTACTACATCAACAAAACAATATAAATGAGTTTACTAAATTAATAAATAAAACGCTCAACAATTCAAATCAAATTTAATATCACATACCAACTTCAATATCGACATTGACAGCGAATTCAGTACTAACGGCTAAAAAGCAAAGTTTCAACCCTTTAATTGAGAACTTCAATAGCTGATAATAACTGAAAAAGATGAGTCCTTGATAATTAATTTTCGTGATAAAATTTCTTTATTGACATTGAATTTTTTCTACTAATTTCGTCGGAAGAAAGGTCATGCGTTTGAAATTTTAATCAAAATTCTTAGAACCTACTGATTAAAACTCTTGGCAGTTTTTGTAATCATATTAGCACAAAAATTCAACATCGTGCAAAATTACTTTTTATCACAAAAATTAATAAAAAAGGCCTTAGTTTCTCAACTATTATTACGTACATATGAAGAATTAACGTTCCGTAGAACAGACCTTTACTACAAAATGAGAAAACATTTTGAACAGACGTTTCAACCGTCCATTGTGATCCTTATCAATCAACTTAAGATATAACACAAAGAGCATAGCCATAATCTATACCAATAAGTAAAACTGAAGTGCGTCTGTCTGAAAGCTAGTCTCGAAAAGGCTCCGAAACGGCTCAACTGAATTCAATGAAAAATTAATGGATTGTAACTGAAATTTCAACTTAAATTTTTGTTTGTAAGGTATTAATATAAGTATTAAAAAATCCATTAAAATGTCGAGCGAAAGCCGGCGTGAAAACTACGAGTTATTAGGCATTCCTGTACCATTCATGCGATTGCGCTGATTTCAAGTCGATGTAGTTATTGAAATGGGTATTTTGTATTTAATTTGTTCCAGCCTACTGACGATTATATTTATATTATGTGTTAGCATACGTCATCTAAAATATTAATTTTTAATTAATTTACCTCTCTTCACTAATTTCTGTCGCTTTTCTTAAAGTTTCCGCGGCGTTACTTTCGACATTATCCTCCATTTGGCTACTTTGATTCTCGATCACATTTTCGCCGATCACTTGCTACCGCGGGCGTCTGAAATTAATATAATTTTTAATTATACTTTTTTATACTACTATCTTTGTCTGTTATTAATTTAATTAGGTTATAATATTATTCTTAACAATGACAGAAGTTTCCGAAATAAATTTCTTCTCTTGGATAAATATTCTGCAGCTCCCTATTCCGATGAAAAATTCATGAAATGGGACAGTCAGGATCGATCGAAAAAGAGGAACTGCGCACGCACTGGATCACCACATGCTAACGGTCGTCACTGTATTGAAGTACAAACTCGCTGGTTTACTATTTAACAGGTCGCTTTGTCCATCATCGTCCTCTATTCCAGTTTTCCTCGTAATAAATTTCACAGGCCCCGTTAAACTTATTAAATTTAAAACAAATCACTAAGTGAAGACTACTTGATGAGTTTTTAGGGATATAAATTGTCAAGAGACCACACAAACAAAAAAATTAAATATCGTAGTTTCATTAAAATTTATGTTAATGAAAGTATTTCGTTATTTTGGATTTGTATATTTCGGTGGAAGAAAGGTGCAGAAGAAAAATTGTTAAATATTTAATACACATAGGAAGGACTTGTAATTTAAAACGTAGTTGTAATTGTCTCTACGGACAGAAATTTTGATTGGATACTAGCATGGATTGATTCAGAATATTTATTTGTACAGTTTAGCTTACAGCTAATTCCACATTCTATTGCAATATACGTATATTATGTCATTATATCAATAAGAACTCATAATCAAAAATACAGGAATATTATAGACATGTGTTGGATCCTTTTGAAATATGGTCATGTCACGAATAATATATCAGGGACAGATTTATTCTTATTAATTGTTACTAGGACCTATAAACGTCCTTCTGAATTTTGTCCCGTTCTCATTTCTTCCTTCTTCTTACTCCCTTAAAATCGTATAGGAACTAAATTCTTCTTCTTCCATTGTCCTTCGTTGGTGTCATGCAGTAAACAATTTCTACTTCCCAGTTTTACCATTTATTAAGGAATGTTATCAGGATTAATATTCTTCCTTATTCACTCTCCTTAGAATATTTACATTTTTATTGCCAAATGTGTCCATTTTACTTTCTACATCCTCCTCCATCACCATATTCTCTTGCAAAGCACTAATCAAGGTACCACTTTACTAAATTCCTCTGCAATCATAGACTTATTTTGATTTTTAATATTTTTCTTTACTGAAAGAATGTTTCTTTGACCATTGCCATGTTGTGTTGTTGTGGTATTCAGTTCTAAGTCTGTTATGATGCAACCCTCCATGCTAAAACCTTTACATTTCCGCATAACTACCAAATCTCAAGATCTTCCCTAATCTAATTAGTGTATTCCATTTTTACCAGACCCTTATGTCTTGAAACGTGGCCTATTAATCAATTCCTTCTCTTCGTAAACGTCCTCCATATTGCCTGCTCTTCCCCTATTCTGTTTAGAACTTCCTCGGTAATGATTATATCCACTATATGATTTTCAGCATTCTCCTATAGCACAAGATTTCAAAGTCTTCTATTCTTTTCCTTTCTGTAACACCTACCGTCCACGTTTTTCACCCATATAACGCCACACTCCATACGAACGTTTTCAGAAAAGGTTTCCTTATATTCACATTTGTATTACCAGTAAGTAAATTCCCCGTTTTTAGCGAAAGCCTTCCTCGCCCATTGCGATCCGTGACCATACTTCCATCTCTTTGTAGTATTTATTCCTCAAAAGACTATTTTGCCATTCATAATGTCCCCACATATACGCAGGGAATCTGGTTCATTTCATATTTTATAATTTTTAATGTTAATAAAATATGAATGTTAACGGCTGTAGTAAATAATTTCATTCAGCCCTACTATTCAACTAATGTATAACTCAAATTAAAGAAGTAATTATGATTTTATAGAGAAAATAATCCCGTAGAACAGATAAATTATTATTACAATATATTTATTTCCAATCCTTCCTGTTATTACAGATAAAATACAGAATTAAAGTATAACGAAAGGAATGTAACTGTAAGGATCCTAGGATTCTGGACGTCCGCACAATGCAATTTTTTTTGTGTCTGTTTGGGTCCGGTCAAAAGTCCAGGCAGGAGTGTTGGTGTTAATTTGACAAGGTTTCAGGATTCCTTGGAGGTGCACTTGGCCGCCTTCCAGGTCATTAGCTGCAGGCAATTGGGACAAAGCGAAGGACTCTCTAATGAAGCAAGCAAGAAGGAGCCTCAGCTAAGCGCACTCATTAGCACGGACCTGACTTACTGCACATGATTACCCGTCATCGACTGTGTTATTCAATAAGAATTTGATTTTCTTCCTTTGGCCCATGTATGCTTATCCATTACGTAATGTGTGGTATTTTGGTGAAGGGTAAGCCTACAAAATATGAAAATGTAGAGCTATTATTTTACTCACCCTTAATTTAATGAGCATTTAAAAATGATACCTATTTTTAAAGAAGAATATAAAAAGTTGTAAGTACAATTAACGCCAGTTTTTAGATAAATTAGGTATTTCCGACCCGTAAAACAGACAATTATTAAAAATTTGAACAATAATTTAAAACTTAATACTAAATAAACGTTTCAACCAACATTTGTGGTCCTTGTCAATATTTATAACAGACTGGAGTAATATGAACAAAGATAATGTCATGAGCGACTAACAAATTTTAAGTTTGAACCTATAACATATGGACTGGGGCTGATAGATTAGAACAGAGCCGGACAATTAGCCTAGTATCCGAGGCTTGCAAAATAATATATAGGAGGATAGAGCGTCAAATAGTGTGCGATTTGATTTTAGGAAGAGTGTAGGGGCTGCAGAAGCAATATTGACTCTGCGTCTAATTTTAGAAAACAGGATTTTGAATAGGACAGGGATAAAACAAGAAAGAATAGTTACCCATAACATCTACAGGAGGCAGTCAGCAGTAATTAGAAATGAAGGTCGAGAAAAGAAAGCATAAATCAAGAAAGGAGTAAAATAAGGATGCAGTCCGTCGCCCATGCTGTTTTATCTTACATATAGAACAGACGATGAAGTAATAAAAACCGTAGTGTTTGCTGATAACATTGTGGTATTAGAGCAGTCAGAAGAAGACTTGGAAACCATAATAAATTGCATGAACGTGATCTTGGTGAAACAGTACAACATGTGGATTAATAGCGGGGAAATCAAGATAATGGAATGTAGCATGGGAAATAGTGGAATAACAAAGGGTGTTAGATGGGGAAGGTATATAGGAAGTTAAGGAATTCTGCTACTTGTGCAACATAATAACCAGAGTTGGACAACGCAGACATGAAGGCCTTTCACAAAAAAGAGGAATGTAAGTGTGGATATAAGGAAATCATTATTAAAATGTTCGTATGGAGTGTGGCGTTGCATGGGCGAGAAACGTGGACGGCAGGAGTTGCAGAAAGGGAAATAATAGAAGCTTTTGAAAGGCGGTGTTATAGAAGAATGCTTGTAATCAGATGGGAGGATAGTGTAACTAACCAGGAAGTTCGAAGGAGAATAAGAGGACAATATGGAGGACGTTGACCAATAGAAGGGATGGATTAATAGGCCACGATTTGAGATATGAGGGTGTTGTAAAATTAGCATTAGAGGGAAGTGTGTGGGTAAGAACAGAAGAGAGAGGCAAACGATGGTATACGCTAAGCAGATTAGGTAAGATGTGGGATGTGGTAGTTATGTAGAAATGAAAAGGCTTGTGCAGGATAAGTTAGCGTGGAGTGTTGCATCAGACCAGTCTGGACTGAATACAACAACAGAAGCAGTAGTTACTTTTATGATATTATCTTTGTTATCCCTTCTGATAAATTGGATGATTTACTGAATGTTTTTAATAATTATTGTTCTAATATTATATTTACGTTTTAATTAGAAAAATAGATTAGTATTATTAGCCATAGCTTTATGGGATCAATGAAATATGATGTAATACTAATATGCCTCAGAGCAATTTAGTAAAGTCCGGACATATCTTGCACGAGGGCCGGATGTGGCCCGCGGGCCGGGGGTTGCCCTCCGTTGATTTATACTCATTGGTCAGGTCTGCATCTAGCCTGTTTACATGAAGACTATTCCAATTCAGAATTCCCTTATTTTGAAACGAAAAATTTTCTCTATCAGTCCGGAGAAAATTAAAACACTCGTATGGAGCAGCAGTCTAAAAGCGTCATATTTTATTATGAGAATCAATATATTTCACTAGGCTACTTCAAATACGTACATGATATCATGATATCAACACAAGGTTCAATATAAGACGAAACACATTTCAACGAAATTCAATAGCGGTTATATATGGCAATAGGATTTAATCGACAGATCTTTCCATCACACTTATATCAGAAAACAGGAGTGGCACGCGGAAAATATGGTGGCAAACCCTCCTTGTAAAATTTAAACATATAAAATCAGTAGAGGGGAATAAATATAGGAGAGACCGTGGAGCAAACACTTTACGGCAAATGGAAATGGCCTACGAACTATCGGAAATTGATCAATTGGAGCCAAGAGGACAGCCATTTGATAGGTGATAGCTATTACCTGTAACAAACCTCTAGGAATACAGAATTAATAGGATTTAGAATGTGTCGTATGACAAAAAATTGTGAGTTAAAGTTTGTCATGTTTCAGTGTATTAAATATTTCTTATTATTGCAGCCCATTGGAACAATTGATTTCGACAAATGCTTCCCATTATGGTCTTTGCTCTGTTTCAGCTTTGACAGATGGTGTTCTCGCTTGTTTGAGCGAATCTCCTTGCCAGGTTAAGCAATTCCTGTCGGTAAATGGCGTGATAATCCGGCTTTCGTGGCCCTGGTTATCTTTAAGCGGGCGGAATTGGGCGGGCAGGACCGGCCTAAAAATAGCCCCCGTATCTATTCCCGTAACACGAGGGGGGTCCCCAGGTCTTGTTGAGCTTCCATTCAGCCTCCATGGATCACTATCCACGATCCACATCGACATTCGCGGCACGTGAAGGCGACGCGAAGGCGGTTCCCGTTTCCATGGCAACTAACGCACCACGCACAGCGCAGACTTGCCACGGTCGATACTAACCAAGGTAGACAGAAACACTACACAATCACCAAGTGGCTTCTGGAAAATCAGGAAATTGAGCAAGGAAGTGACGTGCTTCTCACATTCTTGAGCCAGCCGACGAGATAAATCATGTTGAAGTCAAACTCTATTCTAAGATCAGACCCGAGTACAAACTAAATGTGGTCCTGTAATTCCCTTAAAATATTTTTATATGTATGTGCAACTGAATTGGATATGAAACTTGTTGGAATGTCAGAATTTTTCACAGCCAATGTAACCACTATGTGGTAACATTCCAAAATAAATTAAATTTCTAAACATATGACGACCAATTCACTGAAAACCAAGTTTTTATCGCAATTCCTACAACGTTAAGTCCACACATTTGGGGCTTCATCAAACGATTACTACAATTTTTTAATAAAATATAATACAACACTTTCGTTACAAAATAAATTATTGTATCTGTACTCCATGTTTGACTAAACTCAGACGGAAAAATTTAATTACAATTAATAAACAATTTTTGTTCTAAGTTAATGTTTAATTACATATTTCATTATTTTAAGTTGTATTACTTGTCGTTAATTTATTTGCATGTAATTGATTTGAAAAAGAGTACGTTATCTGATATATTACATTTAATATTTTTCAAACATGGACGAGGCAATGATTCTTATTGCAATAAACTTATTACATTCTGAGAAAATTAATAATAATGACAAGTGTGTTGGTTTCCTATCTTTGAACAAAGTGTAATGATCACTGGAGACCGAGCGACCTTCTATTGATTTGGTTCAAAATGAATTCGTAAACAGTTTCATTAATATGTTTGTTAAGTAATTAAAATATTAAGAATTGAGTTATTTAAAGCAGCACCAATCAAGGTCAGTTACAAAGAAAAATATTTGTTTATTTTTTTGTTGTCACTGCTGTTTGACTAGGGCCCCCGGGCTATAGTTTAAGAATCCTACCCGGTGTTTCACCTAAAGAGATACAGGGAAAACATTAGAAAACCTGCTTCAATTCCGTCGGGCATTGGGTACTATTCTCACGCCCTTCCGAATGGCGAGAGATGAGTTTACTGTGGGGTCGCAGCATTCCCTTCTCTGTGTCTTCACCAGTTTTAGGAAGCAGCTGACCGACTGATCCAATGGAACAACTACTGTCAAGTAAACTCATGCTTGAGATCGTTGTCCAACTTCGAGTTTATTACTATAGTAACTAATATTTAAATTAATTTTAAACAACGTAAAAGACTAGGTTGTTATTAAGATAAATTGAAAGAATTTTGGCATACAGAACCAGTTAACAATGGAAGAAGTATACGTTTTAGGAGTTTCACGAACAATAAATTTAAAATGTGATACGAAGCAGTATAAATATCTGTGATTTAAATAATACGTAGTATCATTTAATATCTGCGTGTAGAACTAAACCATAAATATCTACTTTTGTCAGATAGTTTGTTCAATTTCTTTCAGGCAGGGTTTAGAGATTGAAATTTGATAAACGTAAAGGTGGAGTGCTCGTGTGCGTGTTATACAATTGCTAAAGCACCTTCTTTGACTAAAATTTTATTGGGAGAGTTCAGCATTTTAAGAACATTTCGTGACTACGCTACTCGTAGCCAAATTTCATATACTTAGAAAAAGCCATGAAAATTCCAAAGATACCTGTGGGAATATTCTCTCGCAGGTATTTCTCCCCAGACTGACTGCGGAATAAACTGACGGCGTTGGGAATGCCTCGTACTCTCTCTGTTTTTTGAAGATTCTCACATATTTATATATTTTAGGAGGTGTGTGTTCTGGAGTCGAAGGCTTTGGGCATACTTTAAGAGTTGTCCACTCATGCCATTGGGTCGCTCGGCCATCTGTGTCCTAAAACTGGCGGAGACACGGAGAAGGGAATGCTGCCACCCCACAGCAAACTCATCTCCCGGCATTCGGAAGGGTGTGAAAATGGTACCTAATAGACCAACCTACCCGATGCAGGTTTTTCCTGTATTTCTTTTAGAGAAACACAAAAATGGGCCGGTGGCCCTTGTGAACCCTTGGCTACCTTTCTCTACCTTCCACACGCCCCCTTTTCAATTCCCTTTCCATGCCATCTCTTTACAAACATGTCACGTGTCACCGCATTCGAGTCTTGTAATCCGACGTATTTCTCTTTAATTGTGCGAAATAGTCCCCTGTTTTCATATTTGCTGTTTTGCAGAGTTTTCAGCTACGAATAAAAAGAGAGACGAGCCGTAAAGGGTAAATAATATGGTAAGAAGGTTGGTAAATGTATGGGTGTAACGTAGACTATTATACTGGATTTAGAGTATTTTGAAATATTAATTGACGACCTTCACAATACAGGTTTACAACGGAACGCTTGGAATTGAGCTAAAAAATAAATCCTATGAAACTTGCTTACGATTATTAATTTCTTGAAAACAAGGTTCGTAGGGAATGACCATTGAATAAAAATAAAGCTAGTTGAAGGGAGTAGCAGTTCGTTCTGCATTTAGACATTACGGGGGAGAAAAAAACGACACTAAGCTGATTTCAAGGAGGCGAGAAGAATAGAAAGTCGATGATGTTCGACGGCCTTAAGGAATTTAGAGTGCGATAGAGAAAGAGGTCAAGAGTTTGAGTGCCGGAAAATCGATGGAAGAACAAGCGCTTGGCCCGAGGCTAGGAAATCTAGACTCCAACAGCCAAAGCTCGCACGACATAAACAGTTGCCCTTAACTTATAATAAACTCTTTCGTAGCATAAAAATAAAGTAGATTTACAGCACTAGAATAACCTTATTTGAAACGTCAATGGTCAGAGACTACGGTATTTGGCGAGCAAACTCCATCAGCGTTTGGGTTGAATTGAATTCATGAAAAACCAGTCGATTTACAAATAAGTTAAAGATTGTTTTATTTAATTTATTTCAATTGATTGGCTCGTTAACTCTGATTCCACAGATCATTTCAGCGCATTCGATGTGAGAAATTAAAACAGTCTCTGGATTAAAGTGAATATTGGGAATCTATTTCGTACATAAAATTAATAGGCACATGGCTAGATGCATCCGCAAAATTGCAAAAGGAAGAGGGATAAATTCTGTTATCGTTAACTATAATAAAACTTACATTAGGAGAAAAATAGAATTAATATTTCAAGAACAACAAAGAAAAAAGGTCCTGAGAAAAATAAATCCATGAAATCACAAACGTACGAGAAAACCATCATAAAATTCATAACAGCAATAAATTATTGAGATTTAAAAATAAATTGTTAAATAAAAGAAACTATATCACAGCAGGAATAGTGTAACTGAAAACAATATGAAGTTTAATTAATAGTTACATTTATGTTAATTGTATAACATGTAAATAACCTATAACTTATGTAATTTAATAAAAGTATGTAAGGTAAATGCAATGTAAATATACTAGTAGCGACTCAAAATAAAAACATTCATATAAATGTAAATTAGGTTGCAAGTTTAAATAATAGACGTTTAACGCCTAGAAGCACGTCATCAAATAAAAATAACAGTACTCATTTCGAGATCAGCGGCGAAGTCAAAGTAACTATACCTCATGAACGTCAGGTCAGCTACGAGATGTTAACAACCTGAAGACGGTGTATTGCAGTATAATTTTTCGTTTAATAAAACAGAAAAAATAATAATAACCGAATATCATCCATGAAAGAAAACATAAATCACGGTAACAATAAAGTAATTTCTTCTTCTTCTTTGGCTCTACTGCCCATTGAGGGCCTGGGCCTACCTGGTCGACTACGGACTGTCTTCTAGCATGACACATATAAAGTAATTTACCTTATACAAATAAAACAAGCTCTGTGCACTGTGGAGTAAACCATTTGCTTATAGAAAAGGCTTAACCCATTTTAAAAGTTGAAGCAACATTAAAATAATATTATTCTAGTAGCTGGGTGCCCGGCGTTTCCCGGGTACTTATTGATATTTGGTTGGAACCGTAGTACTTAATGTGACACTAACCACTCTAACATTTACCTAGTCACGCCTGCCTATCCCGACGGAACGTCTAAGCATTTTTTTTATTGATAATAATTTACTTGACCTGTTTTCTAGATTCAATAACAGGTCTGTTTAACAATATTTTTCTTTTGTTGGTACATTTTTTTACATAGAAATAAATATGTATGAATACAATAATAAATTATATGCGTATATTTAAATTTGTTTTAGCATGTAAGATCATCATCTGTTACACTAGTTTTATTATTATATTATTTTCGTGGAGAGACTGAAGGAGAGAATTCTTAATTTCTTTGTCTCCTCATACATTTTGTTTGTGAAACAACTCCGGTTTTCCGGTTACGACCCACGTTTCCGGATCTCCATGACGCGTTGGTCGAGTAGTTGTAGGTTCAAATTTTTTTTTTACTAATTTTATACTCTAATTATTTATGACTGTATTTGTATTAGCAGAGTTATGTAATTTGTTTAAGATAATTACTTGAATAATCTTACTATTACTATAATTTATATTCTATTTTATGTTATGATGTCTATATTTTGGTCCTTATACTCATCCGGTTCTAAGCATTCCGGTGTAATCAGACAGAGAAAATATCCCCAGAAATTTTGAGTTGTTAAAAAGTTTCCACTTGTCCACGCAGTGAAAAATACTGGCTGTACATTATCGAAGTAAATTTTCCCCGTTCGTATAATTCCCTCAACCTTGCCAAGACAATCACAAGGCTTTTCAGCAAACACAAAATTTTGCGTTATTTTAAACTCTTCGAGTTTGCCCGAAATTTGAAGTCCTACGCGTCTAGCTGATTAGACGCTTTAAGTACGGATTATGATTTAAAGTATAAAATAAATGTAAAACATAAAGTAATGAGGCAAACATTAATGATGTTAAATATTAATTCTTTTAAATTCTCATTTCAAATTATTTCATCAGACTTAACACATCGTTAATCGAAAATACTAAGTTATAATGATTGATTTTCTTCCCGTATGTATCCGTTATTATATACACAAAATTCAAAACGAACAGATAGTCTATGTTTATTTAAGTATTCTCAGTTGAATTTCTTCCGTCATTCGACTCAATTAAAAAAACACAACCCATAAAATAGGATTATCAAGAATGCTCGATTATAATTATTTCGTCAGTTTTTGCAATTGACGACAAATATATCAAAATATAATGATTAAGAAAACTTACCTATCCTTTTTTTAATCTTGTTAGTCTGGGTATAAGTCGAGTTTGCCGTTGTTCCGTGAAATATCTGATGTTAAGAGGTGGTTTTAAATAAAACTAATATATACACACTTGCGTATTTAAAAAAACACTGATATTGTCTTTTATGGATCTTCTTTGTGCTCCTGGGCTACGTATTACAGAATATAATTGAGCAGAATGTAAGAAAATAGTGATTAAGCGCAAGTAAAATGGCGGCTTTCCTGTAATCTGTCTCTCTGACGTCACAAACTTACGTATCTACACATACGCGATTTTTTAAAAATAATACGTACACAAAATGTTTGTTGCTATTAGTCTACGCGTAATACAGTCATACAAACATGCACACACCTTCATTTATTATGTTGTTGTTGTGGTATTCAGTCCTAAGACTAGTTTGATGCAACTATCCATGCTAACTTATCTTGCGCACGCCTTTTCATTTCATTATAACCAGCACACACAACATCCTCCCTAATCTGCTTAGCGTATTCCATCCTTGTTCTCCATCTTCTGTTTTGATTATTAAATAGAATAAATTAAACTGAAAGGAACGACTGATACCAAATTCTATCTTTATTACGTATTTAAACGATAATGAACGCCGTGGCGATAATCCCTCCTCATATAAGCCAAGACCACACGTTTCTCTTTGTGCAAAAATTTGATTTAGAAAGCACAGAATTTATCGCGGATATCGAAAAAGCGCATAGTTTCCTGCACTAATATTTCACGTCTGTTCCCATAAATGATATGAATACAAATGAGTTGTGTAACGTAGGGCGCCGCCGGGTGACGCTTCTGCCTGACATCCTGCAACCGGAGTTGTCCGTCTGCTTTAACGCACGGGCCGAGTGAATTAGCGCCTTCTTCCTGGCCGTAATAGGTCCGAGGTAAAGATAGCTACATCCAATCAATCCATGGCAAATTAGATACCAGGGAAAGTCAGCTCTGCAGAAACCTTTCCATATGACCCTCAGAAGTTCTCTGGTCGTGCTATTGTAGGGCACTAAATTTTTCTTAGCACATTTTACATGTGATCTATTTTGCTGTTGTATTAATTTGTATATTTAGAAAAAGGATTTTGAAGATCACAGGAATAAAATATCAAGAAAGGGGAGTTACTCTTCACTCTACAGAAGGCAATTAGCAGTAATTAGAATTTAAAATCAAGAAAAGAGAGCAGAAATCAAGAAAGGAGTAAGAAAAGGATGTAGTCCGTCGCCCATGCTGTCTAACGTATGTATAGAACAGGCGACGAAGAAAGTTAAAATGGAATATGGAAAAGGAATCACATTACAAGGAGGAGAAATGACATTGTAGTATTTGGGGATTCAGAAGTAGCCTTGGAAACCATAATATATAGAAGAAATACGAGAATGGAAAAATGCCAACTAGACCAGGTAATCGAACCCAGGACCTTGCGATATCCAGCCGCATGATTTCCTGGTCCGGTTGGCATTTTTTCATTCTCGTCTTTCTTCTAAAATTAACTATATGCTTTACTGGGCTTCAACTGAGCATCCTCACTAACTTAGACCATAATATATGGTATGAACGTGATCCTGGATAAATAGTTCAATATGAGGATTTGTAGAGGAAAAACCAAATAATGGAGTGTAGTATGGGAAACAGTGGAATACCAAAGATAGGGAATTAAAGGAAGTTAAGGAATTCTGCTTCTTTGAAGCGTAATAACAAGAGACGATAGAAGTATAGTAGACATAAATTGTAGGATAGCAAAGCTTTTGCAAAAAGAGGGAGTTAATTAAGGGTAATATAAGTAATAATATTAGGAAATCATTGATAAAAATGTTGGAATGGAGTGTGGCGTTATATGGGTGCGAACGTGGACGGTAGCAGTTGTAGAAAGGAAAAGAATAGAAGCCTTTGAAGTGTGATGGTATAGGAGAATGCTAAAAATCAGATGGGTGGATAGAATCACTAACGAGGGACGTCTAAACAGAATAGGGGAAGAACGGGCAATATGGAGGACGTTTACCAAAAGAAGGCCTTGTTTTAAGAGATGAAGGTCTTATAAAATTAGCATTAGAGGGAAGTGAACAGAAGAGAGAGACAAGGATGGAATACGCTAAGCAGATTAGGGTGGATGTGCCATGTTGTAATTATGAGGAAATTAAAAGGCTTGCGTAAGTTCGGTTAGCTTGGAGGGTTGCATCAGACCAGTCTTACACACATTCAATTAGTGGATTTTACTTTCGTCATATTGTCAAGCTGGTCTTTAGCTTATGGTTCATATATTAATCAAACGAAATTTAATTCTCAAACATTCTTTAATTTTTAGGAAGAAGACCTCATCGTTCGAGGAATGTTGTGATCTGAATACGACTTTTGGTATCCAGTATTCCACAATTTGACCTTTCATATAACTGGTGTCCGCAAACATGTTTGTTCATTCTACTGTCACGAAGATTTAGCGTTTTCGTATTTCACGCAATTTCAACGCCATAATTTATATCTTAGTGATTATTAAACCCTCAATTTATAGTGTTATGTCTACCTTCTTTCGCTTTGTCTGTTCGCGTAGTGATAAATATAGTGTGTAATAAATTTTTAGTGGAATTTTCAACAATGTTTCCACTCGCATAAGACTTAATTCCATCAGCGGGGGTGAAGGAACGTCCCTAATTTTGTCCTTCCGGTTGTCCCAGTGTTATTTACTAAGACATGTGAGGGGACAATATGTGCACTTGAAAGCGTTGAAAGGAAATCGATACCGTTGCTCTGCCCTGTGCATCGTCAAACCACATTCCCAAGAACTTAGCTGGATGAAAAGCTTCACCACAAAGGTTAATGTCCTCAGGACCAGTGAAAAGTAGGACGCAATTCGTATCCGTTATTTTTTCACCATTTTATGGAATAACAGCGGGTTCAACCGTCCTTCATACGGGGTTGGAAACGGTTTACACGGTTCTAAACACAAATATTAGCCTTGTAATATGAAAAATGTAATATTTGAACTCCAATTCCTCTTGAGAATTTGTTTCTTTTTTTTAATGGGAAATAAATGTATGTTTGGGGAAGAAGTTTATATTTTTTGGTGATGGGATTATCTTTGGGTGGAGTCATTTGTTTATGATCGTCGATGCATGGTCATATTAAATACGTAAAAAATATGTTTAGAGGCATAATAAGCGTCAGTGATTGAATGTGTAATTTAAGACATTAAATTCTTACGGCATCTTCGAATTGTAATGATATGTGGTTGTTGCAATTGAGTATGTACCCACTTAGAGGTGCTACAAGCCTTGTAGAACCCTGTCTCCGTTTTCAATCTGCCTCCATTTCTATTCCCAATTCGTTATTCCCATTGTTTTCAGGTCCTCCTCCATATCGTCAAACCACCTTTCCCAAGGTCTTCCTCTTCTCCTTTTTCCATCAAGATTAACACTCTTTCTCCGTAAATAACCGGTTCATCTTCTCCTTCCCTGCTTGTTTTTCTTGTAACATCATCTTGTTCAAAAAGTGTCTGCAGTTCTGCGTTTGGCTTTGACCTCCAGCCTTCTTCCTCTTTCACTGTTCCAAAAATCTTTCTCAATATCTTACTTTCCCATTTCAATAGTCATCCTTTCTGATTTGTTGTTTTCGTCCAATCTTCCGATACATACGTTACTACAATTTTTTTGGTTAACAGGCTACATGAGGGTGATCCTGAAACAGGCAACTCCCCTTTAATAGCATAGGATTGGATTTGAAAAGGGGGATGCGGAAGGTAGAGCAAGGTACCCAAGGGTTAACTAGGGCCCCCGGACTATGGTTTAAGGATACTACCCGGTGTTTCACCTAATGAGATGCGGAGAAACCCCTAGAAAACCTGCATCAGCGGTTTCCACTTGCAACATAAGGAATTTGGTGGTACTAAACCAAAGGCAAGCGGCGTGAGAGATGGTGAATAAAGCCGCGACGAGTTGGCACAGACTTGGTGTTTCTAAAGTATTTGAGACTTGGCGATATCGGGCTGCAAGTTGACGTGGGTTTCTTCCCCAAAACACCGAGGGAGTAGATTGAACGTCTCCTCACAAAGGCGGAAGATAATTAATGTTGACTGGACAGGATGGGGCCCCGCCACAGACAGAAATGAAATAATGAAGTGAGGACAATATTTTAAAAACTCAGAAAAAATGGACTTTGGAAGATTTAAGCTTTAATACGCTAAGCCTTTGGAGTTCAGGCTGTTAAGCGTTAGGTATTGGTCATTAAAACAGTAAGATTTTGTAGATTGAAACTGTACATGGACATTTGAATAACGGGCGGAAAGATTTCCCTAGTCCGTGGTGGAAAAGAAGAAAACTAAGTGAGCAAGGTGCTCATTGGTTGGGCCAAGCGGACCAGTACATCATCTCTGACTTCAGTGGCAAGTTCCAAAAAAGGTCAACTTTGAGAGGTAAATTTATTCAATCATTGTGTTCTTTAAATTGATAACAGTAAAGGAAAGGATTTTTCACATTTATATAACCATTTTTTTATTTTTAATATTAAAGCAAGGAATATTCCCCTTATATTTATTTCATAATCATTTCTCGTATTTCCACTATTTGTTGTTAGCATCTGTTATATCCGACCCAAGTATTAAAATTTAAGTTTGTTTATAACAGATAAAAATAAGAAAAAGTGAAATACAAGAAAGGGGACTTTGTCGCGTTTTCCCCTTGCATTTCCTAGGTGAATCATTGGCTGACCATGTGATGAGTATTTATACTCTCTGTAAGCTGCTGACCGTTGGCTCTTCATCCAGAGCTATTCCTGAGCACTACACCACCAAACAGACTGATCCGAGACGATAATAACCAAGTAGTGCTTTTGAGCAGAGCACTGTTCAGAATATTTAATCTAGGATAGTTGGAGAGATCGGAATGGAAGCATTCGAAATAATTTGATGACACGGAGAATTGATAGTGCGGACAGTGAAGACTAAGTGACGAGGAAGAATTTAATAGGATCAGCGGAAGGGACGCGGTTGGTACATGGTGATTATATTTGCGGTCAGATCTATATGGTGGATGCGGATCAATGCTTAGGGTAGTTAATAATTCATATCCTGTGGACTCTCCCTCTGCGCCACTGTTGCGTCCCCTCCAAGTGATAATTGCACTGCCCCGCCCTTCCTCTAAAATATTTCAGCATGGGCTATGACAAGCACCTGATACCTGTTGTAGATCATATTCCAAAAAAAATATCCACTGTATTATATAAAATTTTATAGAAGTATTCATTCTAATTTTTTAATGAATATTTAATTGAATTACTTATAATAATTCTGTATTTTAATATTTCTCATATTTAGTTGAATGAAAATTCATTAAGTATTCAATTTGTATGTTTTCATCACATAGTTAAAAATAATGTGTAAATGCCAACGCGAAAGCTTCTCCAAAGTCGAAACAAATGGTTTGAAGAACTGCAGTTCTTGAAACCAATTTAAAATTTATGATGCACCGAGATTGTGAATATAATTATTTTTATATAATTTCAAAAAATGTACAACAAATGGCCAAAAGTCAGTAATGGAATACTTTCAATTGAAAATAAAATATCCCCCCCCAATACGATAATATAACCAAAATTTCTGTTAAGGTATTCAATTTTCAGTAACCACATCATTCAAACGCTATGCATTAGTTATAAATTAACTTTGCATATGTAACTATGTAACTTTTTGTATAAAGAGCTGAAGAAGTCCCAAAAAGGACGAAATGTCTTTTTTCATATTTAAAATTCTTCTATTTCTTACTTTTGGACATTTATTGTATTTTACTTATGATATTAAGTCAGATTGGTTTTAAATTGAATTTCATAAAATTGTTATATTATTTTGGTCTCGGATTTGTTAAAAGTAATTTATATTAAAAAAATTTAATAATTTACTGTTATCTGACTTAATATTATAAATAATATACAAATATTGGCCAAAAGTAAAAAATATAGGGGCAACAACACGAAAATTAAAAAAAAATAAATGAACTGAAGAGTTCCCGAAAGATGGGGACGAAACGTTTTAATTCAAATTGAAGCCTTCTGTTTCCAACTTTTAGCCATTCTTTACGTGTAAGTTATTATTATTATTATCAAGAGAATGCCGTAGTTAAATAAAGAATACACTTATTACAATGATTTAACATAGCAGTCATGATTTCAAAAAAATTATTAGATTTCGGCACCTTGATGAATTCTTAAATCTGTAAAAAATAGAATTGATCAAGAAATAAAAACATACAAGGCATACTGATCAATTAGATTTTTTAATTTCTTGTTAAACTAGTTTTTTATCTAAAAATATAATAAGGCACCGAATGCTAATATTTTTTTAAAATTGTGAGTGTTAAGTTGGTTTTATTGATTATAACATAAATATTTAACACAGCCTACATAATTCGTATCAAATGTCTGAAGAGTCTAATTCAAAATTTAATGAATTAATGTGTGTTTCTTATTGGAAGACAATAAATAATTGTACTAAAAGAATTTATGAATTAGGGTGGATGAAACTCTACCGACCCGGGAAATCGAACCCAGGACCTCAACCTGGTAACTGATACTCTTATCATCTGAGCTACCCAGGATGACCCTCCGTATGCCCTGTTAGTAATAGCACCATGTAACGTCTGATCGTCGTGGGTTCGATTACCGTCCAGTTCCAGATTTTTTCCTTTGATTCGGTTTAGTAACCTCTAGTGTTGTGCTTCAATTGAAATCACTTCTTCTGTCCTTTGAAGTAATTATACTATATTTCTCTTGGCTTGAATTTTTTTTATGTATTACAATTTTAATATGCATTTAACAGCATTTTTGCGGACCTAATTTTGGGGGAAGAAAAATAGTAACAAATTCAGAGTAAAAAAATTAAATGAACTTGGCGTTTGTAGGACGAGTTGTTACATTAAAGAAAACATTTGTTACTGCAGAGGAGACAGGAATAAATACCTCACTCACTTGGCACATACTGAAGAGTATTCTTGTGTGTATGTGTTTATTCTCCTGGTCCTCGAAGAGTGACTTACTTTGTTTAAAAAAGCTTCAACAATAACAAAAATTATTTACAAAATATGTTCAAAGTAGCTGAATCAAAGAGCTCAATAAACATTTTTAATCGTAGTTTATTAGCGATAGTCTCTATAAAGTTAATTAAGAACGTAGTTCTTTTGTCAGTTAGTTTATAACTACGAATGAGACTATAATTTAAGCAACGGTTGAAGTATTGGACTGAAGCCGGCTTTCAGAGCCAAAGAAAGCAAGCGGAACCTTCAGTTGGCGCTTTTTGTTAACTGTAGTATTTTGAAACAGTTGAAATAATGTTTGGAGGATATTACGAGAATATTATTTTTCTGAAAGCGGGTAAATAGTTTAAAAGGAAATAATTACTTTATAGAAAAATTTATTTAATGCAACCCTTAGTAGTATCAAAAATCTTTTGCACAGTCTTAAATACTATTTATTCATTCAACTAAAATGCTTTAGATATACTCATAAGCTTTGAGTCGATTTACCGTGTGATAGATTAATGTGTTTTATCTGTCTCTAAGATGCCGTGAGAGAGGTAAAGTATTATCTCTGAGAGAAAGTTTTAATCTGTGGAGGTATAATGGCGAGCGGATGAGCGAAAAAATTTTTTATGTAACCGATATACGATTGTGAAAAAATGAAACTAATAAATGTTCAGAACAAAGGTACGTAATTATTACTTGATCGTGGAGATGAATTAACGTACGTTTTGGAATTCGACGAGAAGAAAACATTGAATTAATTGTATTCGAAGTTAAAGTTATGTGCAGAGGACGTTATATATTACCCTCGCAACTACGATAAATTTTTTAATATAAATGAGCCTGATGTCACGGGTCTCTTCATTTCCGTAAATGAGGATCAAATTTGACGCGGAATTTCTATCTGTCCGAGGAAATTAAAATAGATGGCGCCCAAGGCAACAAGACCATTTATTATAATAATAAATACTATTAATCCATACATGAAATTGGTGTCGAGAATGTATTTTGGAATATATTTGGACATTGATAAGACGAGATGATGAATATGCGAGAAATACCGATGAGGGAAAAGTGAAGAAGTTGGAGATGTTTCAGCTGTGAGTTTGTGCTTTAAATAAACGTCGTTAATATTAATACAGACATAGCTAAAGGGGAATACTAATCCCCAAACATATATATCACGACTTGGCCCCTCCCCATCTTGAACAAGCAACGCCCATTACTAACGGTAACGTCTTAAATATTAATAGCGCCATTTACCACGAATATCTTATCATAATATGTAGATATTACAAATATTTGTAATTTAGTTAAGGATTTTTCTTAATTCCACAAAAAGTTTTCAAGTTAATTTAAAGAATTAAAAAATCCTCTGTTAAAACAATTTAGACCACAATTTATTTATTTCAAAGATAAATAAAATAACACCAGCTTTCACCATTTATGCCATATTCATCTTTTTGGAAAAAAATACCGTTTTCTTCCCTTTTGGATACATTTTTTTGTGGGAGAAATATTTTATATGAATTTGTAACTTGGCTCATTATAAAATTTTTTCATCACACGAGTAAAAACAAACGTAGGTTTTTTTTCTTTTTTATATATTCTTAAGTTTTTTATACACTGTCTACTAATTTATAAAAACCATACTGTTCCATTGATCACTTAAAATTTTTACTTATCTGATTTATGAAGCTAATAAAAACTATAATATATATAAATAAATTCACATAAATATGATGTTCCGTGGCCGCAGAATCCTTTAAAGTAAATGAGGAAATCTGTCAATCAGGCAGGTTGAAGAGGGTTAAAATATGCACAGAAACGTTTTTGTACCGTTAAATAACTTTTTTTAATTTTCTGTTCGTTTAATATGTTTAAGAAAAACATGCATAAAAATAAAGTATTATATATATATATATAAGCAGAACAGGGGAAGAGAGAACAATTTGGAGGACTTTGACCAAGAGAAAGGATAGATTAATAGGTCACGTTTTTGAACATGAGGGCCTTGTATAATTAGTATTAGAGGGAAGTGTGTGGGACAGAAGAGGGAGCCCAAGGATGGAATACGATTAGCACATTAGGGAAGATGAGTGATGTCGTAGCTATGTAGAAATGAAAAGGCTTGCGCAAGGTAGCTTAGCATAGTGGGTTGCATTAGACCAGTCTGAGGATTATTTACCACAATATATATATATATACATATATATATATATACGAGTGTGTATTCGCTTTTATTGCAGTAGTGTAATTAAAGTGTATCACATTAATGAAAACTTTTATAAGACTTGTATACTTTTCAGTTATGAATCTTGCACCTGTAATGCGACTGAATTAAAAAAACAATTCATATATTTAGTTCTCTGATTTATTAAAAATTTGATTTTGTATTCAACATGAATATAATATATTTAAAGATAATTTTATAAAATTTTTAAATAAAAGATAAATTTGTTAGCAAGTTTTTTCTCTGAAGATGTCTCAAAATTGTGGAAGAAACGTTGTTTCTAATACGCTGAAAAATATAAAAAATGTTCTGGTTTATTGGCCCTGTTGATGTTTAATAGTTTACTTTAAATTATATTTGGTATTATTTTGCCATTTAATACTTATTTGAAATTTCTAATTGAAAAGCGATGTTTGGTTTCCACTTAACGCGTTCGCCTCGGCAGTTCTGTTTAGAATTATTGATTTGCCACCCACGCCCGCTGAATTGCTCCGTCTCTCACTTCTTCTGCCTCCTACGCCTCTCTCTCTCTTTCTTTCTCTCCTTCTGCTCCCTTTATTTCTTTTCTATCTCACACGCAATCACACGGAGTTCCTCCCTCTCTCTTTCTCGCGTTCTTTCGGGATTAAGTTTCAGCACATACAATGAGACGTGATTGTAACCTAACTCGTGTGAGATGCTTGAGTTGGTGTTTAAGGGACGATCACGGAGGGACTCGGGGGATTAGTTTAAGGGATATACGATGATGTCCCACAACGTCGTGGGATGAAACTAAGTCTCAAACTCGGGGCACGCCGTAATTAAGTAATAAGGAAGTTTCATGATAATGTCAATTAATTGTATTTTTTTGTTTGTCACGTTTCGCGAAAAATTTTTTCAAGACTTTAGAAATATTTATACTTCACTTTATTATGGTATAGAAACACGTAAGTGATTAATAAACTGTTCCGGAACTTTGAGAAATTATTACTTGTCTTCCTCTGATCAAATATTATTCTGTGAAGAGATAAAAGTAAATTTCACGCGGATCACTTTAGCGTTATCATGATACTGTAGAGCATTTCATAGTCAAGTTATTGATCAGACACGTTGATTAAATAGACTATGATGAAGATGAATCAGACGAAAAACCAGAACAGTCTCATAAATGTGTTTATTGATATTTACAACATTTAATGTAGCTTTCGACTTTTTGTCATATTCATCAAGCTGAAAGCATCACACAATAGTTATATACAAACATATATTATCATATATTCATATATATATATTTGTAATTTGGCATAGTATATCTTAATTTCATTTGTCAGTAACAGTGCTTCGTCATTAACAATTTGTATTCACATAGTGAGATCTTCATACATTCGTACAGTGTCATGATAACTTTCTTGACTGCAGGGTTGTTTGCCGCTAGACAGCCTTGCCAACCTTCTCGATACTACGATATAAATATTTACCACATATCGATATTATACTTATATCTATATGTTTAAGTAAGTTAATGACTTCCGCATATTGCGTTTCTATTTCCGAGCCTTCATTTCTGTTGCTTACTACGTTATTTCTATTAAGATTTATATAAATTGCTTCAGCAATTCTGAGTTGAATTTTTATTAACTTCCGCAGGTTTTATATTATTCTTGTGCAGAATGCTAATGTCATCAAATCTAAACATATTGATTTGTCGTTTTTGTATGGGCAGACAAGCCTGTATTTGTCTTAGATTTAGGCTTCAGAGTTTCTCTGGTCTTGAGGTTAGTTGTTGTGAAGCACTTATTACATTCCTTACACGGAATCTTATAAACTACGTTAGTTTGTTGTGAAATGTCAATACTGTCTTTGAGTTCCGTCAAAAATTTATTGATGTGATTAACCGGTCTCATGGCGCTAGGAAGTCATTAATTTCATTCTTTTGGAAAACCTTCATGATTTTATATGTCAAATCTTTAATGTATGTTAAACTAATAAATTTTGGTTTATATGTGTCATTAAGAAGCTTTGTGGTTACTTTTTCAGTAGTAGCTTTCATCATGTGATTCGCATTTGTGGTATTTTCCCTGCACATAGGTGGAAAATATTTCATTACACTGGTTTGTAAGTTTGGAGTAAGCGTTTACATGATATTGTAGAGCATTTCATAGTCAAGTTATTGATCAGTTCTCCCACTTACCGAACATGAATTCACAATCCTCCGCCTTGCTGTCGGTCCCCCTCCTGCCAGCTTTGCCAATTTACGTTACTCCTTCCTTCCGCACATTAACTGGCTCGTCTTTCTTTCATTTCCTTTTAACAATCCTCTCCTCTGCACTGTTACTATCCTTGCTATTCAATTATTATTGAAGTTTATAGCTTGTTATAATATTTTATTCTCTATAATAAAAATACAGGGAGAGCCAGTGTTATCTGATGGGTGTTTGGTACACATTGAAATTTTGTTACTAAATATACGCAATGAATAGCAGTCAATATGTGAAAGATTAAGTCCTAGGGCACAGTCGGCGACCTTCTACGCAAAGTTTATCAACAATGTCTTCACAGTGTTAGAACTACGATAAGAATTTCTCGTTCAATTTCATCCTCTAGTTCAATCACAATACGTGTCCTATTCATGTAAAATTTGTTTCAAGAAAAAAATAACGACATCTTGGCGGCCAGTCAGGACATAATCTTTCGCAACACTTTCTGCACAGAGTAACATATCAGATGTAAACTGATACTTATTGTGTACACTTATGTAATAAAAACAGCGCATCATCTCAAAATTTCTAAAAACATCAGGTGACTCTGAATCACTCTGAACTATAAGGTTTTTCAATAACAGTGGTTCGACGTTGAAATGGAATAAAACAAGCTGTGTGTGAGGTATTAACAAAAATTTTTTATTGGGCCTTTCAAATAAAAAATACCTCACACACAGATTTTTTTATTTCAAATCAATATTGACCCGCCCTTATTAGAAACCCCTATTTAATTTTTTTATAATAATACCTCAGCATTCTAAAGGAAAGTTATAAACGAATAGATTGGTTAAAATCCTTTTATTTAATTATTATTATTATTATATTATTTTTCGACACTTACGGACATATTTATCTGGAAAATAGAAGAGAGTAAATATATATGCTTAACAGACTAGTGAAAGTATTATTATAATGACAATAATAAAAATTGTACGTATCGTCAGCGTTTTAAAGTGTCGATAAGATAAAAAACGGAAAGGGAAACTGAAGTGTAAAATATTGCTTCAATACAGAAAAATGTATTACGCGTTGCCCGGTACGATGAAATGTGGATTGAATGAAAATGAAATAAAACTTAATAATATTACTAAAATGTTTCCGAAGTATCTTTCGGCATAATGTGTCATATTCATTTATTTAAAGATACCAAATATTGTCGATACACATACATTCTAAATAAATTTGTCAAGTTATATTTTTTTAAAAAATTCAGTCAAAATGAACATCAACTCTCAAGATTAATCTGTACTATATGAAAAAATATCAAATAAAAATTGAAAGTGTGTATAATAGAGTTTGTGGCCATTTATATTTTAACTAAGAAAAGAAATCTCTGTTTATATTTAAAAACACATAATGTTTCGACAAATTAATATGAATTTTTTGCTGCCAAAATGTATTATTATACTTTTTTCCTTACATAAAGATAACGCTCATTTAAAAAAAATTAACGACATAAAAAGTGTTGTTCATTAATGAATTGTAAATTGACTCTTATTAACAAGCAAAGAATATCCTCTAATTTGGATGTTTATCGTGCAAGTAAAGAAACTTCTCTGCAAAGGTCACGTGACTCATCCGGAAGGTACGAGCTAAAATAAATTAAAATGTTAGAAAATAACAAGCCAGGTAGCCACAAAAACAAATAAATGACATATTACAAACAAGCCTACCCGTGACTTGTGTAATATCCTCTCACCACCAGATTGTCGATGGTTTGGGTTTGGTCAAACGATACAATAAAATAATATAGAATATAATTTAATTTAATATTTATGTTATTAAGGTTATCTTTCCCTCCTGGACGCTACGGACCTTGTCCTTCCAGGAATACTAAGAGGCTGTCAACGTTCCATATTTTTTGAAGTGGCACGTGGTCAGTCAGCGTAGTGACCCTCCTTCAGTCTTTCGCGACCATGACGAGCAAAACCATCCATGCTCATGCCGGGATTCGAGCCTCGGACCTCTGCGATATGAGGCGGTGACGCTGGCCACTACACCACACCAGAACGGCTAATTATAAATTTTCGGCCGTAACCGTCGCGGGAGAGTGTCCACAACACCAATTTTCTCATCAAGTAAATAGTTCATCCATTTAAAAATTTACCCGTAGAAGTCCTCAAAGATGAATGCAACGTTGTATTTGTATTGATTAAATTTACTGGCTAATTTATTTGGCCGTATATTCATTTCTTTATTATTAATTAATTATTATTAAGTCAGAAGAATGATGTTTGAATTATAACTTTTAGTCAATACAAGTAAGTATTCAAATGTAATAACAAAAATAAATATGAGGCTTTCCCAAATAAGTATAAAATCAGGTTTCAACGTTTATATAGATAGTAAATTCTTATTTACAACTACTGTTAAATAACCAAAAAGGAACGATGTGGTCGGTGGATAACAACTAATAATACTCCTCTGGTGTAACGTTAAAATGATTTTTTAAATAATTTTTCTTATTAAAAAACTTATATATTCGTGTGTGTGTATTAATTGAGAAATGTTACAATTTTAGTTAAGTCCTCTTGTGATTGGCTGGCGCTGATGTCTGATAAGACGTGGTACTTGTACTAATGTTCATGATATCTATTTATAATGATTATGATATACGTTCTTATTTATAGGTTATATTTCATATGACCATGTCTGTAGTAGCTGAAAGCTTCTTTACAATGTGACATTGTATAATAAGTATTTAGTGTATCTAATGGGGACCTCTGGTTATTAAACACGATTAATAGATAAAGTAAATACATGGCAACTTTGCCAAGACGTTATGGTAGACACGAGTGGAACTCCTGAGTTATACAGACGTTTCTGCGAATCACATTAAATTAAGTGTGAAATCTGGAGGCTCCGAGCGAGTGCTTGGAGAAGTTAGGTGTTGAGGGACGCACCTGTTAGACGGCGCAGCTGCCGACGAGGTCCCGGCGCCGTGGGCCGACTATCGACTGCAGGCAGCGTCGCGACGCCGTGGTGCTGTGCTGCTCCGTGCGCAGAGGCGCTGCGCTCAGGACTGCGTGGCGCCGGGACGACGGGCATCGATCCGGGCACCTGCTCTACCACAACACGGACACGCGTCTTCCTTCATTCATCCGCACCCTCCACCACTCCTCCCATCAGATGCTACCTGACTGACACGACGGTGGAAAGCCACAACTAAACGCTACACACCTGAATGGATTGAAAGCGTAAAAGAGAAATTTGAGAAGAGGGTTTAGACGAAAATAGACTAATTTCTGTTCAAGACATAACACGCAATTAAAAATAGAAAACACCTGAGACATCAAGGGAGCTTACCAGTTTTCATGGCTAAATTTCGGGCTATTCCAGTGTATCGATTCCCCTCAACCAAATATTCCATTCCATTTGGTCATTTATTCTTCGGAAGGGAAAGAGACAGGGAAACAACCCTCGCTATTAATTAGAACTGTATCGCAGAATTCTCCGGAATAATTTGGTGAATCCAGAGTCACTCAAAATCACAATGACCGGAAGAGCGCTAGAACTCCGACATTGAACACTCATCAAAATCAATATTTTTTTATTGAGATTAAACTCGCGTCAACACGAGACGTTCTTGGCATCTAAAAAAATGAGTACAACAGGAAACAAAAACAATACTTATATATTAAAAAAACGCTAAAGAATGGGTGGGAAGAGACTTTCACTCTTAGACTTGTGAAAAATAGTTCACACAGGTACATAGCTACTCCTTAAATTTCTTTTAGGATACCAAATTATTCAATGAATTTCAGAAGATGTGTGCCGCCACTGGAGAAGATCACAGTTCGCGTCTGGAGTGGCTACCAATACAGGATCTTCTGTTGGTGTCATGGCGGGTTCTGTCAAAGATGATGCGCGGCACCGTCACGGCGGTGTTACAATCGGAGCAGAAAGACTGTGGAGATCTAAAAAAATTAATGCGTAAAGCTGGAGTGGAAGGATATATTCTTAGCTTTTAATTAAGACTCAACAACGATCCGCTGTCTTCTCGAGAAGTGGATAAGTCATCTGTTCGTAGAATTCCATTTCTTTATAGAGGATTTCTACGTTTCCTCCTCTGCTAACTTTCAGTCAGGAGGTTGATTCACCCTATCATTACGTCTTTTCTTGAGCAGGTAAGAAGATCCGAGCAGTTCACTTGCAAGGAGACATTCAGCTTAGCAGCTTTGTTGCCAAGCTCGTTTCCCAAGATTCCCACGTGAGCCGCGATCTAGTAGATGGTGATTTCTTGGAACAACGATATTCTTCGAGCACGTTCATCGCCGTCTCACCTATATATAACTGGGCGACGGGTATGCTTCGGTGGGGGCCCCCGTCGCCCAAATATGCGCGACGCTCTTCTTGTTTAAGTCAATTCGGATTTTAGTCATGTCTTTAAAAGGAATTAAATGTAAAAAGCACTGAAATATAAATAAGGAATATAAAATATTAGAATATACAAGTTATAATACCTTTATATTAATTTATTTTTTGGATAAAATAGTATCTTAAACTATGTCGCTGGATATTCGCTTGGACTCTATAACCACATTAGAGGTGACTTTGAATAATTGGAACAATATGCCTTTTTATTTTACATTAGATTGAGATGTACAGGGTGGACGAAAAGTCCCTTTACACTAACTTAAGCTACGAAGCAAAGAAGGAACGATTATCGATAAGGCTATGGCAACGCTTGTGGTGCCCTTTTAGTGTGGAAGAGCGTCTGGTGGCTTCTGTGTGGGTCCACGAACGTCGAAGCGCCGGACCAACTATGGAAGGTATCCAGAACGATTACGAGCTGCGTTTTGGCAAAGCACAGACGTCACGTCCAACGTTATTGCAGTGGGCGAAAAACACTTTTGTTACGGGACGTTTTCTTGATGCGCAACACATAGTGGGATCGAGCACTCGAGTCCAAACTCTCTGCAGTGGAAGCATCAATTCGACGTTCCCCGGTGAAATCATCACGCAAACGTTCTGCAGAGTTAGGAATTCCGACATCTACAATGTGAGACTTTATAAATAAACGTTTAAAAATGAATGCTTTCGTCCAACCAGTGTTGTTGAGTTGTCAGATGTTGACCTGGATGGCCGTGTCCATGCAGGTCAGATAGTACTTCAACGCTTTCCTAGTGCAGAAGAAAAAAAGTAATGTTTTCTGACGAGTGTTCGTTTTATCGCCGATCACGTACAAGTAATGTATTTTTCTAGGTGAAAGTCAATCCCCACATTTTTTCAAGAAATTCCGAATAATTTTCCTCATGTTTTGGTTTGGGCAGGGATGACAGCGGATCACCTTCGATGGCACTGTCAATCATCACACTTATTTGGAAATGATCGCTGAGTGGTTACTTTCAGGGGGCACCGGCATATTTCACCGTCCGCTAACGACTAAACAATTTTTTTTCCAAAATGCCAGATTAGACATGGATGAGAACAATCTCTGGCAGATTTCGGGACCTCATCACACCTGATAATACGCCGTGGAGTATTGTGAAAGATAATGTGAGAAAGCGACCCTAAACGATGAGCAGCTATAAATGCAGTTTAAAAACAACACCCATAACTCACTTTTGCAGATGAACAAAACACGGGAAAGGAAACGCGTTAAATTATGCTGTGAACATGGAGGAACCCACACAGATGATTTGGATCGATAGAAGCTACGCTGCACATACCTATAGTTTCAACTTCAGTGTAACGGGACTTTCCACCCTGTCTGAACACAATTCCGCCTGCAGTAAAGGCAACATGTTTTACTTGTAAATCGCGCATGATGTCTCAGTGCCGGAACGTTATCGGAAGTTTATGATAATTAAATTCAAAATTTCTTCATTGTTGTTCTGGTATTTAGCTCCAACACTGGTCGGAGCCAACCCTCCATTCTAACCTACCTTGCGCAAGCCTGCTCATTTTCGCATAAATAGCACATCCCAAGTTTTCCCTAAACTGCTTAGCTTATTCCATCATTGGTCGCCCTCTTCTGTTCTCACCCCACACACTTCCCTCTAATGCTCATTTTACAAGACCCTCATATCTCAAATCGTGGCCTATTAGTCCATCCGTTTCCTTGGTCAATTTCCACCATATTGTTTTCTTATTCCGTTTAGAGTTTCCTGGTTAGTTACACTATCCTCCCGTCTGATTACGAGCATTCGAGTATAGCACCATATTTTAAAGGCTTCTATTCTTTTCCTTTCCCCAACTCCTATCGTCCACATTTCGCACCCATATAACGCCACGCTCCATACGAACATTTTAGCAACGATTTCCACACTTATCTTACTCGAAAGTAAATCCCTCTTTTTCGCGAAAACCTTCCTTGCCTATGCTATCCTACTCTTTATGTCAACTATACTTCTATCATCCATAGTTATTACGCTTCCCAAGTAGCATAATTCCTTAACTTCCGTCAAAATATCCCTTTCCAATCTAAAATTCTTTATTATTCCACTGTTTCCCACACTACACTCCATTCTCTCGGTCAACATCTCGATATTGTTCGAACATGTAGCCTTTCAAACTCTTTTTGTAAATCTGCAATTTCTATGAATGGAGGCCGGATTTTCCTAATCCTGTCTTATAAAATTATACGCAATGTTAATATTGCTTCTCTTGTCCCTATATTATTCCTAAAACCAAACCGATCTCCTAACTCACATTCTATTTGACGTTCCATCCTCTTATATACTATTTTCGCTAATATTTTGAACGCATGAGATACTAAACTAATTGTCCTGTGTTGTTCGCATCTATCATCCCAGTCTACGTCGGTATGGGTATAATTATGTTTTTACTAAAATCTTCTGGTATTCTTCCATAGATTCTGAACAGCTATGTAATTGCTTCTTCGTATGATGATCTTATCAACTCCGCTGGAATGTCATCAATTCCTGGCGCTTGAAAATTTGCCAGGTCTGCCAGCGCCATATAAAACACCGACCTTGAAATTTTGTCCCCCAACTCATCATTCACCTCCTCTTTTTCTTCTATTACTGACTGATGTAAATTTACACTGTGATACAGCTCTTATAGATATTCATTCCATCTTTCTGTTTTTTCTTCTTTATCCAGAATTGGCTTCTCATCCGCTCTCCTGATGTTCTTGGTAATATTTTTCCTCTCTCCGAATGATTTTTTAATTTTCCTATAAGCTACGTCTATTTTCCCTTCCACCATGAAATGTTTAACCGCTATGTATTTCTCTTGTAGCCAAACCTCTTTGGTTGCTTTGAACTTCCTATCTATCTCATTCTTCAAGCAACTGTACTGATCGTTACCATTTTCATCTTTTTAACCTTTCATCAGTCATTTTATCTATACTTTTATATTGGTCTGACCTATTCTTCGTATTTCTTTATCAGCTGCTCTAGTTATTTCTTCCTTCAACAGTTATATTGTTTCTTTCCCCTTTATCTATTAATCTACTCTTGATATCCGATTTAAAACTCTGAAGCACCTCCTGTTGTTTCAGTTTTCTAATTCCCATCTTTTGTTTATATTACCTTCTTGAGTTACTTCATTTGCAGCCTATATTTCATAATCAGCAGATTATGGTCGGAGTTTAAATCTTCTCCAGGGTAGGTTATGCAGTCCAGCACCCGATTCCTATGACATATGGTATAATGCAATGCATCAGGAAAAGATAAAATATTTCAACTTCAAAAAAGGCTGTCAGAATATTATGTCAGATCTCACCAAAAACATCTTGTAGGGGACTTTTCAATAAAACTGCCAGCATATTCAATCACTCATGTTATTTGTTATTAATAACAGTAACCTTTTCACACTAAACTCAGATATACATTACTTTGATGCCAGAAGTAAAAACAATTTACACAAGGAAGGGAAGTCTCTAACCGTAATACAAAAGGGTGTACATTACAATGCTATTAGCATATTTAATAAACTTCCCACCTCCATTAAACAATTAAAAATAAATCCAAACAAGTTCAAATATGAACTAACTAAGTTCTTACTAAGCCACTCCTTCTACTCTGTTGAAGAATTTATGGAGCTGAATGTATCATAGGGTAGATATTTATAATTATGAAAGAACATTATTAGAACACTAATTTTTTAGTATAGGATGTAAAAATATTTATCAATTTTATATATAAGGTACAAATTGTATGTCTTCTGTATAGAACTTAAGAAAATCTTATTATAAGTTAAAAATTAATGAATAGTTACAGTATATTTTAATATTAATAAAGCAACCTATGTAAAATCTCTGACTCGTTCCACATCCTTGAAGCTTGTGCTTCTCTATACGATTTATGGAATATGATTTTATACTTATACTAATTGGTATCTGCCCCTGTTTCCCGGCTTCTTTTATGCGTAGAGTTTTACTTACTTAATTAAACGATGATTATTATTTACTTAACCAGTTTCCGTTCTTCAAAACTTAATATTCATCTGTTGACAGTAAACTTTATGCTATTATATTGTCAAAATATTTATTACATTAATTTACAACGCTGTTTTAGGTAAGTTGGCAGATTCGGGTATGCCGTTTTCACAATAAATAATATTATTCACGTATAATATTTAACACATTAAATAAGACTATTTTATATATATATATGTGTGTGTGTGTGTGTGTGGTATGACTTGTTATTTTGCTATAGGTCAAACTTAATATTTTAAAGATATTTGTTTGGTTTTGTATAATATAATATTCTGTTGTTTGAAATGAGGCCTCTAAATTAAGTCCATTCAACTTATTCGTATTAAGTCATATTAAGTCTGACTAATAAATCAAGATTGTCAGGTTTACGTCATTACATTTTTAATCCGTAAGGGATATGCATTCCCTCCTATCACTGAGTTTACGTTGACGAGAGTCGGAAGAACGCAACCGAGTCTCGCTGGACGACGAATGTGCTAAGGAGAATGGAAAGGCAATGAGAAAATAGTACATTTTAAGTGCCCATTGCTCAGAAGCTGTTATAGATATGCAGTGAAACTTTTACAGCTTATTTTTAATATTATGGTATGTGGAAGCATAATAAATGATTTTTAATTTTAAAATAAAAATTATTTATTAGTGTTAAGTCCTTTATCCATAAGCAATATTCCGAAAATTTTATTCTGCTTGCACACACACACAATATAATGTTACAAATAAGTTGTGGAAATTTCAGTGGTGTAAATTTAACGGTTTTAGAGGGAAGGAAAACTATTTTAAATCTGATAATATAAAGTCTTCCAACTCCCAGTTAGTGAAACTTCCTACCTTGCATATTTCTGGCGCCACACAACGGAAAGGCGCTCAGGTAACTGTCTACCGGGCCAATGCCTGAGAATTATTTCGGCAATCGTTAATTTACCCTCCACTTAACGGCTAAATTAAACATAAATGAATTATTAATCTCTCTTGTAACTGGCTGCAGAATTAATGTGTTAACGAGTCACCCGCCCGGCAACTCGGTCAGTCAGAGGGGTGTATGCTCTGGGGTTGTACACCTCGGGCATAAGCAATATTTATCCGCTGTTAAAACAGTCGATAAGTTGGCTTATTAATTGGTCGAGATATGGAGTAGGTAATTCTACGTCCTCACAGTCTCCTCACTCATCTCCAGGACGTGGGAGAAGTACCAAGAGACGTACAACGAGATTGAGATTGATATGGGTTTCCCTGTATTACTTCTATAGACCCTAGTTAAACATTGCCTGAATTCCTCTCACTTCTGCATCCTCTCTTTGAAAAAAATTCTAGTAGCATTTAAGGGGAGCTGTCTCCACGTGATTTATCCTTATGTAGCCTGTCACTCAAAAATAAATCATTGAATTCCAATCCCTTTTCTATGCTGCTAGAGGAAAGTTTCCACCATGTCGATGACACTAAAATTATTTACTAATGCGACTCGATTTGACCTTTGAAGATGTTCTTTGTGTTGTTGAATCAAATTCATGGGTCGTTGTCACGCAGATTCGCAGCAGTCAATACTAATTGTAATTCATTATTGCCCAGTCACTTTTGTCAGCGTTTATCTATTTCTTTACTCCCAATCCCTATATGTCACAATGGCCCCCATTTACAAACCAATATAAAGTAGTCTGTCTCAAGGAAGAACCTGACACTATAAAAGAAATATAAATAAGTGTTCTTTAAATTTAAATATTTTCAGATATAATTTCTTTAGCAAATTTACAATTCTCAATTATCTAGGATAGAAATTTCCCATTTCTTTATCTTTCTGGCTTCCGCGACCACCGCGTTCCCATTTCTTACTTCCATTTAAGGCTTTCCTGTATTATTTATTAGTAATGAAGTTCTGCAGGAATGAGACTCTGTCAACATAAAAGTTTCCTATTCTATTTTAGTGTTGCTAATATGGTTATTAATTTTAGAAAATTATTTTCTCTCTCTTTACATTCCAAGAAAATTTATGTTGTCTTATTAGAATTATTGAACATATTTCATTCAATCACAGGGATATTAAAGAGTAGATACACAAATTTCAGTCTTCTTTTATTGACAAAAATTACATTTCTTTGTCATTCATGTAATTTAATTCAAAAGCTTTCGGCCTTATATTGCCATATTCATCTGTACGTTTACACTCGATTACTACAATTTAAAACATCTCTGTTTGCAACTCGTTAAATGATTGACAAAGAAATGTAATTCTTGTCGATAAAAGAAGACTGAAATTTGAATATCTACTCTTTAACATCAATTTATATTCAAAAAACAGTCTTTATAGCATCAGTACTTAGTCACAGGGACATTTCTGCGTCCCGTTAAAAGAATTTTACCCACGTAATTTTCAAAATTAGCGTATTTCATGTCTTCTGCTTGCAAGTTATGGTTTGTCTTGGAGATGAAATGAGGTCATGTAGGACACGTGGTTCTCGCCGTAAGAAGGAATTATGAAAGAAATGATCGAATAACTGAATGTCGTAAATGAAATTCAGAACAAATTTGATCATAAATAAGGACGAAAGAGAGTCTTGCGTCTAGTTTTCCGTGTCCTGAATCTAATCTCCCTTAATGTTATCCGGAGTAGGTGAGATTCGCCGCTTAGGATTACATAAAGTCGCCCTTAAAGGCTTCCATTCCAATAGAGAAGCCTCGCATTCAGGCGCGCTGGGCTTTTAAAAGGAAACAGACTTTCTAAAGTAAAACTAACTAAATACATTTATTTTATTTCATTATCAAGATTTATATGGTTTTAGCATTTAAAAAAACACCAGGTTTGGTTCTTCGAGTAATTTAATTTCAAACTGGAATTAATTAATTGCATTTTCATTTCTCCGCGAGTAAATATGACTTTATATTTTTTAATTTAATATCGGAGTTAACTGCCGCATTATGTAGGCATAATTGCGGTTATTATTGGTAGTCCTGAATTATTGAATGTGCTACGTAGTTATCTGGGCGCTTTTCGGAATGGAGCCGCAGAAGGTGGCACGCCGGGATCTTTCCAAGCTCGATATTCTTAGGGAGGGGGCTCGAATTTCTTACCATGGTTTTCCATAAATATAAAAAACCTACGTACGTTTAAACAATTTATTATAATTAAGCATTTACGTTTTTATTTGCGATTGGCTTCACCATAGAACGGAAATCGGCAACGGGACGCCTGTATGACTCCAACCAAGTAGGCCACAGAAGCTGGATTCCACATGAGGTGGCGAACGGCAACGCTAGTAGCCGAGAAGTGTCAGAAAGCGTTTGCCAGAGCGAATAACTTGGGACTATACATATCGCGGAGTACCCGCCAGGTGGAACCAACCTAATTGATACGAATGTGAATTACTGTCTCAGATATAATTGCTTAAAAATCAGAATACTAGATTTTATTACGATAAATAGTTAACTAAACATTTGTCATATTAAGAGGTAGAATCAAATACCTTACCCAATGCTACAACTGTTTTCAGATTACTTTTTACATATACTAAAGCAAGAAAGGAAAATAAAAAAGAAAACATGTTTTCTTAGTTTTATGAAAAACAATAAAAATGTTAAATACAGAATAGAAAGTCACGTCTTGCCAATAAACACAGAAAATTAGATACATATTTAACGACCGTTTTAACAGGAACTTAAAAAAGGTTTTTAATTAATTTGAAGAACGAATCCATCATTATTAACGTATTCTTCTGTAGCGTGCCCTTATTTTAAGTTATTTTATTTTTTACGTCTGTTTTTCATTTATAAGTTGTATATTATTATTGCTTCTTTAAATTGTTTAATAAAATATTTTTTAGTTATAATAAAGTCTGTCAAAATGTTTGATAAATACATAGTATTAATAAAAGAAAACAGACATAAAAATAATATTTTTAAAAAGTTACCAGCCCGTATAGGCTGCGAAAATGTCCTGGAATCTTCGGACTTGAAAGAGGTGGATATAGCATTGTCTTCCTCTGGGGATTTGACGTGTGCCCTATCCATATCCTGTCTCTTCCTGATTATTTTCACAAGGCGTACTTTTTTATGTTCGCACAGTGCGCACGTGCAACTTGAGTCTTGATTTGCAACTCTTGTATACAAGTGTCAAACACAGGCAGATAGCCAGTCAGAGGCCTACAGGTGCTTATGATAGTAATGGTATTGGATTCCCGGTATCCCAATTGATTTTTAAAACTAACCTATGGTGATCATTGTTCTCTGTCGTTGGCTTGGTAAGCAACCTATACCGCTTCTCAAGATTAGTACGATGTAAATATATATATACACAAGAATTTAATAAAGCTCAATAAAGTGGTGTCATTGGGAAATTGTCTTTCATATATATATGGGCGCATATTAGCCACAAATTTAAAAACTTTTGAAGAATGGTTTGCAACTCGATTCAAAATCCGTACTAGCAAGTATTTTGAAAGCATTTTTGCAACAAAAATATTTGAACGTTCCTAGAGAATATCCCCAGTTTAAGACGCAATAGAACATAATTGAATAACGTGTTGCATTAATTGTAATAAATTATATAGAAAGGCAGCAGACGTTGGTAATAAAAGAGCCAATTACTTTTAGTTGTAGTTGAATCCGCCTGTGGCGCAGGCAACCCCTCTGACGGCGCCGCGTGGCTTGTCGCGTGCATCGCGTGCGTTACTCGCGGCGCCGGGGTATAAATAGTCGCAGGGGATGCGGAGGACGCCAAGCACAGTCTAACAGCACATCAAAGGAGGTCGACTACTCACCGAACTGCTCAGACAACCTCCTGTACGAACCACACGTAAGGTAGAAGCAAATTAGATTCCACAAAATGCACGTGACAACACCAGGCGACTCCTGCTCAAGCTACCCACTATAAAACATCTTTTTCTGCTTGTTAGAATATGAGGGAAAGCTACTTATTATTCATATAGAATTTTTTCAGGTCCCTAGCTTAATTAAAATAAATAAGAATATTATCTGACATTCAAATAACTAATTAACTGAATTACAACAACCTCTTACTCAATTTTTTAAAGTATTCAAAAGATGAAATGTACTACGTTTCGTCTGTAATTTGAGACTTCTTCGGGTATACTAAAATGAATAAATTATTAATTACATTTTAAATTATTTTTATCGTACTGCCTAATCTAATTCATTGTAATTTAAATTTAATAGAGAGAAAACCAAGATGATGGAGTGTAGTGGGGGACATATTGGAATATCAAAGGCGGTTACATTGGCAAGGGATATTTTGAAGGGAGTTAAGGAATTATGTTACTTAAATAGCATAATAACAGGAAAGAAGGACTTAAATTGCAAAACAGAGGAATTCACTTGCGGCTAATAAAGTATGAATATTACCAAAAGATTACAAAAATGTTCGTATGGAGTGTGGCGTTATATGGGTGTGAAATGTGGACGGTAGTAGTTGCAGAAAGGAGAAGAATTGAAGCCTTTGAAAAGTGGAGCTATGGGAGAATGTTGAAAATCAGATGGGTGAATAGAATCACTAATGAGGAATTTATAAGTAGAATAGGGGTTGGGAGAAAAATTTAGACGAGTTTGACCAAGAGAAGGTATAGATTAATAGGCCACGTTTTAAGACATGAGTGTCTTATAACATTAGCATTAGAGGGAAGTGTGTGCGGTAAGAACAGAAGAGGAAGGCCAATGATGGAATGTGATAGTAACGTGGAAATGAAAGGGCTTGCGCATGATAGACCAGTTCAAGGACTGAATACCACAACAACAACATTTTTAATGATTTTCTCGCTCTAATATATTTAAATAATCCCTACTGGAATAAAGAAGCTAAACACAGACTTCTAAAACTGATAGTAGAAGGGTTCAAAAACTTATTAAATTACTAAGCCTGTAATTATTAATGTGTGGTTTCGTCGTATTGACAGGGAATATTATTTTTTCAAGTTTATGAATAACTGCGCATTACAGATTATCTAATTTGGTCTAATTCGAATATCAACCTTTCAATTCTTTCAATTCTTAACAACTCTTTGCAATATTCCTGCAGCTGTGTAGGTTTCTGTGTTCTATGCCGAAAAATCGATTTTTAGAACAGTTTATAGAACTAAATCTTTAAATAAGAGTGGATTGATGAACTAAAGCGAGGAAAAGGCGAAATTTTAAAAATAAAATGGATGGTGATTTTTGATATTTGTTTTTAAACTGTTCTCGTACCTCAACAGTATTGTTGTTGAGGTCATTTACTAGCATGTTCGCGATTGGCTTCCGTTTCGAGAGTACTCAGGAGGAGGAAACTTGCCACACCAATGTTAGTGTGGCTATTAATAGTTTAAAATCCATTACCCATTGTCAATAAGATGAGTGGTTTAGTAGACACTGATTTTAAAAATAAACTCTTAGAAAAGAAAAATAGGGGAACTCCGAGCGGGGTATCCTATTTTTTCTGTACTGGATAGTGCTGGAGGTAGGTAAATAGGGATGGAATATTGTAACTGGTCAAGGACGAAGTCCTGTCAGCCGGCTTGACCACGTTTTGGCTGCACCTTGTGAATGAACTCTTGTTTCGGCGACTTAAATCTGTTACATTATAATTTTTGCAGTATTTCGACAAAAGGAAATATAAAAAATTCTCTTTGACGGTACATATACGTAAACTAGGTGTCTTTAGCTCCATATAAGTTACGCATTATGTTTAAAATTACTTGTATTAAGGCTCGGTGAAAAAAGTTAAACTGAGAGTAGCGTTCGGAGCAAAACGGAATACTACTCTACAAGGCAAAATGTAACGTGTTCCTCAAGAGAAAAAAGGAAAACTGGCAGAATCAACTTTTAAAAATGAGTTACATGATGCTGTATCCAAAGAGAATAGATTACGAATGAAAAAGAACGGAGAAAAGGTAAAAATATTAGCAAAGACTGTGTAGTTGGAAAGAAAATCATTTTGCGAAAGGAAAAATTGATTAAGCGATCAACCGTATGCTATATAAGTATAAGAAAAAAAACACGTAAGGTATTAAGATTTTATTAAGTTAAATGAAATTTTATTGTACTTATTGTATTTACAATACATCCACTGGGTGTGAGGCAGAACGGGAAATTTGTAACTTTCTTTTTCGTAAAAAATCTAAATTCGATTTTTTAATTTATATTGATATTACATTCAGTAAATTACAGAATAAACTTATGTTTAATACTTTTATGAAGGCATTTTTATTTATCAAATATTTTACAAAAATTGTTAAACAAAAAGTGTCGCGTACCGGCCCGACTTCCTTCCTTCGAGTCCCACGCCTGGAGCCTGCATTGGGCGTCGTCTGGTGACGCCGTGAGTGCCGAGAAGCGACGCTTCTCATCAGGTGAACAGAAGGCAGAGGTAGGTTCTAGCGTCTGGATACCTAAAATAGACGCCTCCGCTCCCCAACGGAGGAACGGCCTACTGCTATATATATATCAACTTTCTGAACGTGTGGATAAAATAAACTACGTGAGCTTTGAAGCAGGCCTGAAATTTTTATAAAACCAACTATTCCACGTTTCATCACGAAAACAGCCCCATTCAGTCTCCTTTTCAAAGGGGCGTGCTTGTTCCTGTCCTGAGTTAGGTCCACCTGCAACACATTGGGCCTTGCAAGACAGTCATCCAATCAGATGTGTTGTTACTAGGCGGCCACGATATATATATCGCTTGAATTTCTTACATTTTAAGTTCAAATAATTCATGGACCTTGATATTTCCTTGAGAACCTCTTCTCTTATTTTTTTTTTTGGTGTTTCGGTATTCAATCCTTAGTCTGGTCTGATGAAACCCTCCATGCTGACTTACCTCTTTTTCATTTCCGCATAACTAGCATATCCCACATCCTCCCTAATCAGCTTAACGTATTTCATTATTGTTCTCCCTCTTAAGTTCTTAACCCATACACTTCCCTCTAATGTTAATTTTAAAAGACCCTCATGTCTCAAAAGTGGCCTATTAATCTATCCCTTCTCTTCGGCATCGTCCTCCATTTTGTTAGCTCTTCCCCTATTCTGTTTAGAACTTCCTCGTTAGCGTTCTATCCACCTATCTGATTTTCAGCATTCAGCATTTTGCTTGTAATTATTCAATTAACCCATTCTTTCGCGGACAGTCGCGCCGCGGCAATTTACTACACTCCTACTTTTCAACGATTTCCCAATAATTTTAAAGTTTTTATATCATTTTAAGTAGCTGGGTACCCGGCGTTGTCCCGTTACCCTCTCCCCCTTTCCCTTCTCCACACAGAAACTGAGGGGACTGAAGTACTTCCATAACAACATCTTTATCGTTATTTAATGTTATTGATGTGTACACACTCAACCCCACACTTCCATCACTGAGGGAACAATTTAGGCCTAGGTTATAGTTTTTTTTAAATTTTTCTGCGTTTAATAATACTTACGCAGTGACATTCCTTAGAACTTAGCGCCTCAGGTGGTAGCAGAAACGAACAATATCGCTGATCTCTACAGTAATGGCGAGAAATCAACAACTTTATGTGTACTTGCCTAAATATACAATTTTTGAACTTAGTTTTCTGACTTTAAGTTTGTAATAATTATTGGCCATATTTTCATTTATTGTAAACAAATTTAAATACATTTCTGTATTTATTTCTCGTCTCACTTACAGCCTATGTGATCACTGGCTATAGTGACATACAGAGAATTTTGAATCAGATTTAATTCGTTAAGTGTGAAAGAAAATAATAATTTGAAGATATAATTACATAATAATTAACGAAAATACACATAATTATAGGCGGGTTACGTTATTTCTTACACATGTTTTGTGTAGTGAACCTTAGTTAATACTTCACGGGAAGGTTTGTGACATAAATCCAGGATTCGAAAGTCACCGCAGGACCACGAGTATTTAAGTTCGCATTAAAAGTGGGTTTTAAATAAATTGACGGGACGTTAAATCCGTGTTATTCAGAATTATCTTTTGACTGGACGAATTTTGATTGTCGCGGCAATATGAAACGAATTAAATAACCACTACACCCTTTTATCACATAAATAATAATATTAATAATTGATAAAATATAATATAATATATAATTTATGGGGCGTTTTTATTTTATTTTTAATAAATAAGTTACGCAGACATGACCGCGATTGATAGTATTTTTCAGGCCTGAAAAGGAAAATGGAATTATACCTTGAAATTGTGATTAATTTCAGAGGCTATACTAGTTTCTTAGTTTTAAGAACATTGATAATTTTTATAACGTTTTATAACGTCTTGCGTCTTCCGATTCCCAAACGCCACTCCTCTGTCTTTCCATAAATTTTCTTCAATTCCTCTTTCTCGGATTTCCTCATTTATGCCACTAATTGAACTCTTTCTGGGCCTGCCTTGTTTCCTTCTTCCTTGCGGCTTCCATTGTAGAATTAGTTTCAGTAGTCTTGTTTCTGGCATCCTTTGTACGTGTCCAAACCAGATCAGTTGTTTGTCTCTTATGTCATCAATTATGTTGTGTTTGACATACTTTAATTATAACAGGGTGATTTTCTGATCGATTTTCAGGACATTAAACTGTCCAGCTTGCGGCACACTCGCTCCCGCTGAAGCCGCCAGCTGACCATGTCTGTGCTCAGTAAATGATTTCAGTCAAGAATAATAATTTAGCATGAATAGTATTCCGTTTCACACCCTAGCTCCACCTTCTAAGATTCAGTTACTGGCTCCTGGTGCTGAGGGCCACTGAGCACTTACAAGCCGAGCTATGCCGTTCTAACAGAGAAATGCGGCCCACATCAGGCAGCACCAAAATAAAATTCTAATTTGAAACATTATTATTATTATTATTATTCCTTGCTCTACACCCCATTGAGGGCCTTGGTCTACCGGGTCGACCGCGGACTGTCATCTTAGATGACACGTGTGAATTTGGAGGGAAACGTGGTAAGCGTATCGATTCTCCAGCAGTCTTAATGCCAGTTTCCGTGACATAGACGGCACAGGATTCGAACCCAGGACCGCCGTGTTGTGAGGCCGTGACGCTAGCCACTAGACCACAGTAGTTCGACTTTTTAAAAATATTGCTTGCGAGATTCCTAAGACTTGCCACACGCCACTGCCATCATGAGTTTCATGTCTCTAAAATTAACTTTATTTAAAATATTTACTAAAGACAATTACTTTCGTGTTAGAAATGTGGGGTAACTTGGTTTTAAAAATTAGAAACTACTGGAAACTTTAGTAGGCTAAGCAGACGGAATAGAAATGTTGATATTCCGGGTCGGCTCATCTGCTGCGGAGTAGTGGTAACACTGCTGCTGTTGTACTATTATTAATATATCACGTAATTATCACCTTAAAAATTGTTGCTCGGTGTGATCTCACAGCAATATGTCATACCAAAGAAGACAAATGTTAAAGAAAGATTTCACACCTCCCCAATTACTTTAACTTCTTTGGTAACGAGAAATCAACTTCTCTTTCCTTCTAGACAACAAACAAAACAACATCTCATTTTGCCGTAACAAATGGGGTCTCAAAACGTTAGTTATAAATTTACAGACGGTATCAAGTTAGTATAAGTTTAGATAAATTTTATTTTTCTTTGTGTGGTGCACTGAACTGACTTCATCGTTTTAGATTCGAAATGACGCTCGGTGAGGCTTCGGCTGGCATTGACTCGATTATTTGTAGAAAGATAGCAATCATGAGGTAATGTATTATAACTTTGAGTCTTCACTTCTTTACGCATATTTTGTATCTAAGTCCATATATTTATTTGGAGAACCACAGCTTAAGGCAGTAGACGTCAGTGATTACGAGTGGATGTTTAATGATAACTTGCCTGCGTATTTCAGCTACAATTGGCCGGGTATCATAATAGTCAAGCAGTACCAAATCAATCCGACTCAAACGTGACTTAACAACCTTTTGAGATGATGATAACGCGTGGAAATCGAATGCTTTGATCATCCTCCAATTGACTTGTTCATAAATTATGCATAATTAATCCGAAATTCCTAGATCTTCCTTATAACCAGCAACACGTCATATCTTCTATCTGTCACCCGGAAGACACGCCCACATACATATATAAAATGTATTAAATCGTTTTTCTTATTTCTTGCGGCTTAAATCCTGTTCTAAATAATAAATAGAAGTTAGTATGTATTAAACCGTCATTCCATTAAACTATTTAAATCTTAAATGAAGGAGTTTACGAACCGTGTTCGACAAGTGGAGTTATTAAACTCGTCTTTCGTCACAAACTGCTACTGTTTTAATCGATCTTTTAAGTTTTACATTTATTATTTCTGTTCCGCCATAAATGTTTATATTAGTCGAATATTTCGAACCAGAAGTTTTGGGGAACTTAATTCTTGGAAAAAAAATATTGTAAAATTTTAATTATGAAAACGTGCAACTTAAACAATATTTGAAATCAAAATTTTAAACTAAAAAATAAATTTTATTATCAATTGTGACCAATGAAGATTACTACTATACACACCAAAAAGTTAATTTGATCCTGTCCAATCATTTTCTGGCCAATTGAAATTTATTCAGTGCAATTTGCTACGTAACTGGGAAAAAATATATTTTAGATAATTTAAAAATGTATTTATTTTTATTTAGTTAATTGTGTGAGGTTTTTCGGCTAAAGGAGAGTTATAGGCCGCACGTATTACGTCATACCATTGCCCCGAACAAGTCACGCCCATTACTTATGTAAAGATTTAATCACTCAAAAAGTTTTAATTTACTAAAAGACTCTCGTTCATTCCAAATAGAGTTTTGAAAATAATATAAAAGATTTCATCATTTGAATATTTGTAATTCAGTAAAAGATTTTCCTTCATATTGACTGCTCTTTTTAATTAAACGTTAAAGATATTATTATTAAAATATTTTTAATTTAATCGCCAGTTTCGGAATCAATTACGGGTTTTAAACTAATCAATGGGAGCTATAGGTCTCTGCTTTGTCTTGACCTTGGAATCCTTCTTCACCCAATCTTAACGAGTGAGTATAGTATGTGACGAAGATTATTTGGATCCAATAAAATTTTTATAAACGAAAAAATAGTAATAAAATAATTAAGTAATGTAATAAAGTGGAAAATTAGTCTCAACAATAGCACTTATTATAAATTAAAAAGTCATTGATGCTCCGCAGTTTTCTTCAAACCCCTTAACAGTTTATCAGTAAGAATGCATAGTATAAGGCAAAAAAGATTAAAAATACGTTTTTAGTCTATTTTAAAGTCTTATGTTTAACTGATTTTCAACTTTGATTTTGATTCTTCTTTAAATTAAAACAGCAAGAAGATTAATTCTTTTAAAATATTTAACATACAAGAAATAAAATTTATCTTCGTGCTCTTTAAAAAATATGCAGTTTAGAAAATGATTTTACAATAAAATTAAATAATAACAAATCAAACTGATTCTGTTTCTCTGCGGATGGTGTGCTCAAATACTTGGTCTTTATATTCCGAACGCTAATTGATGGTGACAACGGCTACTGTGGCATTTAGGTTTCAATGAAATTGCGATGCTTCTGCCACTGCCTTTGAAATCTGGCTGAATGCATTGACTCTTTTACCACCAGAGTTTCACGTCCGTTCAAAAATTTACCTTAAATCTTATTAACCACTGCTCTGTCTGAATTCTTCATCCGACTACAACAAATGCTATCTTTGAAATTCCCTTAATCATTCTTAACCATATCAAAGAACGAAGGTTTTCCCGGTGTATCTGCTGCTTCAGTAGTTCTTGGGCTTCCAGCCGGGTGAATGTAGGCATTGGCCACGACGTTTCGACGGCGGTCACTGCCATCGTTCTCAAGTGTTTGCTGACACTTGAGCAAACACTTGAGAACGATGGCAGTGACCGCCGTCGAAACGTCGTGGCCAATGCCTACATTCACCCGGCTGGAAGCCCAAGAACTACTGAAGCATTCTTAACCATACTTCGACAACTCCTCTTTCTGAATTCCTCCTCCTAACATCTCAACATATTAACAACTACTACTCTCCGCCGCTTATATTATGAAATTCCATTAACCAACTCATGGGATAGGTTTAAAATTATTTAAAGTACAAATTTTTAACGATTTGACGATTTTATATTTATTAATTTTATCTTTGCAATGTTTACATAAAACAATATTCAGGGGGTTTTGGGTTTCTCGAGAAATAAAGTACGCAGTTACTGAAAAATAGAAAAAAATCATTTAACTTTATATAATGCACAAAATGAGCAAGTTTCACAGCTATGCTGAACTTACCCAAAATTATTGGGCCTACAAACATTCAACCTCACGAATGCATACGCGTCTCTCTGTCTTTAGGTACTCCTTGCAGCTGCTTTACATCCAGGAATGTAGTGTGATCCAGGTCCAACTCCTCTCACATCACCATCCATTCTGATCGTTTTTCTTCGTCTCCTACATCTGCTCTCTCTCCCCGACTGATCCTGTCTGCCCCCCCCCCAACGTCTCTCCTTTTTAAATTCTCGCCCCGGGAGTTCCCCGCCACTGGGTTTTCACACAAAATCCCGGGGTTCCCCTCGGGATTTCACACACGCCCCCGGAGTTGCCCGCGGGATTTTCCCTGCGGGGCTTCACCCACTTTTAGCCAATTTAAGTATTCATTGTTGTTGACTTCTATTGTCGTCACACAAAACTTTCTTCCTTGTAGGCCCAACTGCACTTCACAATGACAACAATTACCGAGAATTTCTCCCGAATTCCCTTCACATTACAACATTAAATTAAGCATCCATATACCATTTGCACCTTAAAACTAAACTATGTAACCAAAATCAGCAGGCACCTGCGTTTTTACATTACAATATGTATGTATATACGTGTATTCGTGTTCCCAATACGGGGTTCACATTTCTTGAGTCAAATACGTGAAACATAACGCACCAGAGGTTTATATATAAATATATATAGTTTTTATGTAGACTGCTCATGCCCTCCTCACTTTACTGCCAGCACAGGACACCCAGTACTTCAGCGATAATCATGAAGCCTTTGGGTAATGTGGGATTTTCTCGCATTGAAAACGTATCTTGGTTTCTGGTACAGGACTTTCAGTGAGAAATTTTCAGACGTGTCAAAATGTCGAGACCGAAGCTTATCCACACGACTCAAATTATGACCCTGATGGCCAACGCCTTTCACAGACAATCTCTATAATGGTTGTTTGTTTGGCCCTTGGTATTAGACGTTCATTTTGACCGCCACAAGTTCCGAGGTTCGGGAATTTTAGTTTAAATAATTTATTAAAATTAAATATAGTAATCACTTTAATAATCTAGTACACAAGTTTACAATACAGTTGTCTCGTGTGGGAAGAGGTGAGGTAAGATGATGAACTTAAATTTTTTCCCGGATATTAATGTGTTCAATGAAATTTACAAAAAAACTTCTTTCAACCCTTATGTTTAATAAAAAAAATGTATTACTGTGCTATCATTTCTTTCAAAACGAAAAATAATTGTCTATCCAAACAATTTAATTTTCGTCATCTTGTCCCACCTATGGGGTAAGATGACGAACAGGGTTGGGTAAGATGATTCACAGCAATGATGGAAATTAAAGAGTAATTGAAGAAACTGTTCTCCGCTTTATGTTCTCCGCATTGTAGATAAATTTTTATTGTATTATACTGTGAATAAGCGATATTTAGGTTGTAACCATAATATTTGATATTTTAAGCGTACTGTGCACAGACGTTTTTAGATTGGTGACATAGGAAATTGAATCAGGTCAATAATTTTTCCCCGTTTTGAAGCAAAAAATATATTCACAACTAACTTTTCTGATTACATTTTAATTAAAACAACTCTTCCTCAGAATGATTCTATTCAGACCCCGCCATTTCAAATCCTTAGAGTTATGTTCTCCCTTTTCGTTTATTTTCATTCACCTTGTAATCAATGGTGTATTTACTCCCTTTTCATCCCACTGTAACACCGTTCACCGTAATCCAACCCCTTGCAGCAATCGAAGATTCCATTTCACACAGACAGCAACTCCATTCACTTTGCACTCTCTGCATGATTGCAGTCCCGATTCTCTTGGAATAAAATTATCTTCGTTTTTTTCTATGTGAATGAATGAGAAACGCTCATCGCTCTGCGATGCTAACACGATGGCTACTCAGATTTTACAATAACGCCAAATTAGTATTTTTATATCTTCGCTACAATTTGATGTGATGTCACGAACGAGCATAATTCGGACAGAAATAACTACATTAGCTGAAAATTTCTACACATTTATCCCAATTTATTAATACATGCTAAGCTTCAACTGTTACAGCAAGTCTTCATTCTGCAATCAAACCCAAGTGGTTATAGAAATTTTTGAAATGTAACTCAGCTACCGCAATTATATTAATGTGATATTGTTTGGGCAGGAAGGGGGGGGGGCATTCCTCCAGAACACTGGGTCACGTTTCTTTGGAGAAATGGCATTTATATAAGTTTTGTAGTTTGTAAAACACTTTCGTCGTCATGCTGGGTAATGTTTGAGAAATAATGTAAGTACATTTGATTGTTTAATCGTTGAAGCTAATTAATTCCTTGCTTGCTCCATATTTGATTAAGTGTCTCATAGGAGCCTACAATATATATTCTTTAACAAGGCTAACTACACAAGACAAGAGTTTTTAATATTTGGCAGTATGTAGTTACAGTACATGTTAAAAATTGCTTATTATATTGAGTTCAAGACTTTTAATATCAACATTACTGTTTCTTATCCCTCATTCTAATTGTGTGATGTCACTTTAGGCGTTATTTAAAAATTTAATAATAAATTAAAACGTGATAGGGAATTGTCAAAATTTTAACACAAGTATTTAAACAGAACAAAGACGAATTTATTAGCACAAAAGATAATTTTATATATAATTCACTTCAAAATTGTCTATAAATTGCACAAAATATGAGTGTATTCAATAAAATTAATACTGTTTTCACCGTAGCTCGGCGATGAGATAATCTTTTCTACAGGGATTTGAAATGGGGAAAACTTGAAGTTATAATTACAGATGATTTTAGGCGAAGAACTTTTTAGAAAAACTTTACAAAAGGAGCAAGATTGCTTCATCTTACAGTTTGTGCGTTGTCTCTTAAGTCATAGTCCACAGGGAAAATTTTGGATTGGTGAAGGCTGCATTGTCCGATAATAGATAGATACACATCGTACCCCCCTCCCTCCCCATGATTACGGCAAACCTCTGGGTTGAGCTGTGAAGAAATTTTGTGTTCTGCAAAGTACCAGCAACGTTGCAGTAGCTCCCGGTTATTCGCTCTCCCGATGATGATGAGGCCTCGTGGAAACTTAAAACTTGGAATTTTTCAATGTCCAGATTCTTAATTTCAACCTCAAAAATATTTCAAGTCCAAAATATGTGAAATGAACAGGCAGGCGCACATCCATCTCCTTTAACGTCAAGCCACTGATTGATATTTCTTTTCTCCTCTGTCCTTTCAACCAATCACAGTCAATGAAATAATTCACAGAAAATAATCGTCCAATCGGATTCCTATTTGCATATTCTCGTGCTACAATCAGAGTTAGAGAATGATGCTTCCTCTTCTCATCACATTGTAGATTCCAGACAGCTAATAATGAGATGATCCTTGTAGCTAGATTTACCATTCAAGACATGAAAAGTAACCTCTAATTTAGTTTAAGAGAAAATTTATTTAAATAGATTAAAACACAGAAACATCTAGTTCAATCACTGTTTATAAAATTCACATTCACACAGTTCTTTTGTGTCCAAAACACTATGTATAATATATGGTGACAACCCAATTAAATCACTTCATTACAGTTGTTTATAATTTTAGATTAATTCTGGTAAATATGTATTTACATCCCTAGAAAATATAGAAAAGAGAGTTGAGAGGAAGCTTAACTTTCCAGTCCATTGGTGCTCCAAACTGGAATATGAAATTTACGTCTTGTATCATTGCAATTCCAGCCTTGAATGATGAGGATTATCCAGGGATAAGGACGTGAAATTAGAAATGTCCACAAATCAGCCTGTGAGCTTTGAGGAGGCTGTTGCCCTTACAGGTAAGCTGAAATCTTCATACAAAATAATAGCATGCCCTTTCTTTTGTAATTACGAGTCAAGAACTTTGTTTGATGTAGTCCAAACAACAAAAGTTTTACCTTATTCAGGGTTTGGTCGCTTTCACTACAAGTTACAGCTTGTGGCTGGTTTGATAATGTTCGCCGCAGTCCTAGACATCCTTAGCACTTCATTTGTTAGTCCTGCAGCACAGTGTGACTTCAAACTAACATCCAACCTGAAGGGGCTGCTCCATGCTATCGTCTTCATAGGTTAGTACCCTTGCCAGATGTTGATGTAAATTGTATTTTATCTTAGTATTTAATAATTTAAATTGGTAACGCTGCTCTTCTTCCCTTGTTACTATATTCTTTGCTTTTTAAAACTTTGTATTTAGTTAGCTTGTTAAATCTTTGTTGTACTGTTGTCTAGTTAAAAGTATTAAAACTTTAAATATTAGAGAAGCGTTGTTTTATTAAATATACCTCACAGGTTATGGGCTCAGGTGCGCAGTGAAGTGTGTACTTTGAATAGCAAAATAAAACAGCAAGAAGTTTTCAACTATTTAAAGCAATCTCCACGGAGTTATCCAACCACGCGTTTAATATATTCAAGTACAATGGAAGCAACAAGAATAATTAACATTGGACACTTCTGAAAGGGAAAACTAACTGGAGCACATGGAAATATAAAATAAGTATTTATTTACGTGGGATCCCAGAAGCACTGGATGTTATTGAAGGAAGGTTAGTGGCACCCTCTCCACTCGTGGGTAATGAAACTTCGGACGAAAAAGCAAAGCACAAAATTGCATTAGAAGCATTTAACAAAGCTGATAGCCTGGCATTACTAACTTTATCAGCCATTATGTCAGAAGAAACTACAGAAAATTATGCGCTTCACCACGTGTCGGGAAGTTTGGCAAGAACTGCATAAATTGTTTGATGATGTGTCTGAAGATAAAGTATACAATCTTTATATGAAATTCTTCAGTTTTTGGAAGAATCCGGAAGATGATATCGCGACACACATTTCTAAATTGAAAAATTTGTGGAGTGAACTTAGACTAGAAATGCCCAGAGACATCGCTAAGAATACAGATATGCCGGAAATATTTTTAATCCGCAAGATACTTGAAACCCTACCGGATCTATATATTTTTTTAAATCCCGTTGGATGCTTATGTCTAAAAGAGATAGAACTGTTGATAATTTAACCAATCAGCTGTGTGAAAGGGCTCTAAGTAGCAAGGAATGCACTTCAACTGAGCAAGAAGCTCTTACATTAAATTCCAACATCAGGCAGACTTCAGCCCAATATAAGGTGAAGAAAAAGGTAACTTACTACTACTGCAAAAAACCTAACCACCACATCAAAGTGTGTAGGAAATGGATTGCAGATGGATGACCTCCTAAACCAGATAGAACTGTGCAAGATACAAATATTACTCTCTCAGTTATCAGTTCTGCAGTGATGAATACAGAGTTCAATGAATGTAGCTCTGATGACTGGTATGTGGACAATGGTGCAACCAACATTTCATGTTTAAGTTCCTTTCAGCCATTTTCTATCACACACAAGGTGACAACAGCAAACGGAAATCAAGTTGAAGCCATTGGCAAAGGAACAGTGGAAATTGAAGCCACTGTTAAAGGTAAATGGCACAAGTTAACATTAGGAGGTGTGTGGTATGTACCAAGTATCAAAAGGAATCTGTTTTCTGTTCTGGCTGCACATGATAAGCATGCCAAGAGTCAGTTCACATTAACCACAGAAGTCTGCTCATTCAAAGTCAATGAAGATGTGCAATTGCTTGGTTTTCGTGGTCGTTATGGAGGGCTTTTTAAACTAGCAGTGAGATGTATAAAACCAAAATGTAGTGAAGTATATTAAATTGGAAAAACTAATATGTTGCAACTATATCATGAGCGCTTATGACATCAGAATAAGCGTCATATCAAATATGTGATAAGGAGCTGCATATTGACCTAAAAGTGGACAGTGACCTGTGTGTATGGGAAGTCTCACCGTTTACCCTTTGGAAAAATATCTGGAGCAGCCAAACCGGGAGAGCGGATCCATACAGATGTATGTGGCCCATTTCAATCTTCTATGAGTGGATATAAATACTTTGTACTCTTCAAAAGATGACTTCTCAAAGTTTAGAACTGTTTATTTTCTGAAGGAGAAATCAGGCATTGTAGAAAAGGTTCAACAATTCATTTCTGAAGCAAAGACTAGAGGTCACACTATCAAGGAGCTCCTAAGTGATAATGGATGTGAGTTCAACAATAAAGAAGTGAAGAAGATCCTTCCAAAAGAAGGTATTATTCATCACCTTACAATGCCATATACACCTGAACAAAATGGTGTGTGTGAAAGGGAAAATCAGACAATAGTGGAAACAGCCAGGTCTATAATGCATGCCCATGGAAATATCCCACAGCAACTTTGGGCTGAGATGATAAGCACAGCAAGCTACATTCTCAACCGAACAGGACCCTCCAATGTCACAGGAAAGTCACCATTTGAATTGTGGTGTGGAAAGAAACCCAGGATAAAGCACCTTCGTATTATAGGATCAACATGCTATGCCCACATTCCAAAGCAACAGAGGAAGAAAATGGACAAAAAAGCAATAAAAGGAATTTTAATTGGGTACGATCAGGATGATGGCTGCAGGATTTACAATAAAGAAGATAGCAAACTCATAAGATCAAGGGATGTCATCTTTGAGGAGAAGGTACTTTCTGCAAAAGAAGTTGTGACCATCCCAATGAACAGTGAAGCTTCTAATCAAAGTTCAGATTTGAAATCCTTTGATGTAGTTCAAGAAAATGAGGAACTCTTGGATAATGATCAATTTTCGGATCATGATGAGAATGCAGATAATGATGCTGCAGAAAATCCTGAGGCTAGCAGTGAAGAACTTGAAGAGTCTTGCCTCCAGCGACTCCATGACCGAGGAAATATAAAGACTCCATTTAGATTTCAAGACTATGACATGTGTTTCTCTACAATCCCTGAGGAAACGATTACCTACAATCAAGAAGATAAGGATCTTCGGAAGGAGGTTATGTCACATGAAATGAAATCACTCCAAGAAAATGAAACGTGGGAGTTGGTAGATTTGCCTCCAGGAAGAAGAGCAATTACAAACAAATGGGTATATAGGATAAAGACCAAAGCTAATGGATCAATTGAAAAATTTAAGGCTAGGCTGGTAATAAAAGGGTTTTCACAGCGAAGAGATGTTGACTACGAGCAAACGTTTAGTCCAGTGGCTAGAACAGCAACTAAGTGTGGCTGCAAAAGAGAAAATGAAATTAGCACAAATTGAGGTGTCTATGGCATTTCTTTATGGTGACTTGAAGGAAACCATATACATGCAACAGCCTGAAGGACACTGTGATGGATCTGAGAGATTATGTCTCTTGAAGAAGATCTTGTATGGGTTGAAACAAGCTCCTCGTTGTTGGAATGAGAAATTCAGCAGTCATGTGATTAACTTGGGTTTCCAACACAGTGAAGCTGATCCTTGCCTTTTTGTGAGAGAGACTCAAAGAGGATATTATTTGTTCTCTATGTTGATGATGGTCTGATTGAAGCAGATAATGAAGAGGAACTTCAAAATTTTATTGATAGTTTAAAGGAGACATTCAAGATCACTTCTCAACCAGCGTCATATTTTCTTGGTTTAGAAATTAAACAAGGGGAGGATGGTTCTGTGTGTGTAAGTCAGACACACTACACAAATAATCTGTTGAAGCGATTCAACATGCAAGACTGCAACTCAGTGTCCACCCCTGTTGTCAAGGACAATGATGTGGAAGAAAGTCCACGAAATGAAAATTTTCCATACCGGTAGGCTGTTGGAGCTCTGATGTTCCTCATGTGGGGAACTCAACCAGATATTGCCTTTGCTGTCAGTGTGGTATCCAGAAACCTGGAGAATCCTACTGAATGGGATGTACTCTGAGTAAAACGGATTTTCCGTTACTTGAAGGGTAAAGTGAGCCATGGACTTCTGTACAGGAGAAACCATGGTGGAGATTCTTTGATATGTTTCAGTGATGCAGACTATGGTGGTGACCAAACATCGGGGCGCTCAACCTCGGGTGTGCTGTGTCTCTATTCTGGTGCTCCCATCTCCTGGATGAGCCAAAGGCAACCATCTGTTGCCATTACCCACACTTCAAGTGGATAATGAGGCTGCTATTCGACTTGCTCAAAACCCAGTTTTTCACCGAAGAATGAAACATATATGAATTAGACATTTCTTTGTGCGGGAATTACTCACAGCCGGAGAAATAGTTATTTCAAAAGTGGACTCTGAAAAACAATTAGCAGATATATTAACAAAACCATTGTATTCTATCCGGTTTAGAGATCTGTGTAAGCAAATGGGAATGTTTGAGTTATTAAATAAGGGAGAGTGTTGATGTAAATTGTATTTTATCTTAGTATTTAATAACTTAAATTGGTAATGCGGCACTTCTTCCCTTTCTTGTCACTATATTCTTTGCTTTTTAAAACTGTGTGTTTAGTTAGCTTGTTAAATCTTTGTTGTACTGTTGTCTAGTTAAAAGTATTAAAACTTTAAATATTAGAGAAGCATTGTTTTATTAAATATACCTCACATGTGGTAGGAAACAATTTGCAGTTTCAGTAATAAACTTTGAGATATGTATATTTATGATGAGTATAAACAGTAAACCGAGAGAAACATCAATCTTAAGCCCTGACAAAGTATTTAAATAATCATGATATTTCCATTGGCTTTATAATTTCTATACTAGTAGGCAATTCACAAACAGAAATGTTTGAAAAATGAGTCAGCAGAAAATGATTTCACTCTATTTTTTTTTTAATTATACAACCTTGAATTGAATTAAACTAGAATGAAAATCATCCTAAAATAATTTTTGCTCAGCAAGAAACTGATTTACTACATAAATTATTACCATTGGACATGTGCAACATGTATTTTTCTAGATGCCCTCAACCCTCGTAGGAAAATTAATTATTTACAAAATTCATTTTCATTAAGTTTTTGAAGTGATAAATGCTATTGAAAGGAATTTTTTGTTTAAAATACGTAATATTCTATTGAAAATAAGAATCCATTTAAGAGTAAATTAAGCAAATTATTTATTTTGTCTCTTCACACTTTCATTTTTGCCACCTCATTGAAATTGCATGTTGTTTGTCAATATAAAGCCAATGAAGGTGACAGAAGTCAAAACAACATGCAAGTTTGACCAGTTTCCTCTAATTGAAGCTCAATAAGTCTAAATGAAAACTTTAATTATTGATTTGATTGTAGCAAACATCTTGACCATTTTCTATTCAATTATAACAATTTGATGAACTGATCTAAACTCACCTAAGAATAGATGTTAAGGTGATTTATGATTACTTAAGGATGCAATGTGAGCTATAGATGGGATGTATATGGCCTAACAATTCCTAGTAAAATAAAACAAGTTTTAGCTGTTACATTATCAGTTATGTGAAGAGAAAATGTTATTGTTATATATGAACAATGAATGCAGAACTACTTTCTATTGTAAAGTGTGTGTATGCAAGAGTCACACATTTCATAGATATATAAATTTTATTTTATTTGTCATATATTTGTTTATTTAAATTTTCAAATAAATAGTCAATGTAAAATGAATCCTTATAATAAAATTTAGATATAAAATTACAGAAATAAGGTGTGATAGAATTCAGGTAGAAATTATAATCCAATAAAAGAATATTATTAAGTTTTCTTTAAAAACTGATTTAGACAGATCATAATAATGGATTCTTGTTCAGGAATGGTCTGCAGTTCTCATCTTTGGGGGTTCCTTGCTGATACCCAAGGCCGTAGGAAGGTCCTTTTACTGACATTGTTCTCAGACTATATCTGCACAAGTACTGCAGCCTTCATGCCAACTATTTACCTTCTACTCATCACACGCTTTCTCTCAGGATTTTTGTGAGTAGTATAAATACATCATATTTAATATTCATAAGATTTCATCTGTATTCCAGTTGTTAACTGTTTTACAAGACCAAACCACTTCATATACTATGTAAATTCACTTCCCTAAGAAACTATCTGAAGATATAATTACATGAAACATTAAGGAATGGAAGTACGTCATTGACGCTAATTCTTTAGTTTTTGTAGTATTGTAATTTGACATAATTTGGTCTGAAGTATGTTTATTTATAAAAATATTGTCATGATCTTTCCAACTTGGTGTTTATGAAGTGAAATCCAAAGGTCATTTGTACTTTCCATTTAATTAATCATATACCTATCCACGATTCATGGATATATTTTAGGATGTATTTTGTGAATTAGCTCAGTGCATTTTGATATTTGCCCAGATGAATATTACAGTGTAATTATTTACTAACAGTTTGTTGTGTAAAATTTGTAGTGTAATTAAGGTATTTTATAACATTCATGCAACTAATTTTTTCCAGCATATGTGCTTCATCTGCAGTTGTGTATCCTTATGTAGGAGAGTTCCATTCATCAAGCACTCGATGCAGTGCCATAGTTCAGTTGTCTATATTTTTGGCACTTGCCCTCGTAGCAGGACCAGGTATTTTATATGTACATATATTATAATAACAAAGTGACAAAAAAAGCAAAAATCATACCAATTTTTGCACTTAAGCTTAACTTCAATGCCATGTGTTTTGGTCTGCTACTTATGCCTCAAATTTTCATAATAATTATTAATTTATTTTGAGGTAAATATTTTCTTAATTTAGACATACCAAACAGTTTCTATTTATGAAGAATAATTTCTTATATTAAAAGGATGACAAAATCAGTTAAAAAATATGTAGAGTTTTTAAGCTTAATAAATCCTTCATTTATGAAAATACTTCTTTATAAATCAAACACTTAATTAAAATCCTTATTCTATCTTTTTTCAAAAATAGCATTTGAAACAATATAGCAAAAAATTTCATCACAGAAGCAACCCACAATAAAATATATCATTAGTGTATGCAGATTTGCCATCACTAGAAGTGGTATATTGAGATGACAGCATATTAGAACTGTATGTAATGAAAGAAAATAATATCAAAGTTCATATGCTGTATGCTTAATTTTACTTTTATTGAATTGTTTTCATTATTTTACAATTCTAAGAACCCAAATATAATTTTCATAATTTCATTCTATGGACCAATGTAATACTTGTTGTGTTGTAAATTTATGGCTGCAACATCAACTTAACTGCCTGAAATTTCCTTGCCCATCGAATACTTAATTTCATATGTGTGCAAATCCATAGAATAATATAAAATCCAGTGAGTAATTTTCTGATACTTCTGTTTACTAATGTGTAACACCATTAAATACACTCATTGCCATAACAATATGTGCACCAAGAAAGAGTTGGCAGAATGAAGTGAAATTTGACATATGGAAGTACATATGGGCAGGCATTGAGGCCTGTATGATGTCCTGTTTGCATCTCATTCCATAGTTTCTGTAAACAGACCTCTAATGCAGTAAAACTTGTACACTGTCTAGCTTGCCATTCCAAGTGATCCCAGTCATGCTCGATTGCAGACAAATCTGGGGATTGCATAGGTCAGGAAAGGGTAGTAATGTAGCAGATGCAGTCCTGTGACACACTTGCTGTGTGTAGCTGAGCATTGTCCTGTTGAGAAATAGCTCATGGGAACCCACACATGAGTGGCTGAAGGATGTCGTGTATGTACCACTGGGCTATCATAGTGCCATGGATCACTATTAGCTGTGACCATGTGTCATATTGAATGGCACCGCATACCATCACCCCAAAGGTGGGTGTGCTGTGCCACTGTAAAGCAAAGGCTGGATTGAGGCATTCACGGGACTTTCATACACATACATGATCGTCATCAATGCCTAAATTGAATCTGGATTCATCACTGAAGATTGCCGGGATAGCAAATATTCTTCAGCCAGGCACCTTGTGATTGTACAAACATACGCAGGTATGGGTTTACCTATGTCCGGATGGCCAACAATGAGACTGTTGGTGCTATGTGTGCATGTTGTCCAATGTGACAGTCTTTTCAACTAAAGGTCTGTCAAGGGCATCAAGTGCCTGGTCACAATGTCAGAAACCTCCCTCTTATCCACTGGTCCTAACACCTCCTCACAGTAAAGTTAGATGGGCCTAGTTGGTGGACTAGTCGCTGAGCTGACCACCCGGCTTCCATTGTCCCAATAATTCATCCCCTTTCAGACTCCGACAGATGCTCTTATGGTCTTTGATGTCAATTTAATGTCCAAAGTGTCCCTCTACAATAGACAAAGTACACACAAACCAATTCTGCTATATGTTTTATACTCCACTGACACTGCATTTTGATGCATTCTGGTGGCATTACCCAATGCAAAATGATGCTGCATTTGTAATAATTTCCATATCTACATGGCACATACCTTCCTGCCACATTTCATTAGAATCCCACAATTCCTTGTTGTTGTGCATTGACTTATTTTTTTTCAATTATGCTATTATTTTTGAGTGGCATGACTTTGTTTATTATTTCTTTCTGATTTTCCCTTTGAAATTAGATAGCTTTAAACAACCTTTTCTTTATAAAATTATTATTTTGAAGTTGCAGTATAAGTAGCCTTAATTTGATACATAAAAATGGGAAAATATAACAAATAAGATTGTCAATATTTGCAGCATTGGCGTGGCTTATCATACCAGAGGATTTTGTGTTTAATATGGGTGGCCTTCAGTTCAAATCATGGCGTCTCTTCATACTGGTGGTGGCAATACCTTCAGGAATTGCAGCATTGTGTCTGTATCTTTTCCTTCCTGAGAGTCCCAAGTATTTGATGGCACATGCCAAAGAGGAAGAAGCTCTTAAAATATTGCAAAATGCTTACAGTTCTAACATGAAACTCCCCAAAGAACTATATCCAGTAAGTTTGGAAATGTTGTGAATTATATTTTTCATTTATTAATGGTTTGATTGAATAATCTAATTTCCCAAGAAACTTTGAGTATTTTGCCTATTTAGTACAAGTCTTGAAATGCACGTATGCAGTGCATTCCAAAATTTTATTGGTGGACTGAGAAGGCAGGGGGTTGTTTAGGACAGAGATGAATTTATGACGATGGATAATTGATGAGATTACTGGTTGGCAGTCACACAATTCAAAACTCAACAAATATTTCTTTCAAGAGTTCATATGGGCAAAAGCTTTCTTTGTCTTGATGCATGCCTAACCCCACACATCTCTAAAAGTCAGGGAGTTTATAAATGCTTGAGTCAAGAGAATAAGTTGGCAGTGGAGTATTTGTAGGAGGAGATGAGCAGTTGTCCAAGATGCTCTGTTTGAAATTATCACAATCTTTGGTAACAAGAGCCAAGAAGCTGTATTTATTGAATAAGTAGGAAAGATTCTCAGAATGTGTTTGCTATCTGCATTGAGTTGAGCTGGTTGTAGTGCTCATCACTATGCAGAATCCATGCCAGGCAATCAGACTGTGTCAGAAGACTTTTATCATGGTTACAGTTCAATTATAAGCTAAATATTCCACAAATATACTCAGTTTTATTGTGATCATAAACCGTTCTGATTCTGTCCCATGATAGGACCCTTTGCTACAACTATAATTTTCATTTAGTTTATTTTGTTTGTTCTGATAAACCCCATAAACCATATTTAACTTACTAAATTCAATTTAAAAACCACCTAAACTCCATCCACCAAACCCTCACCAAAATCAAATAGATAACCTACTCCTTGAAAAAGAAAAAATATATATCTATGAAGACAGTGGTATAATTCCAAAAACCCCACAGACAAGCATAATTACAATGACATCACTAGAAAACTTCTAAAATTACTAAAAGACTCCAGCGACTCTAGACATTACAGTTATCTTCAGCAAATTAACGTAACCGACAAATCACTTTGGCTAAAATCAAAATACCTGACTAAGAAAAAAAACAGATATCCCTCCACTTAAAAAAAAGACAATCAATGGTTTACCACTCCCTCCCAATTAGTGAATATCTTCACCCAATTGTTGACCAAGCATTCTCCCCCAACAGCTGCTTCTACAGCAATTACAACCAGGCCATAGCAGCAAAACTCCAACAACCCCTGCAATTATCACCTCTCCCAAAACTATTTACCCCTCCCCAAATATCAACTACAATATAAAAAAAAAAACAAAGCCTCCTCAGGTCATCACCAACTGCCACCTAAAACATCTTCCCAAGAAAACAATAACCTTAATCACCTATATCTTCAATGCTATCCTCAGTACTACCTATTATCCAACCAAATGGAGACATGCAATCATAATAATGATACCTAAACCAAACTAACCAAAACCCACCATGGTAATTACCGTCTCTTTCCTACATTATCCAAATTTTCGAAAAACTATTACTCCCCACACCTAATCAATCAACTCTCCTTCTTGATTCCCGACACTCAAACACTCCTGCCCCCATCAAATATACCATCTCTCCAACCTCAAAAACAACTCCTTTGAACAACGCAAATCCCTCATCACCACCTTTATTGACACCGAAAAATCTTTTGATAAAATGCACCACACTTCCCTACAATCCAAAATTAAAGGCTTACTAAATGACATCCACTACAGAACACTTCTAAACTACCTTTCTAACAGAACCTTCTCTATCAAAATAAATAACTACCTCTCCCAACCACACTCAATCATGGTGGGCATCCCCCTTCCTATACAACATTTTCTCCCATGATATCCCACGGCATCCCAACACTAGCACAATCTTTTTTGCAAATGACATAGCCATCTCCTATGAAATCTCCTCTCTCATCTCCAATTTCCAACCACTCCAATCAGCACTCAAAAACCCAGAACAATGGTCCAAACAATGACGAATCAGTATCAACCCCACCAATCTCCAAATCTATGACCTCCCTAACCAAAAGTGCCCTCAACCACCCAAACCCCATAATCCAGCAATTCCATGACAATCCTCCTCCACCTCCACGCTTCCGTCGCCTCGAAATAAAACTCCCAATCGTCCTCATACTTTCCCCTGATCATGCAGGCGCCCCTTAACACGCTTTACCATGCCTGCAGGCTACATCCTCACATATCCTCCAATAATCAGTTCACTGCCTATCAATCCTCACCCACCACGTTGTATGCCTCTCAGGTACACACACAGAAACTCCATCAACTAAAGTAGGTTAATTAAATGGATTAATCAACTCCATGTCAACATGTAAATTATATACTATATTTTAATTTTGTATTCTTTATTTTATATTAATATTGTATATATGGAATCATTATTGTCCAAACAAATAGTCTTTAAGACAAAATTTTTTATATGAATTTTAAAAATTCAATTCTTTTATATATATATATATATATATATATTTATTTATTTATTTATTTATTTATTTATATCAATATAAATCTTTCCCCAAAATAATAAAAAAGGAGAATATTACTGAAATATGGCACAATCTCATTATAAAGCATGCCAGACTAGTGTGGCTTCATTTCTCAATTTTAAACAAACTTCTGAATATATCTGTCCGTAGGCAGCCAATTTACCTATTGAGAAATTAAATGTGATGAATTATATTGTTTTTAAATATGCAGAAAAAGGTTTTTACAGTGGAGAAGTAACAAATATATTTGATTTATGGTGCTCATGAAGTAGGGAGTGGTGATGATGGAAATTACATCAGAAACTGATAAATGGAGGCTACAACCAAATTAATATAGTAAAACATATAAAGGCTATCATTGCCATGCAGACTATCAAAGTTGAAAGCCAAGCATTATGTAAACAAAGACACTTACTGGTATTACACACTCATTTTACTAAATTTCTTGCACAAGTGTAAAATTAATTACATGTTAATATAATATCAGATGTAAAAAGTGAAACTGTCTGGCTGTTATGCCAATGCTTTCATTAGTGTCTATACTGCTATACCAACATCTGTATGAATGAAGAAATTTATTGATCCGGCAATTGAGTTGCAATAAGTATAGAACTCAAATCATGCACACAAATAGTAAATTAGTTCTTTATAAATAAAATTAAAATATCTATTGTTTAATTAGCTTGTTGATTATCTGCAGTTGATTGCCAAGTAATATTTGTCTTTATTGGTTAACAATTAGAAGTGAAAAAATTAATATTATTTATTGAGACATAATAGAAGATGTTTAATAATAAAAATCTTTGAAATATTTAATTTAACTTTATTTTGAATGTAAGTTAGTTATCTGACAAGAAATTATCAGAACTTGTGGCAATGGTGACATTGTTGTTCCCAGATTTCAGCATTCCTTACCTCATCAAGACATTAACTGTCACCGCCAATGCTCAATATGTAACTTAAAATTTATTGTACTCAAGTCAGCATAGACTTCCAGTTTCTCACAATCAAGCAATCTGTAAACCCGTAAGTGCTTGACCAGATATTTACATCTTTGGATACCCAAATACCGCTGTTCACAATTTGACCTTGCCAGAATAATTAAATATCTAATATAAATTTAAATCATCTTCTACACTCATTACACTAAATAAAACTTTGATATACACCCAAGAAAATTTCTTTGCTGTGAACATATATCTGTAATTTTTCAGGTTACTTCAGTAGTCCTGGATGATGATTCAACCATTCCTGCTGGAGTAGACATGAAACATCCTATTGCCATGATTCGCTATGTGTGGAGCCAGACATTTCCATTATTTAAGAAACCTTATTGTATTGTTACAGTGCTTAGTTGTACAATACAATTTGGGCTGTATTGTGGGTATAGATATTTCATTATTCAAGTATATCAAAAAAAAACATTATGATAATTACTTAAAGCACTGACTAATTTGGCACAGTTAAGTTATGCCATTTACTTAACTCATTTCACTGCACTGTAATTGAATTAATAAGTGACATTTGGTCCAGGTCAAATGGTTTCTTAATGTGGATGCCAGACTTATATAACAGAATAGCAGAATACAATGAATTATATCCAACGCAGTCACAGACGGTGTGTAATGTGGTTGGAATCCTTGCAATCAATAGTTCTGATATTCCCTCATTGCCTGCTATGTCATGGATTAGGTAAACTTACTCTATCCTTTTATTAAGAATTACATACATAATGTATGTTTGCTTAAATATAAATCACATTAATAAATGTTGAATATTTTCAATTACTTAACATTAGAGCTCACCATAGTTTACAAGGAAAATATTACAGGACAGTTATAGTTAATTAAAAATGAATAAAACAGGTAGAGTTAATAATTTAAAAATATTTACTATATTCTATAAACTTGCTAATAAATATCTTAGTTTTCAAATCCACTTATTACATAAAGTATAATTATTGTTTTAACTTTTCATTATATATTGTAGCGGATTCGGCGTTCCTCCTTATTCGAGGTTTATAATTCTTTTAGGGCGCCAGGTATTTTTCATAAAAAATACCAAAAATTGTTTTAAAAGTTTTAATCTCAATCAGAGCATGAAAAATAATTATATCTGCAGGGCGTGGTCATTCTTTCGTCGTCCCGCCGACACAACCTGCTTCTCCAAACACTCCCTGACGACTGCTAAAGTCTCGCCAGACTCCATTGTTGCCCCGAGTTGCGACAGTTCCTCAACAATTGCAACTCGCAAGCTGGCCTGCATTGTTGTGTGTAACTTTTCATGTTACAATATATATATATATATATATATTGTGTGTGTGTGTGTGTGTAGTTATATAAAATGACAGGAAAAAGAGAGAGAGAGTTGGTGACATGAGGTTCACAGAAGATAGGCACCACCCCCTTTATCAGAAGGTTAGGAAGAAGTTTCCAGTAACGGCCAGCCGTGGACAAATATATTGTAACATGTAAGTTACAACCTTAGACAATTGTTGGTATATGCTGCCAATTCAATTGTGTGTGTGACATTACTTTCTGACGTATAAGTTACTCATGTCTGTACATGTCGTGTTCACGTGGCCGGACTCTGTAAATAGGTGAAACATGGCTGAAAATTGCATACATGGGATTGTTTGTTACGGTCAGGTGAACTTGCTTCTGCAAGATGGCGTAAGCCAGGAGCGAACATGAATATTAGTTGTAGGCGCAATGCGCTAGAGGAAAGATGTGTGGTGACTCGCGAATGCACGCAGTCACGTGTCTCTTATTGATTACACTATTATAAAATTTAGAAGAAAGACAAGAATGGAAAAATGTCAACCGGACCAGGGAATCGAACCCAGGACCTCGCGATATCCAGCCGCGTGCTTTACCAACTGAGCTAATCCGAGTCGATGTCCAAGGATCAATTCAACATCTCTCCATTCCCGCAAACCCCAAGCTAGACTCACCTACCAATTCATTAATCATAATCTTCACCATAATTGCGTAAATTGATCACAATGCATTGAATTCTAATCTAAGGAAGTGTAAATACTTCAATTGAATCTCAACATTTCCCCGACTGTGGCAATCTATAGATGCTCCTTTTCAATCTGCAAACTGTTTCCCTTTTCTTCAAATCCCGTCGGTTGTTACATGTAAATTGTTCCCTGATAATCAACTCCTGGTCTTGTACTGCACCCGACTGCTACTAATCTAGCCTTCCTTTTCTTGATACTTCCGTCTCGATATTAATATTAAAGATTTAATTACCATCATATTGTCCTTCCTTTCGACTAGTTCCCAGACGATGTTAATTCTGCACACATAGCTTCGGTCCATTCTTTTGCTGCTTGATTGTTCGTTGCTTCCTCCGCAGTTCTAGGAATTTCAAACGCGATATTTGCAACATGTGTTTCCTCAATTCGTTGTGATTATCTCACTCCACTTCCTCTCAATAGTTGTTCATTTATTTCTCGCTCCATACGATGTCTTTCTCAAATCTGTACGTTCGTCCTCTTTTGTTAGTTATCATTTCAGCTATCGGGGGCTCGTTCTCCTCTAGTTGTTCATGGTAACTTTCGTCTTCTTCATTGTTTACATTTGTTGTGTTTTCCAATATTCGGGTTTCCCCTTCTTTCGCTTATAATTCTTCTGTCATCTTGGCAAAATAATCTTCAGTCTCTTCCGATTGACCTTAGAATAAGTCTCCTCCCTTCTTGTTTTCTTCAAAGATAACAGATCTCGACTCAAATAACTTCTGCTTCTCTGGATTGTACATTCTGTATGAAAGTCTTGACTTGGAATGAACTCTCAGATGTTCGAGATTTGTTTCCAGTCCACGTCTTGTCTCCGTTGTGTTTATTTGGTGAACAGGTATGCGGCGTTTGATACCGCTTCACCTCAAAACTTCTGTTTTAACTATCTTGTAATTGTGCTCTTGTCTTCTTTAATAGTGTCCGATTCATCAGTACGACTATGCCGTTATTCGCTGGGTTTCTGGGTACCGTCAATTCGTGTTTTGTGCCTTTGCGTCGCATTAACTCTTTCATCTGTCCATTTGTAAATTCAGTTCCATTGTCGCTGCGTACTCGATTGACTGTTTCATTTTCTTTGCGTTCCACAAAGTCCATAAAATTGTTTTTAAGAAATGCACGAAAATCTTCGACTGTATCCGTCGACTATTGTAAAAATGTATTTCGCACCTCCCACTGATGCTACCGGCATGGGCCGGGCCGACAAATATCCATGTGTATGGAGTCTAATGTTCGCCGAGGCGAACCGAGACTAGACGAGCGCGAGAGTGTACATTACTTATGTGCTGTTCAAGAAATTACTACATTTAGTTCCTTAAATGGATATAATAGATGAATGTTTTATTAGTAATACAATACATCAGTAGATAAGTAAACATTATTAGGGTATGATTCTGTTGACTGTTTGCCCGGTACATACACTAATTTTAATTTCCAAAATATTTCCCGTAGGACATTAAAATTGGTTTATTTTCTACTTCATATTACTTACTACATAATACAACTACTATATATATATATATATATATATATGTTTTGTAATATCCTCTTCATAGGATAGGTTTGAAATTATTTAAATTACCAATTTTAAATGGTTTGATAATTTTATCTTTACAATGTTACATAAAACAATATCAGGGAATTATGGGTCTCTCGAGAAATGAAGTACGCCGTGACTGAAAAATATAAAAAAATATATTTAAATTTATATAATCAACAAAATGAACAAGTTTCACAGCTATGTTGAATTTACCCAAAATTACTGGGCCTACAAACATTCAACCTCACGAATGCATCTACATCTATCTGTCTTTAGGTACGCCTTGCAGCTGCTTTACATCCAGGAATGTAGTGTGATCCAGGTCCAATTCCTCTCACATCACCGTCTCGTCTCCTTTTTCAGGTCCAACTCCTGTCTGCTCTCTCTTCCCGACTGTTCACCCAGGTCCATCTCGTTTCCTTTTTAACTTCTCGCCCCGGGAGTTCCCCGCCACAGGATTTCACACAATTTCCCCTCGGGATTTCACACACGCTCCCTGGATTTCCCCTGCGGGATTTTTTACACACGCCCCGGGAGTTTCCCGCAGGATTTACCCTGCGGGGCTTCACCCACTTTAAGCCAATTTAAGTCTTCATTGTTCTTGGTCTCTATTGTCGTCGCACAAAACTTTCTTCATTTAGGCCCAACTGCACTTCACAATGACAATAATTGCCGAGAATTGCTCCCGAATCCCCTTCACATTATAACATCAACTTAATCATCCATATACCATTTGCACCTTAAAACTAAACTATGTAAACAAAATCAGCAGACACCTGCTTTTTTTACACACACACACACATAAATATATATATATATATTGGCATATTCAATTCTTCAAGTAAAATACAATTAACTCATAGCAAACCCTTAACTCTGATTACAATAATAACTTCAAACACAACACTTCTTTGACATTAACAAAAATACAGCATCCGGTTTTCCCCCCTGGATTCCAAGGAAAACCACAATCATCACAACTATTTAACACACATAAATTTTCTTCTTCTCTGTTGTTACCATAGGATTCATATTTTTGAGTGATGGAAACAAATTTACTGCTATACATTAAGTTTCGCTTAATTTTACGACAACCTTTTCTCCCAAGTAATTTTTTCTTGTACATTTTTCGGGAGCTTTTCTTAAATCTATTTGCAAAACATTTAATTACATTCGTTATTAACTTTACGCCCATGTTTGACAATTCGCACTTTATTTCTCTTAACATTTCCTCCCACGCATTGTTTCCTCTGTGTTGTTCGGGGGATTTTCTTTCTATTTCGCCGTTTACGGCAATGAGCACAATTTTGCATACAGAAAGGTTTCATTACCAAATCTGTATCCTTTACCTTTTCATTCTCTTTAGCATTCGTAGCACATGAATGCTTAGCTAGCTTAAAATCTGCGTATACCATTAACCTTAAAATCTACCACACCTTTTAATTCTAACATATTTTCTATCTGCTTATCACTACTATTTACACCTTATATACACCTGCATACCTGATCAGCTGATCGGAGTCGTGGCAGTTATCGCGTGATTCACCCCCTTTTTTACACCGTGCATTAATTCTTTTCCCTGTTCTTCCTAATGTTTCATTTACGCTCTCTAAACTAGACTTCAAATCTACCTGCATTTCCTTAATACTATTAACTATGTCATCAAGAAATTCCTTTTTTTCATCAAATTTCTTATTAATTAACAGGGACAATTGCTTGAGCATATAGTCCTCTGCCTTCTCAGCTACCCTTTCACACGTAATAGCCTCCTGCACTTCTTCCATTTTTAAAACACTACAGAACACACAAACCGCAACCAAAATATTACGCAAAATATATTTATTTGCCACCAACTTGCGGACCCTGTCTTCTTACTCGTACTTCACTTCTCCATACACACCGTACTCTGCTTTTTTACACAGACACACACACACCTCTCGAAGATATCCACGCAGCGGTCACTGGAACACTTGAGCCCTCAGCTATGCTATGCGTAGATCAGCTCTCCTTCCACAGCGTTCCTTCTGCAGTGCCTCCACTTCTCTCGATTAATTCTCGGGTACCTTCAGTCGTCGTATCCTCACAAAACTTCCATGTTCTGAGCCTCACAGATGTCTCGCCACTGTTCGTTGTTCTAGGCCACTCGATGGCTCACCGAATGCAGCATATTAATTCATCAATATTCAATGTCCGTCAGCACATTCCAAACTCCTGCCATGTTCGTTGTTCGATGCCCCAACGTTAATGCGTCAAATGTAGCAGATCCGTCGTTCCTCCGTATTCGAGGATTTCTTAATTCCTTTAAGGGCGCCAGGTATTTTTCATAAGAATACCAAACATTGATTTTAATAGTTTTAATTTCAATCAGAGCATGAAAAAAATATATCTGCAGGGCGTGGTCATTCTCTTGTCGTCCCGCCGACACAACCTGCTTCTCCAATCACCCCATGACGACTCCCACATTGTTGGCCCGGGTTGCGTCAGTTCGTCAACAATTGCAACTCGCAAGCTGGCCTGCATTGTTCATCGTAACTTTTCATGTATATATATTGTAAATGTACTGTATTATTTCGCTGAAAACTTTAAATAAATAGTGTAGACTCTTCAAACTGCCTCCTGTAGCTCATATCTGAAAGTAATTGCAAGACGTATTTCAGGAGGTATTGCTTGTCTCATTGGAGTATCTCTTTTGGAAACCTTCGTGATTTTTGTTCAAAAGATACTCAAAATCCACTGCAACCATTCCAGTAAAATTTTTTAATTCACCATCAGGTTCCATCAGCAACTTGCCTGATCGTCCACATGTTCCTTGTATAAAAATTTATTCATATTAAACCAAAAAATATTAAATCCGATTTATTGTTTTCACCCACCACCTTCTTTTCTTCCAAGGCTTGTGGATTTTTGAATTACAAATAACATGCAAATATTTGTAATAATAATGAGCAGCATATGCTGCAGTCACACAAACTACCACGTTCTTCATAATTACTCTGAGCGCTTGGAAATGCCTGGCGCGAACCTCTCGGAATGTCTCGTGCTCGGGTCGCCTCAGCGAGCGTGTACGCCTCATCATTTTTGTATTCCCATTCTTTTTCTGCTTGGTCTTCATTTTCCCATACTGACTCAGGTTTCTCGCTGTTTTGTAAAGTTTCTGTTTCTTCAAAATGGCACCCATTTTTAATGACCACATTAGGTAATTGTCCCCTCGTAAAATCTCGATTCTTTGTGTTAACAGTTCCATTTTGTTATCACTCACGTTTTTGTAAAATTTCACTTCTCTTGTTTGTAATTGTCCGTATTGTTGAACCACGCTCTGGTACCAATTCTCAGGGATTCGAAGGCATTTAATTTAAATCACATGGCTACACACAACCACACAGTCCAAAGTCACCTGTACAACTAACTAGTTTGGAGCTTTTCCCGCCGGATGGCGCTGTCCACTCCATTTTTCCATTCTTGTCTTTCTTCTAAAATTTACTTTATGCTTTACTGGGCTTCTTCAATTGAAGGATTTCCACTTCCTTAGACTATTATTAACTGTTTAATCAAAATTGACATTTCTTTCAAAAAATACTTGGCGCCCTAAATTTTCCTTTCCCAGGAACAAATGGTCACAGACCTGAGCTACCGGAAGAAGCGATGTTTTGTTTCAATATATAATTCACAATTAACTAGTTTGACTGTTGAATATTTCTTTCCTTGTCTAGCTGCCACGTTGTACATATGTATGACTCTACTGTCTCAAAGAACCTTGATATATTGAAAATTTGACCCTTATTTTTTTCCTTATCAACATATCAACATATTTTTTTGACTTTGATGATGTATAATTTTATTTATTACATCAGAAATTTTATTCTTTATTTCATTTTTTGTGAATTTTAAACAGAAGACTAGCAGTAAATATAGAACTTGGAATAATTTGACCAATTATAAGATTTTCTTTATTAAAAAATAATTGAACCCAAGCTAACCAGACATTAATTATTAGTCATATTAGGAATATAATTTACTATAATTCAAGCATATAAATAGATAGAAGCTCAATTTTCTATCGCTAATTCAGTTTACAGATCAACCTTCTTTATATCAACTGGATTCCATGGCTTTCACATAATCATTGGTACTACATTTTTAGTAACTTGCCTTATATGACAACTTGCTTATCACTTTTCTTCTAATCATTATTTAGGTTTTGTAGTTGCAGCTTGATACTGACATTTATTTCATTGATGTAGTATTATTGATTTTATATATTTCTATTTATTAATGACATAATTAATTTTCTTAGTATAAAAAGTAGATTTGACTTCCAAAAAGTTGTTAATCAAAGTAAATAAGTTACACATTAATCATTAGAATAAGCATTGCCACTATAATGCCTCTAATAATAATATTACTTTCAAAATTAATCTAAAAACACAATTTTTTACCATGAAAAATTATCTCACTTCAAATGTGTACTTAACCCCAAAACTCATTCTCTCCTATTATAAAAATTTCAGAACTCACATTTCAATGAATTTCATCTTCAATATTCATCTTTGTTTTACTAGCAGGACTTTATTATGAATGAAATCAAGGTATATTAAAATGAGCTATTTTGGGTTATAGTTAACTCTTAACATTTAATTTGCAATCATAAAGTATTGATTCAATCAATTTACCTTTAGTAAGAAACTATGTAAACAATCAGTTTTGACCTGACATTAAGATAAATCTACCCTTATTAATTAATTGAAGCCTAATAAAGGCATATTAATGTTAATAATATCAATGAGACTAAACTCCAATTAAAGAAATATTTTACCAGTACTAAAGCCACTAACTTTAAATAATACAAGTTAAACTCCATTAATATTTCAATTCAAGTAGTTTATATAAAAAATTACATTTTCATTGTAAAAAATGATATTTATATTCTTAAATAATTAAGAAACTTAAAATTTTTCTTTGTATCTGCAGTACAATATTCTATAAACTACTTAAATAGAAAATATTTATTCAAAGCAATATTATAAATAAATATATGTTTTAAAATTATAATCAAATAAATATAAATAATAACTAATAAAATACTTTTAAAAAACAAAAATACCTTGAGATCTATAATATTCTAATCACCCATGATCCAATAAAGATAAATATGAGTAATTATATGCTAATAATGAATAAGATAACAATTCAGTTCTAATATTAGGCATGTATCACATACAATCCATATCAATTCTGAAATCTCTCAATTTACCAAGATTAACTGTAAATCACACAATTTATTCAATAACCTAATAAAGATATTAATAATAATACTTTTATTGCAGCTAAATGGCCATATACAAAAAAAAAGGTACAATTAAAAAGGTGAGATTTACATCTGGTTTGCATAGTCTGTAATTGATTTTTTTCTATTGCTACAGAGTTCTATGTGGTAGCGTTCGCACTGTTTCCCGCATAGTTCGCACTTGCACGATTTTGATGGCTCATGGAATGCAGTGTTATTACATACTTTATGGTGGAAGCCATGTACTGCCATTCTTGTTACCACGTGTCTGATCTCGAAGCAAGTTGTTGTCCATTTCCGGTCTATCATGGCCCCTGTCCCATAAAATTCCGGGGGTATTTCTTCCCTTTTTCTTTTCAGCGATGCTAGTAACTTCTCGGAGGCTCCTGTATTCGGTAGGGGTATAAGGGTCCTGAGATCTTCTACGAGGAATGTTTCCCTTGCTAGTAGGTACACAAGTCTGGATCTGGTAGTTTTTGATACTCCTATTGCTCTTTTTATAAATCTTGCTTTTACCCTTTCTAGTATGGCTAAGTTTTTCACAGTGAGATGCGACCATATGACTTCTATCCCATATGTTAGAGTCGGCATGATTTTTGTCCTGAATAGTGTCATTGCTGTTTCTAAGCTTAGGGTTCTGATGAAGTTGATATCATGTATAGCCCTAATTGCTTGCGCTGCTCTCTCCGTTACATGCTTTGTGAAGCATTTGGCACTCGTTTGCAAAGTTATTCCCAAATATTTGAACTCCTTTGTTATGTTTATCTTTCTTCCTTTGATAAAGGTTTCTGCCGAAGCTGGAGCCCGGCCTCCTTGTCTGAAAACCATCATTTCCGTCTTTGTTGTGTTAATTTCAAACTTGTGTTCATGGCACCATTCTTCCATGTCCTTCAATGCGTTTTGTAGTGCCTCTATATTTCTTGATCCGACCGCTATATCGTCGGCGTATGCGAATGCTACTACGTCCCTCTGTTGGGCTATTCTCATTATTTCCTCTGCTGCCAGGATGAAAAGAATAGGGCTTAGAGGGTCCCCCTGCAGTACTCCGTTTGTTTGTAGTATCGGTTCCGATAGAGAGAGGTTGTCTGAAATCCTTATTGTGTTCCACTGAAGTATTTCTCTTATAATTTGTGTCCATTTGTTATTTTTGCCAAGGGTTTCTTCTAACTTTTCTACCACTAGCTTTCGGTCTATGAGGTCGAAAGCCTTGGTGAAATCTATAAATACTACGTGGAATTTTTCCTTTTGTTCAGTGGCTTCCCATATGTTTTCCAGTAACCGATCTACTGCAGTTAGGGTTGATCTCCCTCTTCGAAAACCGAGTTGGGTTTCTGGGAGGTGTTCCTCGATTGATTCTTTTATCTTTTCCGTCAGTATTTTTGTGAACACTTTGAAGGGGGTATTCTCTAACGCTATGCCTCTGTATGCATTTGTGTCTTTTGGGTCACCTTTCCCTTTGTATAGTACTTTTATCATTGATTGCCTCCATCTGTCTGGTATCTTGACTGTCTCTATGCATTTATTGTAAAGTTTTGTCCATGTGGGTACTAGCAGATGCGCGGTGTCTTTAAGGTATTCGTTGTAAAGATTGTCTGGTCCCGCAGCTTTTTTGTTTTTTGTTTTCTCCATAGTTTTATGCACCTCGCTATTAGTCAGTGGGGTCCATTCCATTTGTATTTGCGCCTCCGTTTTCTGCGGGATTTCTGGTATGGTTTTGATTCCTTTCTTGTTAAGGGTGTTACTAAAATGACTCTGCCATTCTTCCGTGCTTATGTAGTGTGTCTGAGTTTTCTTCTTTTTTCGTAGTGCGATATAAGGGTCCTTCTTAGCTTCCTCCGCTATTCTTTTTCCTTCTTCCTCCCAGTATGTGCTCTTTTTCTCCCACAGCGTCTTCTTGTAGTATCTTCTTTTGTTGTTGTACATCAGGAGTAGTGTTTTATTCTCTTGGTCTGTTTTTAATTGATGCAGGATTTGTAGTACATATTTTCTTAGTAGGTAGCATTCTCGGTCAAACCATGGTTTTGCTTTCCTCTCCTTTCTAGGTCGCGCTGCCTGCGTTAGAATATTAATTAATTATTATTATTAATAAAGATATTAAGATAACAGTGAAAAGAGTTAGTAATTTCAATCTTAACGGTAAATAAATACAACTAGGAACAGGAAATATTAACCCCCTAAAATAGTTAAAATCAATAAAATAATAATGCCCCCAAATGTATCATAACTACAACTATTAAAATCATACAATACAATAAAATTAAAATTGTTAATTAAAGAATAATAAAATAATCAAATACATTGCTGTTAACCCTGTTGAAAAATGAATTAAAACATTTAATGTTCTCAAAGAACATACTTCCAAAATTATATGCTTCAAATAAATCTATACAAAAAAAGGAAAACCACAACAACTCAAATTAGCTACATGAAAACAAACAACTATAAGGCATTATTATAGCTAATGACCTCATAAAATGATAAACAATAAACCATGAGTATTACAATCTGCACATAACAAAATTAAAGACTTCCATAAAGCATGAGTTAAAGGGTTAAAAAATCTCAACATGGGGAATCATATAGCTAAAATAGTCATTATCAATCTGAATTGCTGTAATGTAGATAAAACAATAAGTTTCATTAAATCATATTCATAATTTGCTACAATCCTGGCTGTAAAATAGTTAAACAACTAATAAACAATATTAAATAATTAATTCCACTAATAATACATTAAATTGAATCATCAAATAAACCCCAGAAGTAACTAATGTTGACGAATGCAGAAACTGGTGTAGGTGCTGCTATTGCAGCAGATAACCAAGCATAAATATGAACCTGAGCACTTAAGGTTATAACAGCAATTATAACCATATAACAAATTAAAGAATAATCACAGGACTTAAAAAATAATCATAATAATAAATATAATTTCAACTACCAAAATAGCTAACAAGATTGAAGGTATTAGTAGAGATATGAAATCAGCTTTAGTTAATGTGTTGAAGGAAAATCAATCTGTGTTTAGCAAAGAACCAGGCATGTTACTTTACTATGAACATCGTATAGATACAGTTGCACATATTCCTTTTAAGAGCAAATCTTATCCGATTCCTTACTCTTTGAGAGAACAAGTTCAGAAATCAATAGACCAATTGTTAGCAGGAGGTATCATAGAGAGAGCAGAAAGTAAGTATAATAACAGCATAAGTATGGTGCAAAAGAAATATCAAACTTTGTGGCTATGTTTAGATGCTCTCAGAATTAAGTGTGATTCAAGATATTTCTGAGAGACCTATGGCTGTTGATGAAACAATCAGGCGATTTCGAAAAAAGAAATGGCTGTCTAGTATTGATATGACAAAGGGATTCTATCAGGTAAAATGAAATGAAATGCTGCATGAAATGATTGTTTGCATTGGAGTGAATGGACTGATAAAGACAGACAAGCATGCACAGACATACGTGAAGTGAAAAAACAGTGACGTGTGACAGTGAAATAAACTTGTGGTCAGTTTGGTATAAAAAAGGGAGAAATTACTAAATAAACTCTGAAACAAAAACTATATTTACCAAATAAACTCTCAAACAAAAACTGTATTTCATGTTTTGTGATTGTATTATGTGTTTTCTTAAATATGTTATTCCTTTGTATTAATTGTGTATTTCATATATGTTTTGTGTTTCACAGGGTCCAAATATTTTGGTAATTCATGCTTGTTCAAATGTAAATAGTGTCTAAAAGAAATTTTAAAGGGTCATAAGGTAATAGTCACTCCAAAATTAGTTTATTTCTTTGTGTTAAATTTTCAGATTCAGTAGGCCCTTTTGTGTAAATATTATGTCTGTAAATATAGCAATAGGGGTCAGTAGTGTTGGCAGGGGGAAAGTCATACACATTTCAGATGGATGGCATTATGGGCTGAGATTGTGATGTCAGAGCACAACCATGGTAGCACATCACTATTGCGTAATAATCGGGGACGTCTGTAATGAGTGGACATGGCAACCGCCATCTGGGTGAATAATTCCCAGTGTAGTAGAATTCTTCAGACCAGGTAAATACCAAGGCGCCAGACAGGCAGGACCAACAGGCGATTTTGTGCGAAAAATGCCGAGCGCCTTACAGTTGTGATACCTGGCTTCAGTTCTTTGACCCCGGGAATTATGGAAGGTCAGAATTTTGGGATGAAAAACTGCAGGCAAAGGCAAATGCTGATTGGAGGCTCAGATCAGATGACCCACCATGCAACTCATTACCTGGGAGGATGGGGCCAAAAACTGAGGGCAGTCGGAAACAGAATTTCCCAGCAGAAATATTTCTGGAGGTGGTGTGGGGCACAGCTAATTTTGTTTCCAATACAACCTGGGACAAACTGTAAGGAAAAAGATGGCTACAAGCAGAGGGTGCCCATCCTTCATAATTCGGCCCAGGATTCTAAGGACTCCCGATGATGCCAGAAACCAGCGCTGGAAGAAAGCCACCAGGAAGAAGGAAGAGAAGAAAGGCAGGTGCATGTCTGTGCCTATGTCTGAGGTGTGATATGATTATCTTTCTGCTGCAAAGATAAGCCCATTAAAAAGACCCATATGAAATAAATTGAGCTAGTTGAGGTTTGTTTATTAAAAATTGAACCCTAAATTTAATAATTGTTGGTATTTATTTTGTGAATAAATTTAATTTGTTTTAATTTAATTAAAATATATCACCCCCAGAATTTCATTATAATAGTTTTAAAACAAAAATTGCATTTTTAATTCCACAAATTAAAGGTTTTATTAAACTACTTAAGTTAAATAAAATAATCACAAAAAATATATAACATTCAAAAGAAATCAATAAAGAAAAATTAAATGAAACTCAACTATATATAATATTTATAAATTCTATACATTCCTGAATATATAACACAATGTTGACTATATTATTTAAATATAGTCTATAAGCACATTAATAGCATGTACATAAAAGTAGAAGAATAACTAATATTACTGTTTAATAATCTAACTCACCAATAAAATTTTATCTAGAAGGAGCAGGTACATTTTTGCTTCTTAATAAAAATTATCTTTTTGTAGGTATATAATACCTTAAACATTTATTTAATATAAATAAATTTCTTCCTAATAGTTCATAAACTATTCTTTACAAAGTAAACCAGATGAACATAGACCATTACCTAATATAAAAAAAACAGCACCATAAAATCCTCAAATTTACAATTCAGTTCATGCCTAGTATTAATTTAAAGTAAATCAACATATTTTTTCTTGTTTCTATATATTAACAGAAAAATAAGTTGATTTCAAAATGATGATAAATTGTATACAATAGAAATTCGAAATAGTCAGTAACTTACCTTAAGTTGATAATATGCGGCAACTGAGAGAAGAGTATAAAAATATGGATTTTTGTGAGCCTAGGCTCCTGTTTTCAGGTAGATATGGTCTGAATGGCATGGAAGCCAATGAAAACTGGATTTATTAGACCATATAAGTTGACATTTTTTAGTTACACAATTCTGCATCATAGGAATTATATTTGGAACTTGTTAAATACATCTTTAAGGAATATATGTTGGATCAGTTAAAATTTTCATATTCTTTTATAATAAAATATTTGTTAAAACCATAAAACTATTGTGCATTAATTTTCTGTATGAGTAATACAATTTTTGTATATGTTTCTATTAAAGCAGTGCAACCAAAAATTTTGAAGAGGGCTCAGTAATTTGCCATAAAGTGGACACCATATCCTTTCAAAACACTTTAATTATTGGAAGCTCTATGGCTGTAGCATACAGCATTGTCAGTGTAGTTATTTCACATGTAAATAAGCGAATTCTCCTAGGTAAACAGAAATTTAAATTTGGCTCTTAATTTTCATGAATGACAAATTGAATCATATGAGATTACTAGATGTATTGTTTTCAAGATAATGCAAGTACTTTCATTAAAAATAAAATTATTTATAAAAATACTTTTATAAGTAACAAGAGAGGAAATGGCCTTATAGAGTGTGGCAAAACTAGACGTTATGGGAACTGTAACTAAGGCAATAAGATGCTTATAAAAGTTAACATTGGGTGTATTTACAAAAGGGTTAATAAGTTCTTTTTAGTCCAATATAAAATTACATTTCTATCCAGTAATCAATTGAATTTTTAAAATTAAAAATATTAGCACCCTCCTAATTACCATCCTTGGTCACATCTTAGATATTTGCTGACAGATTAATTAATTTTCTGATGCATAATGATGAGCAGCTATTTGATTACTAATTAATGTAATTGTCTTATTTCCTTAACTTTGAATTTCTCTCCCTGTCTTGTTCTATACACAACTTAAATTCCCTCTGTAACTTCATAAAACTTAAAAATTACTACTGAGCTTCATTCTGAGGCTAACAATTATATTGAAAGCCAAATTCTCTTCTCCTTCACTTATTTTTGACTCCTAATAACTATGGAAAAGCATTCTGAATGTTTGTCAGAAACTAATGAAGCTTCATAAAGTATGCCAGGAGAGATTTATGACATATTTTGTTAATAATATATTAACAACAATATTTATGGAATTCTTTGTGACAATACAACCATGCTACATTGAAAACTTTTTAATAGCATTGTTTTAGCTTACAAAATTGATGTATTTATTTTCATTCAGTGGCGAGCACTACACTTTCTGGCATCTTTGGAATAGGAACCCTCTGGGCAGATTCAACAACAGCAGTTCTTACATTTCCACTTTTCTTCATCCTCTGTGGAGGAATGTGTATTAATGTGGTGACAAGTATCACAATGGACCTCATCCCAACACAACTCAGGTGAGAATTCACAAATTACTTTGTAGTAAAATTTGTGCATCATATTTATATAATTAATTTTTTTAACATTAAGGAATTTATTATACCAACAATTTTTTTCCAGTTTCAATAATGTGAACTTATGCTGAAACACTTCTACAAATACTTTTGATCAAAATACTTCTTGACATTCATTTGTCATGTTTCAATCAGTACTCTACTTTAACATCAAGATTATTTGCTGAATATTTTCAGTTGTTGTTTCTTTTTCTATTCCTCTCTTGCTTAACACATGTCTTTTATTGAGCCTAAGCAGATTATTTAAAGCAAAATGGGGCATAGTTAATTATTGCCATTAGCATCAGAAACACAAACTTTATGTATCATTCTTGGGATGGTTGATTGACTATACTTGCTTAATAAGTAACTTATACGTCTATTTTCATCCCAGGGCCATGGTGGTTTGCCTTTCCCTCATGTGTGGAAGGTCAGGTGTTGCCATATCAAGCCTCTTGCTTGGGTATCTCATAGATGCCAACTGTGTGGCCGCCATCAGCAGTGTCTCTGCACTTGTCATATGTAAGTACAAGCCTACATGTGAGTTTCAACTTATTAATTTCTTTACAGATTTCATTAATTTTTTTTTCTCTCTTACAGTTGTTGGGCTCCTCTCACTGCTCATGCCATCTATCAAAGATATGAGAAACTGAATATCAAACCTTGCAAAGAGGGGGCACATTATTGTAATGTAAAATTTATTGAAAACAAAAGAGGAAAATATGCATCGCTATGATGTATTGATGAGGCTTATTAGTTTGTCTTCCTATCTGAAATAGGTTCAAATTTGAACTATTTATATCTTTCTTATACATAAGGCATTTAAATAAAAAAATTTAACTACAAAACTCATAAGTTTTATTTTCCTAAACCTTCATACTTATTCATATGGTTCTTATTTTATTGGAAAAAATCAGCTTAAAAAACAAATAAATATTTAAATAAAACAATAATTAATTACAATTTAGTTGTTATAAATATTTTCACTGTCAATTGCAACATTAAATGAAATCTACATTGGGAGTCCAATAAAATGATTGATACTGTAGAATATTTAATAAATAAGTGGCAATATCTATAGGATATAATTTTTATGATGAAGGGGACCCCACATGACCACATCAGGATTTGTTCATAACTTGTGTATACATGCACACACTGTATCATTGTGCTTTTTTGAGTTACTTGTAGAATAAAAAAGTGCTCTTTCCAATAGTGTCAATTAAAAGAACACCAGAAAAGGTTACCATATTGAAGACTGCTCCTGAAACGTACTAAAAATGTTTTATTTGTAATTATTCATCTGGAATGATTGGGTTCAATAAAATGAACTATTATGTCATAAACTATAACACTAGTGTTGTGATCAGCTAGCAGACTAAAAATCAAGAACACAGATGAATTTGCCTTATATTAACACTAGTGTAGTATAATTGTGACCAGCTAGCAGACTAAAAATCAAGAACACAGATGAATTTGCCTTATATTAACACTAGTGTAGTATAATTGTGACCAGCTAGCAGACTAAAAATCAAGAACACAGATGAATTTGCCTTATATTAAAATAACATTACAATTTCTAAGCCATTGTATTGAACAACAAAAGTTATGCTAGAATCATGAAATTCAGAGCAGCAGATACCATAACTGATGATTCTGAACATATTTAACATAGTTAAATCCTTTGTAACCGGCACTTTACAAAAGAGTATGTGTCCACTAAGGTTGCTGTAGCTCTGGAATGAGTACCAATCAAGCCAAAAGTTTAAACAGCAGCCTAACTTATAAAGTTTGAACAAAATCTGAGGTGGTAGAATGGGGGACACTTAATTTTTTGGGGCTCTTGATGTGAATTTTCTGTATTTATATTGTTATTTAAGTTCTTACTGCAATTTCTGTAAATCATTGTTTCTATAAATTACAGAAACAAAAATAGCCAAAATACAGACAATAAATTAGTGATAAAACAAATACCTCCCAATGTTTCTGCTAGCATTGTGCTTTTGTTAGTTAACAAAAAAAATGACAATGATACACAGCGCACACCAAATGCTGTGCCATTTGAGTTTGTCACTTTGTTTGTTTGTGTTAGCATTGCATCTCTCACATTCGTCATGACCTGAAAAAAGATGCAAAACTTACCAAATCATTGTGTAGTATTTACTTTATCACTAATTTATTGACTGTATTTTGGTTATTTTTCTTTCTTCATTTGCAAACACATGTTTATATTTTAAGTTTTCAATGATTTATATATTATATATTGTATTGACCGTATAGTTATCGTCAGATATTAAATTATACTTTTTAGTTGTATTATATATATTTATATTCTTCCTGTTTTCATGATATTAATAATTTGTTTGGGGTGCGGGTACGGGTGCAGGTGCAGCAACTGCTGTAGAGACCACGTGGTGTTAAAGCAGGCTTTATTCCGGAGTCACACCAAGTGTGTCCGTCTGCAGCTTACTGCAAAATGACAGAGACGGAGCTTCTTACCCAGCCTGCTGCTGGATTTGGGGGGGGGGGGGATGCTGCATTGTCACGACTCTGCTGCTTGTGGTGGGCATCATCTCTGCCCCCACAGCAGCCCCCTTCCGAGAGATGGGGTCTGGGATTTACATGAAATATACAATGGGGGGGGGGGGGGGCTTGAAACAATAAATAAATGAGTGAATGTCACTGCAGCATATTTACATATATACACTAATCCTGTTTGCGAATATATGGAACGTACTCACATACGCCCAACACTAACATTGCATGTCTACGCGGGTCTGTGTTGCCCACGGTTCACTATGGACTGCGCAGCCGCCGAGGGTCCGTTCTGTGGCTGGTGTGCTGGGGAGGTGCTGCGGCGCTCGTGTCCGGCGGCCCGCTCGAGTTGCCGTAGGCACCGGGGTCCTGCTGGATTGGAGGCCGGTCCTGGCTGACGGCGCTGGAAACTCTTGGGATGGCGGCGGCTGCGTCGCGACGGGGATGGGTCGAGACGGTGCGCCATTCGCTTCTTCGGCCAATGTAAAGGCCGGTTTCATCATGTCTAGTGAAACTGTCATCGTTCCCTCGCACCCGCAGGACGCAAGTCTTATTGTCCCTGCTGACGATCCGGTGGGACTCGGTATCGGTATAAGGTGGGCGGAGAGGTGGTCGCAGGAAGACGAAGGTCCCGGGGCGCGAGTGCCGGGCCACGGGTTGCGGCCTGATGTCGACAAGCGAAGTTGGGTCGACTGGATTCGGGGCGAAAAATTCGCCGGGAAGCCGGAGTGTCTCCCAAACAAGAGCTCTGCTGCAGATGCCTGGAGGTCCTCCTTGACGACTGTGCGTATTCCCAACATGACTATAGGAAGCGCCTCCAGCCACGATGTTTCGGTGTGGCACATTAACGATGCCTTCAGCTGCCGGTGGAATCTCTCCACCAGGCCGTTTGCCTGTGGGTAGTACGGCGTCGTCCGGGATCTCTGCCATCCTGCGAATGCTCCCAGAGCCACGAACCTTGGTCGATCGTTATTATCTCTGGGCAGCCGAATCGGCTTGGAGGGCGGCGTTGTCTACGCTTTGAGCAGTGACATGCTCCAGCGGGACCACCTCTGGCCAGCGCGAGGCGCGGTCGACGATCGTAAGCAGGGACCGGACTGACGATGTCGTCGTGGACGTGGCGGAATCTGGCGGTTGGTGTTTGGAAGTATCCCGTGATTGTCACGACGTGGCGCGTGGTCTTGGCGCGTTGGCATAGCACGCACGTCCGGTAATCTCGGTTCACTCCGGGCCACACGAAGCGCGAAGTCACCAGGCGCGTAGTGGCACGGGTCACCGGATGGATGAGGCTCTGCAGCGCGACGAACACCTGGCGTCGGCTGGGTGCTGGGACGAACGGTCGATGGCGGCCGGTCGAAACGTCACAATAGAGCTGCGAGGTGTGGCCTGGGGTGGAGACAAGGCGAAGCTGGAGCGCCGTGCCGAAGCGAATGAGCGTGCGCAACTCGTCGTCGTTCGTCTGCTGGTAGGCGAAGATCTCGAAGTCCACCGGGTTCGTCATACACTGATGTCGGTCGACACCTTATTCCGAAGACTAGGCGTTTGCCTTGAGTTGACTCAGTTGCAATTAGCGATTCATCAAAGTCAGGATCACGAGGCAAACCAGCAATCTGACCACAACAATGCCAACCTAGTCTGTCCCCACTTACCCAGACCGACCAGCCACAAGACACCTGATAACTGCTCTACATCCCTCATACTCCGTAGCCTTATAGTTAACTCCAAAGAGCTTAAACAAGGGGAACCCGCACGCAGGAAGTGCCCTGAGTTCGCTTCCCTCTTTGAAATGGACCTGCAAATTACCTGCATTGCTTGAATTCTTCTGCGATAATACTGACCAGATGGTGACAGATATCGGAGAAGGTGGATACATTTGAGGAGATCCGCACTGTCAGTCTGAACACTCAGTAGACGCTGTCCAAAACAAAAAAGTTAATCTGAACAAATGAACAGTGTGTCTGATGTCATTCGGAGAGACGTACATCTTGCTGATTTATTAGCCGTGATTATTCTGCAACGCCAAGGCCGCAGACACCACGAAACTGTTAATGGTTTACAAATATAAAATACTGTAGCCCACGAACAGAGCAGAGTCACTGTCCACACATTTAAAGAATCGCCACACCCTTCTCGTAGAGACTTCCCTGGTGCTTAGTCAAGATTCGTTAATTTAATAATCGTAGCCAATGTCAATTATTCGACTGAGGATGCAGAATCTATGTCAAATACCGTAACAGGGGGAAAACATGAATATTTTGGTCCAAAGACGAACCTCTTCAAACAAGAGTGGTTTGTTGAAGAATAAGTGCTCCAAAGAAAATGATTTCTCGTGTCAGGTTTTGCTGGGCACGACGCACGCACTGGTTCACAGACCGGAAGAACGGTTAAAGCTGAATCATATGCAATTATTGCTTTGCCAGAAGTCAGGACGAAATCAGGACCGAAAACGTCGCACCACGTCAAACGCTTGATTAAGTTATTTGAAGGAGAAATAAATTAAATTAATGCCTCGTTATCCATATACACCCGATTACCGCGTAGCCACTTATTTTTGTACCTGATGTCTAACAAAATTTGCATGGACCAGTTAACACGATTTACGACGTGTTAGATTGCCTTTTAATGAGTACCCCTTAATCCTTTCAGAACCTATATTCTAATATCACGCATTAAAACAATATTTGACTTAATTTTCGGACTCAGCCTGGTCTTTTGCGTAGATCATACAATAGTTTACCAGACATCTAGAATGAACAAATGTGTTCATTTCTTCTGAATGATGAAAAAACAGAGGCATGGCGTGGCGGGGGCGGTAAATAATAACATATAATCTGAACTAAAAATTTGAACACTATCCAATACACAATAAATTTATTTTTGCTGAAAATTTGTCTAGAATTTCTGTAAATTTTGGAGCCTTTGGTTTCAAATTTGATCTAAATTTCAGTTAAATCCCACACTTCGCCACTGTAAAAACAATTCCTATCATGCGTTTATCACTCAATTTCTTACAATGACGTATGTGTAATAATTACAAGGAACATGTACCAAAAAAGACTCACCTACCGATTAAGATATTTTATTCTCTATATGTAAGAGTTAGGATTTCTGGAATATATATATATATATATATATATATATATATATATATATATATAACATCCTCCAACGTTATACAGTTAAAAATAAAGGTTAACAGAAAGGTGATTTAATTAAAATCATCACATAAAGTCTGTATTAAAGTCTAGTGTTTTGGCCTTTTTAGAAACCCCTGTGCGACATTACATAAATATTCGTATCAAAACAAACCAATTTTGATTATATTTTCACAAAATGGTTAAACTGTTTCATAATGCATGAAGAAAGCACGAGCACTCTCTATCTCAGGCTTATTGGGTATAATATTTTCGCCAGTAGTTTTTCCTTGGTTTTGTTGTACCGGTTTTTGCGATTAATTTTAGAAGACAGAATACGGAATAACCGGCCTACGTTCATGGCATTTGCAGATCTAGAAAAACGTTTGATAATGTGAACTGGAACAAACCATTAAAGATTTTGAAGAGTACTGGAATAAAATATCGAGAAAGGAGGTTAATATATAACCTCTACAGAAAACAGGCAGCAGTAATTAGAATAGAAGACCAAGAAAAGAAAGCCATAATCAAGAAAGTAGTAAGACAAGGATGCAGTCTGTCGCCCAAGCTGTTTAACGTATAAATAGAACAGATTTGAAGAAAGTTAAAACGGAATATGGAAAAGGAATTATACTGCAAAAGAATAAATAAGAAACCTTACGCTTTGCCGACGATATTGTAGTATTAGGGGTGCCAGAAGAATACTTGGAAACCATCATAAGTGCCATGAACGTAATTCTGGAGAACGAGTTCAATATGAGGATTAATAGATGCAAATCCAAGGTAATGGAATGTAGTATGCGAAACAGTGGAATAACAATTGGGAAGGGATATTTTGACGGAAGTTAAGGAATTCTCCCACTTGGGAGGCGTAATTACTAGGGATGGTAGAAGTATAGTAGACATAAAGAGTAGGATAGCACAGGCAAGGAAGACTTTCACGAAAAAGAGGGATTTACTGACGGGTAATATAAATGTGAATATTAGGAGCGTGGCTTTATATATGTGCGAAACGTGGTCGATAGGAGTTGGAGGAAGGAAAATAATAGTAGCCTTTGAAATGTGGTGCTATAGGCGAATGCTGAAAATCAGATGGATGGATTGAATCACAAACGAGGGAATTCTAAACAGAATAGAGGAAAAGCGAACAATATGAAGGACGTTGACTAAGAGAAGGGATAGATTAATTTTAAGACGCGAGGGTCTTGTAAAATTAGCATTAGAGGGAAGTGTGTGGGGTAAGAACAGCAAAGGGAAGCCAAGAATGGATTACGCTAAGTGGATTAGGGAGGAAGTAAGTTGTGCTAGTTATAAGGAAATGGAAATGCTTGCGCAAGATAGGTTAGCATGGAGGGTTGCATCAGGCCAGTCTTAGGACTGAATACCACAACAAAAAAATACGGGAATCTCATATAATATTCATTTGTACACACATAACATATTTTTTAAATGAACACCCTCCAATTATGGGAAAATGTAACTGAAATCTATTCATCATGACCATTTTCTATTGTCTCTTGATGTCTCTTGTAGTCCGTCGCCCATGTTGTTTAACGTATGTATAGAACAGGCGACGAAGAAAGTTAAAACGGAATATGGAAAAGGAATCACATTAGAAGGAGGAGAAATGACATTGTAGTATTTGGGGATTCAGAAGTAGCCTTGGAAACCATAATATATAGAAGAAATACGAGAATGGAAAAATGCCAACCAGACGAGGTAATCGAACCCAGGACCTTGCGATATCCAGCCGCATGATTTCCTGGTCCGGTTGGCATTTTTCCATTCTCGTCTTTCTTCTAAAATTAACTATATGCTTTACTGGGCTTCAACTGAGCATTCTCACTAACTTAGACCATAATATATGGTATGAACGTGATCCTGGATAAATAGTTCAATATGAGGATTTGTAGAGGAAAAACCAAATAATGGAGTGTAGTATGGGAAACAGTGGAATAACAAAGATAGGGAATTAAAGGAAGTTAAGGAATTCTGCTTCTTTGAAGCGTAATAACAAGGGACGGTAGAAGTATAGTAGACATACAATGTAGGATAGCAAAGGCAAGGACGGCTTTCACGAAAAAGAGGGATTTACTTACGGTTAACATAAGTGTGAATATTAAGAAATCTTTGCTATAAATGTTCGTATGGAGCGTGGCGTTATATGGGTGCGAAACGTGGGCGATAGGAGTTGGGGAAAGGAGAAGAATAGAAGCCTTTGAAATGTGGTGCTATAGGCGAATGCTGAGAATCAGATGGGTGGATAGAATCTTAAACGAGGAATTTCTAAACAGAATAGGGGAAAAGCGAACAATATGGAGGACGTTGACTAAGAGAAGGGATCGATTAATAGGCCACGTTTTAAGACCCTCGTGTCTTGTAAAATTAACATTAGAGGGAAGTGTGTGGAGTAATAAAATAAGAGGGAGGCCAAGGATGGAAAGCTATAAGCTGATAACTAAGCAAGATAGGTTGGCATGGGGGGTCGCATCAGACCAATAAAAACGTTACACTTTTAATTTAATTTAAATCACGCAAAAATATAATATATATAAATTTAAATGTAAATGACATATTCGGGAACCCAAAGATGTGTGTTTACAACCAGGGAGATTCTAGCATACCAAAGACGTTGCTTAAGCCCGAATAAATACAATATATGAAAAGAAAAGAGCGGTAACGTGTAAATATGTCACGTTACACCTGTTCCAAATATGGCCCATAGTCAGATCTGGATCGTTTCCTTCATGGAGCATGTTAGTGGCAAGAAAACTATTTGAAAACACTGGAAGATATGTAATGCAATTTTATATGAATAATAAGTGTGATCTGTATAATTATTATAATATATATTATATTATAACATAATTAAATTATACTTCTTAGACAAAAGTTTCTTAAATTATTCGCGCAGATTGGTGTGTTTGTAAGGCCATTACACAACATTCTAAATTGTTTTGACAACAGTAATTTTCTTTGTTGTAGGAATACTAATTTTAAACATTAAAATGTAATTAAAACTAATTTATGTCCATTCACTTAGTTCTTTTCTCACATGAGGGACATAAGAAGTTCGGTCTTTGGGTGCTAAGCCTAAATAATCTTCATGCGCGAACTTTCTGCACTTCTGACAAAGTCTCCTGTCAGCTGTTCTGGCATCAAGTGACAAAACCAGCGACGATTTTTAGTTGACCTGCTGGTGCTTGCTTTAGCGGAGTCTTCATTTTTGGATTTATCCCTGTGATTCTTCTCCACAAGAGCGGCTGCAGACGAAGTTGTGTTCATAATCAATAGATGTCAAAGACAAATGGCGCTATTTTCAAATGTTTGTGGTCAGAAAATGAGAGTGGGCCGCCTTATGAACCGGGCGGGCCTTGTTTCGTACATGTGTCTTAACAGCACACCATATAGAGGGTCTAAGAGACCAACTAGGTCGAAAGATCCGTGTTAAAATGACTAACACTATAAGAGACTGTTTTATATATTAAGTAAATATTATTCAATGTTCTTATTGCATCCTCAATGGCTCCCTCCCGCGACTAACAGTCGAAATGATGTGGTAGCAATGAATGATTTCGGCAGTTCTAACTGAAGCTAACTCCCCACTCTTCCTTCATCTTGGAGGATAACACGTCATGGAGATAGGACAGTGCTGCAGAGGCTGTGGAGGAGTCAAGACGATGACTAGGAGGGATCCAGTGCCATTCGAGGAAGCCGTGGCCCTCACAGGTGAGACTCCCGTTCGTGGACGAACTTTTGAAACCATTAACTCAAGGAGATATATTAGTTTCCACTTAATAACATGTTGTACGCAAAAAAAAACTCTTTCGTAAAAGTAAAGTAAAGTAAAGAATAAAACGAATATTTCTCTTCAACGGCTGTTCCTCCCTGCCGACGGTACTCTTCTTCTACTGCGTACCTACCACTCCACGCTCGTATTTCGGTCCGTTTGTATTATTTATTTATTCAAATTATCATTAAACGAATTACACATTTTCAATTCTACTTTTTTCCTGCGTATTCTAAATCCAAATTCACGCATTACATATAATCAGGCTTTATAAACTCTAAAATTAAGCTATTTATTAAATACATTTATACTTTTTGTCCTTAACAGCAACTGGTAACTCATTAAGCCTTTATTTAAAAATCGAATTTTTGTACAAGTGGCCCGTATCAAAATTTTCCCTACCACTGGTGTTGTGACTGTGCATCTGAATTTCTGTTAGTAAAAATATTGAAATAATCTTATCTATTTTATGAATAAAAACTAAAACATCATACAGAAATTGGTCCTTAACACTCTATTCAAAAGGCGGTGTCTTATATATTCTATTTGAAAAACCAATTAGTGTTTACTTCCATTGACTGTTAATTTATACATTTCCAATAACATAACCTTGCGTTAAGCTGCAACTAAATGGATAAATGGCACGATTGTTCAGAAAAGATGTTTGAAGAAATCATATTGCAAGGAGAAGAAATAAGACCCAACGCTTGGCCGGCGATATTGTAGTAGTAGAGGAGTCAGAAGAAGACTTGGAAACAATAATAAATGGCATGAACGAGGTCCTGGGGAAAGAGTTCAATATGAAGATTAATCAAGTAAAGTAGGCATAAATAGTAGGATAGCACAGCAAGGAACGCTTTCATAAAAAGGAGCAGTTTACTTACGGATAATATAATTGTGAATATTAGGAAATCATTGCTAAAAATGTTGGTATGGAGTGTGGTGTTATATGGATACGAAACTTGGACGGTAGGAAAAGAATAGAAGCATTTGAAATGTGGTGATATAGGAGGATGAGGAAGTTCTAAGCAGAATAGGGGTAGAGCGAACAATATGGACGACGTTGACCTAGGGAAGGGATAGATTAATATGACATGAGGGTCTTGTAAAATTAGTACTGAGGGAGGTGTGTGGGCTAAGAACAGAAGAGGGAGGCGAAGGGTGGAATACGCTTAGCAGATTATAAAAGGATGTTGTAGCTATGCGGAAACGAAAAGGTTTGCGTAAGACAGGTTAGCACGAAGGGTTGCATCAGACCAGTCTTAGGACTGAATAATACAACAACTGGCAGAAACATTTCTCGTGAAAAGAATATTGATAGGACTAAGAATCTAGAATATTCCAGTCCCGTAAATAGTAAATGTGGACTGAAATGATGTAATAATGAAGATGTGTACAATTGTAAGGAGAGTAATAGGCATAAAAACTCAAAAAGAAAGCCGCAATTCCCCTTTGAATTGAAGAAAATTGCGTAGGAAGTAAAATTTTGGCATTCTCTTGATAACAAAGCGAATAATTGTGTCAGATAAAAAATTCCGACCGAGCGTTTGTGATGTAACGTGGTTAAGAGATAAGTAGGGCTTTAAATTTACTACTGTAAGGTGACATCAGCATGTGTAAGGACGCCATTGCTGCTGCTCATGTCCTTACCAACGTTTGGTTATTATTTCATTTGCTTCACTGCAGATAAGTTGAGCCTCTTCTTAAGTTGTATCGCTGGTTTAACTAGGTTCTTTATTTTGTTAGTCAACCTCGGCGCAATTCCGAAAAGCTTTGACCTAAATACTGTAGTCCTTGGTTCTCGAATTTGTAGACAATGGCATGTAAACGAGTTGATTCGCATTCCCGGTACGTTAGAACGTGGATGCTTGAACGCTTGCATCTGATGAAATAAATACTAATCTCTTCCTCTATCTCTGAAGACAAAATTTACTACAAGAACAAAAGAAATAAATTCAATCGAAGCTCATCACTAAAAATTGTAAGGTTTTTTAATTTTTGATTTTGATTCTATTTTAAATTAAGCCACGAAGCGGAAAAAAATAATAAGAAAGTTTCAAATGTTATAATATATTTAACAAACAGCAATTAAAACTTAACTTCCTGCTCTTAAAACAATTCATATTAGAAAATAAATTTACAATTAAAATTGAAACATAACAGAACAACTTGATTCCGTTTCTCAGGAGTTTTGGTGGGCACAAATACCTGGGCTTTGTATTCAGAACAATAATTGATGGGGCGATGGCTACTGTGGCATTTAATTGATTACTTTGAGATATTTATAGTTTCACTTAGTACTTTACCAACGGAACCTTTGAAATCATTGAAGCGGCAAAAGCTTATGGAACTGGAGGGCCGAAGCCGTTACATTTGAAATCTGACTACCTCGTCTCTGCTACCACCAGGTGTTTCACCTCCGATTAGCAATTTAAGTAACTGTCTTAAATATTACTAACCACTGCCCTGTATGAATACTTCATCCCACTCCAACAAAGGCTATCTTTGAAATTACCTTAATCATTCTTAACCATACATCGACCACTGCTCTTTCTGAATTCCTTCTTCCAGCTTCTCAACAAATTAACAAGTACTGTCCGCCGCTTTCATTCTGAAATTCCATTAATCATGAATTCTTCATCCCACTTCTTTATGACCACTCAACAACTCAGCGACAACACCACAACCACCCTTCTCGACAACTCCTCAATTTTCTTCCACCAAACTCGAAACTTCCGATTTTCCCCGGCGAAACGACTTTAGCCAATAGTAATTCATTTTACATTTTCGAGTTCCCAATACGGGGTTCACATTTTTTGATTCAAAGACCTCCTCGCACCAGAGGTTATCGAAGTATCTTTGGGATAGTTTCAGATATGTCGAAACGTTGTGACCTAAGCTTATCACCCGACACATTTTTGACCCTCAACTTTTCACATTTTAATCGCCACTAGTTCCGCAGATCGGAAAATTTAGTTTATAAATTGATTTATGTAAAAATTAAATAAAGTAATTCCTTTAATAATTCAGTAAACATGTGTACACTACAAAATTTACTTTTCAAAACGGCGTATTCTATCTTTATTCCTCTTTCAAATTTTTTGTCTTCTAAGACGAATGGCATAACTAAAAAAAAGGAAAAAGAATACTATTATGGCTTAACGTATTTTATTTTTCTGTATAGAAAAAAAAACAAATATTTGTGCTAAAATTTCATTTTTGTTATTTTCCTCGCCACATTCATACAAAATAAAAGATAAAAATGTTGTAACTCGTAGATGTTAGATTATTTTTCCGTTGTCTCATATATAAACGCAAATCCGTTCTCTGACCCAAATATATACAATCTGTGACCCGCTGGCTTTCAAACATACGCTTCCTCCACATAGCTGAGTGTTACTTGCGGGTCAATCCATGCCAAGTGGTCCATAAAAAAAGGAAATTGGCTGCCATCTCAGAAAAAAATTAATATTTTGGTGGCGTACTCCTTCATGTTTTGTTCCTTGAGATATTTCAGAGATTTATAGGCTTCGTCTCAAGAAGGTGTCATGGTTTTGTTGCATCCGTAGCAACGACATAAAATAAGTCACGATTCAGTGTTTGGTAAATGGTGTCAGGTACGGGACCAAAGTGTTTTATTGTGACAACTGTAAATAAACTCCGCGTGAGTGAAGTGGAAATTTGTGCATCAAAGTTCGGTTTTGATTAATCTTAAATAGCCTCTTGCAGATACGTTCGGATCCGCATCGGCAATTACCGATCTTCCACGTCGATTCGGACATCGACACCTGCAATAATCAGTGCCGATGCAGACGTAGCGCAAGTCACAAGACTCTGCGGTTGCCAATACCTTTGCCGCACTTACGGCAATGGAACCTTTTTTCTTTTCGGTTAACAGGCTACATGAGAGTGATCCTGAAACAGGCAACTCCCCTTTAACAGCATAGGAAGGGAATTGAAAAGGGGGGATGCGGAAGGTAGAGCAAGGTAGCCAAGGGCTTACTAGGGTCACCGGGCTATAGTTTAAGGATCCTACCGGTGTTTCACCTAAAGAGATGCAGGGAAAACACTAGAAAACCTGCATCAAGTAGGTCAGGCATTGGGCACTATTCTCACGTCCTTCCGAATGACGGGAGACGAGTTTGCTGTGGGGTCGCACTATTCCCTTCTCCGTGTCTCGACAAGTTTTAGGAGGCAGTTGGCCGAATGATCCAAGGGGATCAGCGGACAACTCTTGCCATATGCTCAAGGTCTTCGTCCCCAGTATCTACACCTCCCAAAAATAGGTGAAGGTGTCTCGGCATGCGAGAACTTTAAAGAAAAAAAAACAGAGAGAGGCATTTCCGACGTAATCAGGTGAGCCCCGCAGATCACTCTGGGGAGAAGCGCCTGCGAGAGAAACTCCCACAGGCATCGTCCTGACAATGAGACGGCTTGTCTCAAAGGCAACCACTCGAGATACATTGTGGTAAATTGGAGCGTACACATGGTGCCACTGGCGCGGTTTTATGAGCCTCGCGACTCGAGATTTCTGGTCTGTCAGTAGCGGGGATGCCTCTGCCTCCCTGCTGTAACTAGCGCTGCAGACTCCAGGTACATTGTTTCTTTATGGATCTGTTCACATGTATCGTGCGTTTTACCTCAGACTACAATGCTTTCGGTTTGTTTAACGACGAAATACCAAACAACCCAGCTGCATCATGTGGACTTTTCATTTATAATATTTATATAGCTATGACTTAATTTATAAAATAACATTTAAAATTAATAGCAAATTAATTCTGAAAAGTAATTAAATGAATAAGTATATTACATAAAGTATAATTAAATATACGATGTTTCTATCACAATCGGTGGTCCTTTCAGGTATTTTCAATGAAGTTTCTGACAAAATTTAATTTATACAAATCAATTCTTCTGATTAAAAAATGTCGTAAGATGTGAATTCGACTAGGAAAATATAAGGAATCCTGACGGCACTATTTATGTTTGTTGCCGGTTATATTTATCGGGGTCAGAGAATATTTTGTAAAAAAAAATTTAATTTAACATTTGTAGAATCCCAATTATTTCTTAACTTTGAGCAGAGCGGAAATTTCGATCACTACTCTGATTATATTAATCGATACTCTGGATTAAAATCTATTCATACTGTGACGCTCCCTTTCCCCCTCGGGTCTCTCGTCTTCGCAATGCCCGGGCGCCACTGCATATGCAGAATAATATATATATATATATATATATATATATATTTATCAAAAGAATAACACAGCTATCGCGAACCGCGAGATCCCGAGGGAGATGACCAGCGTCAAGCCAAGACACGTGAGTTTCCAGCCGAGCATGAGACTCTCAGGGGTCTTGGCTTTCATGAAATAATTAAAGGGGGGATGATTGATTCAATAATTGAAAAACGGAATTTAAAAAATTAATTTAATATTAGAACCCGGCCAAAGCCCACTCGGGCTCCACAATCATGTAATGTTGCTCACAATCATCCGCTCACTTAAACTCTAAATCTAACCTAAACTATAATTACAATAATTTGGTACAGTTCATCTACATATGAGACGTTTCACCATCACTGCCTAAATACCGTGTTGTCGGTCGCTGCAACCACGCAGTAAGAAAGGGGAAGGGGAGGGCTTACTGTTTGACGGTCTCGATGCGGCAGCCAAGATGTCCTCGTTCCTGGGGGCTCGTCCGGGATGGTGTCTGCCCTCGCTCCTGGAAACACTTTGCTCACTTGTCGCTCACGGCAATTTCCACCTCCTTTGATGCTCCAATCTGCCGTTCTCCGCAACAATCTCCACCACTACACCGCTGTTCACCGCCAAAATCAATCACCGTGGCTCTGCCGTCCACAGTCACATCAATATTGATAATAATAACACGACACACCGCCGTCCACTCTCCTTTATATCTCCCCAGGCCTGCCCCCACTGTCTGAGGTTTTCCTAGTCCAGCCAGATGTCTTCTGACCGCTCCCAGGTCAACGACAGTCCACCATCAAAACATTTGACCTGCCAAACAATGGTCCTTACCCGCAGCTTGTTGCAACGACCGACAAGGCGCTAATCTCAGGTTCATGAAAATTGTCACGCGCCTGAGGGAAAAATCACTTATTACATAATGCCCCTGACAAATAATTATTTAAGTCAGCATGAGTTAATAATCTATTTGGCACATGTTCTCATGCCAATTATCTATGTAATGCTAACCATTCACTCTCACATTCCGATTTATTACCTATGACCGGGAGATAATGTTACCTAAAATATTACTTATAAACAAGCATCTTAACTTATTTACAACGAAGAATAGGAACAAAGATTACATGAAGAGAATGTGGGCCGAAGTTTAGAAGAAAACCCACATACAGCTGGGGATACACCATGGTTGCCCACCATGCATTTACTATAGGACAGTAAATTCCCTAGAGAAACTTTATGCCACCAAGTCGGGCATTACGCTTGCCCTATTGTAATAGGGTACCATTTCACAAATGTTATAGTTCTTAATTTCTAAAGGATTGTCTTTCACTATGACACTGTAAGTATTAAGTCCTTTCCGATTCTGGATTTTAAAGGGTCCGTCATGTACGCTTATCAACTTTGCTGTAATTTTGGCATCTTGATTTGACACTCTTAACTTTTTAATCAGAACACTATCTCCAGGTTCGAACTGAATATCTCGGACGGCTTGGCGTTGCCCACGAAGTTGGGCACCTCGGACCAATCTATCTCGAGCTTGACTTATTAAGTCAGTCGCGTTAACCTCCACTCCCTCCGTTGGATACTGAATCAGCGCTTCAAAGTCTGATCGAGCCCTAACTCCGGTATGCAATTCAGACGGAATTGCTCCGGTGGCCATGCTATAATTAGAATTTATTAGAGCTTCGATTACTGGCAAGTACTGTACCCAGGAGGAGTGTCTATTGCCACAATAATTCCTCAGCATTACCCCAAGTTGCCTTATGACTCTTTCACAGGGATTTCCTTGCGGGTGTCGCACGGAGGTAAAAACCGTCTCGACATTGTGACGCCGTAGTTCCTCTGTCCACAGTTTACTGGTAAATTGCGCTCCATTATCACTGAGGACTCTATCCGGTTTACCCACGTGGAGGAAATAATCGTTCACCAATTTCCTCAGGCACTGCTTTGTGCAAGCCGCTCTTAGTGGGTACAATTCTACTAATTTCGAAAATGCATCCATAACAACCAAAATATGAACATTACCAAATTTTCCTTTCGGGAGCGGACCATATAGGTCCAGAACCGCCAAATTATTTGGTTTTTCCGGAATTATAGCCTTATACGCCCCCACAAAAGTAAAGTTACGATGTTTATTGACTTGGCAGAGTACACAAGATTTTACGTATTTCTTCAATTCGTCGGCCATCCCTTTCCACCCTACAAAGTCTCCCATCAACCTAAGGCACTTATCAATTCCAAAATGCCCGTTATCGTCGTGGAACATAATGAGAAATTTTAAGCGGAGGTCTGCAGGTACACATACCACCCAACCGTGCCGGGACTTCAACCTTTTCTTAAACAAAAGATCTTTGTGGACACGATAGTACCTTTGAAGTTTTTTGGACATGTCATTCCTAAGTCTACTTAATGCAGGATCATTTCGCTGACAATCGATCAGCTCTTGCCGTGATACCTGCGTCCGAGCGCTACCCCCACCTCGTCCTGCGAGGGTCGCAATGATGTCCGTTATGCCCCCGTTCTCAACCCGGGCCTCGCCCACATCATAGCACCTACTCAAATAATCCGCCGCTTGATTCCGTGAACCCGGAACGTGCTCAATTTTCATATTATATTCACCTAAGATCATGGCCCAGCGGGTTAGCCGCGCACTTTTTCCTCGACTCCCTCGCAAACAGGTAATTGCACTGTGGTCGGTCAAAAGAGTCGTAGGTCTTCCTAAAACATAAACCCTAAATTTCTCCAGTGCCACTATTACCACCCATAGCTCAAGTTCAGTGATCGTATAAGAATATTGAGTTTTATTAATCTTTTTACTTACAACGTCGATTATGACTTCATTCCCCTCTTCATCCCTCTGCGAAAGTATGCCAGCCACAGCCTTCTTACTAACATCCGTGCGAATAAAAAATTCGCGATCTTCAAACGGTTGGTGCAAGACCACACATTGTTTAAAGCTTTCTTTAATTTCTTCGAACGCCTTTTGATGACAATCCTGCCATTTCCACTGGGTCTTTTTGCTCGTTAGTTCATAAAGAGGCTGTAATATTTCCGCGAATCGAACCACGAACCGCCGATAGAAATTACAGAACCCGAGGAAGGCTTGAGTCTGCTTCCGATTTTTTGGCACAGGCATTAATTGCAGTTCATCCAATTTCTTGGACACCGGACGTATGGAATTTCCTGACACCATATGTCCGAGAAACTTAACTTCCTGGCGGCAGAACGAGGCCTTGTTCAAATTAACAGTGAGGCCAATTTCCGAAAGCTTGCGAAACAGAGTGTCTAGGTGGCGCATGTGGTCCTCAAAAGTATCACTAGCCACTACCATATCGTCTATATATAACACCAAGTGATCCCCTAAGATATCGCCAAGGGCAATATCCAGCTGCTTTACAAAAACCTGACTACTAATTGATAGCCCGAATGGAAGGCGTTTATAAACCATTTGCTTCCCAAAAAGACTAAAACCGGTCAATTTTCTAGATTCTTCATCAAGTTCTACTTGATAGTACCCCTTCGTTAAATCCAAGCAGCTAATCCACTTACGCCCTTGAAATTTTCTCAATAACTCGTCGATACGTCCCGGCGCCTCAAACATTGGAACTATATGCTTATTCAAACGCCGTGCATCCAGGCACAGGCGCAGAGAGCCATCGGCCTTTGTAACCATAACGACGTTATTCACGTAAGGGCTTGATTTCCTTTCGATTACGTCCATCTCAATTAACTTACTTAAATTTCTTTCACGCTTAGCTAATGGGATGGGCCGCGTCTTTTCCCGAAACGGCGAATGTGGCTTGGTCTCGATGTGATACTGGAAATTTCGGAATCTGCCGGGAGCATCGCTGAATATGTGAGCATACTTGTTCAAAACCCTAGCGAATTCAGCTCTCTGTAACTCATTCAACTGCTCAGTGTCCCTAACCGCGTCATCAATGGCCCCTCTGTCAGTATTACCCGCCGGCGACTTAATTATATCTTTTGGCTCTGCGATTCACGCAGTCCTGTTTACTTTCTCCGGCTTGAGCGCGTCAGGTGGCGACAATGAGGATTCAACACGCCTCTCATTTCCCGCCAAGTCTACCCAGTTCGCCGTAACTTTATTTAGGTGAGGGCTTATCTCTGCCTTTGCCTCATGCATCCATTGAAGCCCCAGAACTAAGCTCGTAAACAAGGTGGGCAGTACGAGACAATGAATACTAAATTTATGGCCCTGCAGGTTCACTACTAAGCTCAACTGCTGCCGAACTGGCTGGTTCTTTCTTCCCAGCGCTGCCTAAACCTTAATTCCCGTTACTGGCAATACTCCGCCACAGGCGGGCGTGTTTCGCACGCGTTCGAACAACTCCATACTTATGTAGTTACCTGATGCACCTGTATCCAAAAAGGCCTGCACCGACCCAACCCCATCTACGCAAACGTCCAACAACAACGGTTTCCCCGTGTGGCTGTGCTCCACACCCGTGAGCTCACCTGTCCCTTCGCCTAAATCCTCTGCCGCTACCAACACAGGTAGCAAAGTTGTCCCAAATCCGTTCCCCTTGCCGCATATTCTGTTCTCCGGGGTCGAGGCAGTCGGCTGAGCTAGTTTCCCGACCTTCCATTAACTTCTGATACTGCTTCCCGACTTACGCCTGTTACACCTGCATCGTTTCTACCCCGTTCATTAAATCTTTCCCTGATATTGCCACTTCCCCGCTGGCGAATAACGTCATTACGTCCTCGATCACCATTGTATGGACCCCCATTCCTCGTTTGGTCAGTCATTCCCTGGCGTCTATTAAAATCTGTTGTCCTGTAGGGTCTCTCGTTAAAAGTGCGGGGCTCACGTTCCCGGATTTCTGTGCGATTATGCCCTGGCCGGTTATCGAGCTCGCGTCCCAGTTCCTCAAACTGTCGCACGCAGTCAAGCAACTCAGCCGCAGACCTCGGGGCCTTCGCAAATAATAATTGGGCCAAATACGCGTCAAAGTGACGAATTAACATCCACACTAATCGTTCCTCCGGCACCGGATCCTCCAAATACTTATTGCTCAACAATTTCTGAGCCAAGTAATCTTCCCTCGAAAGTATCCCATTTGGCTGATATTTCCCATTATGCAGATCTTCGCGAGTACGCCATTGAGCAGATTCCCCCCAAAACCTTTTCAGAAAAATCGTCCTGGCCTCCTCATATTCGTTCACGTCGTTCAGATACGTATCTTTCCACAAATTCAAAGACGGATCTAACAGAGACTTGAACACTATAGTTTTATACAGACTCGGTACTCCTTTTAACCGAAAATATTCTTCCACGTCACCGATAAAACGTTTAGGATTGACATGTCCACGTTCCTTAAAGGGTACGACGTCCGGCACGGTCGGCATGACAAATAGCTGAGCGCCAGAGCTAGGCACTCCAAATTTCATGCACCGTGCTGCTACTTCATGAGCGACTTTCTCAGAGACAACTTTATCTAAGTCGTTCAGCCGTTGATCACTTACTGTTCCATTAACAACTTCCCGTATTTCCTCTAGCCCCTCTCTCAGTTTCGTGACCTAACTCTCAACTAATGTTACACGTTCAATCCCAGCTTTCTCAACTTTTACAATACTTTTTGGAATATTCTCCACCACCTCAATAACCTCATCTATTCTCTTCCTTTCCGTATTTATCTGTTCCGTCACTTCCCTTTCAACATGCTCTATTTTCGTGTTAATATTGAGAGTAAACTTATGGACCATCTCTGCCATCGCCTTTTCCGAGCTAACCGTAGTTTGTTTGATATCTAACCTAATTCTCTGGAGCACAACCATAAAATCGCTGACGTCCAGATTATGTTTCACATCAACATTCGCCCCGCTTCCAGCAACGCGGCCTTCAGTCACATTCTCCATATTACTTTTGAGACGGTTTTCACTCAATTCCGTTTCACGCTTATCATCTAACACGTTTTCATTTATACCTTCCATAGTGCAAGTCGATACTTCTCCGCTGGAATTAGTAACACAAATATCGTTACTCGTTATGAATCCTGAGCGCAACAATAGGCATGCGTTGAATTATTGAAGCGAAACAAATAAACACTTCGCGACAGCCAGATAATAAATGGAGTTAGCAACATTCAATGATTTGGGGCCCACTGTTGGAAGCCATTTATGTGACGCTCCCTTTGCCTGCCCCCACTGCCTGAGGTTTTCCTAGTCCAGCCAGATGTCTTCTCACCGCTCCCAGGTCAACGACCGTCCACCATCAAAACATTTGACCTGCCAAACAATGGTCCTTACCCGCAGCTTGTTGCAACGACCGACAAGGCGCTAATCTCAGGTTCATGAAAATTGTCACGCGCCTGATGGAAAAATCACTTATTACAATACTCATTCTGAGTTCCGTCATACACCAGTTATACATTATAAATCCATCTTTATAAAGTATAACGGACGTATGACGGTACTCAGATTTTAATCCGCAGAATCGATTAGTATCATCTGATTAGAGATTAGAAGTTCCTGTATAATCAAATTTTATAAATAATCTTGACCGTACAGTGGTGAAATTGTTACAAATCGTATCACATTCAACAAGACGTGGTATTATTCGAGTGCGCGTTTCTGTGTCACACATTGATATCGATTTGTTCTTCTTCTTCCAATGGCTCTTGAGGGCCTAGGCCTACCGAGGCGGCTGCGGACTGTCATCTGGCGTGACACATTCCGAATTTGGGGTGATACGTGGTCAGAGTATCAATTCCCCAGTAGCTTTAATCCCGGTCCTCGCGACCATGACGACATAAACATCCAAGCCCATGCCAGGACTCGAACCCGGGACACCTGAGTTGTGAGGCAGCAACGCTAGCCTCTACACCACAGGAGGTCTTTTGACTGTTGCTAAACAAAATAAGGGAAAATATATTCCTTCCAGCTACACGCCTATTTGTTCATATTATCCTTGTTCCTTTCCACTTTTTTCTCAGTTACGGATAGATTAATGTCGTTTTTCAGGTCAGATGTGTTTTCGGAAGAACTGTCCCTCCCTTCCCTCTGCCTTTCATACTTTCTTCAAAAGTAAAATTACACTTAACGGTTCTGAAACTTATGTATAACCGGCGACTTGTCTTTAAATCACGTTTTCTTGCAGGGCTTGGCCGCTTCCACTACCGACTCCTGTTCCTTTGCGGACTCTGCATGTTTTCCACCATCATGGACCTTCTCAGCATGTCGTACGTCACTGCAGCAGCTCAGTGCGACTTCCAGATGGCTTCCGGTCAGAAGGGGCTGCTCAACGCCATTCTTTACGTCGGTGAGCCTTCAGTATCTCAGAGAGATGCGCAATTGCGTCTCCCTGCATGATCTGGATTTTATTTGTCTTGCCATCTTGATTATCCTCTGCGTGCGTGCGGCGACGTTCGCGAAAAGGAATTAAGAAAGTATCATTACTTAAATAAAGTGTTAGTTATATTTAAGTATTATTTCACGCGTGACATGATACGTGACAGTATACACATTATTTAAAGCTTATCAAACCGAAGAGAACATATCCCTTAAGCGTAAAATAATGCTTAAATTTGGCTGACATAAGTAGTTCATAACAAAGCGAAACTTTTTATCAGTCGCAATGCAGATGATTGAGGCACGTTATATAAAGACCACGGCCCCCTAAGCCAGGGATGTTCCAGAGAAGTCCTGGGAAGTTCAAAGGCAGTCAGCTGATTTCCTCCTTCTTGGGTTACCTCCCCCACCCCCTGGCAAGAGGCCAAGGTTTTCAAATTAAGTCTCCCACAAGCTGAGACGACCTTGAGCGGTTTGAGGGGCGTATGTACGGGTAATGGGTTGATCACGTATTGGACGGAGATTATTGTGGAATTGAATACTGAAGCGGTATAACACAAATCTCTCGGGTATCACCAGTCAAAAATAATCTTTAGATTATGACTAGAAGGGAAGTTATTCTTAAAATTAAAAAAAGTGTAAAATGACCACGTTTCGGTACCCATTTGTACCCTCTTTAGGTTGTGACTTGACTGTGACAAAACTAGTGAAAGCTGAAATAAACACGATTCAAAGAACTGTTTTTTTTTAATAAAATAAACTACATTGTATTGTATTCAATTAAAAACAGGCGTGAAATGAAAAATATAGTATTAAAAGACTTCGGGAACTAATTCAGCACCAAATTCTTCTCTTTTTCCTTCAAGTGTTCCTTGTACATGTTGACAGATTGCTGTCGAATTAGGTTCTGTAGGGAGCTAGTATGAATGGATTCTCGGGCAATGCCGGGCACCTAGCAAGTTAACAATTAGAATTGATATCCTAAATACGACTTGAAACTTGAGAATTGAACATGGAGCCGCAATGATCAAACCACAGCAAGCATTTCGAGCGAGAAGCGCAGCGGCACAGTGCAAAGTCATAAATGGTTTTCACGTCACGTCACGTCGTGACTTGTCACACAAGCACGCTCTCCAAAACCACACACCAGAGCACACTCGTCCTACATCACAGCAATTCAACTTGGCAGATGCAATGCCATGGTTGCACTAGTAATGTGAAGACGTGACCCACCACCTTGCTGAAGAAGTCGCCTTCAGCAGAGCTGGAGGTGATCAGAAAGCCATCGCAAGGTCGGATCGTCCTGGAGTAATAATCTCTGCCCAGCGTTTCTCTAACTTTAACAAGCCATCCAAAAGACTTTTTTGAAAAATTGTTGTTTGTTTCAACAAATAATTTTTTTTCCGCCTAGCTTTTTATCCCGAGTTTTTTTGATCCAACCTGTACCAATTGGTTTCTCATGAATCTTCTGGTTTAATATGGGGTGGAGTTACTAATGGCTTGGCTGGAATGAAGTTATCAGGATCTCTTATGATGTATAGAGATTGAAGAGAGACTAACATAGTAATTGAGTCTTTAAAAAAGAAAACTAGATGAAAACTCACCCAGAAGATGTGTTAAGCAACAGATCTATTTTAAAAGTTAACAACGTGCGTTGTACGGATAGTGTTAAAATTGAACTGTTTTTAAGTACAAGGATGAATATGACAGTATTAGCTGCCGAAAGCTACCACTTTTGAAATAAAATAGTTTCATAAAATCGTGACCGACAAAGGAGTTTCTTATTATTCATTATATAAATTTTTTTGGTGATCCTGACACAGGCAATTCCCCTTTAATAGCGTAGGAAGGGAAATGAAATACAGCCAACTATGCGCTATTAAATGTGCTCAAAATATCACATGCAAGAATGGTTGAATACTCGACTAATTTCATCAGTTTTTGTTGTTGTTTCACTATCTACCTTGTAAACTACAGTGAATTTCTATCTGATTTTCAGCAATTTTAGAAAGTAAACTGTTACTACAGTTCCTGCCAATGTTCGTTCCTCTTATGAGGATGGAGGTTAAAGGATATTTGTCTCATGATCGGTGAAGCCTCAACTGTGGTGTGAGCTGGTAATATCTGTCTGTTCCAGGAATGATTTGCAGTTCTCACCTTTGGGGTTTCCTGGCTGACACCCGAGGTCGCAGGAAGATCCTTATGCTGACTCTATCCTGTGCCTCCCTCTGCTCATTTATTACTGCCTTCATGCCCAACTATGAGCTCCTACTGATTACAAGATTCTTCTCGGGCTTCTTGTGAGTACTCACTTTGTTTTATAGTTTTTGGAGTTTAGCTGTAAACAGTCTCACAATATTATCCAATGAAGGCTAAATTTCTGTAATTAGTTTTCAACAATCCTGCAACAGTTTTTGTCTCTTTCCAAGGACTATCATGTCAAAATGTTGGAATTATGATAATTACCATGTCTGCCCTGGACTATCATAATATGAGGTGCCAATATTAAGATAATTGAAAGTACAATGGTTATTTGATAAGACTAATACAATTTTTTTTTTAGAAAACCTACATTATTTCTCAACATAGTCTCCTTCATTGGCTATACACTTGGCCCAAAGTTATTAATTTTTTCAACCCATCACAATAATAGATTTTGTAAAATACTCTGGCTTAGACTTTATCACTTCCTCATTTGATGAAAAATTTTTCCCACTAAGCCAAATTTTCAAATTCAGGAACAAGAATTTATACGGTACTAGGTCTGGTGGATGGGGTTTTAGTCAAGTAAACATCTCTGGCAATATTACACTACACATTACTATGAAGTTGGAAGTTGTATGTGGGGTTTGCATATTCCAGAAATGGTGATTGTGACTATTAAATATCTCCTCATCTCATAATGTGTGCTCTGTTTTTGTTGGAGATGTATTACTTGGACTATTCTTCTTGCCATGCACATATTTGTCCCATTGCAGGAGTGAGGTTGAAGGTACCCTTTTCAAGTTCTCAGTTTTCTTTTCTCCAATTGTACAGTAATAAAGCCAAGAGGGTAAATGCTGGTATAGACCCCCTTTAGTTTTATGCACTTACTTCTGTTACACCCTACATTGATATAAATGACTATCAAAAGAAATGATATTGTATACAATATGCAAACCATCAGTAAAAATGGGCATTAGGAAAAATAACTCAATTTTTTTTATTGCTTTATATTACTTAAACAGTATCTGCGGCCCTTCTGCTGTTTCATATCCATACATAGGCGAGTTCCACTCTTCCACAACACGAAGCAGTGCTGTTGTACAAGTGACAGTATTCCTAGCTCTTGGACTGGCGGTGGAGCCAGGTATGTTACATTTTCTACTTTAAATGAAAGAAAAAAAATAGCATAGTGATGGAAAATCTTGACCTGACCAGGAATCAAACTCTTAGTATGGGTTGCTCTATATCACTGGGTGTATGAGTCGAAGTTCCTGTCAGGGGTGAGGTTTATCATTGCATCGAAGATAGTCAGTCTTGGATATATATACGATGTATACGGACTGACTATCTTCGACGCACCGGCGACGTAGCCTAAATGGTTAAGGCGCTCCGCGGCTACAGCGGAGGCTCTGTGACGATCCGGGTTCAAGTCCCGGCGGCGCCGAATATTTTCAGTCTCTCTTCCTTCTTCCTTTCTTCTCTACGCTTGACATATATCTTTCCCTGAGCACAATTCTGTGCCAAACATATGTTTCAAAAAGCGTATTTCCTATCTTTCTCCCTCATTTACTATCCTTACTTACTATCCTAATATCCAAAAACCTGTGACTTAGTCACGTTACAAACGTTTCATTAATTTATATATATATATATATATATATATATATATGAGTCAGGAAATGACATTGTCATGTTTATTAAAACAATTAATGGGGAAAGGACAGAGAGATAGAAAGAAGATGACTTACCTGAGGTTCATAGATGGTAGACACCTTGTGAGGTTTAGAGAACTTGAATTTTCGGAGGCACCACCCCCTTCATCAGAAAGTTAGGAAGACATTTCCAGTGATCGGCTAGCCACCCCAACATTGGACCCATTTAAACTTGCCTGTGACATGCTTATATTCTGTCAAACAGTCCAGTGGAAGCACCACTTTGCAAAACATCCTCCAGCCAAACCAGAACCCCTAAACGCCGCAGCCCCATGCCTAGTTAAATTTAAAGAACCATCCAAATTGCCACCTCCCAAACTGCCACCCAACCATCCACTTCAGAATTTCACTAGTATTCTTGTAACCCACGTGACTTCGCCAACCTTCCTTAACTCTCTCCCCAAACAACCCAACCCAACCTAACCCATGCCCAGCACCTAGCCATCCGCAACCTGAAAAACAACCGTGACATTGTCATCCTCCCAGCTGACAAGGGTTCCACCACTGTCGACATGGATGCCGACAGTTACACGACAGAGGCACTCCGCCAGCTGCAGGATGACAAAATCTACAAACTTGTCCCCACCGACCCCAACCCCTCCATTACCCACGAAATAGAAAAGTTTGTTCAGACTCATGGCCCTCTTCAAAAATTATCCTCCGCCTCGATCCAGCTCCTCACCCCAAAAAGCCCCAGAACACCAACGTTTTACCTTCTCCCAAAAATACACAAACCTGGGGTCCCTGGCCCCCAATTGTCACTGGTTACAATTCCCCTACTGAAAGGATTTCCGCTTTGGTGGATGACTCCCTCCAGCCAATAGTGGAAAATCTCCCCTCATTCATCCAAGACACCAACCATTTTCTCCATCACCTCCGTGAATTACCCACACCACTCCCGCAGGACACACTACTGGTTACCGTAGATGTTGTCTCCCTATACACCAATATCCCACACACCAGTGGCCTGTCGGCACTCGAACACTTCCTATCTTGCAGACCTCCAAATTCCCTCCCAAACACTCACTTTTTGATATCACTGACCCAGTTTGTCTTCACCAGAAACTTCTTCTCCTTCCAAGACAAAATTTACCACCAAATCAGCGGCACTGCCATGGGCACCCGGATGGCCCCTTCCTATGCCAACCTGTTTATGGGTCAACTGGAACAACAACATCTAAATTCCTCTCCACTGAAACCCTTAACCTGGTTCCGTTTCATAGATGACATCTTCATGCTATGGACGCATGGACAAGATGCCCTCTCAAACTTCCTCAATGACCTCAACACTAAATTCCCCGTCAAGTTCACTTGGAACTGTTCCCCGACCAACATCACCTTCCTCGATGTGGACATCCAACTAAATTCAGGCCTCATTAACACCTCTGTCCACATAAAACCAACTAACACCCTTCAGTACCTCCACTTTTCCAATTGCCACCCTGAACATACCAAACGATCCCTCCCCTACAGTCTTGCCCTTAGGGGAGCCCGCATATGCTCTACTTTGGACAGCCTAGTGTCCTACACCGACCGAATATTCAATGCCTTCCGGAACAGAAATTACCCCACAGACCTCCTCCAAAAGCAAATTACCCATGCCCTCTCCACCTCCCAAATAGTCAGTCCCAACCCCAACCATCATACAGAACGTAGTCTTCCCCTAACCACTACCTACTTCCCCGGACTACGTAAACTGAACTCTTTCCTCCGCCTTGCCTACACTGGACTACAATCCAACCTGGCCATGAAGAACATCCTCCCGACCATACTACCCACCTGTCCAAGGGTTGCCTTTAGGCGCCCACCCAACCTCCGTAAGTCGTCGGCTAGCCGATCACTGGAAATGTCTTCCTAACTTTCTGATGAAGGAGGTGGTGCCTCCGAAAATTCAAGTTCTCTAAACCTCACAAGGTGTCTACCATCTATGAACCTCAGGTAAGTCATCTTCTTTCTATCTCTCTGTCCTTTCCCCATTAATTATATATATATATATATATATATATATATATAAAATACATTATTGAAATATTTGAAATGTGATGAAGTCACACACATTGGATATTTGGATAGTAAGTAAGATAGAAAATGAGGAAGAAAGGCTGAATCATATGGTCATCGTAGAATTATGCTCAGAGAAAGACATGTTAAGTGTAGAGAGGAATGGAAGAAGAAAGAGAGACTCAAAATATTCGTGCCACTGGGTCTTGAACCTGGATCATCACAGTAACCATAGAGCGCCTTGACCATTAGATAATGTCACTGATGTGCCAAAAAATATTAATTTATAAATATAAAATAAATTATATGCATTTTTCTTTTCATATTTTATGTGATTTTAATTTTCAAATTTGGATTGCTTACAAGAAACAGTACCAAACCTAAATTTCTATGTCTTAATGCTTTATCAGGCATTTATACGTATTTCAAGCTATTATATCTGATTATATTGCCAGAGCCAATAGGAAAAGATTCAATAACCTTTGCAAGTATTCTGCTGTCAATAATTTAAATTACTTAATGTATAGACCTGTAACACCAGACTGCTATAAGTAACTATGTTGTCTCTCTAAATGTTCACAGCTTTAGCTTGGCTGGTCATACCACAGGAATTTGTAATTCATTTGGGTGATCTACAGTTTAAATCATGGCGCCTATTCATCTTGATGACAGCAATACCATCAGGATTTACTGCATTGTCCCTGTGGTTATTTCTTCCTGAAAGTCCCAAGTATTTGATGGCAAATGGTAGAGAGGATGAGGCTCTCCAAGTCTTGCAAAATATATATAGCATCAACATGAGACTACCTAAGGACCTCTATCCAGTAAGTATGGGAAATAATTGACTCATAACTAGAGATGCGTTATTTGATCGAGAGCTGATTCAAAGACCTAGCAGCACCTGCTTAGTCGGAAGAAAAGAACAGTAGCTCTTTTAATTCACTCCACTACAATAGTCTGAATACTTACTAGCTCTTTAAATCATCTCCAAACAGAGTGATCAGAGAAATCTCCACTCCTGTGATCTGATCAACATACAGCTCTATAAGTTAGTGCTCTTTTGAATAACTTCACTCCACTATTTCAAAATGAACCACTTGATTCATATAGTCTTTATCTTTAGTTGATATATCAAATATTTAATTATAAACTATTAAATATGTAAGCACAAAAAATTTACAATTTTGCTTAAACAATTTTCTGTATCATGGGAAGATATTTTTGAAAAATAAAATTTTAGTCTTATGAAATTATTTGTAAACTTAAGTTAATATAATTTTGTCTTATCATAGTGTCCAGAATATAGGTACAAAAACCCTTCTATACTCTGAACACTATTGACCTACCTATTCTCATTAAAAGTTATCCTATATTTTCCACTTCTACCTCTCAAGATGACTTCACTCTTTCTTCACTATACTCATTGTATAATTCACTTAACTTTCTTATTATCTTGGTGTAGAAGTTTTCTTCCCCTATTTCTCCCTCCAACCTATCCAAATGTCACAATTATGAAAATAAAGACTTTGTACAGTTGATTTTATGGTAGTGCGGAGACATGGAGTGACTCCTTTGTCTTTCAATAGAATTAGGATTTATCTTTTTTTGCAAAAACTGATACTCATTTTTCATAATTATTAATAAAGAAAGAAATAATTAAAATAATTAAATCAATAACTGAACAGTCTTTATTTTTATAAATGTGAGATTATATATATCAAAGTCACACATACAATACATGATTTCCTCACAAATACTATCATTATCATTGAATATAATTACAATATAAAAAAATGAGTGCAGTAAGTCATGAAAAAAAAGTTAACTCTTCCCACAGAACAAATGGTTCTGATTCGATCATTAAATGAATAGTTGTGCAAATCTCTTATCATAACACACATTATTTGTACATTGTATGAGAATACTTTTAATGTGGCAAACTAACTGAAATAAGTTAATCAATAAAATTTTTATGGACTATTATGTTTCATAAATTATTTAATGGGAAAAAAGCATATATAAAATAATTAATTCCACCCTAAAGAATTCCAATTATAAAATATTATGGGACTAAAAAAGTACAAAATTTTGCATTAAACCTTTTGTTTTTTATTGTATACAAGACTTGATACTATTGTGGATTATAATCCTGTACATTAACTGATACGAAAAATTTCATGACATTTTTTAATCACGTAAATAAATACTTATTGATTATAATTTCTATGTGTAAACTATGAGTGACTATGCCTGTAATTTTAGAAGGCACAGATTAATATTTCACATTCATTTTGGATATTATAATATCACAATATTTTGAAAAAGTACAATCATTTAAATGAATGTTTTACAAGTGTGCCTTAATTGTCTCTACACCACAAACTAATTGACTGTAAATTATTCAAAGAATACAAAGACTTAAATTGATTTTTTGATTTACAAATTGTTTTAACAAATTCACAGGTTACTTCCATTACTCTCAGTGATGAATCATCCCAAATTAAAGGAGTGAATACAAAATCACCTTGGGCCATTGTGCAGTACATGTGGATACAAACTGTTCCGTTATTCCAAAGACCTTACCTTCTTATCAGTGTTGTTAGCTGTGTCATTCAGTTTGGTCTCTATTGCTGGTAACTTTATGATATTTAATATTAAAATCACATTCAAATGTTATTCTCAAATAAATATTGTGATTGGACCTTTCATTTGTACAATTTTTTTGCTTAAAATAGCAAATGTAAGAACTTCCTTTTATTACTTTATGTATGAACAGGAATATTATGGTGGAAACTAGTAATATTATTGTTTCAGTTCTAATGGTTTCCTTTTGTGGATGCCAGAACTATTCAACCGCATAGCAGAATACAGCACAAAATTCCCTACACAACCCAAAGTCATGTGTGAAGCAATTTCAGCTTTGGCAATAAATTCTACTTTACAGAGCCCATCCAAGCCAGAGCTAGTGGAGTAAGTACCTAATGGATATCTCTTCATAACATTGATGCATTACTAATAAGAATATTTAAAATCACTAACCAAACTTTAATTTTGTGTTGTGAACCATAAAGTTATTCAATACAGTATAACTATAGTCCTTCTCAAATGGGAGCTGAAATAGCGGGTTCGACTGTGCTACAAAATACTGGCAGCAACAATATTCATCTTGTGGTTAATGTACTTATTTCATCTCATTTATCTAATTATTTTAAATTTATCAATCAAGTTATGTTAGATTCAGGTGACTTTGAAGATTTTGTGCTATAGCCCCTGGATTAGAAGGCAAATCCTGTAATATACATATTGCTTAAAGAAAGCAGATCCAAGCACCAGTCCCAGCACATTCCCTTTAGGTACACCTGATTGTACTGCCTGATAATTGGACTCATTGGAATTGTTTTCTTTTTGGAAGTATCTTTCTGCCTTTCTGACATGTGTGGTCTTAGCAGATGGTAGTACAGACTAGGGAAAACATTTTTGATTCCATATCAGAGACTAATGATGAACTTACTTTGTAAAAATAATCTTATTTAATGGTGACTGGTGCATATGTGCTACTGCACTTGAATTAGTTTAGGAACTATTATTTGTTTCATATTTTAAGAAACTTTACAAGATTAGTATTTTAATTATTTCTGATTTGTTTTCAATGACTTTTAACTATCCACCTTCCACTATACTCCTTCCTTCAATACATCTATACTTTATATTCTTTATAGCACAAGAATCCTGTCTTCAATCAGAAATGTTTTTGATGAATTAATAATAAGATTACTGGTTAAGATATTGTTGTGGTTTATTTGAATTAAACAACAGTTATTTAAAGACATTTAAGGGGCAGCATTTCAAAGACTTTCACAACTCTTAGAAAATTACCGCACCATACTGCATTAAATATTGCCATAATATATGGTTTCTTTCTAAAATTAATTTTTTTGTTTAAAATACATATGAAGTAAATATTCCTTCGTGTTAGGAATTTGTACTCATGTGAAAATTTAGAAAATTATCCCTATTACAAATTATGTAAATGAAATTAGAAATGTAGCATATTGTGGGTCATGGACCATTATCAACACTGTAGTTGTTTTATTTTTAATATCTTTTGTATTATCCCTGGAGTGATGTAGCACATTACTTTAAAAATTCACAAGCCACCACTGGTCTTATATATTTCAAAATATACTACTGTGTTTAATGTTAAATCTTGTATGATGTAATAATATAGTATTCGATACATAACATGTCCAATATCATTGTAAATAATGATTTAATGGGTGAATAAATTCAATATAATATGTGACAATGCTCCAAGAATTTAATTGGATGGCACAAGGTTTAGCCAGCTCCCAATTCAAATGGACTATAGAGGCATTGATGTCGGCGTTTGTTACTTGGACTACCAGTTTAAACTATTTTTATTTATAATATGTATTCTGAAAAATTTGGTGATTTCAATTGTTTGAACTACTTTTTTTAATATCACAGATAAAAAATGCATTACAGTGATAAATAAACTGATATTTTATTGGTAGAATTATAGTGGGTCACAAATTTCTTTCAGAGGCTCAGACTTTTTATTTCCTACATTAATTATATTTAGAATAACTTTGTTTACGAGTACGGTATATATTGCAGTTATGACAGTGGCAGCTCGTGGCGTAGAGCTGTTGAGTCACTGCTAATAAAAAATTATTTTTATTAATTTTACATTTAATTAACACAAATAAAATCAATTTTACTTATTTAGTTCTGATCCATTTGAAGTAGCATGTCATTCAATTTGAAGAAGCAAACAAGTTGGCATGCACTCTGTTGTCACTTTTAAACACTACTGATCCACTTGAAGACTGGAACTGGTTAAGCCCATATAGACATGCTCAGCAGGGTGCAGATGAAAGTTTATGCTTGTTCTTTATGGAGCCAAAAATGCCTTGGCTCAGTATCTTGTAGTTTTGTTGCTAGAATACAGTAGCTCATGAAGAGATATGTGTCAGCCTTGCTCACAGCTTGTCTTCATTACATCACATCCAGAGATACACCTGTCTCTACTCTTTGCTTATAAAAAATAAATCATCACACCTTTGTATCTTAATTTTTTATATATCACAATTGAAAAATTGAAAGGTCATACAAATAAAAAAAGAATTTTGTTAATACCTCACACAAAGCATGTTTTATTCCATTTCAAAATTGACCCACCAGTATTGAAAAACATTATACTTGGAATATTCATATGGCTTTGAAAACATTAGGCACTATATGGAACATATAACAAGCTTGTTTTGTAGTGTCCAAAACTTAAACAAATTACCAGTAAAATTTGTATTTGTTGGCGCCACTAACACTTTGCTTCACTGGCTGCCACTGAGTTGCACTATCAAAAGTCTCAGCAGGATTTCTGGTAAAGTTTTTCAAAAACTGTTTACATCAAATGCATTGAATTAAAAATGTTTAACTTTTCTTTATTTTAGGATCTTTAACTATTCTAATGAAGTAAGTGGAAGTGCACTACCTTGCAATGTTGAAATTGATCCTTTGTCCTTCAGAAACACACTGATAATTGGAAGTTCAATGTCAGTGGCATACATCATCATCGGTGTAGTGATAAATTATGTGAATAAGAAGATAATTCTAGGTAATATCAGTAATAATTAATAAATCACAAATTTAGATTTACACAATATTCTCACACCAAGTACAAAATTCATAAATATTAATCTTTAATTATTACATATGAAGGAAATACATTATTAACATATTTGTTATAAGAACATCATAAAGAAAATAATAGAAATTAATTGAAACATAAGTTTATTAAATTTATGCTTAGCAACACCCATTCTGAAAAATATATATATTTATATTGTGCATTACAATACAACTTAAAATTAGTTAATAAATACATTAACAAATTAGATGTTCTAAAATATGCATTATTATTTTATTTCTCTAAGTATAGATAATTATTAAATTAAATTGTGATAGTTTTAAAATAATACTGAAAAGAATGATATGTGAACTATGATAGTAATTTTCATATGAATGTAAATTCATTTTATGCTGAATATTCCATTGTTAGTTATAAAATTCTGTTTGTTTAAGTTTTCAAATATGAAAGGCTTTCCCATCGTATTTGATGTAGAAACAATCTTCAGGTTTCCACATAGATACAAAATTGATTAAAATGCAACATTTTGACGAGCATCAGCTCTGTCATCATCCTCCATCTAAAAATAAATTCTCTATTATTTTAGGGAAAGCTGGCAACATTTAAACTGAACAAAAGTTTGCTAAATCATCAACACCTTTCTTGAATATTACATGTATTATATCAAAAATTTACTACTATTGTCCATATACTGCATTGAGTACGATTACAGTTGTGAGTACCATAGTGTCTGGCATCTGTGGAACAGCAACTCTTTGGGCACAGTCAGTTCTGCAAGTTCTTCTACTTCCACTATTCTTCATTTTGTTGTCTGGAATGTGTGTGAGTATTGTGGCTAGCATCACGATGGACGTGATTCCAACACAACTCAGGTAAGTGGAATAAAAAGGGAATGATGTATGCCCTCATCATTAACATTAGTCTATAATGATTACCTGTATGTTAAAAAATAACACTTTGTATGAATTAAAAATGTTTCGAGCACATTCCTTTCAATCAGATGCAGAAGTTTTCCATAAATACTTATGGTTTGATACCTTGTGTCTCTTGCTAAATACACTTTGTTTGACAAATCAAGTAACTATTTCTTTTGAATTTTATTTTCTAATATAGTGTCATATTTCAGAGCAATGGCTGTTTGTCTTTCTTTGATGTGTGGCCGACTGGGTGTTGTCTGTACAAGTCTCCTGCTGGGTTTCCTCATAGACACCAACTGTGTAGCTGCTATTGGCCTCTTCTCTGGCCTCATTCTTTGTGAGTGCATATAGATTTCCATCAATGTTTAAATTCTGATTGCTTAATCTCCTTTAATTGGTGGGTGTTACAGCTGTAGGAGCACTCTCACTTCTCTTACCATCACAGAAAATGACTAACAGGTGACAACTGCATACCATGAGGAAGAATAGTTTCAGTACATTGAAACAAATTGGAGCTATAAGATACTGAAACTGAAAAATATGTAGATAAGAGATTTAAGTTTAATATAACAGAAAAACTTTATCTTTTTTATATGATTTCACTTAATTTTGCAATGTTTAAAGAAGATTGAAAAATCAATAAATTAGAATAAATCAAGAAAGTACTGTTTCCTATAAATACATTTAATTTGATTATATTGAAAGGTTTGTATACATGTGTTAGCACTATTAACAAAAAGTACTGTCATACAATTAAGACACACATCCAAAGTACTTCGTTAAAATCAAATTTTAAAAGAAAATTGGATAGAGTTTTTATTTTTTATTGAACATTAAGCAATCCAATTTGCTGATCTAACATGGAAGTGAAAGGTTTCAACTCATATTTGTTTGAGTAATATGCCAACAGTATGTCAAAACTAAAAAGATCTCATTTATAAGAACAACCCTTGGAGTTCTTCCATTAACATGAGTGTTGATGTGAGGAGAAAATGAATGTAGTTTATCAATTAATTTAAATAAGTTCTGTACTCTATGGCCACAAATATTCTGTAAATCTCTTTAAGTTTCATGCCGGGTTTTTAAAGAAAATTATAAGTAAATAAATGTGTAAATTATATTAGGCATAAATTCATTATAATTTAGGGGGGAAAACAATGTCACAGAATTTTAAGTGGATCTTGGATAGCTCAAAGTTGACGGTAAGGTGTCAAAATTTGAATTACAAAAGTTAGATATAAAATCTGTATTTTATCAATTCCATTTGTAATTAAGCCTATACTATACTATATTCAGTGGTCACACATTTCACTCCATTCAGTTAATGAATTAAAAATTTGCAAAGAAGCTGGATTAATTGTTTCGCAGAATTTAGTTTATAAAGGTGTGCCAACTCTTCATGCACATTTAGTGACAGGAAAACAACTCCACTTACAATGGCTTGACCATCGGCATACAGACAACGAACATACAGATGACAAGGGAATCAGTATCTCTTTGGTATTAACTAATTTTTTAGCCTTCTTTAGACAAATATCTAGACTTCTTTTTCAAAACATCTTGTAAAATATCTTTAACTGAAATCTCCCACACACTGCCAGATTCTCATCCAAGAAAATGTAATAATCATCAAATTCAATGCCAATACTGTCTTCTCAGGATCACTGGAGAAGGGACATCTTACCTTTAAATTCTTGTTATGGTTCATGAAAAAGTCTGAAAAAAGTTACTGTATAACAAGAAGTCTATTGAATTTCAGAGTTTTTTTACCCAGGTGCACTGGCTGTAAAACTGAATCCATGTTATGGGGTAAAAGAACCTTTACATTTTCCATGCGACAAATAGAGAAGTGCAGCTTTCAATAAACAGAAGAATGTATCTTTTTCTGTCAATGCCCTATAGAGAAGAATTCTAACTACCTATAGGCCTAGGTAAGAGAAGAGAGAACAATATGGAGGACTTTGGCCAAGAGAAGGGATAGAATAATAGGCCACATTTTGAGATATAAGGGAAGTGTGTGGAGTAATAACAGAAGAGCGAGGAGAGGATGGAATACTCTAAGCATATTAGTCTTACTATATGGTAGTTATGTAGAAATGAAAAGGCTTGCGCAGTATAGGTTAGCATGGAGGGTTACATCAGAGCAGTGTAAGGACTGATTATTACAACCTAGACTTCTGATCACATTTCTGAACCAGAACATCGAATTGCATGTCATTTTTTTTATATTAATTTAATAGATAATTCAAGGGACTGATAAAAATGTTCCAAGTATCCATGTTCTGTTGTACAGTTTAAAAATGTACTGGTTTGATGCATCTCCGCTTACGGACAATCTCACGATTTATGCTCTCCTACCCTCCAAAAAATACTTGTTCTAATTTTTACAATGACCTGATGGTCGAACATATCACTTTGCAACCACCCCACGGAATGTAACGTGTTTGACGGACAAGCAGTGACGTTTCCTCTGGATGAAAAAGCGTTTAGTAACAGCGGCAGCAGAGTGCGCACTCTTCGCTAATGTTTCCCGGGTCGAGACTCGAGATATCTGTAGACTATTGCACCGCCTGACGTTCAGCATGTGCGATCCGAAAGTGTGTATGCGTGGAGAGGAGATAGAGACAATTTACCACGCCAGGAAGAGGCGCGCCTTGTCCTTGGTAAGACGAAAACCACCCTGGTACTCCCCGCCGTTTCACCATCGTAATGGGACGATTTACGTTCTCAGGTAACGCGGAAAAGGGCATGCCTACAATACTCAAGCAGATAAGATTTATCGTCGGAGAAACGTTTTCCTAGCAGCATATGAACAGTTACCGCGCCATCATTGTAGAAAACATACATCAGAACACGGTTGAAGTCATGCCCGTGCTCAAGACATCGTACTCGGATTCCGGAAACGAGGTAAGGGGCTCGCTCTGGTTAAAATGTTTCTACCTGAGGAACAATGATCCTGTATAAGTACTCAGCAAACTCACACGATTCTATCTTCCAACAAGGACAATAAATAAATTTATTGATATTAATACCAACTTCTACAATTAAACATAATATTTTTCCCATTTCAGTACTGTATGGTAACTGGACATACCAAAATGATCTAATTGAATGTTCTCTTAAATGATTATCTGCACACAATTGAGGATTAAAATAACTCGTTTTAATTAGGGTTATAACATGTTTACTAAATTTTTCATGTGTAACAGCTTCTAAATCCATAAAAACATCAAACGTATCTCAAATTAATGTCTCAAAAATGTGTTTTCAAATAAAAATTGGCATTATTCTAATAGTTGATACTTAAATACAGTGCATCATTAGTCAATTGCTACGCGGCCTGACGTTTTTTTTTATTAAAGTATAATGCCATAGACCAACAGAATAAGGTCAAGATATGAAAACACCTATTTTCGTAAATTATTTATGTATATTTAAGTAATCAATGGATCATGAACAGAACCTTGAGGAATCCCTGTCTTCATTTGTCCTTTTCAGAATTATAACTTCAATCAGAATATGAGTCATATTAATTGACATAATGAATATCCATATTTAATATTATTCAAGTAATACTCTTCTCTTGGCTTTTTGTTAATATTGTCAGTAAGAAATAAAATACATTATGATCTTAAATGTATAGAGTAATTAAAAGGAGGTCATAGCTCATGACTGTAAACAAGAACATTTGGATCCCAGTACTGGGGAACAAATGAAGCAACTTTGGAGAGACCAAAAACTACAAGAGTGTTCTCAAGACAAAGAGAATATTATGTCGTGGAGTCTATCAAATAGTAAGTCTTTCTGTTGGTATTTATGAAACACGTTAACTATTTGTGTATCACAGTCAAGTAAACTCACACGATTCTCTTTTCCAATTAGGGCAATAAGTTCGAAAATTATGGATACCAATGTGTTAAGGAATGTACAGTGAATGGATTTTATCGTGGATTGGAGGCCAAATTAGTTGGTGATCGCTTGCGAGAAGTTTTGTGTATTCTCGCGTTTGGGTCTTGCAAATGGCGTAGCTGCCTTTTTCTGCATGGCTTGCAAGTCCCAAGTCCTTATTCGCTCGCCGGTTTTGCTGGAAGAAACATCGGAAGAGCGGCTGGGTTGGACGCCGCGTTTCGGTACATGATTCGACAACCCTAGGTGAGTTGCACAAAATTCATTTCGCCAAGTTTCGCCAACATGATATGGTCCTCCGGGCCGGATGCTGATCCACGACGTGGAAATACGCGGAAAATAGCTATCGTTCATTTGAAACCTCGCAATCGGCGTGGTATTAAGGGAAATAACTGTACATTCCTAAATTAGGTGCAACTCTCTCTAGTAGTGAGTAATTCGTCGTTGCTACTTGCGTTCGTTGTTGTTGAAATATATTGTTCGGAGAAATATTGCATTGTGGGAATAAATTCTCAATTTCAGTTGTCGTTCGTTCGGAAGTATTAATACTGCTGAAATATTTCTTTCGTGTATTTAGATATAATAATAGTTGTGCACATCAACTAAAATTTAAAATGCCGGTCATTGACGAATATAAATTCATTATTAACAAGTTAGTAGCGAAAGTTAAAACCATCAAGGAACATGCCACGATTCTGGGAACGGCTAAAGAGACGTCGTATTCGAAGACGCGTTTCCGTGTTATGACGCAATCAATAGATGAGGACTATCAGTTATTTCATGATAATATGTTGAAAATTGTCGCCTATAACTCAAAGCAGAGTCCCAAATTAGAAGAGTCATATGACGAGTTAATAACAGCATTCGATGATGATTATTATTCCATTAAGACGGCGATGGAGATTCACATCGAACCTAGCCAAGTGAATCACTCGTTCGGGTCGGACAGTCGTAATATAATAGGAACATCGGCAGAAATTCCTATTCAGCTACCAAAGATGAATTTACCGGAATTTTCCGGGGATATCAAACGATGGACAAATTTTGCGGATCTATTTAGAGCAACGATACATAATAATAAGCAGCTAAGTGATACGCAAAAACATTTTTATCTAAGATCGTCACTCACAGGAGTGGCAGTCTCTTGTTTCATCTCTAGCGCTCACAGGAGAGAATTACAAAATAGCATGGGATGTTTTGCAAAAAAGATTCGATAATAGTCACCTCCTTACCAACTCGTATCTCGAATCGCTATTTAATATTCCCGGGACAACGGATGATGCCTGCTCGATACGAAAAATGGCTAGTAATACTACTGAATTTATCGGAGCCTTGTCAGCACTGGGCCACAATACTGATGAATGGGCTGTACCAGTTCTTTATATAATCAGCAGGAAAGTTCATGCATCTTTACGTGAAAGCTGGGAAAATTCGTATTGGATAATTCGTCCCCCTCGATTTCGCAATTCGTGCAGTTTTTGAATGAACAAGCACGAGTGCTAGAAGTGGTGCGCCCGGAAAGATTCGAACCAAGGGCTGGACCCAGAACTAGATGTCGGGAGACTGTCAAAGCGACGGCATTGGGAACAACGGTTAAATCGGGTGATCAGAGTTGTAGTTTTTGTGGATCTCGACATGATATTCCTACCTGCAAAGGATTCGTGCAAAAATCACCATTGGATCGCTTTCACTTTGCAAAGGAGAACGGTATTTGCTTGAGGTGTTTAAATAAAGGGCATTTCTACACCCGACGGATACAATTATTGATATCATCCCAAACATCTATGATTAAATGTAATATTGCTACTTTCCACTAGATTACAGCATTTTTTGGTGATTAACTGAACACAGTTCACACAATTCAGGTTTTTAATATATCTTTTTTAAGAGTGTTCTATTATTTTTATGAAGTTTTTATATTTAATAATTACAAAAATCATTAAAAAGTCAAACATTTGATAATTTAATTTCACAAAAATGAGGTTTTTTATTTTAAAATGAAATTTCTCACTTGTAATTAATATTCCACGGTCTGGCAATACAGCATTGACCACTACTACTGCGGCCTTCTGATTATTCTTTATTAAAATGTCATACACCAGCAGAATAACTACACACTTAAAAAATCAAGTCTTTTTACATTTTTATTTGTGTCAAGATAAGCCTAAATTTCCAAAAAGGTCATCTATTATTTATTAATATATGATTAAATCTCTAAAACAACAGGAACATTTTATTTAAAATTTAAAACTAAATTATCTGATATTAAGTATAAGTTAAATACAGCCAAATTGGTCAACAAAACATTTAGTTAAAATAATTACAATTACAACTTTTTGTCCTTCCGTGTGGACGTCATCAGATAACTAGATAAACAAATTGAAAAATAAAACAATATTTATGTTGGATATGTAAAATTTACTAAAAATAGTTGAATGGATAATATTTAAACTAAATACTTCTGTAGCCGGGAGGGTACCAGACATGCCAAGAATCTTCCAGAACTTACGGAATTCCATGTAGCGCATCTGTCAATTTATTTTCTCTGGAACACACTTTTTATTCCTCATAAGTCTTCTAGTCATTGAAACATTATCAGACCAAGAGAGTAGGTTCGGATTTAATTGAAGGTATGCTTTTTGCATGCTTATTCTTCATTTTATCACTATTTATAGTTTGAGAAAATTACTCATCGATATGAGGAAAAAAAGAGATTCCGAGACTTCGATGTTTTTATCTCAAATTGGAACTACGATCTTCTAAACGTCAACTTAATATCACACGCACGCTACCTCTCAGACAATCTCTGTCTCATAACTGATTTCAGTCTCCCTACCAATTCCCACTCGGAGGTTTATTTCCATTGTCTTCCTATATTTCCTTTGTAAAAGATCGAATATGTAGTTACTCACAGCTAATAATTATACGGATGCGGAAGTTCACTAAGCAGCCGTTATCAGCGGAATAAGATATAAAATCCGAAGGTTATTATCACGACTCAGAAATTTTAGGATACCTATTTTTTCTTAGTTGACCTGATGGTTTCTTAGTACTTTTATGTGATGGGTTGGGCTCATTAGTTCACCTTGATCAATATTTCTCTTCTCAACTTTTTCAAAAAAAGCAGTCTTAAAAGAGCAATGTGTATTAGTTAATATTCATCAGTAAGTCCAGTTTAGTAAATGAGCAGTACCGTTATATATATTTGTCAATGTTCAATAACATTGAAATGGCTGACCGCCTGTGGTCTAGTGGCTATTGTCGCTGCCTCACAACCCAGGAGTCCCGGGTTCTAATCCTGGCATTTTTATGCCGCCATGGTCGCAAAGACCCGGATTAAGACTGCAGGAGAATCGATGCGCTAACCACGTGTCACTCCAAATTCGGAATGTGTTATGCAAGAAGACAGTGCTCAGTCGACCCGGTAGGCCAAGGCCTTCAATTGACTGTAGGAGAACATTTAAATGAAACAAACGAATACAGATGGTAGTAAAGGATGATAGGCTGAATATGTGTTACACAATATTCACTTCAATCAATTTATTTACAATGTTTTACAGTGGACCAAGCTCCGCCTTCAACAACAATACCATCGCTCCATTCTGTCCAAAGAATATTAACTGTCCCTTACAAATGTGAAAACGAAAAGAGATAAAAGTCGGGAACAGATCTACGAGAACTAATGAATTTTTTTCAGGTCTGCAACAGACTGCTTATAAAGAATATACTGTTTTACCCAGCCTTCTTTAACATAATTTTTTACATGCAGGTTTTTAGACTTTCACTGGTTTCTCTCAACATTTCACGGAACTGAAATTAGCGGGAAATCCGTAAGAAAACAGAAAAGGTCTCAAATAAATGAAGTTATACATAGAGTTGGATAGAATGTTAGTCAAACAAATAAATTTCATTTTTTGACGAAAACTAGACTGTTTTACCATTTTCTTTTGGCAGTTTTCTTCATTTTTCGTTACTTAAATAAATTTCATTGTGTTCGATCCGTTAAGTTCTTGCAATTCCATATGTTTTGCAGTTCCCCTTTTGTCATTGGCATTTTAAATATTTATTCTTATATTTATAATAATCGGAGGCGCAGAGTCTCAAACAAACCCGGCCTACTCATTTTGCCTCCACCTCCCAGAATGTAGCGGGTTTGACGACAAACTGACGTTTCCACTACAAATTAAAAAAACTAGCCGACTCAAAACTCATTCTATTCGATCGATGAATACTACAATCATACAGGTGGAAATTTAACTATAAAATAATTATACAAATATCCCAATTTGAAAAATACTTATGTATCAAACAATTGATGTTGGAAAAAAAAATATTCTATTCTAAGTCAACACTTTGACACGGAACTGGCAAAGGAAAAGCGTTTCGTAGCCGCGGCAGCAGAGTGCGCGCTCTTCGCCCGGGTTTCCAGGGCGGAGACGGTGGTTGCCCGTAGAAGCTATGACTGCCATGACGTGCTGCATGTGCTTTTCGGATCAATCCAGACATAGCAGAGAGCTAGATCACTTCATCAAGATATGGCATGCCACCACGCTCAGACAGGTCAAAGTGCTGCTGCTGGGTAAGACCAAAACCTCCCCGACGAACGCGTGGAGTCACCTTCGTAATTGGCCGATCTTGGTTCGCAGGTATCGCAGAGACGGGCAAGTCCACCTTCCTCAAGCAAATCAAGATTATCCACGGTGAAAAGTTTTCCGAGCAGCAGAAGAACCGTTACCACGACATAATTATAGAAAACATAATGACATCCGTGCAGAACATTGTTGAAGCCATGACGGTGCTCAAGATATCGTACTCGGAACCCGAAAACGAGGTAAGGGGCTCGCCCTAGCTTAAAATGTTTCTACCCGAGGAACAATGTTGCTGTACAAGTACTCAGCAAACTCACACGATTGTATCTTTCAATAAGGACAATAAATACAAATGATATTAATATAAACTTCTACGATTAAATGTATATTGCTGTTTTCAACTCCGTTTCAGTATTCTACGGTTACTGGACATACCAAAATTTTCTATTTGAACGTTCTCTTAAATGATTATCTGCACAAAATACAGGTTTATAATAACTCTTTTTTATAAGGATTCAAACTTTTTTACTTAGTTTTTCTTGTATCACTGTTACTAAAAACGACAAACGTCTGTCAAATTTATTTCTTAAAAATGTGTTTTCGTATGTAAATTGGTCTTATTCTAGTTGATAACAAAAAAACTATGCAGCATTGGTCAATTGCTTTGTGCCCTGACGTTTTTGTACTAAACTGCTAACTTCATAGACCAACAGAATATGTTTAGGAAATAAAATCAGCCCTTTTGGTAAATTATTTATGTATATTAAGGGAATCAATGGATCTTGAACAGAACCTTGAGGAATCCCTGTCATTTGTTCTTTTCAGAATTAAAACTTCCATCAGAATATGAGTCATATTAATTGACATGATAAATATTCATATTTAATATTATTCAAGTAATACACTTATCTTGGCTTGTTGTTGATATTGTCTGTAAGAAATGAAATACATTAAAACCTTTAATGAGTAGTAAACTCAAATGTGAATCATGGCTTAATGACTGGAACAAGAAAATTTGGATTCCAGAATTGGGGAACTAATAATGTCAGCTTTGAGAGACAGTGGATTTCAAGAGTGCTTCTCAAGACGTAGAGAATATTATGTCATGGAGTCTATCAAATAGTGAGTTTCAAATGCTTCTTGTTGATATTTATGAAACAAATTAGGTATTTGTGTATTCACAGTAAACACAAAACTATAAGTTTCTATCAATTCATGTGTCAATTTATTATAAATGGTTCAATAGGAACTTAAGGAGGTAGTTGTCACATCCGTAAAAATAAAATGCTAATAGAAATTGTCGATGAAGGAATAAAATTAAATATTACCTTCAAATATTCAGTTGCCATTGAAGAAAAATATTGTACATACAATGAAATATAAGATAATAGAAACAAATTTAGTTTGTTTTGCAGCTACATCACAGAACGGTTAGCTGATGTGTGTTCGGTCATGAATATATTCCTACTCAACAAGATATTCTAAACTGACTGCCGTTTCCAACATTGTGGAGTAGATGAATACATTGTCCCCTTAGACTTCAAGACAAAGTTTCTAAGGTAAGAAATGAAATAAGCATATGCCAAGATAAATATCATTAATTTAAGATACAATTAATACTTCATTTATTTAAGTTAATTTTTCTACTTAAAACAGATACAAGTGGATACTTTTGAACAATATGAAACATTCCACTTTACATACATATAAAACTGAATTACAATTAAGTGCTAGATACTAGTAGTTTGAAGTAAGCAAACTCTTTGATGCACAAATCCAAAGTTACACAAGGCCATTTATTATTTGTTAATGTAGTATTAAATCTCTGAAGAAAGGAACATTTCAATTAATTATCATTGAATAAGTTCATATACATACATGAATTTACATTAAAAATATATGAACCTATAAAAATGACTTGAAATGTATTTTAAATATGAAATTGTGAATTTAATTATTCACCTCACATTACCACAGCTGGCAAGGCAACAATATGTAAAACTAAGGATTCTAATGTCATTTAAAGAGGTTACTTTGCCAAAAATAATAATATTACTTTACAATATATATATAATATAAGGAAAGTAATGAGAGATAGAAAGTAGGTGACTTACCTGAGGTTCATAGATGGTAGGCACCTTGTGAGGTTTGCAGTTCTTTAAATTTTCGGATCCACTGCCCCCTTCATCAGAAAGTTTGGAAGACATTTCCAGTATATATATTTATATAAGGAAAAATAAGATGAAAATAATAATAAATGGGATAGACAGATAAAATTTATCAACTTACCTTAAATTGATAGAAATTGTCATCTGATAGGGAAATACTACATTGTGAATTTTAGAGAACCTAAGCTCTCTTTTCTGACATCTATTATAAAATTAAGATAAGTCAATTACATATTTCTAACTCTCTTTCCTGTTGGATTTATTATTGTTATTTTGACTGTTATCACACTTCTTTCCATATGCCTACTTTCCCCTCTCCTATAAAATATAAAACCAAATAAGATTTGCTATATTCTCCATAAGTCACAGCTTGACTCAGTTGTAATTGGTTAGCACACTCTGCTGATATAGGTGAGGTTCTGGGCTAGACTCCAGGCCATGCCGAATATTTTCAGCCTTCTTCTTTTCCTCTCTACATTCCTTTGAGCAGATTAGTATAACTAAACATATGCTTTAAAGTGTGTTCCTACCTTTCTTCCATATTTATATCTTTACTTACATTCCAATTATCAAACTTTTTGTCTATATGTATGGCTTTTCAGACTAATTAAAACAATTAATAAGGATGGGAAAGATAGGTAGAAATTTGGTAGCTTAACTGATGTTTAAATTAGCAGGCACTCTGCTGATTGCAGAGCTTAAATTTTTAGAAGCAACTGGCCACTTCATCATAGGAATGGGCTGTGGGCAATTCTTCATAGGCCCTAAGCCACAATACCAATAACTTTAACCAGCAGTTTACACTGATCCCCCCCCCACAAAAAAAAAACACCCTGATTCTTCAGAAACTGAACTTCATCAATGAGAACTTTCGTTCAACATGTCTTGCAGCCCAGACAAAGCCCTGGACTTAATATCCTACAGACAGTAACCTTCACCTTTCCCCCTCCCCTCCCACCACAAAATCTCCATCATAACAGCATGAGTATGTATGTGTTAAAATCTTGATATGTGTGTGTATGCAGTGATATGTGCTTGTATGTGTGTGTGTGTGTTAGTATTTATGTGTGGATGGATGTATTTGCATGAATGTGTGTTTGTATGCATTTCCCCAGCCCCATCAATTCTTTGCCTCTACCCAGATCCTTATTGAGAAGTTGGTGGCTTGGTGGGGTCCATTGTTTACAAGCAAAACCTAGCCATGCAGAAGGTTTTCTCTGCTTAGCCAAGGGCTGGCCATCACATGGAAATGTCTTCCTAACCTTCTGATAAAGGGGGTGGTACCTACAAAAATTCTAAATTTTCAAGCCCTACATGGTGCTGTTTCCCCTTTTTAGCATTTGTTCCATACTCTTTGTCTCATCTAGTAAATACCAAGCAGATCCCAAAACACATTCTCATAATCCATTGCTCCATTTGCAACACATGGTTTAATAGCATTTATTTAACATAAGAACAAATGCTATGTTCCCTTGAGAGTGAGCTATTTTAAATTCCCAGGATAAATAGCTAGTCCACAGATAGCTTGATCCTCATTAATGGCGAGAATTAGACTTGTAACATCAGGCTTTGTCTTCTTCTTTCAAATTGGGTGTGACACATGGTCAGCATATCAATTCTCCAGCAGCCTTAATCCCAATCTTGGTGACCATGACAACAGAAACACTCAATCCCATGTCAGGATTCGAACCCAGGACCCCTGCGTTGTGAGGCAGCAATGCTCGCCACTAGACCACAAAAGGTCAGCAGCTTCAGGCAAACTTGTAATGAATAATTAATGTTAAAGAGCGAAGGCTTTCCTGGTGAATTTGATTCAAATACAATTCTCAGGTTTCAAGCCGGGTTTGTTTCCTCAACATTTCGACAGCAAGCTCCACCATCATTGTCGTCATAGTCTACCTGACAACAATGGTGGAGATTGGTGTCAAAACATTGTAGAAACAAACTTTTACCCGGGTTGAAACCTGAGAACTGTATTTCAAATAAATAATGTGGTTGCGAATGCAACCAATCCAACAAGCTATGAATCAAACTACTGTTGTTAAGACTTTTTCAGTACATCCTTCACTACATTTTTTGTCATCTATTTCATCATTAAACAAATAATTCAAAAAAATTGCTCTTTTTTAAGCTGTGCTCATTTAACTCCTTTACTCAGCTATTTTGTAGATCTGTATGGTTCAGCTTTCTCGTTGAATGCCTTACAACACACATGTATTCTTGGAAACAAGTTTCTTTGATTGTACTGTTTGAGTTTTGATGATTCATCAATTTAATACACGGAATAATGTTCTCCATAGAATAAATAAAAATTAGGTAAAAGTTTTGTAATTTATGTATCATGCAGGATTGTTGATGTTGGAGGACAAAGAACAGAACGTCATAAGTGGGTGCATTGTTTTGAGAATGTAAATGCACTGATATTCCTGACAGCCATCAGTGATTATGACCAAGTGCTTCAAGAAGATAAGACTACAGTATGTATGGAACATTGATAGCCATAAATTTTTTTAACTCCTTTTGCTTACTATCTGTCCCATACAGACAGTAATTAATTTGTATAACAATTCAACAAATATTATAACTTGGTGCAGAGTGAGGTCACATTTTATTGCCTACCTTTAGTTAGATAGAAAGTGTCAATCAAAAAAATTAGTACTAGTTTAACATGTATAGTAGTCATTTTAATATGGCAGTATGAACCTCTATAATAATTTGTTCACTATATCTTTTGCAGAACCGCCTTGAAGAGAGCAAGAATTTGTTTAAAAGAATTGTCAACATGAAAGGGTTCAAGGAGACATCAATTATATTGTTTCTGAACAAGACGGACTTGTTTTATGAAAAAATTGATCATGTCCATTTAGGGGATTATATTGAAGAATACACTGGTATGTTTATTAATAGCTTATTTTCATAAGTATTCCAATAAATACATATTGTTCATATCTACATGATGTGAAATGATCTAATTTTTTATAATTTACTTGCCTGCTGTTTTTGTATTATGTATTATGTTTTTGTATTATGCTATATATTTCAGTTCCCCAACATCTCTTTGTATTCATGTCCATTCTTCCCCAATCTTTCAGTCAAGACAATGTGTGCTTCACATCATCATCAGTTTTGTTATTACCACATGTGCAGTTTTATAAAAAAAATAGTTTCACATTTTGAAAATTAATATCCATATTTCTTTAACTCATATTTTAGTTTTTTGCTGTGGTAAGACTCATCTGATGCAACCCTCCATGATAACATATATTGCACAAGCCTTTTCATTTCCTGATACCTACTGGATCCTAAATCTCTCCAATATACCAGTGTGGCGTTTAATAATTCTTAATTTTTTTTCGAAAAAAAATCGTCATTTTAGTATGAGTGAATAAATTCATTTATTCAAAGTATGCTCCATCGTTTGATATACATTTTTCCCATCTTTCCGGTAAATTGTGAATCCCCTTCCAAAAAAACTTTTCATCTTTCGATACGATCCACTCATCGACCCATTTGTTTGACTTCTTCGTAGTTTTTGAAGTGCTGCATAGAGAGCGCGTGCGACATCGATGAAAACAGATGGTAATCTGATATGGGCCAGGTCCGGTGAGTAGGGCGGTGGGGCAAAAGTTCCCAGCCAAACGTAGAAACGGTTTCTCTGACTGCTTTCGCTGTGTGCGAGGGGGCGTTGTCGTGCTGCAGAATCACCTTGCCGTGCCTTGATGCCCATTCCGGTCTCTTTTCTTCCAACGCACGCTTCAAATTAACCATTTGTTGATTGTAGCGGACGGTATTAACCGTTTCACCTGATTTCAGAAGCTCATAGTACACCACACCCTTCTGGTCCCACCAGATGCACAGCATTCCCTTCTTTCCAAAGCGATTTGGTTTTGCGGTGGATGATTGTTGATGCTTGACCTGGGTCAACCCATGATTTTTTACGTTTGGGGTTCTCCAAAATAAATATTTTTTCTCATCCCCAGTCACGATTCTGATGCAAAAAACTTTTATGTTGGTGCCCGAGATAACAAAATTTCGCGTTTTTCTTCTGTTAAAACAAAAAAAAGCAACACGTGCCGCAAATGCTCTTTATCTGGCTCGTAACTTGGACATTTTTACAACACTAAAAAACCAAGACGCTAACACGGAACTGTACAAGTACTTATGTCGATTCAAAGTGGCATTGACATAACAACAAAATGGCGTAAGATAGAAGAGTGTAAAACCAATGGGTGCATTCAGCGCCATCTCCGTGAAAAAATTAAGAATTATTAACCGCCACACCTGGTACTTAGTGTATTCCATCCTTCTCTTCGCTATTCTATTCTTACCCCACACACTTCCCTCTAATGCTGAAATTACAAGACCCTCAAGTTTCAAAATTTCTCTTGGTTAACATCCTCGATATTGTTCGTTCTTCCCCTATTCTGCCTCAAACTTCCTCATTAGTGATTCTGTCCACCCATCTGATTTTCAGCATTCTTCTACAGCACCACATTTCTAAGGCTTCTATTCGTTTCATTTCTTAAACTCATACCATCCAACATTTTGCACTCATAAAATGCCACACTCCATACAAACATTTTTAGCAATGATTTTTTAATATTCACATTAATGTGAATTTAATAATAATAAATTTCTCTTTTTTTGTGAAAGTCTTCCTTACCTGAGCTATCCTACTCTTTATGTCTACTATACTTCTACAATCCCTAGTTATAATGCTGCCCAAGTCACAGATTCCTAGATTTCTGCTTTCTTTTCTTTTCTTCCCTTCAATTCTGATTGCTGCTGACTGCCACCTGTAGAGGTTATGAATAACTCTTCTTTTTTGATATTTTAATCCTGTCATCTTCAAAATCCTTAATAGTTTGTTCCAGTTAACATTATTAAACACTTTTCTATATCTACAAATGCCATGAATGAGGCCTTTTTTTATCATGTCTTCTATAATTAGACGCAAAGTCAATATTGCTTCTCTTGTCTATACATTCTTCCTAAAGCCAAACTGATCTTCTCCTAACTTACATACTATTTGACGTTCCATCCTCCTATATGCTATTTTTATTAATATTTTGCATACATGTGATACTAAACTAATTGTACTGTACCCAGTCATCTTTGGTATAGGAATACTTATGTTTTTACTAAAATTTCTGGCATTCTTCCTGTTTCATAGGTTTCACAAACTATCCTAAACAGCCATGATATTGCTTCTTTACCTGATGATCTTATTAACTCTGCTGGAATGTTTCCTTTAAAATTTCTCAGATCTGTCTACTTCCTGTCAAACTTCGACCATAAAATTTAGGAGTAAGGATAATTCAAATACCACTTGAACAGTCTCCAGCAAAAACATCATTTATGGAGAGCTTTTGGTTAGTATGTCATATCAGGAATGTAACATCAACTTTGTTCTACTTTTCATGAATACATAATCAACCACTACATATAATGTATGACTGGCTTCCAAAGATTGAAAATGACATACTAGTTGACAGCTATCGATAAATAATTTTTTTATTGGATATTATTCAAGTGGTTTTTTTACCCATATACAATTAAAACTGTCCTACTTCACTTCAAGGATATTTATGTATTAAAAAAATTTTAATTCGCTAGTTTATAATGCAGTAATGGTAAGCTAATGACATTTGTATTGTTTACAGGACCGAGAGGAGATGCAAAAGAAGCCCATGACTTTATTAGAAATTTCTTCTTGAGTTGCAATAAAGAGTCTAAAAGTGAAATGTATACACATAATACATGTGCTACAGGTAACAAATTTTGTTTCCTGTATCATATTTTACTTTCATATTTTAGTTTTTTTTGTGGTAAGACTAGTCTGATGCAACCCTCCATGATAACATATATTAATTTTTATTAATTTTCTTTTAGATACTGAAGCCACAAAAGTTATTTTCTCATCAGTAAAGAGCATAATAATGAAAAATATCTGCTGGGAGTTACACGTCTCATAAGTGATTCTATATTGTTGTCTTAACTAAATTTATTCATTTTATGCAGAATGAGTTATGGATGTAGAAGAAAGAATAACATAAATGGTTAATAGCTTTCTCTTGTTATGTGCAAACTGTTATTGTTAACAATCAAATAATAAATTATTAATTAAAAAACAACATAAATTATATATATATATATATATATGTGTGTGTGTGTGTGTGTGTGTGTGTGTGTGTGTGTGTGCGGATTGAAGAGAGAGAGATTGAAAACAGTAATTGGCATACTTTAAATTGATAGTAGGCATCGACTGGCAGGGAAGTAAGAAATTGTGAATTTTTGCGAGGCTCAGCTACTCTCTTCGAAAATTGAATTGGATTGCAATTTTTTGTTAGTTTTGTGCAAAAAAAATCATTTCCAGAAGTTGGCACATTTTTTATGTCAAAGTTGATAATCATGTGGGCAACCATGTTGTGTTGTTGGTATTAGAATAATATAATGTCATAAATGATTCTCATGAGATCTGAAATGTCGTAATATTTAATATTTAAATTATAAAAATACTGACAAATAGGTTGATAAAATCATTTGTCAGAAAAATTATTTAATAAAAAATCATGTTTGTTAGCCTTAAAAGTTTGATCTTTACTTCCAACCAGTAGCGGCTGGTGCATATGTGCACATGAATTAATTTAGGAGGAATTATTTGTTTTGTAATTTTAATAAACTTTAAAATAATATTATTCTAAGAGTGTGAATTTCTGCTTCATTTCGAAGACTTACAGCGCGCTCCGACCCGTATATATCTTGGTTACATCCTTTACAGCACGAGAATCTTGTCTGGAATGAGAAATGCACATGTGTATTATTATCCAGCCAGTTTTTGGGTAGAGGTATTGGATATAGCAAGTTATCTGAGAACTTTTGGCCATCATCCAGCATTTAAAATAGAATCCCTTTTGAAATTTGGAATAACACACCATTGACTTGGAACAATGTGAAACATCTAAGAATTTTTGGATGCCAAGCATGGGCTGCAGTATTAGAAAGAGGGACACTAGAAGATAAAGCAGGAGAATGTGTGATGCTGGGATGTCCTAAAGGACAGAAAGGAAGCAAAGTGTGGAGCCTGCAGAGGAAGAAAGTCATAGTGAGCTGAGATGTATTTTTCAATGAGAACAAATTCTCATTCAAGAAGAAAAAAACTGTAAAATCTAAGAAGAAGAAAGTATGAGATGATTAAGTTAAATAGCTCAGATCTTGAAGATGAAACTCAAGATATTTTTTATCAACTAAGTGTAGCAGAGAATCTGAAGAAGAAACTGAGCATAATACAAATTCAAATCATGAAGAAACCGATACTGAAAGGAAAGTTCTGAATCAGATACTAGTTGGTCATAAGATATTTCACAAATTAATAATTCAGAAGCAGGGGAGGATCAAGAAGAAAGAAAAATATAAAAACCAAGACGTTCAGCAAGAGTAGAAGGAAAGGGTTCCATGTACACTAGTATGTTGTAAGCTGATAACAGTAGCTACAGAAAAGGTATGCATCCCAACGACAGTGGAGGAAGCTTTGAAGAACCAACAAGTAAAGGAATGGGAAAATGCTATGCATGATGAAATACATGTTCTTAAGAGAAAGAAACTTAGGAAATTGTGAAGAGAAGACCTGAAATTAATATTATTCGATGTAAATAGGTTTTTACTGTGAAAAAAAGGAATGATTGTTAAATACAAGTCAAGACTTTTTGCCCAATGTTTCAAAAAGTTGTTGGTGTTGATTCTTATGAAACGTATAGTCCAGTAACGAGAAGGCACTGTCCCAGAAATTTCTCATTGCCATTGCAGTAGATAATAACTGGGAAATACATCAGGTGGATGTAATTGCTGCATATTTTATTAGCCCTTTGGATGTTATAGTTTTTATGTAACAAACCTCACATTACGAAGATAAAAATAGAAAGTCATTTGTCCGCAAACTAAAGAAGTCTCCATGGATTAAAACAATTGGGTAGAAATTGGAATAGATATTTACATAAGTGTCTATATAAGATAGGACTAATTCAGTGGGAAATTGATCCTCATGTCTACTTTCCAAAAATAATTATTGTAGGTATCCATGTAGATTGGAAGACGTGCTTGGACAAAAAAGTTCAAATCATTGATACCAGAGGAAATGAAAGTAAAGGATCTTGGACCAGCATAATTAATTTTGTCTATGTGAATATTAAGAATTGAAGATGGAAGTGTAAAAGTTGATCAAAGTCAATATGATAGCAAAATTTTAAATGGAGGATTTCTATGGTCATCCAGCTCCTTTGCCAAGCAAAATATAGAAATGTGAGTCTCAGAAGGAAGGTAACAAATTTGATAAAACAATGGACAGGCAATTAGCTGTATCTTATATGCAGCTGGAGGTACAAAACTGTGTCAAAACGGAGTCAGTTCTGTGAATGTCCAACAAAGGAAGATTGGAAAAATGTAGTAAATCTATTGGAATATATGAAATCCAATATTTGGATGCTGGCTGGGCTGGAGATTTTTCAGATGCTGTGTCAGTAAGTGGATATGTTATAAAGTTACCCAATGACACTGTCATTTGGAGAAGCAAAAAAACCGACTTTACCAAAGATTTCTACAGAGAAGTATGAGGAACAACCACTTGTGGCAACTTCAACTACTCATGCTGAATATTATGCTCTTTATGAAGTCACCATTGAAGTTGAATGGTTTATCCAACTATAAACAGAGCTAGGTCAGGAACAATTTGTGAAGAAATTTATCAAAATCTATGTACATAATATGGCTGCCTGTGTGAAGAGGGAAACAAGAAGTTAAGCCATGAAAGAAGATCACTCTGACAGGACCAAAAATATTGTCAAGTTCCTTTACATCAGACAATTGGTGAAGCAAGGTGAAATTGAGGTAGTTCATGTACAGTCAAACTTGAATCAAGCTGACTTGTTGACTTGCCTGTGCAAAAAAATTAATGTTTGCCTAGATCGATTGAGGTATTCGAAGTTTTTATTTTTAAATGTAAGTTTTATGACCTACTATTTGAGAAGCGAAATGAAATATAATGGAAGAAATATTTGTTTGTTTTCCAGAAATTGTCACAATATTTTTTTATGTCGAAGTTGGTAATTGTGTGGATCACCATGTTGTGATGTTTGTATTGTAAGGAATATTAAAATGTAACCTTTGTTAACTTTAAAAGTTGTGGTATTTACTTCCAACCAAGCTTTGCTAAGCTTAAAAGAACCTAAATTATAACATTTTACATTATTTTATTGTATAAATATAAAACATTTAATGAATGATAAACAAGCTTTTAAGTAAATTTAAACAACTGGAGGCTTTTGTTGTTTCTTTCATATTATTGTTCAGTATTGGTCACTATTTTACATATATTTTCAAATTCCTATTACATGTTTCATTGAGCATACTGGTTTATTTGTTAAGCAATCTCTGTTTTTGCCTGTCTTGCTCTACCTTCCGCATCCATTCTTATGCTATTAAAGGTGAATTGCGACTATGTGGATTACCCTCGTGTAGCTTGTCAGTCAATAAAAACTTATGTAATGAGAAAATTTTAAAAATGTCATGGACTGCGTCATCAGTCTTAAGGTTTCACAATTTAAAATTTTGTTATTAATATTATAATTAATTTAATGTAATTAAGGTCTTTATACAAATTATAAGAAATAGGGTGAATTAAACAGTTTTTTTTTGTTGTTGTTGTTGGGGGGGGAGTTACAAGCTGAAACAGAAAACTCCCCTTTAATAGCATAGGAAGGACATTGAAGAGGGGAAATGTGTAAGGTAGAGTAAGACAGCCAAGGGTTGACCAAGGTCCCTGGGCTATAGTTTTAGGATCCTACCCAGTGTTTCACCTAAAGAGATGCAGGGAAAACCTGCATCAAGAAGGTCAGGCATTGACGCAACATTCCCTTCTCAGTGTCTCCACCAGTTTTCGGAGGCAGTTGACCGACTGATCTAATGGGATCAGCGAACAACTCTTAATGCCCAAGGTCTTTGACCCCAGTTCATACACCTCCAAAAATAGGTGCAGGTGCCTCAGCATGTAATCACTTCGAAAAAATAAAAACAGAGAGAGAGAACGAGGCATACCCGACCAAGTCACAGGAACCCGTAAGTCACTCTGGGGAGATCAACATTTAGTCATAATAGGTGGAGGTAATTATACGATTATATTTGCACAATCATATATGATAATTTTATATTAACATTCAATTACAATATTTTGTGCATATACCACTTAATTAAATTTACGATAATGTATCCAGAAAGAAAGAGATTCTGATCCACTCACTAACTGATCTCGGACCGCAGTTTCCAAGATCTGATTCATGAGCGAATGATTCAAAGTTGTTCAAACACTAGGTATTTTTGGAATCATGGTTCCAGCGATCTGATTTCTGAGTGAATTATTCAAATGAGATGGCTGCTCTCGGATCACAGGAGCGGAGTGAATCAAAAGAGTTACCGCTCTTTTTTTCCAATTCAATGATCATTCACTCCGCTGAAAGAGCTAGTTCTTTGAACCAGATCTCGATCAGATCACCCATCTCTAATTTGAAGTATATGTTGTCTTTGAAATAAAAGGAGCTGTATTATAGACAGTAATTATGAGTTAATTTTAGGAGACAGGATAAAAAAAGCAGGCTTACGTTCATGGCATTTGTAGATTTAGAAAAAGTATATGAAGAGCACAGGAATAAAATATCGAGGAAGAAGACTTATACATAACCTCAACAGAAGGTAGTCAGCAGTAATTAGAATTGAAGGGCAAGAAAAGAAAGGAATAAGCAAGGGTGCTGGCTGTCACCAATGCTGTTTAACTTATATTTAGAACAGGCTATGACGAAAGTTAAAACAGAATATGGAAAAAGAATCATACTTCAAGGAGAAGAGATAGAAACCATACAGTTTGCCGATGACATTGCAGTATTAGTGTAGTCAGAAGAAGCCTTGGAAACCATATTAAATGGCGTGAACATAGTCCTGGAGAAAGTGTTCAATATGAGGATTAATAGAGGCAAAATCATGGTAATTGTGTGTAGTATGGGAAACAGTGGAATAACAAAGGGTGTTAGATTGGGATATTTTGATGGATGTTAAGGAATTCTGCTACTTGGGAAGCGTAATAACTAGGGACGGTAAAAGTATAATAGACATAAAGAGTAGGATAGCACAGTCAAGGAAGACTTTCATGAAAAAGAGGGATTTACTGACGGGTAATATAAGTATAATATAATATTAGGAAATCGTTCCTAAATATGTTCATATGGAGCGTGGCGTTATATGGGTGCGAAACATGGAGGATATGAGTTGGGGAAAGGAAAAGAATAGAAGCCTTTGAAATGTGGTGCTATAGGCGAATTCTGAAAATCAGATGAGTTGATAGAATCACAAACGAGGAAGTTCTAAACATAATAGGGGAAAAGTGAACAATATGGAGGATGTTGACTAAGAGAAAGGATAGATTAAAAGGCTGCATTTTAAGACATGAGGGTCAGCATTAGAGGGAAATGTGTGAGGTAAGTACAGAAGAGAGAGACAAAGGATGAAATACGCAAAGAAGATTGAGGGGGATGTGGAAGTTATGCGGAAATGAAAAGGCATGCATAAGGTAGGTAAGTTTGAATGGTTGCATCAGTCGAGTCAGACATACCGTTAGTGTTCATCACAATGTTATTAGTTTATTCCTTTAAAAATTTACATGAAGAAGACCACATAGATGGATTAAACATTGTATTTATGTTAATGTAATGTGTTGCTGACATATTTGGCCATATTTATATTTATTTATTTTACTTAATGTAATTTTGAAAATTTTAGGAATTTAATAATTATAATTTTATAAGAAATTGTTGGTAAACAAAATTTATTTTATGCTAAATTAGTGGGAATGCTCAAATTCATACAGTTAATTTAGAAGATAGACAAGAATGGAAAAATGTCAACCGGACCAGGGAATCGAATCCAGGACCTTGTGATATCCAGACGCATGCTCTACCAACTGAGCTAATCCGAGTCGACGTCTCAGGACCGACTTAACACCTCTCCATTCCGTAAACCTAAGCTAGGCTCACCTACCAATTCACTAATCACAATCCTCACGTCCTAATTCTAGGAAATACGCGAAGATGGACATTGCGTAAACTGATCATAGGTGCATTGAATTCTAAGCTAAATTAGTGGGTTCGATTCCCTGGTCCGGTTATCATTTTTCCATTCTCGTCTATCTTCTAAAATTTATTTTGTGATTTTAGAACGAATTGATAAAGTAGAGACTGTTAACTAGATTTGTAATGAATTTATCTTGGGAAAGTGCTATATTATCTATTGTTGCGTAATCGGAAAGTTATTGAGAGTTTCTGAACACAAATGTTGAAACAACGTAGCACACTTAGAAAGCCCACCAATGTTATGGTCAATGATGCCTTGTGGCTTCGGTTTATGCGAAAACGACACCGGTGAACTCTCAAGAAATGACCTGCTCGTACGCTGATGGAAAAGGCGATTCTTTTACACTGTATGTTTGAAGAAAGAACTGAGTTTTCAACCATCGAGGGTTGCATCGGAAGGTGGAAAAACTTCATGGAGTAACTCTGTAAAGAAACAATTTCAGCAGATAATACTGCGGCCACTTACTTTATAACCACATTGCAAAAATTAGGAATATAAACTCGAAGCTGAACATTGATGAGACATAATTAAATTTCAAGCGCTTACCGCAGAAAACATTTTCAAAGTGAATAAAGAGCATTTTACTGTGGCCTTGTGCTGTAGTACAACAGGTTCTCATAAGCTTCCATTTCTAGTCATCGGAAAAGCTGAAAAACCATCAACTCTCATGAGCTTAAATGTATCATCCCTCCCAGTGTTTCATCGGGCCCAGAAGGCAGCGTGGATGGATTTCATTTGGATATGAGTTTGCGTCGACAGTAAAAGAAAATAATTGAAGTGTCCTAAATTTCCCGAAACCACAATTTAATTTCGGATTACTCTGTAAGCTACCCAGAGGATCTTTCCTGTCAAGCGTTATCCAACCCACGGATCAAGGAGCCATTGAATGATTTAAGAGGCAGTAAAGTGGCACACAGATCTTGGGTAAAATGAAGAGCGTAGACCTTAATCATGTGTGACTTTTAAAAAGTGTCAACAATAAGGACGGGATTTATATGAAGAAAACCCAAATTCCACATTGATTATCTCTTAGCGAAAGATTTGGACAAACTCAACAAATTAAATTGCAAAAGTATAGTCAAGTTATCGGATGAAGAGCAGCCTTGTACGGAATAACAACATAGGTTTACTTAATGTTTCGAGAAAGTTTCCGAGTTCCAGTGAGGTTGAAGAGTGAGTGGGTAGCTCGAAAATCGGGTTTTTACTGACGAACAGATAGTACGAATTGTTGTAATGGACTATGCGTATCGAGTTGAATCCTTAGCTGTTAAATAAGATGGCGACGAAAGTCGAGAGGAAAAAGTAATTAATGAAGAGGGAAAGAAAGTTCTTCAGTTAATGATGCTATCCACCCATCTGATTTTCAGCATTTTCCTATAGCACCACATTTCAGAAGCTTCTATTCGTTCCTTAATGCAACTCCTATAATCAACGTTTCGTACCTATATAACGCCTCACACCATACGAATATTTTTAGCAACGATTTCCTAATATTCACACATATTACCCGTAAGTAAATTCCTCTTTTCTGGCGACAGCCTTCCTTCCCTATCTACTCTAGTTATTGTGCTTCCCCAGTAGCAGAATTCCTTAACTTCATTCAAAATATCCCTTCCCAATCGAACAACCTTTGGTATTCCACTGTTCCCATACCATACTCCATTACCTTGATTTACCCTCTATTATTCCTCATATTGAACTCTTTCTCCAGGACCACGTTCTTGCCATTTATTATGGTGTCCAAGTCTAGTAAATATTTATTGTTCAAATCATAGAAAAGCTGCAATGTAACAACATAATACCGAGTATTTGATTTAATTTACATTTTGAGCACAACGGATATTGTACTTCTAAAAATAAATTTATATATATTGTAATGAGCGAAATTTTCGTTCTGGCTGTCAAGCTAGCGAGAGTCCGTAGGGCTGCATTCCAACGGAAATCGTGATGTTTGTCATCCCGGGAGGATTACTGAGTTGACCTGAGTCTGCAGGGAAAGTTATTGACCTGCAGAACCTTCTAGAAACCCTGGAAATGACGGCAAATGTCTTGAAATGCAATTCGATGTCATAATCACGTGGCATACCAAAAGGAGGGTCCTAGAATCAACGTGAGGAGAAATTAAGGGAGAAAGAGGAGAGTCGGCGATGGGTTGAGTTAGGAGAAGGATCAACTAGGAAGTTGGTCGACGATCGATCGCTTGTCTCGCAAAGGTGCGACTACGAGGAAGGGTGTCCTCGAACAGGGATCGGGGAGGAACATCACGATCTACGAGTTCCGAGGGGCGAACCTACGGACTCCAGCTGCTTGCTCCACCGCCGCGGACGAGAGACAAGAAAAAAAAGGAACTGTATGTATTTACGCGCCTGGACTATTTTCTCTGCTACACGGCCCGCAATTTAACCCTGTAGATATCATGCTCTTTTAGATATAAATATTAACCTTTTTTAAATAAAATTTAATTTACTAACACTAAAGTGGCGTTATAAATTCGAGACCCAAAATATAATTTTACAATATATATATAATTACTAATCAGTATCTCTACCACTTCGCACTCAGAGCTATTTCCATTGTGTTCCTATATCTTCTTCCAAATTCTTTAAAAAATGACTAATTGATCACTCAGGGCAAAATAAAATATTTATTGATCCAAGAAGTCTCCGTGTAGTTACTCACAGCTAATGATTGTACGGATGCGGAAGTTTACTAAGCAGACCTTATCAGCGGAATAAGAGATATAAAACTCGAAGGTTATCCCCACGACACATAGAAATTTTAGGACACATCTTTTTCCTAATTGACTCGATGGTTCCTTGTAACTTCTATATTATGCGTTGGCTGATTAGTTCACCTTGATCGTGCAATATTTCAATTCTCTTCCCAACTTCTTAAGCAAAGCAATCTTAAAAGAACGAAGCTTTTAGTTATTGTTGTTTACCAAATCCGCAATAACTATGTTTATATTTGAAGTGAAGTGACAAGTGAAATATGTTGCCATCGGTAGTGAAGGATGATAGGATCAATGTCAAATCGAAAAGGTATAAAGTCTATGAGCGATTTTTTTCGGATCAGTGACCTGCAGCAGAATGTACCACTTTTCATTTACTTAATCCTTTATCCAATTATTATTAAGAATTTGGAAAGCATTCTCCTTCTTCATTCGCCCAACTTTCCTTAATGACGTACAAGTCTCTCGCGTAATGTACACAGAACTAAAACTACCGGGAAAAATGATATAAAATTATAAAAGTCTAAAATAAAATTAATGTACCAATAGATTTGGATATAATATATCTTCAAAAAGCGAAATTTCATTTTTCGATGTAAACTAATATGTTTTCCCAATTTACGTCATGTTCCGTACTTTATGCATCATTTGTTTGCAAATAAAATCTTTTCCACAGGTATTGTAGCTTTTATTCCTTCCTCAATGGTGTATCCGAAAATATTTATTCTGATATTTATAACGGGCGGTGCAGATTCTCGAACAAACCCGGCCTACTCATTTTGCCCCCACCTCGCAGAATGTAACGTGTTTGACGACAAACGGTGACGTTTCCTCTACAAGTCAACACTTTGACAAGAAGCACAGAAAGGAAACGCGTTTCGTAATGGCGGCAGCAGAGTGCGCGCTCTTCGCCGAGGTTTCCAGGGCGGAGACGGTGGACATCCGTAGAAGATGCCACCGCCATGACGTGCTGCGTGTGCAATCCGGAGCAGTATATTCGCAGCAGACAGATAGACTACTTCCTCAAGAAATGGAAGACCACCATGCTGAAACAGGTCAAAGTGCTGCTTCTGGGTAATGCCAAAACCACCCCGAACATCCCCGGCGGGCGCGTGGAGTCACCATCTTAATGACCCGATCTTGTTTCGCAGGTATCGCGGAGGCGGGTAAGTCCACCTTCCTCAAGCAAATCAAGATTATACACGGCGAAAAATTTTCCGAGCAGCAGAAGAACCGTTACCACGACAATATTATAGAAAACATCATCATATCCGTGCAGAATGTGGTTGAAGCCATGACGGTGCTCAAGATATCGTACGCGGATCCAGAACTTAAGGAATTCCATGTAGCGGCGCTGTCAGGCCTGCTTGACGACTTCTGATCGTAATTACGAACACCTACATTTCAATAAAATATTTTCTGTCCCATTAATGTGTTGCTGTTTCTGTTATTTTTCTCTACTTCTTTGCACCGTAGCTCGCAACTGCGACCTGGCATTCCTATGTGATTCCGAGTCATCTCTGTACCACCTACACCCCTGCAAGTTTGTTGGTCTGGTAGTGAATCACCATGTAAAAACTTCTATCATTAATCTGACTGGTAGCGGCAATAAAATTTTGTAAACTGTCGTTCGATTGTATTTACACAATTTTCTATTTTTTTAATAATTATTTTTAAATCTTCAGAAAAGCATTTTCCTTTTCATCGACATGAAGTGTCTAAAATTTATGGTCAGTATGTCGTGACGAGGTGGCATATTTAAAAGATTAAAGGACAACTGGAGGGGAGAAACGTCAGTATCTTAACACCGTACGAAGAAGAATGATTGTCTTCACAACGCAGCAGCTGTGCAGAATGTATCGATTCTGTTGGTCAATCACGCAATTCCATTGACATATGAAATCACATCTTTTACAAAATTTAAAATTGCTGGCACCATCTTGTTCACATTGTTTGGCACTTGGTGTAAAACCGTCTGCTTCGTTCTTATACTCACACGCTGGGTGTTGGGGATACGAAGGTAACTTAATTTTAATCACATGGCAACACACAACCGCACACTCAAAAGTTCACGACTGACTGTTTATAACTTTTCCTACTGGATGGTGCTGTCCACTCTACAATTCCCCACTCTGGGCAGACCATCCGAGCTTCAACATCTCAATAGCTGCTCGAAGTTTTCTTTCACTGATTGGTTTAGTTAGGAGGTCCGCCTCCAATTCTTCTGACGATATATGCTTTAGTTGTATTTCGCCGTTAGTATACGAGTCTCTGCAAAAATAGTATAAACGGTTAATATGTTTCGTCCGACTCCCCACTTCGCAATTTTGGATCCATTGTATGGCTGCTTGGCTGTCACTCTCGATAGTTGTCGTCTCACTAATGAATTCTTCTAACTCCAGCTCTTCCAATAAATTTCTCGTCCACTTGACTTCCTTTAGACACTCGTGAATTCCCATGATCTCAGCCTCGCAAGTGGATAACGCTACTAAACTTCGTTTTCTCACCTTCCATCCTATTGTAGCCGATCCAATCTTGATAACGTAGCCCGTGTACGATTTTGCGTCCTTCGTAGTACACCAACTCGCGTCGCTTATTCCTCGTAATTTTCCTCCGCGTCTGTCGTACATCAATTTGTAGCCTTTCGTTCCTTTCAGATATTTGTACACTCTTTTCAATGCAGTTTCATGAATTACTTTTGGTTCCTTTGAATATTGTGCTAAAGAGCTCACTGTTTGTGTTATGTCCGGCCTTGTGTCTGTGGATAAGTACATTAAGCACCTCAGCATCTCTTGATATTTTGTGGCATCTATCCTTGGTGAGTCTTCGTCGTCATCCAACTTCTGTTGCGTTGCGCTCGGTGTTTTCTTTAAATTGCATTTTTCCATCCCAAATCTTTGCAGGATTCTTTCGACAAATCCCTCTTGGCCTAATTGTATGCCGTCTTCATTTTCTGTTCTGTTGATTCCGAAAAATTGTATGTTTGTCTCTATTAACTTGAAATATCTTTGCAACTCCCGATAAGTTTGTTTCATGTCCTTCATTTCTTCTACCAGCATCATTATTTCATCGACGTATACGACGATTATTACAATTCGGTTTTGTATTTTCTTCTTGTAAACACACGGGTCTGCTTTCATTCTCTGAAATCCCAATCGAATTAATGTCTCGTTCAGCTTCTCGTTCCCCGACTGCGGCAATCCCTAGATGCTCCTTTTCAATCTGCAAACTTTGTTTCCTTTTTCTTCAAATCCAGTCGGTTGTTCCATGTAAATTGTTTCCTGTAAATTGCCATGTAAGTATGCTGTGGATACATCATACATTTTCTTCTTCCAGCCTTTCGTTAATGCAATTGCCAATAATGCTCGTATGCTTTCCATCTTTACTACTGGTGCAAATGTTTCATGATAATCAACACCTGGTCTTGTACTGCACCCGACTGCTACTAATCTTGCCTTTCTTTTCTTGATACTTCCATCTGGATTTTCTTTAATATTGAAGATCCATTTCGATTTAATTACTTTCATATTTTCTTCCTTTCGACTAGTTCCCAGACGTGTTCTTTTAACGATGTTAATTCTGCGCGCATAGCTTCAGTCCATTCCTTTGCTGCTCGATTGTTCATGGCTTCTTCCGCAGTTTTAGGAATTTCAAACGCGATATTTGCAACATGTTTTTCCTCAATTCGTTGTGATCTTCTTACTCCACTTCCTCTCAATAGTTGTTCATTTTTTTCTCGCTCCATACGATGTCTTTCTTGAATCTGTATGTTCGTTTCACCCAGTTTTCTCCTTCTTTTATTCGTTATCATTTCAGCTATCGGGGGCTCGTTCTCCTCTGGTTCCTCCTCTAGTTGCTCATGGTTACTTTCATCTTCTCCATTGTTTACATTTGTTGTATTTTCCAATATTCGGGTTTTCCCTTCTTTCGCTTGTAATTCTTCTATCATCTCGACCAAATAATTTTTAGTCTCTTCCGCTTGACCTTGTAGTAAGTCTTCTCCCTTTTTGTTTTCTTCAAAAATGACAGATCTCGACTCAAATAACTTCTGCTTCTCTGGATTGTACATTCTGTATGCAAGTCTTGACTTGGAATATTCCACAAAAATTACTCTCTCCGCTCTTGGGTCGAATTTCCCTCTGCATGTAGTCGTTGTTGTGTAATATCCCACGCAACCAAAAACTCTCAGATGTCCGAGATTTGGTTTTCTTCCAGTCCACTTTTCAATTGGCGTCTGGTCTCCGTTGTGTTTATTTGGCGAACAGTTCAGCAGGTATGCGGCTGATACCGCTTCACCCCAAAACTTCTGTTTTAACTATCTTGTAATAGTGCTCTTGTCTTCTCTAATATTGTCCGATTCATCCGTTCGGCTATGCCGTTACTCGCTGGGTTTCCGGGTACCGTCAATTCGTGTTTTACGCCTTTGTGTCGCATTAGCTCTTTCGTCTGTCCATTTGTAAATTCAGTTCCATTGTCGCTGCGTACTCGATTGACTCTGTTCCCTGTTTCATTTTCTTTGCGTTCCACGAAGTCCTTAAAATTGTTGTAAGTTTCATCCTTCGTTTTTAAGAAATATACGAAAACTCTTCGACTGTATCCGTCGACTATTGTGAAAATGTATTTCGCACCTCCCATTGATGCTACCGGCATGGGCCCGCAAAGGTCCATGTGTATCAAGTCTAACACGTACTTTGCACTTTCGTTCGTCACTGTTTTATGTGGCGCTTGTGTTGCCTTGCTGATAATGCAATCCGTGCATTTATCTAATTTAACATCCTTGTACTCGATTTCGTTGACCATTTTGTCTTTCTTCATCTTGTTTAAGTACTTCTCTCCAATGTGACCCATCCGTCTGTGCCACGTCTGCTTCTCTACCGCCGTCATGTTGGAATCATCGTTATGTAAAACATCCCTGTCAATGTATTTGTTCGGCTCAGTTCTAATGACGTACATCTTCTCCACGTCTTCTGATGTCGCTACTACTACGTCTTTCTTGTTCACTATTGATGCACCGTTTTGGTCGAATATGACCGAGTTCCCATTTTTCACTAGGCTTCGCACTGATAACAAGTTCATTCTTAATCTCGGTACGTATAGTACATCTCTAATTGTAGTGTTGTACACTTTTTGTTCCACTCGGGTTATGACTTCTACATCACCTATGGCTGTTGCGTCGATTTCTCTCGCCTCTTCTGCCAATACCACTGTTCCATTGTAAGGCCTTGTATTCGTCATATTTTGATAATGCGGTGACATGTGAATACTACATCCGGAATCGATTCCCCAAATGTATTCGCTATCTGGGTCCTCTGATACTGCATTAGCCACGTCCGTTAATTTAATTGTTACGTGGAAGTTTTGATTGTCACCCCTCTCTGTTACTACGCTCGCTCGATTGTTGCTTGCTCCACCTCCATGACCTTGACCTCTTCCTCGACCTCTCCAAGATTGGCCTCTGGCGGTTGAATTGTTTTCACTTTGTCATGTATTTTCTCCTGTCTTTCTATGCCTGCAATTTCTTCCAAGATGGCCGACTTTGTTGCAATTGTAAAAAGTTCTAGTTTCTTTTATTGTATGGTTTCTTGCCTGGTAAACCGCATCGCTCTTGTGTTGTGTTGTTTTGTTTCACATTCTTGCCTCCTCTTCTTTCAAGGCTTGTTTGATGTCCATTGTTGCCGACCTCTGTATTCGGAGCGTCGCAGCTACAGTTTCAAATTTTTCATTTATACCTCGCACTACGTGGAATATCAGTTCTCGTTCGCTAATTGATTATCCATAAGTAGCACATTTCGCTTCCATTGTTCGGGCTTTTGTAATGTAATTTTCAACTGTCTCTTTCTCTCCCATCTTAATTTGTCTCAGTTCCATCATAGCGTCTATTAATTTGTCATGCGCGTTACCTTCGAAATTTTCTTTCAGCTTCATCCATAATTTCCTAGCACTAGTACATCCAATAAACGGTCCAGCTTGTTCGGGCGATAATGTTGTCACAATTTCCAAAAACACCTCAACTTTTTTCTTCTTTTTCTGCTTGGTCTTCGTTTCTCCATACTGGCTCAGGTTTCTCGATAATTGTTTTGTAAAGTTTCCTTTTTTTCAAAATGGCACCCATTTTTAACGACCACGTTAGGTAATTGTCCCCGCGCAAAATCTCGACTCTTTGTGTTGACAGATCCATTTTATTAACACTCGCGTTTTTGTAAAATTTCACTTGCTTGTAATTGTCCGTATTGTCGAACCAGTCTCTGCTACCAGTTGTTGGGGATACGAAGGTAACGTAATTTTAATCACATGGCTACACACAACCGCACACTCAAAAGTTCACCCGACGACTGACTGTTTTTTAACTATTCCCACTGGATGGTGCTGTCCACTCTACATTGGGGATTGACACGGCGAGTAATCGACGTCTGCAATAGGCACGTTCCACCCTTGCTAATATTTCTAATAAATTAAAGGGTATCATTTGCCCGTCAAAAGAAAAAACGCGGCATGGTAGAAACATAAGTTGGTTATCGTAACTGATGCACAATCATACCTAAAGTTATGGTTCGGTACTTTATCTGCGGACAAGAATAAAACTTGTCCGAAAAGTTGATCTAAACCTTTTCCCTATTTAACAATTTATTTTCTCTGGAACACACTTTTTATTCCTCATAAGTCTTCTAGTCATTGAAACATTATCAGTTCGGATTTAATTGAAGGTATGCTTTTTGCATGCTTATTCTTCATTTTATCACTATTTATAGTTTGAGAAAATTACTCAACGATATGAGGAAAAAAAGAGATTCCGAGACTTCGATGTTTTTATCTCAAATTGGAACTACGATCTTCTAAACGTCAACTTAATATCACACGCACGCTACCTCACAGACAATCTCTGTCTCATAACTGATTTCAGTCTCCCTACCAATTCCCACTCGGAGGTTTATTTCCATTGTCTTCCTATATTTCCTTTGTAAAAGATCGAATATGTAGTTACTCACAGCTAATAATTATACGGATGCGGAAGTTCACTAAGCAGCCGTTATCAGCGGAATAAGATATAAAATCCGAAGGTTATTATCACGACTCAGAAATTTTAGGATACCTATTTTTTCTTAGTTGACCTGATGGTTTCTTAGTACTTTTATATGATGGGTTGGGCTCATTAGTTCACCTTGATGATTATTTCTCTTCTCAACTTTTTCAAAAAAAGCAGTCTTAAAAGAGCAATGTGTATTAGTTAATATTCATCAGTAAGTCCAGTTTAGTAAATGAGCAGTACCGTTATATATATTTGTCAATGTTCAATAACATTGAAATGGCTGACCGCCTGTGGTCTAGTGGCTATTGTCGCTGCCTCAAACCCAGGAGTCCCGGGTTCTAATCCTGGCATTTTTATGCCGCCATGGTCGCAAAGACCTGGATTAAGACTGCAGGAGAATCGATGCGCTAACCACGTGTCACTCCAAATTCGGAATGTGTTATGCAAGAAGACAGTGCTCAGTCGACCCGGTAGGCCAAGGCCTTCAATTGACTGTAGGAGAACATTTAAATGAAACAAACGAATACAGATGGTAGTAAAGGATGATAGGCTGAATATGTGTTACACAATATTCACTTCAATCAATTTATTTACAATGTTTTACAGTGGACCAAGCTCCGCCTTCAACAACAATACCATCGCTCCATTCTGTCCAAAGAATATTAACTGTCCCTTACAAATGTGAAAACGAAAAGAGATAAAAGTCGGGAACAGATCTACGAGAACTAATGAATTTTTTTCAGGTCTGCAACAGACTGCTTATAAAGAATATACTGTTTTACCCAGCCTTCTTTAACATAATTTTTTACATGCAGGTTTTTAGACTTTCACTGGTTTCTCTCAACATTTCACGGAACTGAAATTAGCGGGAAATCCGTAAGAAAACAGAAAAGGTCTCAAATAAATGAAGTTATACATAGAGTTGGATAGAATGTTAGTCAAACAAATAAATTTCATTTTTTGACGAAAACTAGACTGTTTTACCATTTTCTTTTGGCAGTTTTCTTCATTTTTCGTTACTTAAATAAATTTCATTGTGTTCGATCCGTTAAGTTCTTGCAATTCCATATGTTTTGCAGTTCCCCTTTTGTCATTGGCATTTTAAATATTTATTCTTATATTTATAATAATCGGAGGCGCAGAGTCTCAAACAAACCCGGCCTACTCATTTTGCCTCCACCTCCCAGAATGTAGCGGGTTTGACGACAAACTGACGTTTCCACTACAAATTAAAAAAACTAGCCGACTCAAAACTCATTCTATTCGATCGATGAATACTACAATCATACAGGTGGAAATTTAACTATAAAATAATTATACAAATATCCCAATTTGAAAAATTTTTTATTTGTATTATTAGACCTTGTAGTTTGTCCAATATGGCATATGTTTATAAATTGCATTATTCATCTTTATAGGTATAATTATGACTACCATGTAGGCAAAATGCCGTTTTCCAGAAGATTGTAATACTTATGTATCAATAATTGATGTTGGAAATAAAAAATATTCTATTCTAAGTCAACACTTTGACACGGAACTGGCAAAGGAAAAGCATTTCGTAGCCGCGGCAGCAGAGTGCGCGCTCTTCGCCCGGGTTTCCAGGGCGGAGACGGTGGTTGCCCGTAGAAGCTATGACTGCCATGACGTGCTGTATCTGCTTTCTGGATCAATACAGACCTAACAGAGAGCTAGAATACTACAATATATTGTGGCAATCCATCGGGCTCAAACAGGTCAATGTGCTGCTGCTGGGTAAGACAAAAAATTCCCCGACGAACGCGTGGAGTCACCTTCGTAATGGGCCGATCTTGGTTCGCAGGTATGGCGGAGGCGGGCAAGTCCACCTTCCTCAAGCAAATCAAGATTATACACGGCGAAAAGTTTTCCGAGCAGCAGATGAACCGTTACCACGACATAATTATAGAAAACATAATGACATCCGTGCAGAACATTGTTGAAGCCATGACGGTGCTCAAGATATCGTACGAAGATCCCGAAAACGAGGTAAGGGGCTCGCCCTAGCTTAAAATGTTTCTACCTGAGGAACAATGTTGCTGTACAAGTACTCAGCAAACTCACACGATTGTATCTTCCAATAAGGACAATAAATACAAATGATATTAATATAAACTTCTACGATTAAATGTATATTGCTGTTTTCAACTCCGTTTCAGTATTCTACGGTTACTGGACATACCAAAATTTTCTATTTGAACGTTCTCTTAAATGATTATCTGCACAAAATACAGGTTTATAATAACTCTTTTTTATAAGGATTCAAACTTTTTTACTTAGTTTTTCTTGTATCACTGTTACTAAAAACGACAAACGTCTGTCAAATTTATTTCTTAAAAATGTGTTTTCGTATGTAAATTGGTCTTATTCTAGTTGATAACAAAAAACTATGCAGCATTGGTCAATTGCTTTGTGCCCTGACGTTTTTGTACTAAACTGCTAACTTCATAGACCAACAGAATATGTTCAGGAAATAAAATCAGCCCTTTTGGTAAATTATTTATGTATATTAAGGGAATCAATGGATCTTGAACAGAACCTTGAGGCATCCCTGCCATTAGTTCTTTTCAGAATTAAAACTTCCATCAGAATATGAGTCATATTAATTGACATGATAAATATTCATATTTAATATTATTCAAGTAATACACTTATCTTGGCTTGTTGTTGATATTGTCTGTAAGAAATGAAATACATTAAAACCTTTAATGTGTAGGTAAACTCAAAGGTGATCATGGCTTATGACTGGGAACAAGAAAATTTGGATTCCAGAATTGGGGAACTAATAATGCAGCTTTGGAGAGACAGTGGATTTCAAGAGTGCTTCTCAAGACGTAGAGAATATTATGTCATGGAGTCTATCAAATAGTGAGTTTCAAATGCTTCTTGTTGATATTTATGAAACAAATTAGGTATTTGTGTATTCACAGTAAACACAAAACTATAAGTTTCTATCAATTCATCTGTCAATTTATTATAGATGGTTCAATAGGAACTTAAGGAGGTAGTTGTCACATCCGTAAAATAAAATGCTAATAGAAATTGTCGATATGGAATAAAATTAAATATTACCTTCAATATTTCAGTTGCCATTGAAGGTTAAATATTGTACATACAATGAAATATAAGATAATAGAAACAAATTTAGTTTGTTTTGCAGCTACATCACAGAACGGTTAGCTGATGTGTGTTCGGATGAATATATTCCTACTCAACAAGATATTCTAAACTGCCGGTTTCCAACATGTGGAGTAGATGAATACATTGTCCCCTTAGGACTTCAAGACAAAGTTCTAAGGTAAGAAATGAAATAAGCATATGCCAAGATAAATATCATTAATTTAAGATATCATTAATACTTCATTTATTTAAGTTCATTTTTCTACTTAAAACAGATACAAGTGGATACTTTTGAACAATATGAAACATGCCACTTTACATACATATAAAACTGAATTACAATTAAGTGCTAGATACTAAATGTATTTCTTGAAGTAAGCAAACTCTTTGATGCACAAATCCAAAGTTACACAAGGCAATTTATTATTTGTTAATGTAGTATTAAATCTCTGAAGAAAGGAACATTTCAATTAATTATCATTGAATAAGTTCATATACATACATGAATTTACATTAAAAATATATGAACCTATAAAAATGACTTGAAATGTATTTTAAATATGAAATTGTGAATTTAATTATTCACCTCACATTACCACAGCTGGCAAGGCAACAATATGTAAAACTAAGGATTCTAATGTCATTTAGAGAGGTTACTTTGCCAAACTTTCGTTTCAACATGTCTTGCAGCACAGACAAAGCCCTGGACTTAATATCCTACAGACAGTAACCTTCACCTTTCCCCCCTCCCCTCCCATCCCAAAATCTCCATCATAACAGCATGAGTATGTATGTGTTAAAATCTTGATATTAGTGTGTATGCAGTTATATGTGCTTGAATATGTGTGTGTTAGTATTTGTGTGTGAATGGATGTATTTGCAGCTATTTTGTAGATCTGTATGGTTCAACTTTCTCGTTGAATGCCTTACAACACATATGTTATTCTTGGAAACAAGTTTCTTTGATTGTACTGTTTGAGTTTTGATGATTCATCAATTTAATACACGGAATAATGTTCTCCATAGAATAAATAAAAATTAGGTAAAAGTTTTGTATTTTATGTATCATGCAGGATTGTTGATGTTGGAGGACAAAGAACAGAACGTTATAAGTGGGTGCATTGTTTTGAGAATGTAAATGCACTGATATTCCTGACAGCCATCAGTGATTATGACCAAGTGCTTCAAGAAGATAAGACTACAGTATGTATGGAACATTGATAGCCATAAATTTTTTTATCTCCTTTTGCTTACTATCTGTCCCATACAGACAGTAATTAATTTGTATAACAATTCAACAAATAGTATAACTGGGTGCAGAGTGAGGTCACATTTTATTGCCTACCTTTAGTTAGATAGAAAGTGTCAATCAAAAAAATTAGTACTAGTTTAATCTGTATAGTAGTCATTTTGACATGGCTGTATGAACCTCTATAATAATTTGTTCACTATACCTTTTGCAGAACCGCCTTGAAGAGAGCAAGAATTTGTTTAAAAGAATTGTCAACATGAAAGGGTTCAAGGAGACATCAATTATACTGTTTCTGAACAAGACAGACTTGTTTTATGAAAAAATTGATCATGTCCATTTAGGGGATTATATTGAAGAATACACTGGTATGTTTATTAATAGCTTATTTTCATAAGTATTCCAATAAATACATATTGTTCATATCTACATGATGTGAAATGATCTAATTTTTTATAATTTACTTGCCTGCTGCAGTTAGAAAACATTTGGTGAAACAGTGACTGTATTTTTTTTTTTTCAAGAATACAGATTGATCAACTGGACATTTAGAATGCCACATCTGCTCTGATACATACATTGGATTTATTTGTTAAAGTAAATTCCTGAATAATATAAATATTTGATGTTGCTGTAAGATTTGTATCATTATTCAGTTTCTTCAGGTATTCCATGGTCTGAGACATAAGAGAGAAAGATATTTGAGAAGCAAACCAGAATATCAAAGAAGAAAACCAACCATACAAGTTAGGTTTACCAGGAGAGAATGATGAAGTTAGCAGAGAAACAAACGAGAAAGAAGGATATCAGAGATGAAACCAAAAAAAAGTGAGGTTTATCCCTGTGAAAGTGATCTAGAAGGATAGCACAGTAAGCAAGAAATTAGAAAAATTAATCCAATGTTTCAAACATTAAGGAAACTATGTTCGTCGTAAAAAGAGAGTTTTTTCATGCATATAGCAAACAAATTGTTGTCTTTATTGGACTAAGACATATTTGATTGTATGCACTCTTGTAATGTGCATATGATCCATCTCTTTGATGCCTTGCTGTTCGAAGCATTGGGGTAATTTCTCTCATTTCTTTCTTATTCTGCTATCCTTCTAGACATTTCATTGCATCACTATTACAGGGATAAACATAACTTGTTTGTTTGGTTTCCTCATTGATATGCTTCTCTCTTGTTTGTTTCTCCACTATCTTTCATTACTCTCTCTCTCAGTAAATCAACTCATTTGTTTTCTTTTCTTTCCTGATATCATTCTCTCTGGTTTTCTTATCATCTATCTTTTTCCCTTTTTTGCTCAGACAATGAAACTGAAAATGATATTGCCTCACCATTGCCAATAAACTTCAAACCAGATTAATAATATGTTTAAAAATCTGAATTGTATGATTATTGACTAGTTTTATAAGTGAAATCAGGAAATGCTAACACCCACAGATAGATGTCTGTGTGGGGCTTACATCCAATCACATGTGTTACTGTGAGGATGCATTATTTTGGGACAGTGTCAATTATAAACCTGTGCGTCCCTTCTTTGCATTTTTACTTTTTATTACTGGAGGGTACCTGCCTTAATCTTCTGTCTTTTCAGGATTTTATTTATATACCCAGCATTGGTTTTCTAGTATAATAATTTGTTTTGTATTAAGCTATGTATTTCAGTTCCCCTAAATATCTTTATATTCATGTCCATTCTTCCCCAATCTTTCAGTCAAGACAATGTGTACTTCACATCATCATCAGTTTTATTACCACATGTGCAGTTTTATAAACAAAATACTTCATCCTTAGTTTCATACTTTGAAAATTAATATCCATATTTATTTAACTCATATTTAATTTTTTTGCTGTGGTAAGACTCGTCTGTTGCAACCCTCCATGATAAAATATATTGCACAAGCCTTTTCATTTCCCGATACCTACTGCATCCTAAAACACTCGAAATACTTAGTGTATTCAATCCATGGCTTCCCTATTCTATTCTTACCCCACACACTTCCCTCTAATGCTGATTTTACAAGACCCTCAAGTTTCAAAATTTCTCTTGGTTAACATCCTCCATATTGTTCGTTCTTCCCCTATTCTGCCTCAAACTTCCTCATTAGTGATTCTGTCCACCCATCTGATTTTCAGCATTCTTCTACAGCAGCACATTTCTAAGACTTCTATTCATTTCATTTCTGAAACTCATACCATCCAACATTTTGCACCCATAAAATGCCACACTTCATACAAACATTTTTAGCAATGATTTTTTAATATTTACATTTATGTGAATATAATAATAATAAATTTCTCTTTTTTTGTGAAAGTCTTCCTTACCTGAGCTATCCTACTCTTTATGTCTACTATACTTCTACAATCCCTAGTTATTATGCTGCCCAAGCCACAGAATTCTAGATTTCTGCTTTCTTTTCTTCCCTTCAATTCTGCTTGCTGCTGACTGCCACCTGTAGAGGTTATGAATAACTCTTCTTTTTTGATATTTTAATCCTGTCATCTTCAAACTCCTTAATAGTTTGTTCCAGTTAACATTATTGAACACTTTTCTATATCTACAAATGCCATGAATGAGGCCTTTTTTTTTTATCATGTCTTCTATAATTAGACACAAAGTCAATATTGCTTCTCTTGTCTATACATTCTTCCTAAAACCAATCTGATCTTCTCCTAATTTACATACTATTTGACGTTCCATCCTCCTATATGCTATTTTCATTAATATTTTGCACACATGTAATACTAAACTAATTGTACTGTACACATCTATCAGCCCCAGTCTTCTTTGGTATAGGAATACTTATGGTTTTATTAAATTTCTGGCATTCTTCCTGTTTCATAGGTTTCACAAACTATCCTAAACAGCCATGATATTGCTTCTTTACCTGATGATCTTATTAACTCTGCTGGAATGTTTCCTTTAAAATTTCTCAGATCTGTCTACTTCCTGTCAAACTTCGACCATAAAATTTAGGTGTAAGGATAACTCAAATACCACTTGAACAGTCTCCAGCAAAAACATCATTTATGGAGAGCTTTTGGTTAGTATGTCATATCAGGAATGTAACATCAACTTTGTTCTACTTTTCATGAATACATAATCAACCACTACATATAATGTATGACTGGCTTCCAAAGATTGAAAATGACATACTAGTTGAAAGCTATCGATAAATAATTTTTTTATTGGATATTATTCAAGTGGTTTTTTTACCCATATACAATTAAAACTATCCTACTTCACTTCAAGGATATTTATGTATTAAAAAATTTTTAATTTGCTTGTTTATAATGTAGTAATGGTAAGCTAATGACATTTGTATTGTTTACAGGTCCGAGAGGAGATGCAAAAGAAGCCCATGACTTTATTACAAATTCCTTCTTGAGTTGCAATAATGATTTTACAAGAGAAATGTATACACATAATACATGTGCTACAGGTAACATATTTTGTTTCCTGTATCATATTTTACTTTTATTGGCTTTTAATTTTTATTAATTTTCTTTTAGATACTGCAACCACAAGTGTTATTTTCTCATCAGTAAAGAGCATAATATTTAAAAGTATGTGCAGTAAGTTACACGTCTCATAGGTGATTCTATATTGTTGTCTTAACTAAATTTATTCATTTTATGCTGAATGAGTTATGGATGTAGAAGAAATAATAACATACATGGATAATAGCTTTCTCTTGTTATGTGCACACTGTTATTGTTATCAATCAAAGAATAAATTATTAATTAAAAAACAACATAAATTATTTATATATATGTGTGTGTGTGTGTGTTTTTTTTTGTTTTTGTTTTTTTTTTTTAAATCGAGGGTAGGGGAAAATCTTCAAAAGACGCCGTGAAACCCGAGTTACACGGTGTGTGGGATTTTTACCCACTAAAAACCACCTCCCTTTACAAAGTACCTCCTCGCGGAACCGCCGTTAGGCATTACTTCACGAGGGGTTGGATTGCCAATGGGCGCACATAGGTATATAATTATTAGATAACAATAAAACTATAGTATAGCTATTCCTAACTATTACTAGCGTCCGTTAACACTTCTCATCGAAGATGCAAACTATACATTATCTCACTTACACAAGATTCACTGACACGCTACAACTATTACACACGCATTCACTCGGATGTATATGCTTTCTCACTTACGCTTAATAAACGCTCGCACTCACGACAAGGCACTTATAAGCACATTCACTCGTTGGCTTCTAGACGCTGTCTTTCTTCGCTCCGTAGGTTCTCCAGAACATCCGTAGCGAAGTGTGACACTACGTCCCAGCTTTCTTGGTCCTGAAGCATAAACGTCGTTATATCTTCAGGCCTCACTCGACGTCTGAGAAGCTCCTGTAATGCTGCTCTTTCTTCGTTAAAGCGAGGGCAGACGAAGAAAACGTGTTCCGCGTCTTCCACTTCTTCCGTGCATGTTGGACACATTTCATCTTCTATTATGGCGAATCTCTTCAGGTATTGCTTGAAGCATCCGTGTCCCGTCAGGAACTGAGTGAGGTTGTAGTTCAGCTCACCGTGCTTCCTGTTGACCCACATTCCTACGTCGGGAATCAGCCGGTATGTCCATCTTCCTTTGTCAGAGTGATCCCAGCGGTCCTGCCAGGATCTGATGGTTTCTCGACCTTCTTCCGCCGCGATGACTCTTCTGTCTAACTCGGCATTGAGGCGGGCTCGGTGGAATCGCCGTTGCATCTTCTGCCTCCAGTTCTATGGGCTTCATTCCGGCGATGACGCACACTGCATCGTAGGAGACGGTCCTGAACGCGCTGGCGACTCTTAGCGCGCTTGTGCGGTAAGCTCCAGCGATCTTCCTCCTGGACGATTCAATCTTCAAAGCATCCGCCCAGATGGGGGCCGCGTATAGCAGGGCCGAGTTGACGACAGCCGCTAGTAGCCTTCTCCGACTTTGTCGGGGTCCTCCTGTATTAGGCATTAGTCTAGCCAGGGCCCTGACAACCGTCGTTGCCTTGGCACTTGTCCTCCTGACGTGTTCCCCGAAAGTCAGCCTCGAGTCGACCCATACTCCTAGGTACTTGAGGCATGGCTGGGAAACTATCTTCTGGTTCCCCACTCTCACGGTGATATCTTCCTTCTTCTTCCTACTCGTTACTAGGACGACCTCCGTCTTCTGTTCAGCTAGCGTAAGGCCGCTGTTTCGGAGCCACCGCCTGATGGTCTCTACTGCGACGTTTGCTGCATTAGTCACCTCCTCTAGCAGCTTCGCCACGACGACTACCGCTAGGTCATCCGCGAACCCTATAATACGGACCCCAACCGGCATCTCTAATCTTAGTACCCCGTCGTACATCACATTCCACAGGACGGGGCCGAGGACCGATCCCTGCGGAACTCCTCCTGTGATGCTGTGGCATACATCTCCCTCGTCGGTAGCGTAATGGTGTGTGTATGTGTGTGGATTGAAGAGAGAGAGATTGAAAACAGTAATGGCATACTTTAAATTGATAGTAGGCATCGGCTGGCAGGGAAGTACGAAATTGTGAATTTTTTGCGGGGCTCAGCTACTCTCTATCATTTCCAGAAGTTGGCACATTTTTTATGTCAAAGTTGGTAATAATGTTGGCAACCATGTTGTGTGGTTTGTATTAGAGTAATAAAATGTCATAAATGATTCTCATGAGATCTGAAATGTCGTAATATTTAATATTTAAACTATAAAAATACTGACAAAGGGGTTGATAAAATCATTTGTCAGAAAAATTATTTAATAAAAAGGCCTGTATGTTAACTTAAAAAGTTGTGATATTTACTTCCAACCAAGCTTTGCTAAGCTTAAAAGGAGCTAAATTATAACATTTTACATTATTTTATTGTATAAATATAAAACATTAAATAACGATAAACAAGTTCTTAAGTAAATGTAAACAACTGGAGGCTTTTGTTGTTTCTTTCATATTATTGTTCAGTATTGGTCACTATTTTACATATATTTTCAAATTCCTATTACATGCGGAGTGAATCAAAAGAGCTACCGCTCTTTTTTCCAATTCAATGATCATTCACTCCGCTGAAAGAGCTAGTTCTTTGAACCAGATCTCGATCAGATCACCCATCTCTAATTTGAAGTATATGTTGTCTTTGAAATAAAAGGAGCTGTATTATAGACAGTAATTATGAGTTAATTTTAGGAGACAGGATAAAAAAAGCAGGCTTACGTTCATGGCATTTGTAGATTTAGAAAAAGCTTTGATAATGTGAACCGTAAGGCACTACTAAGTATATGAAGAGCACAGGAATAAAATATCGAGGAAGAAGGCTTATACATAACCTCAACAGAAGGTAGTCAGCAGTAATTAGAATTGAAGGGCAAGAAAAGAAAGGAATAAGCAAGGGTGCTGGCTGTCACCAATGCTGTTTAACTTATATTTAGAACAGGCTATGACGAAAGTTAAAACAGAATATGGAAAAAGAATCATACTTCAAGGAGAAGAGATAGAAACCATACAGTTTGCCGATGACATTGCAGTATTAGTGTAGTCAGAAGAAGCCTTGGAAACCATATTAAATGGCGTGAACATAGTCCTGGAGAAAGTGTTCAATATGAGGATTAATAGAGGCAAAATCATGGTAATTGTGTGTAGTATGGGAAACAGTGGAATAACAAAGGGTTATAAGATTGGGATATTTTGATGGATGTTAAGGAATTCTGCTACTTGGGAAGCGTAATAACTAGGGACGGTAGAAGTATAATAGACATAAAGAGTAGGATAGCACAGGCAAGGAAGGCTTTCATGAAAAAGAGGGATTTACTGACGAGTAATATAAGTATAATATAATATTAGGAAATCGTTCCTAAAAATGTTCATATGGAGCGTGGCGTTATATGGGTGCGAAACGTGGAGGATATGAGTTGGGGAAAGGAAAAGAATAGAAGCCTTTGAAATGTGGTGCTATAGGCGAATTCTGAAAATCAGATGAGTTGATAGAATCACAAACGAGGAAGTTCTAAACATAATAGGGGAAAAGCGAACAATATGGAGGATGTTGACCAAGAGAAAGGATAGATTAAAAGGCTGCATTTTAAGACATGAGTGTGAATATGGAAAATTGCAATTTAACTTCAAACGAAGAAGGTATAGTGGTTCCCAGTCCTAGCAACGAAATGGCTGCTCTAGATAATTTCGAAAAGAAAAGCGAATGCATTAATGAAATTACTTGGAACATAGAGTCAATGACGATGAAACCTCAGGTAATTCAAAAAAGTGGCAACTCGGATGATTTGCTAATGAGACTATTTACAGAATTCAAATCATTCAGTCGTGAAATAAAACAAATTAATCAGGAATTGCGTGACGAATTACGGCAGGAATGTAATAAAATTAACGAGCGAATAGATGAAACTAACAGGAGATTAGGGCAAGAAAGTCGCGAAAACAAAACTGAGTTGTTAGCGCTTCGCGAAAATATTGAAAAGGATAGGCAGCAAAGAATAGAAAAGATAGAGGATATGAGGAAGGAAACTAATGAGCGATTTGCTCAGGTGCGAATAGACGCAACGAATGAAAGACGTGAGATGTCAGAAAGGTTAGAAGGGCACAAAAGTGAAATAGGAAAAGAGTTACAACAACTCAAAAGCGAAGTTAGTACTCATCAGGCAGAAATTAGTTCTCAAATAGAGCGAGTAAATAAGGAGATTCGGGAAAAACCAGTATCATTGTGTGGGGCGAATATAAATATAGATATAAGCGTAGAAAAGTTCCGAGGGAATGAATATCAGAATCCTAAACAATTTCTGAAAAATGTAGAATTGTATTTTGAAGTTAAGTAAATTCCCCACGAGATGAAATGTATAATATTCAAGGGCGTTTTAGAACGACGCATAGCGGAGTGAATGGAGGCTACGTGTACAGATGATTCGTATGAGGAATGAGAGAATCGTTTTTACGGAAATATTGGGATGACTACAAACAGGCGGAGGATATAAGAGAATTTTACCAATCCAAATATCACCGCGGTATGCAACTCACAATGTCGCAATCATTTATTAAACTGATTGCAAAGAAGTATTTGGACAATCCTTTTGCGGAGGAATCCTTGATACGAATTTTAAGTTAGCATTTTGATCCAGATACTGTGAAACATCTTTGCATGCCACACATGAAAAGCTTTGAGGAGGCGATTGAATTTTTAACCCACTGTGAACGTTTAACACGACAAGAAGTCGGAAACTTTGCGCACAATCACGGGGCGAGACGGGATCCAAACAGCCGATTCCAAGAAAACCCCAACAGGAGAAACTTCATAAATAGAGGCGAAGCAGGTAGGAACTAGATTAGGGAAAATAGACAGCCGAATCATTTAAACGGACAGGGTCCGTCGGCTTACTAAGATCAAACGGCAGCCGGCGGCTAAATAAGGAAGCGAAATTAGCAATAATGCAAACGGGTACAGAATACTTAGCACAGACGAAAGACCTAATTGAAGACGAAGTCGAACTAAAAGGAAATGTAAATAAACTGGGAGGCCAGATGGCTAAGGTTGACTTAACATTTTCCAATAATTTTAAAATCCGGGCGATAATTGACATTGGCGCGGTATTTTCGTGTGTCCGTGAAGGTGTGTTTCAGGTGTTGAAAGAAAGCGGAAATGTTTCTGCAGAATTACCTGTGGCAAATTTACGAGTTGGTTGTGGGAGCGATTGGAAAGAGAAGTGAAAGGGTCACTAAGCAAGCATTAATTAGATTACCTACAGACGGAGGATTTTTAAACTTCCGATGCTTGATTGAACGAGACTTGTGCACAACGTTTGTAGTTGGAATGAAATTTTTAACCGAGGTGTGTGCGAAGATAGATCTGAAAAAAGGAGTAATTACGGGGGCATACAAAGATATAGAACATGCGGTAACTTTGAATTTCAGTTGGAAAATTAAAGGGGAAGAATCTCAATGGAGAGAGACGAACCGCGTTGAAATAAGATACGTGGGGGACTGCGATGAGGATGATGATTTAGGACGTGATAATATCGGGAATAAATTTCATGCAACATCAGGTGTAGGGGAGAATGTTAGCAAAATAAGCAAACAAACGCTTGATAATATAGCAGATCAGATCTAAAATATAAGCCACACAGCACGAAGGAAATTTCATGACATGTTGCGAACAAATAAGCAAGTTTTTAGTGATCAGCCTGGTAAGCTTAAAGGATATCAAGATACTATACTGACCGTTCCGCATACTCCATTTAAAATAAAACAATATTCAACTCCATATGCTTATCGGGAGCAAGTAAGATTAGCGCTATTGGACCTCGAGAGAAACGACATTATCGAAAGATCAACTAGTCAATATTGCAGCCCTATGACGGTCGTGAGAAAGAAAAACTCGGATCAAATTCGATTATGTTTAGATGCTAGACGCCTAAATGAAGTTATAATTACCCAGCACGAACGACCCGCTCTGATTGAAGAGTCGTTGAAAAGGTTCGCTGATAAGCGTTGGATTACTTCAACCGATTTAACAAAGGGATTCCACCAGATAGAACTAGAACCAGATTCGCGTAAGCTGACCGCCTTTTGTATAGAAGGTCACTCTTGGCAATATGTCCGTCTTCCGTTTGGTTTAAAAACAAGCTGTCAGGTGTTCGTTCAGCGATTGGATATAGCTTTGACAGAGGAAATAAAGGAGTTCGTCACATTTTATGTCGATGATCTAATAATAGCCAGCGAGACGTTCGAGGAACATGTTCGCCACCTAAATATGTTATTCAGATGTTTGATAACAAACGGTCTAACCATAAATTTAAATAAAACGAATTTTGCGCAGAGAAGGGTCACTTTCCTCGGACACATAATTAGTGCAGATGGCGTCGAACCTATGGAAGACAGACTGGCGGCCATAGAGGCACTCTCAAGTCCAAAATCCGTACGGTCCCTAAAAAGTATAATCGGTTTCATGTCGTATTATAAAAAATTCGTGTATGAATTTTCGAACTTAATAGCCCCACTAAATGATTTGCTCAAGAAGGGGAGGAAATGGAAGTGGGAACATAAACACGAAATAGCACTAGCGAAAGTGAAGGAAGTTTTCTAAGAACTGATGCCAGCGGAGTGGGAGTTGCCGCAATTTTGAGCCAGTTCGATGATGAAGGAAAGGAGCGCGTCATTAGTTTAGCCAGCCGAGGTCTTACACCATATGAAAAAAATTATACTACGACGGAACTCAAGCTTATAGCTATCGTCTTTGCGACAAAAAATTCCGAACATATATCCTGGGAAACCGCGTTACATTAATGACGGACCACCAGGCCCTTACATTTTTGAGAAAGTGTGATCACACTAATCAAAGATTGCAGAGATGGGCGCTTGCGTTAGAACAATATGACTTAAAAATAAAATACATTCGAGGGAGTGATAATCTTGCGGCCGATTTCCTCAGCAGGAACACGATCTCCGCAATTGGAGGAACAGACATACCACAAACCGAAACAATTATCGCAGCGCTTAGCAAACAACAAGAATTCAGAATGTACGGGATCACCTAAAAAACAGTACAGATGGGGATGACAAGATACAGCAGATCATACGCATACTGAACGAGCCGAATGAATCCGTGACGATGAGAAGAAAAGTTGAAGTACGCGAAAATTTTAGGTACAGTGATGGACTTGTGTTCAAGAGAAATCCGAAGGCGCGAAACGAATGGGTCCTGTGGCTTCCCGTCTCTAGCCGAGAACGCATTCTCAGGTTCACACACGACGAAAACGGACACATTGGGACGTATAAGCTTTGCCAATTATTGCGTAGTTTGGTACATTGGAGGAATATGGAACGAGATGCGAAACGATATGTAAAAACGTGTTTTAAATGTCAGACCTGCAAACCTAGGTCGTACAGATTTGAAGGCCCATACAAGTCTATCTTACCTCAGAAACGTGGGGAAATACTTATGGTTGATTTGTACGGTCCGTTAGTCAAGGGACGATTCGGGATGTGTTATATTCTGGTAATTCTGGATGCGTACTCGAAATATGTTCGAATGTATGGTCTAAAAAACGCCACTACTAGGTCATGCCTAAACAAAGTATTGAAAGAATACATACCGAAGCTTGGAAGGCCGGATAAAATCCTCACTGATCACGGTACGCAGTTTCACAACACGTGGAAATCAGAACTAAACAAAATAGGTGTTAAGAGTGTTTATTCCAGTATACGACACCCACAGACAAATGGTGTCGAGCGGTACATGAAGCAGATAGGGGCATTGCTTAGGATTTTGTATAAGGATAATCACAAGGGTTGGTATGACACTCTCGAAACTGCCACAAACGCTCTAAATAATAATGTTAGCATAGCCATTGGCGTGATTCCGGCAGAGCTGCAATTAGAGAAAAGGGTAAAGCTCCCGTTGGAAGAAACCATTAATTACCCTGCATGTGGTGAGAAGTTTGACTTAAAGACATTGGCTCGCGAAGCAATCACGCGTATGAGGAGGAACGCGGAAAATAGAGCAGCTAGGCAAAAGGTGAGGGATCACAAATTTTCGGCTGGGGGCCAGGTCCTTCTTCGTAGTCTTCGAGTTTCCGACGCGGAACGAAAAGTTTGCGAGAAATTACTCCCATTATACGAAGGACCGTATGAAATTTGTCAAGACCTAGGTAATAATGCCTACAAAATACGACACGTAAGAGGGGGGAAGTACGCACTTTCAATGTGTACAATCTGCTCCCATACCACAAGCGAGCCTAGTTGTCACGCATGTATCAGAACTAAGCACAAGTGAGCGAGTGGGCAAATTGATAAAAACTTCATATTCCGCGAAATCCGATCATGGTGTTTTGTGTCTTTCAGAATACAATTAGCGAACATTTGATGAAACAAATTGTAAAAAAAGGTACTTTAATGAAAAAAAAATTAGATCCATATCCTCAAATTCTATGTCAATTTAAATTGCATTGTGTACATTGTATACTATATTTGTATTTATTTCAGATGTATTTTATTGTATATGTTTAGAAAAAAAAATTGTGTTGTATATAGTTTTTTTTGTGTTGTATATAGGTATATTCAGGAACAGAAATATTAATGATGTACATAATAAATAACGTTCCGTGTAGTAGCAGAAATTAGAGTCATGTAATGGGAACGAAAATACATACTCGCGTTTAGATTGCGACGCTAAGAGTTGTCACACCTTAAAAGCTGCGGCACTATTAACGTCCCAATCGGGGTCATATGTAATGAGCGTAATTTTCGTTCTGGCTGTCAAGCAAGCGAAAGTCCGCAGGGCTGCATTCCAACGGAAATCGTGATGTTTGTCATCCCGGGAGGATTTCTGAGTTGACCTGAGTCTGCAGGGAAAGTTATTGACCAGCAGAACCTTCTAGGAACCCTAGAAATGGCGGCAAATGTCTTGAAATGCAATTCGATGTCATAATCACGTGGCATACCAAAAGGAGGGTCCCAGAATCAACGTGAGGAGAAATTAAGGGAGAAAGAGGAGAGTCGGTGATGGGTTGAGTTAGGAGAAGGATCAACTAGGAAGTTGGTCGACGATCGATCGCTTGTCTCGCAAAGGTGCGACTACGAGGAAGGGTGTCCTCGAACAGGGATCGGGGAGGAACATCACGATCTACGAGTTCCGAGGGGCGAACCTACGGACTCCAGCTGCTTCCTCCACC